>CM055098.1:24103366-24703366 GCA_029204225.1 Diphasiastrum complanatum
CCTGCCTCTACCTCTGCCTCTGCCTCTCCCTCTCTCCCCTCCTCTGGCCCCCATTTGGCTGCCCCCAGCCCTGTGTCTACTCCGTCGTGCCTGTGTGTCAGGTGGCCGTAACCCTACGCCCTGGGATGGCCCTACCCACTGTGATGATGCCTGGCCGACGACTGCCTGTGATGCTCCACTCCTGTCTACAAAAAGAGTACTCAGCCCCCCCCTCCTAGAACCTCTAGGTCTCCCCCTAGGCCTACGTGCAGGAATGGTTGGCTCCTCCTCTGTCTCTGCATCAGGGTCCACCAGCAATTCAGCCAGGTCATCCCCCTGTGCCTCCGCCCACATCTCCTCGTCCTCCTCTGTATCTCCCTCAACCCACTCCTCCTCCTCCACATAGTCTGCCCCGAGCATCTCTCCACCCTTCGAGACCTCGTCATCTCCCTCCTCAGCCCTCTCCCTCTGCCTCTCTGTCCTCCTCTGCCGCTGTAAAGCCCGTGCGTCAGCTTGTGCCTATCTGTAGAGCTCTCTATGGATCTCATCATCCATCTCCTCCTATGTGGGTGGTGCCCGAGGAGCAGCAGCTATCGAATCCACCAAGCAAGTGTCGGGGTCCACCTGCAACCAAAAACAATACATTGTTGTTAGGCAGGTATTGTGCAACTCACTGCATATTTTGAAAGCAAATCAATTCATCAAAGCATACCAAGAAAAAAGGGGTGATGATGTGACTCACCTCGAGCATCTGACCCTCTCCTCGTGTGCGCCTCAGCATACGGCCGTTGGTGTTCACAAACACCAACCGCCTACACTGCTCGATGGACAACCTGTTCCTCTTCTGCGTGTGATACAAGGCCCAGGTGCTCCAATTCCGCTCACAAGCTCCTGCAGAACAGTCCTGTGCAAGGACTCTCTCAGCCAATCGCCTCAGGTCACCTGTGCAATGCCCGTGGATGCACCACCATGTAACGGGCCTCAGCTGATCCTCCCTCCGCCGACTCTGCTCTCCATCGAAAGGAAACTGGAAGCGCTCAAATGCGAGCAGCTAATGTTGGCCAGCATCGGACCTATTGGCAAAAGGAAAAACATGGCACATGTAAGACCCCTCAAATTCAGACACTACCAATGAGTACAATACCGCAGTAACATTGCTACCAAATGATTTCTCACACGTACCTGGTCCGGGCCATACGCGCTCCGTGTACTCCACCCATCCCCGGTGCAGCTCTGAATCGCCACAAGGGGTGTAACATGTGGGCTACGACGTGGATGGGTCGGTGGAAGTAGTCCCATCTGGCCTCCCAGATGCGTGAGATCTCGCGCCTCCTGCAGCAGACAAATTACAACAATCACTAAACCATAGCATAAAAGAAACGCATCAGACTCGAGTGAGAAACAACAAACTAGACACTGAAGAGTCATACCTATGCTCGTCCAAGGCTGACAACAGAATCCCCTCGCCGATGCGCTCCATAAACTCGTAAATGAGACCGAGGGTGCACCCCTCACGGTCTACCAGATGCAGCACTCTGTAAATGGGTAGTAGGATCCCACTAATCTCCTCAGCAGCTCTCCAGAACTCGTCGCCGTACACAGTGGACTGGAAAAATGCCGAATGGGGGAGGTCTGTAAAGTCCCGGAAGGCCACGTTGGAAACCATCCGCCGCAATGCATCCTTCACCACCACCAATCGCTCTAGCACCAAGAAGTAAAACGCAAAGCGTGTGGGTGCGGGCTTCTTCAGGTTTAGGGTGGAGAAGGTGCGGAACAGGGTGAACACACGCCTCTTCCTGGTGACAAAAGTGACCAGGCGCATGGCCGTAGAAGTGATCTGCAACACAAACACCCAGTAAAAAAGTTTAGACAGTAGTTGAGACGTGGTTAGCAGCATCGAAGGAAGAAAGCATAGCAAATAGAACAAACTATACCTCTCTGATCCATGGAAGCGCACATAGGTCATGGATGAGCAAGTCTATGCAATGTGCAGCACAGGGTGTCCACACAATGCTGGGGTGCTCCCTCATCATAATCTCGCCCATCTGCTTGCAGTTCGAGGCGTTGTCGGTGACAACGTGAACCACGTGCTCATCTCCGATGTCAGCAATAACATCTCTAATGACCTCCCATATGAAATCGGCTGTGATGGCGTCACCACCTCGAGTGGCATCCACGCCACGTAGGAATACTGTGCCAAGCGGGCAAGAAACCAAGACATTAATGACGGATCGCCGACGAATGTCGGTCCATCCATCGCTCAGTATCGTGCATCCATACCTGTCGCAAAACACCCATTAGCTACATGCAAAAATTACGGCACCAGTAAATCCTAAACACATGCAAAGAGATTACAAAGACAAGTTACTTACTGCTGCCAAGCTGAGCGAATGGAACTCAACTCCCGCGTGATGGTCTCCTCCTCCTGAAGCAACCTCCCTCGTAGTGCCTCTCACCTGGGAGGTGTCCATGTAGCATCCACGGCCGCCATCTGTGCACAGAACTCCCTGAACACCCAAGTGTCAGCAACAGCAAAGGCAATGCCGCACTCGTAAAAGAACTGGCCACACAGTCAAGTGCAACGGGCTTGCTGCTCTCTCTGCCAGCCGCATCGATCAAGGGTCTGCTGCCTGGGCCTAACCCCTCTCTGTTGTGTATATGGTGCTCGTGGTCTGGCATGCCCAACGGATGGCTGATCTGTGGGTGTGTCACTCTCTCTGGCAACATCTGCCGAAGCATGTGGTGCATCTGCTGTCGAGGAGGAGGGTCGAGAAGCACCCGCTGCTGCTGAACCAACATGCTCATCTGATGGTCCTGTTGCTGCTGCGGATGGAACTGAAGGTGCTCTACTGGGCCTTGCACCTGAACCATGCTCTGCCCGTGTTGTACTGGGCCCTGCAGCTGTACCATGCTCTGCCCGTGATGTACTGGGCCCTGCACCTGTACCATGCCCAACCCATGATGTACTATGCCCTGCAGCTATACCATGCCCTGCCCGTGATGTACTGGGCCCAATATCCATGGTAGGCCCTGCCTGTCTGCCTGTGAGCCCTCCTGCATGCCTACCTGTAGCTGCTCCTGCTGCCTGTCCCTGTCTAGAACCCTGTGATGCAGTACCGGGCCCGTACATGGTAGACAACCTCTGCAGATCCTCATCAGAAATCCTGGGGCAATCATATATGCCCAATGTCCGCCCATCTGGCCCTCTGACCCGCAGCAAGTGAGCCCTAACCCTGGTGAGTGATCCCGTGAAGTGACCACCGCAATGCAAGCATCTCCATCTGCGGGTGCCTGAGCCATGGTGTGTGCCCACATCCCCGTCGGTAAGCTCAACCTCGGCCCAAAGGCCTCGGTCCCGCACTGGCATCGTATCAAGACGACCCTAAACCTGCAAACAACAAATAATCAGGCAAACGTTCAGTAGAAAAAAAAATACATTGCATTGAACAACATTACCGAGCTCAAATAGAGCTCAAAATACCAGAGCATACATCAGAACGATTCCAGTTCACACATTATATCAAGTGCCAAAGAAGAACATGAGATTAGGGCGTGGGATAGAATAATTTTTGTATGAGGGATAACAGGCGACTGACGTTAGCGTCGGAGTCCGTGCAGGCATAAAGGAGTGCAGTGTGGGCCTAAATCGCGCCCCTAGCAGATGTTTGCACGATGGTCCACGCCTAAACCCTAAAAAGTATGGAATCATGGCATGAAAATTGAAATTTGTGATACGGACGTAGACGGGCGGAACGGAGGTCATAGGAGTATGTGCAAGCATGTGGAAATGCATTCTAGGCTCAGACATCACCTCACTCGGTTTCCAACAAGCCATTCTGTGGAAATGGCCAAAATACACAAGCATTTGGAATGTGGTGTTCAAATCTCGCTAGGCGTGTCGTGACGGCTGAAACTGATGCTGTACAAATCACTGTGGGCGTGAAGAAAGGTGGTCTAGAGCCAAACTACGCTCGATTTGGTTGCCTACAGCTCAATGTCAACAATTGCAAAAAATCAAGCCTACACTTACCAAATATCAAAATTTGGTCGTTTCGCTCTCCACGAAGCTCAGACCCACCCGGCACCGTGCACACCAACTCCGTATTGTCGAGTATTCACTTGCGAAGATTGGACGCCCACGGCTCTCAGAAAAAAAATTTGCCTCCTCCACTGCTGGCGCGGTTCTGTGCGCGAGGAGGAGGCTGAAAATCGGGTTTTTGTTTTTTTTTTTTGCGATTCTGTCCACGATTCGCTGCAACTATGGTTCAAACAAATATGTACCATCATCCATATGAACAAAAATGTATCATCATCCATGCTAGTTATAGGGATCAAGAATGACAAATGAAGGTGTTGATGGAAACATCATGGCAAAACCTGCCATAGCAGTGCCACCACAAGAAGGCAATTGAAATACTAATTTGTAAATTGCAACAATGGATGAGGAGGAAAACTACAATATTGGTGCTACATAATGGATACATTGTTGTTGCTTGTGGACTATATAAGTTTACCTATGGACCAAGAAATAGCAAAGGCAAGCATCAACATGCACCTTATGCCTAAAGCATGGATAAGAATGCTATTGCCAAATGCCAAGAACAGGACACCCCCAATGTGTGCCACAAGAATCGTACTATCACATCAATAGAAGGACATGTGAAGATGTGCCAACAAAACTTTGCTACATATAGGAATACCATGCTAATTCAATGGACCAAAGAGTGCAATATGAAGCTAGCAACAAACGTCACAAGGTAGGTGCATATACGCCTAGCTAACCAAAAAGTGCAATATGAAGCTAGCAACAAACGTCACAAGGTAGCTGCATATACGCCAAGCTAACTTGATAGACCAAAGTGTTAGAGCAATGTGAAAAACAAACATTAAGAGTCCAATGTATGGAAATGCATTTCATGCTAGTCCTGTATGCTGGGAATACCATATAGCACTAGGTAATAATGGATTTGGAGGAGCAAAAAGATCCCAAGCTCTTTGAAGCATTAGTTGAGACTAGCTTTGAAAATGCTTGTAGAGCCGAGGCTAAATGTATGGACCATGCATACTATATAATGACAACAATAGCCTATTCTGAATATACTTATGATGTAGAGATAGCCCCCTTAATAGCACCAAAAAAGGATTCATAATGTCTGAGATCATGTGTAAAAGGATTGCTCTGATTGGAATTGTCATATTGAGCGAGAAGCTACAGTAATATTTTGCTGAAATACTGGCATGTAGAAGAACCACTTGAGGGATAGAGGAATATGCGTGTCCCATTCCTTTATGCTACGCAGATTCCCACTTTGTATGGCTTACCACTAGAGATTGTCACGTTCTATACATACATGGGAGTTTTCTTTTCAGGTCCTATGTTCAACATGAAACGTGCTGCTGTGTGTCAATTAGGAAAGGGCTAGTTCTCCTAAGCAGCTTCATTTCAGGTGACATATATGGGATGCTGCCTTTTCACACTTTAGCTACATCCACAGCTATGTATGTGACAAAGGCATGGTGTATTGGGCGTACAGAACTTTATTGTGTCAAATTTCATTTCTTCAAATACCTATGCTATCGCATATGATACATAGTAAATCCTTTGTCCTACATTTGATCATTCTGGCCAAGGTTGCTATGCCTCCAATATAGGTGAAGACTATCTTTAGATAGATCATATACTTGGAGAGAGTCAAATCATTTGAGATTATAAACTCTAGTATTGACCCATGGTTGACACTTATCTCATCCAAGACACCCACAAGAAAGGCATTTAAAGAGTCATAGGGTATGGAAGGAGTCTCTTGACCTTCCATAAGCCTATGGAGGCTCTTGGAGATTCTTTAACTCCCCTAGGCTTCTCTCTCTCTCTCTGTCATTGGATGAGCATGGAACTCCATAGTGCATTGGAGGGGTCCATGGGCCATCTATATGAGGGTAGTATGGCGCCCATTGGGAGGGGGAGATCTCTCTTGTTTGCTTTGCTTATGCTCTAGTGTTGCTACTAGTAGTGTGTAGAGTGCTTTTTTGTGGTAGTATGCTTAAGGTTTGGATCTTGCTTATGGTATGGGACATAAGTAGGGTTTGGATCTTGAGTATGCTATGGAGTGTTGTGGTATGCTTGTGATTTGTTTATGGTTAGCAAGGGGGTGCTAGATAGGTCTTGCTTGGAGCTTGGATCTAGCTATGGTTGGGTGGTGAATACTTGAGGCCAGCTTGTTATCTATCTTTTTTTTTTTCAAAGAGTAGGGACACAGGTGGAGGAGAGATCCTTGGAGGCTTGCAGATCCTTACTTGCAAGTGGAGGCATCCTAGCTTGGAGTTGGGGAGCATCTTGAAGCTTGCAGGTTGCTTGGAGGACATTTGGAGGCTCTACCTTGGATTTGGAGGACTTCTTCACCTCTACTTGTAAAAGTGGTATCAGAGCTAGACAAAGGATGGTAACCTTTCTAACCTTCTTCAAGTTCTATTAAGATCACCAACTAAATTTTTTTTGGGGTTTTCTAGTTGTAGGAAGCTTGTAGTTGAAGTACCCAATGAATCTAGTTCTCTTTGGAAGAGAGTAGTGATGCTTATAGAATTGTTTAGGGGTTGATTTTTTATCATGTTAGAGAAGTTTTAAAGTGGGCTTTGGGTTTTTAAAAGTTCTGAGTACCTGAATCCACTTTATAGTGATATTCCGCCTAAGGTACAAATGTTAATGTTCATTGATGGGTTACCAAAAGATTATCAAGTGGATGTTCGTAGGAACCATCCAAAAACCCTAGAAGATGCTATCAGGGCTGCAAAATACTTTGATGACACACCTAAGCCACCTAGGGGTCAATAGCCTAATGAGCAGAAAAAAGGTTTTCAATTTAAGAGGAAGGATAGGGAAGCTGTTAGTGAAACACATCCCAATTCCAAGAATCCTAAGAAAACCAAGAAAAACTTAAAAAACCATCATGGTGGCAATGATAAAGTTGAAGCTCGTAAGAAGAACCTGTGCTTCAAGTGCAATGGCGAGGGTCACCTTTCACGTGATTGCGTCAAAAAACAAGCTTCAACCTCAGGTAATCTATCTCGAAGTAATGAGATGGATGTATTTTTTTCCTTAGTTCTTTAGTCTTTGGACCTAATGACCTTAAGTGCATTAAAAGTAAAGAAATTGAACAAGGTAACCGTTAAGAATAGATATCCACTGCGGCGGATGGATGACCTAATAGATTATCTTGGTGGTGCTAGGTACTTTACCAAGATAGATCTAAGGTCGGGATTCCATCAGATACGCATTAAGGCAGAAGATATACCAAAAACCGGGTTTTGAACCCGCTTTGGTCACTGCAAATTTTTGGTGTTGCCTTTTGGTTTGACCAATGCACTGACAACTTTCTAATAGATGATGAATGATTTGTTCAAGTCATATTTGGAAAGATTCGTAGTGGTATTCTTAGATGGTATCCTAGTGTTCAGTAAGACTTTGGCGGAACATAAAGAGCATCTTAGGATTGTCTGGGACATCCTAAGAAGGGAAAAGCTCTTTGCCAAAGAGTCTATGTATGACTTTTTTTGCAAAGGAATTGTCCTACTTGGGGCATAAGATTTCCAAACGGGGAGTGGAGATTGAGGCCGATCGTATCCAGAGGGTTATTGATTGGTCTATTCTCACCACAGTTCGGGAAATCAAGTCTTTCTTGGGGTTTGTAGGATTTTTCCGTCGGCATATTCCCCAATTTGCTTGATTGGCATTTCCCCTTACCCAGGCCTTGAAAGGCTATAAGAAGCTAAGTCGGAGGACTAAGAGTCCACTAGTGGTGTGGACGGAGGATATGAATAATTGTTTTGAGTTGCTTAAAAACAGTCACTTCGGCACCAATACTAATCATTGGCGATCCTAATAAGGCTTTTGTGGTTAGGACCGATGCCAAGCTATTGGAGCTGTTTTGCTGCATGATAGACATCTTGTGGCTTATGAAAGTAAGAAACTCAATCCTGCTCAGTCTAGGTATTGTACCTATGGGAAGGAATTGTTTGCAATTGTTCGTTCTTTGAAAATTTGGCGACATTATTTGTATGGAGCCAGATTTAAAGTTTTGACGGATCATCAGACTCTTCGATATTTCTGTGATGCTACAGATTTAAAGGGGAGGCAAGCTAGATGGGCTGAGCTGATGCAGATCTTTGACTTTTCTATACGTTATTGTAAAGGAAGTCAAAATACTCATGCTTTGGGTCAGGCATTATTCCACTACAGATCACATATTCACACTTCAAGTTCTCATTGAGGAAGCTAGACACAGGAGAGAAAGGTTTACTGTTTTTTTATGGAATTCAAGAAAGCCTTTAATTCTGTCCCACGCTCTTTACTTATCCAGAGACTCCGAGACCTGGGTTTCTCTACAGATATTATTCTAGCCGTCATGGCTCTCTATGAGAGGGTTTTGGGTTGCTTTCGACATGGTAGTGGCATTTTTGAGCAGATACGGAGTACTATTGGGGTTAAACAGGGATGATCTCTCTCACCAGTTCTCTTTAGATTATATATTGACGAGCTAGAGCAGGTCATCTCTCAGTATGGTGGGGACGGTTGTCGGCTTGGGGACATGCAGATTGCCATCCTTCTCTATGCGGATGATGTGGTACTAGTCTCTCATACCAGAGAGGGATTACAGAGATAGTTGGACTGTTTACACACCTTTTGTACTTAGTGGGATTTAGGGGTGAACCTCTCGAAGACCAAAGTTATGGTCTTCAATACCTTTCGGGCCTTCATGCAGCACCAGGAGCTTAACCTTTGATGGACAGTCCCTAGAGGTGGTCTCTTCATACACTTACCTGGGTGTGCTCTTCTCTGGTCCTACCTTCAGTATGAGACAGGCGGCTACTTCTAGACTTGGGAAGGGCCACTCTTCCCTAGTCCAGCTGGAGAGATTCTGCTTCCGTAAGTCTATTTGGGATGCCTCGAGTAAGTGTAGACTGTTTGACACCATCGTCACCCCTTCAGCCTTGTATGCGGCAGAGATATGGTGTACAGGACTATCATCTTCACACTGGTCCAACATTTCACGCTTACAGACCACCATGTTAGCTCACATGATCCGAGCGAAGCCCTTGATTCCACATGAGATCGTCCTTGTGGAGTTTGCCACCCCCGCTATTCAGATTGAGGCAGCCTTCCAGCTTATCACGTACATCCAGAGAGCTCAGGCACTTCCTGATACAAAGCAGAGATATACATGGCTTGCACTCATGTCTTCTCATCACCTTCAGACTCAGGGATACCGGCTATCATGGTTCTCTCAGGCATCACACTTCCTCATGGAAGCATTTGGTATCTCTATCACTGATCTCCCTTTTGGGTACACACCAATACATTAGACGTTTTTTATACAGAGCATATCTCGACCGTACTTGGCGACACCAGCTGGGGGTTAAGCGTGACTACTACCGGACTCACTTTTTGGAGCGGAATGCCACCGGTCTTCCAGTTTTACCTCGCTATTTGTCCTCTAGACTATCACATAGTCTCCGTTTTACTTTGGGATAGTTCCTCACATCAGTTGGCTATTGAGACATGCAGATTCCAAGGTACACCACGAGAGGAGAGACTATGCCTGCTATGTCCCCTACATGAGATAGAGTCCCAGGAGCATTTCATCTTCAGATGCCCCATATATTATGAGATTAGAGGGAGATATCATTGTCTATTTCGTGACATACCTACTACACTCAAAGCATTGATTGGATATGAGGACTCTCGCTGTGTCGCACTTATGCTACGAGAGATGGTCTTGTTGCGCCAGGATATGTACCAGTCAGCTCACCAGCCACATCCTAGCTCTCAGGCTTAGATTACGTCTTTCTTCAACCGGAGACGGACACGATCTGATGATGACGATGACGACATACCACCTCATAGATGTCAGAGACAGTGTATCACTCATAATCATGCGGCAGTCTACACTTCCCGCCTTGTTACGAGAGCACACAGTTCTCACCCTCCTAGACGACGTTAGCGACGGTCCATATTACCTCCTGTTACAGCTCGTATCACATCTTTTTTTCTGCAGCCGCGCTAGATGATATTACTCTACTCCTGGCAGCTATTTTGCTTCCACTTATGGGCAGTTGGCAGTTGGTAGTTTACAGTTATATTACTCATTTTTTTATGCATAGTTTTTTCTTGGAGACGTTTATATACGCTCCCATGGTTTTCACATACTTGACATGTACTGCTTTTGGTCTTATATGCCTTTTGGCATGGAAAAGACATTAATAAAGCTTTCTCTCTCTCTCTCTCTCTCTCTCTCTGTCTGTCTGTCTCTCTCTCTCAACTTGTAGGGTTTCTTAGCACAGCCCTCTAACCATCTTTAGCGGTTGTAGCTTGTAGCTTGTAGGTTGTATAGTCTTGGTAGGTCAATTTGCAAAAGTGTACTCTATGTGAAGATTTGGGTAGAAATGGAAGGCACTATGAACATTGAAGACCTTAAAGGAAAACAAACAAGTTCAACAAACTATAGGTCAAATCTACAAGATTAGTGGATCTTTATACGTCTAGGCAATCATGGATGTATTGTTCCTCTTTCTCATGTTTTTCAGCAAGCTCCTTGTGCTTGATCAAAAGGAATTGACATTCTTCTTGCGAAGAACGTAGTTGTTTATTAATCACCTTGCAATTGGTTGCCAAGGTTGTGGTATTGGCTTGCTCCTGAGTGATGGTGTTACTCATTTCCCTAACCTTGTAGCGAAGCCTATCAAGTTTTTGAGGGGCACAGCCTTTTAGAAGGATGCTCCACCAATCAAATAGAATGAGGTGGTCTATGGGACCAAACAACGTTTAGAGCTAAATATGGTTTTTTGGAATTGCAATGGTTTTCCTTTGGATAAAGGTGTAGCTTTGAGTGAAGTGGCAAATGATAAATACATTATGCTGTTGGCTGAAACTTGGGAACCCGAAACTTACATATTGCCAAGTTTTGATTGCTATCTTTCGTACTCTTCATGGAATGTGTTACATTCACGATTTTTTGGAATGGTCAATCAAACTCACCAAAAAAGAGAAACATGCTACACTCATAAAGAATGCAGAGAAAGGCTAGGAGAAGTTCAGAACAAGACGCGGATGTTGGGGATACTTTGAAGCTTACAAACAGTTGATTTGATGGAACAATCAGCTCATAAGTAATCAGCGAAATTTGAAAAATGTGGGGAAAAGATTCTAGAAGCTTTTGGAGAAAGTTATTGAGAAAACCAAAAGTGCAGTCAAATGATAACTTGCCGGATGCTTAGTTTTCCTATGCCAAAAAATTATAATGGACGGCATTATTGATATGCCTCCGAGTGGCCAACCACATATGGGCTTCTTCACCAATGAAGAGGTGGAAAATGAAGTAACAAGATTTTCTAACGGTAAAGCACAAGACATTGAAGGCGTACAAGTTGTTTCTTTATCAAGATGAGAAAAGACGTTCATGCTCCATTTATCATAAGTTTGTTCAATCAAGCTTTGGTTGATGGCTTTCTTTAGGTATGGGCACTTAACATAAATGTTCCTTTGCATAAAAAATGATGACAAGAATGATACAACTTTAGGATGATCATGGTTAGACATTTCTTGGCAAAACTATGGGAAAGTATATAGAAAAGAAAGTTAGTGGTTCGCTGACAAATAATGTGCTGCGAGCAAAAGAGCAGGCTGGTTGTTGTACATTGCATCTCACCATCAATCATTGGTTACATTTTGTTCTATTAGTAAAGAAAGCTAAAGGACACAACTCAAACCTTTTTTGTTGCTTTGTAGACTTTCGCAAAGCCTTTGACACCACTACAAGGCATAAACTTTGGGAGAGAATGGAAGAGAATAGTGTAGTTGGTGGGCAACAAGTGCTAGCATAGGTGCGATCTTCAAAGGGCTTCACCTTGAAAATCTTAGCAATATTAATGTGAAGCAAGGATTTCCTCTTTCCCATACACTATTTGGCATGTACATTGATAAGCTCAAAAATTGTCTTCTAGAGGAAGAGCTTGGAGGATCTAAACTCTTCCATTTTGTTATTAAAGTCCCATATGCAGATGATGTGGTTTGTTTGGAAAACACTTTATGCAACGGTCAACCTACAACAATCCCTTGATACTTTGTAAACATTTTGTGAATCCTTCGACCCTTGGTAAATTTTGAGTAAAATCAAGGTTGCTTGGTAGCATTAGTTTTTGAGCTTAGGATAGATGTAATAATTTGCTGGACTCTTCTAATCAGACATAGTTCTTAGAAGTGTTACTTTGAAGTTGTTATCAGATTTCAACACATTGACATTGTAATTTTTATTTGGTTCCATACATTATATTGGTCTCCAAGGTTACGTAAACCAATCCAAACTCTCTCTCTCTCTCTCTCATGGAAACATGTCCTTTCCAAGGGATTGTAAGGGAAGACAAGATTTCGTAAATGTATGCTATGTGGTGAGGTGGAGACAAAGGAGCACTTATGAAGAAGATTTGTGTTGTGTAGATCTAGTGATATGACAAATGTTTAGACGTGGAGAGATCTGTTATAGTACCCACTCCAATATATGGGATTCTCAGCTTTCCACTACCCCCTTTTTTTCTAGAGCCTATCCTTGGGCAGATATAGAGTGAATGTTAGAGTATCTGGCACCTGTTCCTTTTAGACATCGAGACTAGAGACAACGACTTTAGCAACAACAGAGAACCAGCCTTGCAGATTCTACGTCATGCCTCATGAACACATACTCATCGATTTTTTCCATGACACATGAGATCAACAACATTTACCACTACCACTACCTTTTTCAGATGTATGTCTCAATATACTAGATGATTACCTTGCAAGTGGTTACGTCTTTTTGTTAAGACTTGTTTCATTGGAGCTCTCATATATGAGCTCTTTCATACTGTCTAGCTAGTTATGACTATTTACTCATTAAGATATGTATAGCATCAACTAAGTTTTCATGGTTCTTGATTGGAGACGGTTTTTATGCTCCCCAATTTAAGATGATACTTGTAAGCTCATGTATTGTTCAGTACCTCAAAGACATTAATGAATCGACTCCTAAAAAGAAAGAAAGATGGTTACAAAAAGTGTAACAAGATGGAATTTTGACTTCTCTAAGGCTAAATTTTGGAATAACAAGCTATATAATGTGTTAGAAACATCCTAATGTAGAAGAATAGGGATGAAAAATTGTTCTAAAAGGTACAAAGAAAAGAATGAAAATGGTGTGGGCTACTTAGGAAAGAGGAGGATGTAAAAAGATCCAAAATTGTAAAGCCAGAAAAGAGATAAGATTACAGGCAGCTTAATAAGATGAAATTCTGACCTCTCTAACATCTGTATTTCAGAATAACAAGCTATAAAATGCATCAGAAACGTCCTATTGTAGAAGAGTAGGGATGAAATGTATATGTACTTGCTCTTGGAAACTAGCGAAATGTGGAAAATGAAAAAATGAACTTCTATGCAGATGATTGATGACATTTGCATTGCATAAGAGTAGGAGAAGCTCCTTATTAAAATTACGGTTTTCTTGTAAAAGTAGCCATCTCATTATTCTAGCTCCTACTGTAATTAAAGATGTATTACATTGTAGTACCCAATCCCACTTGATTAGAAAGGTGCTCTCCTACTAAGTTATGACCAAAGTATTCCATGAACAAAATGCAATTGTACAAAGAGGTGTATATGTGGTTAGAAGATGATGAACATTATGATGATGCTGATAGAGGAACTTACACTGAATGCAATTGAAAGCTAGAAACTTGTCGAAGTAGGAATGAAACTGAAATGTACTCTCCAACCAATCACCTAAGCACAATGAGTCCCTGCAAACTATCGTTTGGGCCCAAATTAGGGCTAGGTGCCACATCCTTGCCAATGTCCATCTCCATCCCATCATCCAGGGCTTCCTCCTCATTTCTCTCCTTAGCTCATTCCCATCCTCCTCTCTTGCATCCTTTGCATCCTAATCATGAATGTAGTGGTCCTACGTTGCAACTTGCCTCCTATCATGACATGTCATCTCTTGATCATACGTTGAAAAGATCTCATCATCAACCATACCCTGTGTGTGCATGGACTTCTACAATATCTATGGATCTAAGACACTCCTTGAGGTTCACTTGTCTTGGCGTACCATCTCTCTACGTATGCCCGACTAGCATCAAGTTGGTGGTTCAGTAAATCAACTTGTTCAGATCTGGAATATGAGCCCGTTCTGTCTCTTGGTATCCGTAAGAGACCAAGTATTCCAGTTTCGCTCACAAACCGAAGCAGTGAGCAAGGATGCGAGTGGCGAGAGGAGTAATGTCTAGGGTAGATTTGGCCACCATACCCCAGCATGGCAGCGGCTTTGCAAAAACTTGTCATACTCTTCTGAGACCCAATGAAACATTCTTGTCTATGCTTAAATTCGCACATCGATCTTGTGCAACAAAGGGCTATGACCTGCATAAAGACAAGGGACATTGTCAGATTCTAGAAAGCAAGTTGCAACATACCTTATTATGTCATAAGTCGTAATTTTTAAGCAATGAGTAAAAAGCACACAAAAATGTTGACGATAACACAAGTGTTGAAAACAAGATGGGCTGGATAGCCCTATTGGGGGACAACCCTAACGTGGATACACATTTTGCATATTGTCCTCCAACTATCCCTAAGCTTGGCGTCTGTGTGTATGGCTCCAATAGCCCAGATAGGGTGAAGCAAATGAGCAACTACTTGTATGGGCTTGTGGAAAAAATTCCACTTGTCAAGCCACCTCTCTCGAATATTGACATTCCATAGAAACCAAAAGATAATCATTTTATTGCAAAAAAGAACACCCAAAATTGCTAAAATACTTTCATAAAATGAATGCACAAAATAGATCAAAAAACAATATACCTTCACTCATCCAGAACCAGTTGCTAAAGGGTATCTCCAATCCTGTCCATAACTTGTATATGAGGCCGAGTGTACATCTCTCTCGATCCACCAACCTCGCACATGGTAGACTAGACCTTGACCAGTTGCTCGGCTTGCTACCAATAAATAATATCCTCTAGTACTTGAGTCTAGTCGACTTATTGCTATAGCCCCACTATGTGAAACCTGGATTGGCTGCCATCTGACGCAATGTGGGTTGAACCTAAAGCAACCACTCCAACATGACAAGGTGATAGGCAAAGTGTGTTCGCTTCTTCAGATATAGCGACCCTCTTCTTCTTGGTCACAAATGTGACCAAGGTCCTGACAGTGGATGTGATAGTAGAAACCTAGGGGAGGCCTCCTCTGTTGTGCATCAAAAGATTGATGTAGTGTGCTACACACGGGGTCCATATAGTGGCAATGTAGTCTTTCACAATTGGATCCATTCAACATTGTCATGTGTACTCATGATTTTGTAAGCAGTAAATTGTAATTTGGTTTCAGGCTTCAACTTTCTACCAACAACCGGGAACTTTGAAATGAATGTATTCAATAGCAATCTAACATCTATGAGATTTCAGACGCATTGTAGACATTATACATATTACGCTAGATATTTTTTAGCTCAAAAATTGTAGGTGAGAGGCAATACCCTTGGTTCACCCCAATAGTGCTCATGATCTACTCAAAAATACCTTTGTCTCTCCAAAAACGTCCCAATGCTCTCTCATAGAGCACCATCACTGCTAGCATTGTGTCATTAGGAAAAGCAAGGTCTCGTATTTGAGAGATAAGTAAGGAGCAGGGAACATAGTTGAAGGCATAATGGGCTCTATAACTAGCCTAGCCCATAGCATGGAATCTCTCTGTCTCTGCCTTACCTGAAGAATAGTGCCATTAAGGTTTGCAATAACGTGCCCAATTAGTCCAATAATTACTAGGATTCATGGGATCGCCATTTTTTTGTGTGGGATGAATGACGTTAATGCACCAAGAAGAGGGAAAATCAGAGACAACGGCCTGATTGAGTAAGGTGGCTAGGAGGGTTGACAACAAATCAGTTGCGTGGATCAATAACTCGGATTCAAGATCATCAATATCCCTAGCTTTATAGGTATTCAATATCTTGATAACATTATGGACCATATTAGTAGTAAAGAAGGTGAACTCAGAAGGTCTAGGGGAGATGGAAATGGATGTGTCAGCATGAATGGTAGATAACATGGTAGCATAATTAATCCAGAAGTGCAAGTCATCAAGGAGTGGAGGCGGAGCATAGGGAATGAACCCACGCGAAAATGCACCTGTGGAAGAATTGTAGAGAAGCCCAATAAGTCGTCTCTCTTCCGACTCATCATAGGCTTGCTTCTTACGGTGAAGTGGATATAGAGATGCTGGGTGGAGCGTAAAAGATGGGGGGGGGTGGTGTGCATGCATGCATGCATGTGTGACAAGGTGTCAGAGCCTTTGCTCCCTATCCCGGTTATTTATAGTTTTCAGAGACACATAATTATTGTAATTACTGAAATGGCTAAGTCACCGGCCTGTGGTGACTTTTGTAAGTAAATTGTAAATAAACTATAATAGTTGGCATTGGACCTCAGGGAGTCGTGCTTGGCTTTGGCATGGGGTACTAGGTCATTTATTAAGAGTGGCTGGACTGACCTCCTAAAAAGTAGGAAAGGTGACTAGTCAACGGGCCACGTGTCATATGTTCATTGGGACACTTGGTCCAGTGAATGAGTGACATGTCAGGGTTGATCGGTCAAACATGACACGTGTCACATGCTCACTGGGACACTTGGTCCAATGTATGAGTGACAAATGGCAGCCTACTCACTTGCCTATGTGTCAGGGTACTGCCAAGTGGCAAGTGTCGACTGTGCATGGAATTGGTCATCTGTTGACGTTAGGAAAGGTCAGGGTTAAGGTGTGCTTGAGGATTGTGGATAAGTGAGCCTAGAGAGAGGTATTCCTGATCATAATCTATGCAACAAAGTTTTGGAGGAGACAAGGCAGCCAGCTCCACCATGTTTCATGTGCTTTGATGTTTGTAAGATGTTCACTTTTCACTTCAGCTTCTTGAAGGGCTTTACATCTCTACTCAACCTGTATGCAAGACAAAGAAAGAATGAAAGAGAGCATTATTCATGTCTCTTAAATGCCAATAAGGCATATAAAACGAAGTACATGTCAAGTGTGTATAATGAAAATTGTGGGAAATGTCTTCGAAACTATAAATGTGTATCTAAATCTAGAACTAAGGGGAAACCCTAGATATAAATGTGTAAAAGTACTGATGTCATCATTCAATCCTGGTGAAGAAAGCTGTGATATGGGATACGTGGAGAGAGAGAGAGAGAGAGAGAGAGAGAGAGAGAGAGAGAGAGAGAGAGAGAGAGAGAGAGAGAGAGAGAGAGAGAGAGAGAGAGAGAGAGAGAGAGAGAGAGAGAGAGAGAGAGAGAGAAGCTTGAAGTCTTTGCCTAATCGATTGTTTTGAATTTTTGTCCCTTTATGTTCAGTACGCTCTTCGAAAGCTCTACCATGAGAGCCCACGTTTGATTGCTGTACTTTACACTTCTCCAACTTGTGGACCTTGTAGAACTTTGAAGCCAATCCTTAACAAGGTAATCTTTTTTGTTGTTTCCAATATTCAAAAAAATTGAACTATAGGTGTTGAGATGAAAACTTTTTTTTTATTTGCCTAGTGATTTTGATTATCACCATACTCTAAAATTGAGTATGGCAACAATAGTTCCGACATTTGTTTGCAAGCACTTTATTGAGTGGTACATGTGTTAACTCAACGACTATGGGCAGTAGGTACGAGCACATCCAAAACGAATCATACTAAAGCGCTTGAATTGAATAATCAAATTGTAGTCAATTATTTGACTCAAGCAAGATTTCAAAAGCACTGTTTGGTTAATGGGTTTTGTTGTTGAAATTCAGACATAAAGGACCTAAAATGGATTCATTTAATCTCCAAGAGGGATTGGATGCATTGCTTTCAATGATTCTATCATCTAACACAAGCTAGAATTGATTTTTCATCAAAAAACAAGCAAGAACAATCAATTACAAAGTGTTTATGACCAAAAATGGCTTCACATGTGTGAAGAACGGCCTATTGTACGGACATAGGTTTGAGCACAAAGTACTAAAAATGATTACCACATTGGCTCACAAAAATTGCAAGACAATTGAGAGAGATTCAAGTTTGATGCAAATTTCTCTTTTGCTCTTCCTTGATTCACATTTAAAATGACCTTCATTTTGGAGTATTTACATGATGGAGGGAGCCTGATCTGGTCTGACTTGTTTCACACATGTGGGGGCTGGTACTGTACTTGCATGCATGCCTCTCATAGTGCCTTATCCTTATCCGATGATTTTCCACTATCTAGAAAAAGGTAGAAATTGCCAATTTTGTAACTTGACTATGCATGAGCCTCTCTATGCCTACTCTTCACACGTGGGAACAGGCTCCACACGTCTGGGATCACATATGTACAATGATTTTGGCCTATATCAAGCTATTTTTTGCATTTTTCACAGTCCTAAAGAACTAGCTTTTTCTATTTACATGATTCTATGTAAGATCTATCTACCACTCCAAGACATGATCTTAACTTGAAAAAAGTATTTTTTGGCAAGGCTTTAGTGAGAATATCAGTAACACAATCTGAAGATGACACACACAAATGAAAGTAGCAAAGGCACTTATGGACTGCCTATCCACTTTTTCACCTGCAAAATTTGAATCGGAAAATGCTCTTAAAGAGATATTAGTACCTCTATACAATTTGCCAAAGGAAATGGTACCCAAAATGTATCTTAGCACACTTTTGGCACTCTTCCAATGCAATTCAAGAGGATTTTGCATAAATTGACTCAATCTACCTATGCTCTAGCTTAGATTAGACCTATTTATAGTGAGATAGATCAAGGAGCCAATTAATTTTCTATAAAGTGATGTCCTCGTAGAATCTTTCATCATCACTTTTAGAACACTTTACATTTTGCTCCATTGGTGTGACACAACTCTTACATCCTATCATTCCAAATCTTTCAAGGATAGTAGATGCATACTTTGATTGACAAATAAAGCTATAATCTATTTTTCTAATGACTTCAATGCCAAGAAAGAAATGTAAAAGTCCTAGATCAACCATTCTAAACTCTCAAGACAAGGCAATTTTAACTTCTTTGATTTGTACAACATCATTGCCACTCAAGATGGTATCATCTACATACAAAACTAGAAAGATTATCAAACTATCTTGCATTCTAACCATAGATGCACTGCGTTTTTGAAAAATAAAAAAAGATTCCAGAAATGTTTTATATATATATATATATATATTTTGGTTTTTTTTATGGGCAATATGGGTATCAGATGAAAGCTCTAATTAAGAGAATAATTATTATGTAGTTTGTCGATTGTTTCGGGTGCAAGATGGTCCAGTTCAGGTGCATTAATCCATGTTGGGTTCTGTCAAGGATAAAAATTCAGAACTAACCTCTAGCCTGTCTGTTACGATCACAGATGGTCCCAGTAAGTGTGTTTTCGCTCAGGGAGTTGGAAGGCCAAGTCATGAAGAGGCCTTACCGTCGGGGCCGGGGTCTACCAGCAGCCCCCGAACCCTGCCGTTGGGGGGTGTTGCCCCCCAAACCCCCCACCGGGGGGGCTACCGCCCCTTGGACCCCCTGTTTCTCGGGGGGCTACCCCCCCCCGAACCCGATGTCCTTTTCCAAGTATCCATTTAGAAAAGCATTAGTGACATCAAGCTGAAACAAATCCCATTGAAAGGAAGTAGCAAGTGAGATGAGCATTCTTATAGTGACAAGCTTAGCAACAAGGGCAAAAGTTTTTTCAAAAAAGTGAATGAGATAGAATCTTCCCTTTGTGTACCTTTGCCAACATAGGTAAGCCTTGACGGCTATGTATTTTCTTGGAGTACGGGGATTGAAACATGATCATCCCCTTCCGCTTCTTGACTTGCCTCCTCCTTGGGCCTAGCAAGATCTTTGACACCAAGATTGTTAGAAACCCTCTCATTCGCATTGGAAATATTGCCTTCATCAAACAAGACATTAGTTGATGGTATAAAAACTCTATACTCCTTGCTTGACGAACCATACCGCACAAAGATTGAATGTGGCATCATCCTTCCTCCTTGTGTCCAAAGGCCTATGAACTTAGCAAGTAGACCCAAAAACCTTCAAATCTTTGAGTTTTGGTTTCTTACCAAATAGAGCTTCATCAGGTGTCATGCCTCCAATAGCATTACTCGGCAACCTATTGCACAAAAAATTAGCACAAATGATGGCTTTACCCCAAAACGATTTAGGAAGAGAGGCATCAAGTCTCAAAGACTTGGCACATTCACAAAGTCTCCTATTCTTCCTCTTGGCCACTCCATTTTGTTGCGGAGTGTAGGGACAAGTATACTCACACCTTATGCCATGCAAGCTACAAAACTCTTACATCCTAGAAGAAATGTATTCCCCTCCATTATCAGACCTCAAAACTTTGATACTAGCATGGAGTTAATTTTCAACAAGAGCTTTGTACTTGACAAAAGTTTCAAACACCAAACTTTTCAACAATAAAATGTAGATCCAAGTGAATCTAGAATAGTCATCTATGAAGATCACATACATCTTTGCACCTCCATTTGATTAATGAGAAAAGTTAAGCACATCCGAATGAATAATTTCCAAAGGAGTGAGAGATCTAATGATTGACCTTGAAAAAGCAAGCTTGTGTGTCTTTTAAAGACTAGAAGCTTCACAATTCTTACCACTCTTGGTAAAGGAGTTGGGTAAGCCAAGTGCTAACCCCTTCTTGCACATCATCTCCATGGATTTGAAGTAAGGATGACCTACCTCTTGTGCCAAAGCTCCACTTGAGAAATTGCCTCCTTTGCCATCATCACACTCACATTAGAAACACTTGCATCAAGCATAAACAGCCTCCCTTGCTTAGAGCCATTTGCCATGCACTTATTATCCTTGAGAGTAGAGTAAACACCATGCTTGAAATGAACATCAAAGCCTTTATCCATCAATTGACCCACACTCAAAAGATTTTTGGCAATAGAAGGCACAAGATGATGGGATTCCTTTTACATATGACAAGTTATTACAAGAATCTGAATCAGCACATGTATCGCCTACACCAACTCATTTGCCTAGAGAAGCCTTGGTAGAGACAAGAAAAAGGAAAGAGAGGCCAAGTATTTGGGATACTTATTCACCACCGACTTCACTATTTGGAAGCATCCTACACTTTTTACTAGATAGTTACCTAGGTGCTATTATGAGACTATCAAAGATGGAGTCATCTTGGAACAGGGAGAGTCAAGTAAATAGGGAGGTAGAAGATTGGCAAGGCTTCAGAAGCAGCATGAGGATCAAGTTCCAGCTCAAGATCAAGATCAAAATCAACATGAGGATGGACATGGGTATGGGGATGTACATTTTACGTTCATGGCTACGATATTAGAAACGAAAGATCCATCTACTTTTAGAGAATTTAGACGAAAGCTATGGATGAGGAGTACAACTCTATTATGAAGAACAAAGACTGGGAGGCCTGTGCGTTTACCAACAGGGGAAAAGGCTGGTTGTAAATGGATTAATAGAACCAAGTACAAATTAGATTGTTGATCAAAGTTTTGGCAGTTTTCAAGCAATTTTTGAGAATTTTCTGTAATAACACTGATGCATATCTCTGTGTATTGAGTGTAATCATTTCTCTAGACTTGATAATAATTGTTTTGAGTTCTGGAAGGCTTACGTGTTAATTAAATAGTTGTTTTGAGTAGTTGCGGATTGTGCATGGATACTATTTCAATTCTATAATAGAAATAAATAGTGTGGTATGACAAACTATAATGGAATGGCTATACGTATTGATTTTTATGCATAAGTGTACAACTTAGGTGAGCCTACACGAACCAATCCCCAAGGATGTAAATGAAACAACAAGCAGTTTAGAATCTCTTGCATGTCAGCTATTACATGTTGAATAATGCATGTCAAATACTATTATCTATCCAGTGTGGATAATTTCTAAAGTGGTTGAATCGATTGTAAACTTGGTTTTTAAGAGCCACATTAGTTAGAAATGGAACGTAATCAATTTTGTGGTAGATATGATGTAAGCTAGGAATCTATTATCTTTTAGAACTATTTGCAGGTTCCTATTGGTTACATAGAGTTTTTTAATGTCATGTGAGTGGCCTTATTGGATTCTGAATAGAATTCAGTCAATTATAAGGTCACGGTTGTGTTAGCACATATTGATAAAATAAATTTATCTATCAGTTGAACATAGACATTTTCTCGTGCTTAGGTAATCAACAATGGCTGACAACCACACTGCAACTGCAAATGGAGTTGCTATGGATAGCATGCACCTATCTTCAGATTCGTCAATAGTTAAGTGAAGTACTTAATGGAATGAACAATTGCAATAGCCTACTAGATCGGGAAATGGAAATATTACTTATACAGATGAAAACCTTGGCATTACCTAACTTAAGTTTTCAGCTTGAGATGTATACGGGGGAGAAGGGATAAAAAACCAAAGATAGTAGAGGATTGATTAGTGTAATGGAATAGCTACTATAATTTTCATAATACTCCTGAAGAAAAGAGAATAGAGACTGTAGTTCTATTTCTTTGTCGCAAGCCATCCTTGTGGTGGCGGGATTTGCAACTTAAGCCAACAGCTTGGGGGAGCAGTTTATGGGGTTTTTAAGGAATCTTTCTGGTAGTTGATGATTTAGACTACTACCAAAGATTCATTACTCATCCAAGAATTCATGAATTTGTTGACAAAGGTTTTGTCATTTGATTCAATATTGGCGTTGTGGCCATTTGCCAACCAATTATCAGATTGAGTGCAAGAGGAATGTCTTTCACATGCTGGATGATGTGATCTGGATGGGAAAGCCTATGATTCTACTGTGGTAGCATCAAGGAAGCAGTTGCAGCAAAGGCTATCAACATCCAAACCAAAGAAAGGAAAGAAGAGAGTTCAGGAACAAACTCGGATCAAGTACTTCAACAAGCTGGCATAACTTGCATTAGAACATTAGAAGAAGAAACTCATATTGTCTCAGACGAAGGCCAAGAAAGCACATGTGATTGCATTTGCAATTGCAACAAGTCTGGACATGTGATGAAGTACTGCCCACAGAGAAGGAAATTGATGGCTTGAGTAAATGAAATGTTGGGTGAGAAAGGTATGAAACTAGAGTGACCTAGTTTTTGAGTGTGATTGTTGATTTAGTATTGTTTTTTTGCCAAACGAGTTGTTTCGTTTCAAAGGCACTGTATTTAATCAAGAAGCTACGTGTTTTTGGATAGTGGATCTACTCACAATTTCTTGTGTAAAAACTCAGTTTGCCAACTCAAACCATGGATATAAGATATATCTAGCTTTAGGAGTAGACATGGAGACTTGGGACATGAAAGTGATTTCTCAGTTGTGATTCAAGAGCATAGGGAATTAATTACTTTCCATGTTTTAGCTTAGCTTGTATAGATGAAATTTCGGGTTATGAGTAATTATTTAGCAAATCAAACTTTTGAAACGTTGATTATGAGAAGCATGTACTCTCTTTCAAAGAGGAGGAAAAAGTAGTTACAGTGTTTGACGACAAGTATGTACAGCTATTTTCACATGGTCTCTATTATTGATTCAATGGAAATTGTTGATATTTCACTGTATGATATGTATTCTTGATTTGCAATGCCTATTTTGGAGTTTTTGAAAGATGCTCTAAGCAGAGATTGAGCGAATTTTTGCACAAAATCCCGATCATCCTTGTAGAATCAACACATTCTAGCTACTGCATTCTGTTAGGCTTCGAATGAGCCTCTCAAATCTGAGTTTCTAGCTAACACATTGCCAGAACTATAACAAATTCTTTCATATTAATGCTAGTTGAGTGACAAACACACGGATTGTACGGACGTTAGCCTTGATTCCTCACCACTCTATAACATTACAATTTTTGCATTTACCATTCAATTTGACAGCATAACATTAAGGAAAAGCACTCGCAATTGCTAGAGAGAAACCTCCAACTTTATAATAGAACAAGTGATAAGAGTGCTACATGAAGCTAACTGGTCTAAGGTGAATAGAGTACTACATGCCACGTGTTGTTTTACCCTGAGAATACACTGTACTGCTCATGGATGAAGGTCAAATCTTTCAGAGTACTCACTACCAAAGAGAGAGTCCTCGTTGCAAGTAAGGTATTGAATTGCTCAATGTGCTAGTTGGAAAACCAGCGCTAGGCAGCAGGGGATGAACTGTAAACTTTTCACTAAAAATCCAAGCTTTTATGAACAGAATTTGATTGGCCAGAGAGTGTTGTTTGACAGAGCTAGTTTTAAGACAGTTTTAAGTGGAAAATTCAAAAAGATGGAGCAATTAGCTTCAACATCACATGCGGTCTAATTGGATCTTGAAATGTATTGGGCCGCCAATTGAAGTCATTGATCTCAAAAGGTGTGGACCAGAATTAGAGCAGAATTTGTTTCTTCTTTTCTTGAGTGAAGGGCTGCAATTTCAATTCTGAGGGTATTATTTTGTGCCCTTCTTCATACTACATAGTGAAGCTTGCTATGTTTCCTCAAAAAATTGTTTTGCTCTTTAGTGCTAGCCTTCATGATGACCTAGTTTGTCCTTCACTGGGAGAAGTGACAAAAACTTGGGACTTTGGTCTTTGTACAATTGTATGAAAGTTTTGTGGACATAATGTTTGTGCATGTGACCTGCACATATTCTTATGTGCCTACAAAGTGAGTAGGGATGTGGTAGCATTTGGTCCTCACCAATGGAGTTGATGGTCTAAGACTTTGTGGGTGGACTCCAAAAAGTTGAAGATTGCACATCTCCTTTGTTATGTCAGGTACTATCATAGACATCACGAAGTGGATGAATCTTTAATCGATACTTATTATATATGGAGTAACTAATTGTAGAATAGACTGTAGACTTGCCATAGATTGGACACCTTCACGATCCAGAAATTATTTCTTCATGTAATGTTTATTGTTTATTGAAAAATCTTCTCTAAGGCATGGGTGACCTGCATGCAAGGATAATTAAACTGCAGGTAATAAGCAACGAACAAAAGATACCAAAACCCTGTAACAAGAAGTATAAATTACTTCAGGTTTGTCAGAGATAAGAAGAGGTTTGAAAGACGAAAGTATGAATGGGCTTCAGCTTCCTTAAATTACTGCTTTATAAGTAGATTCATCAGTCTGCTAGAGTGGAGGTCCAGTTATCTAAACAGTTTTGCAAATTTTTTGAAATTAGATATCTGGCAACCATAGATTTTAATATTCGTTAACCTTCAGTGTGTTTTTTCTAAGAGGCCAAAGAATGCTTCTGCAACATGAACTGGAGTGCTTGATCTCCGATGCTTGTTAATTTGTAAAGAGGGGACCATAGAGTCCTCTTTCTCCTTTCGAGTTTCTAGAAAGCCCTATGTTACCAAGCTCAGATCATGCAGGTTAGCAGATCACAACTCTACATTGCCGATTGATTATCAATCTTCAACCAAATATCCAGATCCATCATTTATAAACTGGTCTGTAGGCCATTCTACAAAGGAACACTACCTCATAGTCCTCTTTTGAAGCTCTCAATACCTATAATCAACGAGATGAGACAATTGTCTCTAATTTCTGGAATCCACATTGGATTAGGAAAAAGGGCCCCTTCCCTGTTTGTGTGCTCTCAGAAGCTCATGGCCGTTCTAATGTGTCTAGCGTTTTTCATATGACCAAGGGGATTAAGTGGATTCGGTGAAACTAATCAGGTACTTCAGGGGTCTACATGATTTAATAAGGTCCTAATAGAGCAACGTATAAGCTCTAATGACATGTCCCAATTGTACCTTGTTGAGATAAGCAATCTTTATTACTGATATGCAATTGCTTGATGCTTGCTTGATTGAGAAGTTTCTGTTGAGCCAAGCATTTCTGTATATTCACAAACTATGTGCAGACTGCTAGCAAAGCTGCTTCACTATATGCTGGTACTTGTTTCTCATGATGTGAATGCACATTCACGGGGGTCCTCCCAGAAGCATTTGCATTATGGTAGCATTAGCTTTTCAATGTTAAAATTGAAGGCTGAGACTTTTCATGTATCTGTTTACTAGTGTTGCTACCACTGGATGCCTCGTATACACACAAATGATCATCATAGCTGCTGGATCTGAGGAATTCATTTCAAGCTTGAGAAGGCTACAGGAACACTTAGGCTTGCTCTGATTTTCACGACATTTGCTGAGTGCTTTCTCATAGTTAAATCTTTATTTTTAATTTTTGTCTAGCAGGATAGAAATTCAACAGTATATGAAGGAGGATCTTTTAACTCTTGCAAAAACAGGCTGTAACTTGTGTGCACTGTAGGAAGAAACATATATCTCCTTCAGATGGATGTCAAAGTAACTACCAACTTAACATAAAAGTAAATGCTTGAACATGCGAGCTCTATAAGCATATTGCTTTGGGAGTTTACAAAACAAAATAGATATTGAGTAGGTGCTTTTGATGCACCTTATATTGTTTTTTGTCGAATCCAGGGGGGTGCATTTAGAATTTGGATTTTCAAGTTGGGTTCAGAACTTTTACAAATCTCTTTCTACAGGTTATTGACGAGTTTGAAAAGGAAATTCATTTTGTGGAGATTGATATTGAAGAAGATCCGGAAATTGCTGAAGCTGGGGGTGTGATGGGCACACCATTTGTTCAGTTTTTTAAGAACAAAGAAAAGCTGAAGTATGTCCTCATTACCCTCTGTTCTTTGTAGTTTCATTTGCTTGCACTAGCAGAATTAACTAACAATGTAGGGCCCAGCAGTCTTTTTTTTCAAACAAGTCAGCATTGGCTTGTTTTGTGCTTTACAAACTAGATGAACCGTTTGAAGGCCAGTGCTTCAGTGCAAAGCATTGTTTTTTCCATGTCATATTTTCATAATTTTCTTTTTGAAGAGGAAAAGACAACATAGAACTTCATATGCAGTATTTCTTGAGCTACTTTCCTGCAACAATGGAACTTATCATAAACGGCTGTTTCCACCAAACTGCTATTTCTGGTTCAGCATTCCTTCACCCACGTTTCTGTATGCCATTTTATCTTTATTGTTAAATCTTTGAAGGTAACTGCTCGTTCATAATCTTGAGCATGCGAGCTTTAGAAGCTAGTGGTTTTAACTCCGTTGATGCGGCTGTTTATTCAGAGACTGTCTTTTTATGTGTTTGTAATAAACCTGAGAGTTGTGTGGCTGCTAATGCATGCTCAGAACAAGCAGTCTATCCACAGTAAGTAATAAAGTTAACAAATACTTTTAGATTGCATTTTTCTGAACATTAAGCTGACATTGACTTGTTAGCTGTGCTAAGTGCCATCAGAGCACATTCTAGGACCCCAATGCTCCTGGAACGCTATCTGGGAGCTCTTTTGCCTTAAGTTTTCTGTAGTTTCATGTAAAGAAAATTTCTATGCTGTTCAGGGTTAATAATGATAGTCGTATAACCAAAAAATAAAGATAGTAAAACTGTTAATAGTGATTTTTGCTACATTCAATTACAAGAGTGAAAATCAACCTTGGGTTTTCGATATAAGCTTATGCTGAGCTGCAACAAACATGGATGCCACAGCTGCTCTCTATTGCTCTTTGCCACTCTCCTACCCCTGGCTCATTTGATCCCTTATTAATTTGCTTGGCTCAAATGTCTCTTGGCCTTTTAGGAAGATCGAGCTCTCATTTTGGCAACTTTTGTAAGTATTCATTCCAATAATCCTCCCATTCTCTATCTTTACCTTGTCCAATCTAGAGAGAAGTATTGTAGCTGCCCTGTCTTTTGATTCTTCCAGCTTCATTCTCTGTTGACAGCAAATGAGCCTCCAGAACACCTTTTGGATGATTATGATGTGATCATGTAAAATTTCTACTGCTGCAATTTTCCCTTGTCTATGTACCTCAAATTTGAATTTGTTGTCATGGCTAAAAAATTCAGCTTTCCCAATAGCCCAATGAAATGGGCATGATTACCCTCTTTGATTATTGGGATTAGTTTTTGGGTTCTCCGCAAAGGGTGTAGCGGACAGATTCCATTGCTTCAATGCTAGTAGAATCAAGTGTAATAATTACCATCATGTACACATGCAAACATTCAAAGAAAACCTGCACCCTTTGACTATATCTTTGAACATTTGAACTAGACATTTTCCTAGCATCCTCTTGAGATAGGTGACCAGGCTTATTGTCACTGGGCCTTCATCAAGTCTAGTTTAGAAACAGACTAATGCGACCTTGTTTTGACTTTTTGGGGTTCTAGTGGACTTTCAAGACTATATCTATATATTATTCCAAAGTATGATGCAACTTACATTAGCTCTCCATATCAATGTTCACTCCAATTGTATGGATGAGCTTATTTGAGAGTCCCCCTTGAGATCTGAAGCACTGCAAGACCCCTAGCAGTAAGGTTAGATTCGTTGAAGTAGGATCCACAAGGGTAGATTTTGCTTTTTATAATGGCATTCTGCTGAATCAATTCTGCTACTTGCTTTTTACAGATCTGGGTTTAGAATAAGAGCTGTTGGATTTGTTAGAAGCAGGATCCTATATCTATACTGAAATTTGAGTTTCTCAAAACATGCAGACGTAAATATTGGAATCTATTAGGGAACATGTGAACTTGCTGTTGTTGTAAAATCGACCAAGGCCATAATTCTACAGTATTTTAGTGAACCTATCACAATGCTAACCAGTTTCATCAGGAAACTGAAATGTTCCCAGAAAAGAATTGCAGAAAAATAACCTTCTCAAAACGATTCAAAAGCCTTCAAATGACAATTGCCACAGAGATTATTTCTTCAAGGGAGACCTCAAAAGCAAAGCTCCTTTAGGAGAAAGCTTACAAGGCAGAGCATGCTTTATTCGTTGTTCATATTTCAGTGGGGGATTCATTCTCAATTGACATTTTGCTACTTTATGTTCTGTTTTTGCATGATAATCTTTGAATGTAAGATTTATTCATAACTAAGCCTCATTTATCGTCTACGATGCAGGGAATTTTCTGGTGTGAAGATGAAACGAGATTATCGTGAATTCATTGTGGCAAATAAATAAGGAGAGTCTGAATTTCTTGATGGCATCGAGGAAGGAGATGTGTTTGTATAACTATCTACTTCACAAGATTAGGTGCCAGTGCTGTGTGGATTATTATTTAGAATAAATGCTTAAATTAATCAAACGCTATGGCCATTTTTTAACATGAACAAAATGGTCATTCATTTCTGTGTTTGTGTGACAAAGAAAGGCTGATCAGGTCAATGTTGTGGCAATTTACAGATTACATTAGCATCCAATTTTTGTAAACAGATATGCTGTAGTGACAAATGGCCAGAGGAGATTATAGTCAAGGTCTTCTGAAAATGCCTTAACCTTCCACACCTAATATCAGGACCTTAAACTTGAGAAGTACCTCTCTCTCTCTCTCTCTCTCTGCCTGCTTTATTTTCTATACTCCTTTCCTGTGTTTGGACACTCATCATTTGCAAAATAGCAAGGGCTAAATGTTTTTCTCAAGTGTGTATCCAAAGATAAGACCTTGAAGGCCTCTAGCAATCTAGTCATCTTTAAAGCTCAATTCTTCAGGAGCGCATTGAAGACGCATGAGCATTGCTCTTTAATCATGCCTTGGAAAACCAAGGAACATAATCACGCCCACGTTCGAAGGCGTGGTGTGACTGGCCAACAAAAGTCACGTTAAACAAAGAAGTCTGATTGAAAGTTGTGTCAAATTCACTCCTAGTAGTGACAATGCTCCACATCTTTTGCTTTGAATCGACAATCTGGACATGTACCGAGGCAGTTATCATATTTGAGGGATCTGTTGTCTGCATTCAGGAACGAATGTGATGCTTCCAGTTTTATTTCTCCACGTAGCTTGTAGAGTCATTCTAATTTAGCATTGTCCAGACTGGAACATGCATATGCATATACAGGTGCTAACCTTGAAGGTTATAGTTCAACACAGATTTACTAGTTTTTCATAAGGCCATAAGCGAGCATTGGAGCTAATCATAGTTACGAGCAAATGTTTGCAAGAATCTTTACAAGATGGCAAAGAGGGGTTTTTCGTTTGAAAATGTTGCCCTAAAACATACCTACTTTAATACTTGTTTTTGCTTAGAACTTTGTTTGGAAACTTGTAGGAGCATTTACTCATTAGATTATATAAGTAAAACAACAAATAATAGTGTACAGAGCCTAGGCTACATAAATTTGAAAATTTTGAAGCATTTGCTCATTTATTTACTCATGTTTACATTACAAATTGACTTGGACATTTGACATGTTTTTTTATTGAACCACCGCTGAAGATGGTTGGCAAACATGTCAAACACAGATGAGTTTGCAAGTCTGCAAACACCATAAAATGCATTTGCTGGTGGAGCTAATACATTCCACAAGATCATCCCACCGTGTTGACGGATTTTGGGTTAGGGGCTGAAGATTCACACTTACCATAAAAAAATAATGCTAAGACTAGAGATGGATTGTTGGCATCTGCTTTTCTTAATAGGCTCTACCTGCAAAGCTGTTTTTAATTTTTCTCATTGAGAATAGTGGAATGTACATGCTCTAATGAATTATTCTAGACAATTGCTTCTTGTTGGAGTCAATCTCAATCAACAAGGTGATGCCTTGTGTTCCATACTTTGCTATCTCTGTGAAGAAGATTTTGCTTCTTCGATATTGGCGAAGTCCAATTGGGAGGACTTTGTTAGGAAAGAATGCTAGACACACTATCTACAGCGTTTGCAGTAGTATGAGATCAGTGAAGAGCACAGTTTCTTGCAGAGCGTATTTTTGCACTTAAACAGTCAGAGTACTAAATGTGAGAATGTATATGCCGGAATCAGTGGATTGGAATTCCTGCCAGATTCTAGGCAATCAGCTGTCAGCTGCATGATATTCCTAGCCTCATCATCCACATCCGAGAGTTCAAAGTCTTGCATTTTGTGAGCAATTATGTAAGGCTTAATTATCCTATTTTTGGATGCCAAGGCCTGCAACCTCATTACCTTCTTAAGCTCAATTTTCTACAGTTTTTTCCAATCAAATGTACCCTTCAATCCTTGACGTCATTCACATCTTTCCAGGCCAGTGACAGGTCAGATGACCTTGCATAATGTAGGCAGTTCTAGGGATGGTTCCGTTCTGTTTGGTAAGTTCACATCAAGATGAATTGACAGCTCAATGGCAGCATTCTGGAGTCCTTTGTTTTCCCAGGTTTCAGAATCTAAGAACTTTGGGAATCACAATCAAGCAGAAGTGCACCTCATCATTCAGTGCATGTTGTATCCTTTGTTTAAACCATTGGTACGTTCCATTCTCATCTAAGCCATTGGGTAAATTGCCGTGTCTTTACAATTGATTTCCCTTAATGTCATAATAAGGGATAGTTATAGTAAGATGCTTAATTGTGTGGGTAGTTTTGTGCATTTACTCATTGGTCCCAGGCTAACGATGCAATTTCAATGTATTCTTAAATTATTTGAAGTGTGCCAAATTAGAGTTTATGTTTGATCTTCAATATGAAGCACATTAATCTATTGAATCCTTCCACCATTGAGGTGTCTTTATACTTTTACAACATTCTTGCACTAGGATACTTGTCCCCGGATCGTACGAGGGCTGAGTTCATCTTTCTTACCACTACCTAATAGACATTGCTAGAAGCCTTTGCACTATAGGTTAAATGAGATGCTCTTAAGGGAGGTGTGGGTGGAACGTACAATATCTATTCTCAAGAAAGTTAACATGAAGAGTCCGAAGCACTACTGACCCGATAAATGTTCCTAACATTTTCAAAAAGGAACAGGTACAGTACCATTCCTAAGGAGTGGCCATACCGCTCCTTAGAACTCATATATATGTTTGGTACGATTCTGTTCGTAACTTGACCATCGATACTCGTTCCTAACATTTTGGGATAGGAATGAGTACAATACCAGTGTTGGGCGGGTATCAAAATTTTTGATACCAACCGGGTCAGGGTGTTGTAGTTTTTTAGAAAATGTAATACCAATAGGGGTATCAACATAAGGAGGTCTAGGATTTGTAGACTGGTGTAGACCAGGTTGGTATCACAAGGGTGATACCAGCCGGTTATCAACATGTACGAATTGCTATAAATATACTTTTTAAAGTGTAATATCATAATTTAAAATATAAAGAATTTGAGATATAAAAAAAATACTAAAAATAGTAGTACTATTGATACCACGAGAAAAATCCACAATCTCCCCAACTTGGGTATCAACATGAATAGTAAAATAGTTAATATTGGGTGTCCGGTTCTAGACCCTAGTATTAGAAATCATATACCAATCGGGTCGGTTTTTTAATAACATGTTGATACCCATTATTGATACCAGTCGTGACCCTATATACTCGCCCAACACTGTACAATACCATCCCTAAGTGGCGGCCGTTTCGTTCCTTAGGAACACATTTTTTTTTTTTGGCACTTTTCTGTTCCTATTTAGGAACAACATTCTAACTATATTCTTTTATAGCACAAGTGTTTGAAAAGGAAACATAGAAAAGAGTGAAAGTAAAAGACATTTTTTTTCTCCTATTGTCCAATTGTCTAAGAATATTTTCCTATATACGTGAGGTCTTAAGAGCTTGATATTATATACATGGATAGATTCCCTTTGGTATACAAAGACACATCTACATGTAAAAGAGAGCATGAGTGGATTGTGATTTTAAAAAAAAAGAGGGGGGGTGCTGACATTGTATGACTCTAAAGTCTTTATCCAACTCCACACATGAATGGTCCACACATAAAAGCCACCACGTTTCAAAAAACCAAATGGACGGCGACTTTGAAACTACACCTATTTTGTGTCTCAAATCAGCACCTTGAATAATTGTCAAACTGAAAAAGATGGTTAAGGCCAGGTGTTGCTTTTTGGAATGTGCTTTAAAGCCAATGGAAGAATCATTATTGGATATGATTTGCTTAGAGGGCATAGGACTCATTCCCTAGTTACCTTCTACAAGTGGCATTGAGTGATACTTTTATGCTCCTCAAGTGGGAAAAAAAAATGCATTAATGCTTCTAGCATGGTGCAATAATAGCCATTGAAGCTTCAATACAAGTGGCCAATGTCATGTACGTACACACTAAATACATTAAACAAGCACCCATAATTCAATTACAACGAGGTCTTGTCTAAGGTATTAGTTCAACGATGATGATCAAACCTTCAATGCTACTCATCTTTTCCATGTGGATGCATGTCAAATGTTACTTGCTTGAATAAGACATGAGTTTTGTTATTACAGGTTAACAAGCTTTTTGTGTTGTTGCTCAATGCCCAATGTTTTATGTGTATTGCTTGTGCACATTATAGTGCAATTTGGACATCCCAATTTTCAATGGACCTTTTACTTGTAATTTCACTTCAAAACTTGTAATTATTGTGCTTCTTTCATTTTGAGTGAATTATATATTTATTTTTTGTTATTAACAAGACAAGTTTCTAAAATTCATATATGAAGCCATAGCTTTATTGTGAGAAACTTTACCCAAACACCTCCATTAGATGCTATTCCTTGATCCTTTATGTTCCAATGTATAAGTCTGTTAACAACACCCATGCTCAACCTCTTAACAGAACACAACACAAGAAAATGGTCCACCAAGATCATTAATGCATAATAATATGAAGATGGGTTCTCTCAAAAATAAAATATTCATCATCTTTTGTGGTTCTATTGCCTTCCTCCACCATGTGACATTTCTTTAGAGAATCACATAAGTGAAACTGTGAAACTTATGTTGGAATGTCCTTATATGTTTTGTCTACCTTCAAAAGCCCATAAAGTGAAATGTGAGTGAAACGCCTACCTCCACTGAATTACTTACACCATTGAGTTCATACTCTCACTCATGATTAGTTTTGAGCAACAATTGTATCGGGGTACAAATGTTCAACTAGTAAAAGTTCTACTTGCATTGTTTAACATTTTGACTTCTAGGACGTCCTTTGAGTTTGTGAACCTTTATTACAATGATAAGATGGTGAATTTTGTTGGGGCACAAGAATCGAGCAGCCAAAAGCATCTATTAAGCATCTTCGCTATTTCAAGTTTTGCATTTTATTCTTTTGTGTCAACATGATTGGGAATATGAAAAACAAAAAACTTAGGAATAACAACAAGAACAGACTTCAGGAACATGAACATAAACTTAAACTTAGGAACTTAGAAACAAGAACATGAACAACAATGAGAACTTAAACTTAGGAGCAAGAATTTAGGAACAAAACTTAGAAACGACAATAGGAAGCCCTAGGAACTTAGGAACAAAAGCGGATAGAAACTTAGGAACAGAAACAAGAACTTAAACCTAGGTATATCCTAGGAACTTAGGTTCAACATGAACAAGAACATGAATAAAAACCCTTTAATTTGTAACAGATGGACTCGTGAACTTAGGTTTCAATAGGAATAGGAATAAGAATCTAAAAACTCTTATTTTTACAAATGAACTTGGGAACCGTTAAGAATGGAAACAAGATTAAAACTTAGAAATAGGCTCTCAAACCTTCATAAGGCATTGTAACAGAGAATCTTGACTATAGATTGGTACATAACATCATGTAGGGCAATCTTTAATATGCCCAAGATTATGATTTAGGATAGAAAACATTAAAAAAGCTTACAAAACATTGTCTTTTTCAACCAAAATGCTTAAAATTCAATTTTTTTTTAGGTTTTAAGGTCATAAAATCAAGTGTAAAAGTTTTTTTTTTCCATGGTACAAAACTGTTCTTAAATATGAATGGTGAATGAGTTAGATGTTGGAACTGAAGCAAAAGAGTGACGAATCAAGCATAACATCAATCAACATATATGTCTTTTGAACCTACCATGCAAATTAACATTAAGCTTGGATTATACTACTATGTAACACGGCTTGAAACTACCAACAAATGAGACTCTAAAGTCCGACTTGTATTGTGAATTTCACCTATGTGGAGGTTGTAGGTAGAGAGGAATTCCATGCATCAAAAATGTAAATTGATTATCAATAATAGTCAAAATAACGACTTTTGCCTCAATATAATTGCTTCACAACATGCCATTGTCCTCTTGGATTTGTTGATTATTTAGTGAGCTGTTTGACACCACCATGGGAATTGTCTATCATCTGAGAAGAGTATTGACTATTCACTCATCCGATATGGTAGAGAAATTGCAAATTTTTAGCTGCCTCAAGTCAAGAAACTTTTGTGGTTACCAAAACTCAACATTTAGGCTCAACTTTGGTGCTCAAGACACCACATTTGCTTCAGTTTGATGCTATAGCCAAACTTTCCAAGCTTGTCCTAATTTCGTACAACTTTTCCACATGCAAGCTAAATCGTCATAGCTCCTATACGAGTGAAAGAATTTTTGTCTTTAAAGATTCCATGAATTCAACAAAAAGTTTAAATTATTCTCTTTCTTAGCCAACTCCAAGTCTTGCAGTGATAACATACAAAAGTGTTGGCGCCCTTGGGTATCAAACGTCCCATACCGCCCTTTACCCTTTGAAGGCACCACCTTTTTGCCCTTTTTGCCACTAGGAATTTGCTCTTTGTAGGATTGAACTTTCCATTTCTTGAACTTTCTTTTTTCCCAAGGCTCAAATCCACTTGTAGAAGGTGCTTCAAGCGCCTTGGCCTTTTTTCCATCTTCATATATAAGGGCCATTTGTAGTGCCCTTTGAAAGTTGTGAGTTGCTCCTTTCTCACGAAAGGCCTAAGATTCTCACACAAGGACATGTTGCCATGCTTCAAATCATTCCATGCCTACATTTTCTGGTTCTTTTCATTCAATGGAACCCAATTTTCCGTGAACATTTGTTTGAAAGCCTCCCAAGTAACTAGAACTCTAACCATAATCTTCACACTCTCGAGTGGACGAGGGTATGGGGTAGGGAGTGATCTCATGGATCAATCCTCAAAACCATTTTGAAATCGATTGAGGGCAATAACGGGAAGAGATGGGGAAGGGAGTATGGGACATGAGAGAGAGAGAGAGAGAGAGAGAGAGAGAGAGAGAGAGAGAGAGAGAGAGAGAGAGAGAGAGAGAGAGAGAGAGAGAGAGAGAGGAGGAGGAGGAGGAGGAGGAGGAGGAGGAGGAGGAGGTGGTGGTGGTGGTGGAGAAAATATAGTAGTTTTGCTTTTTTGAACACTGTAACTTTGAGCTTTTGTTAATAAAATCTGACTATCTAACACTAATAATTTGAAAGCGAGCTTTTTATTTTTATTTTAATGTAGGATATCTATAAATTTTTCTTTTGCTTATGAAAATAGGTACTTTTTTGTCATGATACATTTCTAATGTAAGAATCAAAGTATTAAGGCATGATAAAACTCCATAATGTAAATGCACTTACAATTTATATGGTAGCACACAAATGAGTCAAATGTATTAGCATGTTATCAAAAGGGAACATACCGGTTGCTCGCATCAATCAAAATCTTGCTGTCCAATTTTTATGAGCTCAATCAGATATATATTTGCATCAAATGAAAAAGGAGGTGACATTCACAAAGCAACCTCCAACTATGATTACTCAATGAAAAACGTGTCTTGAAATAGATCTCCTTCAATAGAACTCTCCAAAATAGGAGCTCAAATCTCCAAATCAATAGACTAATGCGAGTCTTTAGCTCCTATTTATATTGATGGGCTTATGCCAAGCTTACCAAGCTGAAGACACAAAACGTTTCTAATTACAAAGCTTTGCTAGCTTTCAGCCCTCTTACTGATGAAGATGTTCGTGAACACGAAAGTCAAGAGACACGAAGCACGGAAGATTTGTGAACACTTGACGAGAAGACATGAAGCACGAAAGATTCGCCAACACTTGACGAGAAGACACGAAGCACAAAAGATTCACGAACACTTGACGAGAAGACACGAACACGACAGATTCGTGAACGAGAATCTTTTGTGGTCGAGCACAAGAAAGTCAGACGACGGAAACGAAACCAACGACGTGACACGAAAAACGTCGCGAAGGACTTTCTGCCCTCACGCTCCAAAGAGTACCAGCGAAGATCATGCAAGTACCTAGAAGTACAGATATCTGATCTGATGGCATGACGTCAACAGATACACTCTAGGTCGTGGCTAATCCGCCACTCTTGTGATTTCCTGATTAGTTGTAGATGTTTAGTCACTCTAATCTTTAAAGTTACATAGAATGACTATATACTTGCTGGATGATACTTGACACCAGATGACAGAATACACATACAGTGTAGTAGTCTGATGCTAGTAAGCAATCAAGACGAAATACAGACGAGAAGTCCGCCTGCGTGCGAGACGAGTTCTTTGATCAGGATCTATATAGATCTGCAAGTCTGCTAGTAAGCGAGACATCTATTCGTGAGAGAACTGTATTTCTCTCACGCCAACGCACTGCGTGGATCTGCATGCAATGCTTGAAGAATCAAAGAAAATCAATAGATGATCTTGTAGCCATTGTGCACATGTCTTCTTTTTCGTTGTATGATCTTGTATGTAAATGTGTCTGCTATTATTCGTGTTGTTGATTCTCCCATTAATTTCAATTTTGCACATTGGTTGAATTCGTTGAATGCTGCATTAATTAATAAACGTAGATCAACAATGCCTAACCACATTCTGGAGGAGTGTAGGAGTGATTCAGTTGGCAGTGTCCAGCGACCACATCTGAACTCCATCCGAATCACAAGAGAGTCGTATTTGCTTCGCTTTCGCAACAGTTTTGCGAGCGATTCACGAAAATCATTTTTCATCAGTGGTATCAGAGCCGTGCCTATCTTGTCATAATTTGACATAGCCAAGAAGCTATCAGATCTAGGAGGCCAAGCATTCAGACAAACAACCATCAAGACTTCAGAAGCAATGGCTTCAATCAACAACATGTAGAGCAAGATCTGCACAATTCTTGATTCTTCAGGATCTAACTTTCTAGCCTGGAAAGTTAAGACATCACTCATACTTAAGGGCGACGGCTTATTCCCCTGGGTGGATGGCACAGAAGAGATGCCTACGACATCAGGCAAGGAAGTACGCAAATGGAGGGAGAAAAATAACAAGGCAGTAGCCTTGCTATCATCTTCCATCGAAGATAGTCTCACACTTGACCTGGCTACACTCTCCAAAGCTAAGGAGATGTGGGATGCATTGCTCACTAGATTTTGGACGAAATCAAGAAGTCAAATCATGATGCTGGAAGATCAGCTGACGAATCTATAGTGAGATGGAAAAGACCTCACCTCTTTCGTGAGAAAGATGAAGGATCTGTTTCTATCACTACATAACTCTGGAGCAGAGAACGCAGTGTCAGCTGAGAAGCAGCTCACGTACCTGCTGAGAGCCTTACCCAGATCATTCTAGACAACGAGAACCCTGCTCGCAAAAGATCCTACCATGAACCTCAAAAAGGCAATTGTTGAGATTTGAGAGGAAGTCAAGGCCAGAGAACACCTTGATCACAAGGATGGTTCTGACCAGGCCCTCTACGACAACAAAGAAAAATCCAAGAAATAAATTAAGCCTAAGAGAGAGTTGAATCAGAGGCAGGATTGTGATCAGCAAGTAGAGGGGACCAGCAAAAGCAACTGGAAGACCAAAGGGAGGTCGAAGCAGCAAGGTGCAGACAAGAAGACTTGCGAGAGATGTAGAAGAGACGGACATACAATAGATACATGCTGGCTCAATCCCAAGATTGAGTGTATTCACTGCCACAAAAAAGGTCATGCAACCTTGGATTGCCGCCAGAAACCCGAGGAATAAATCAACGCAGAACAGATAGGAGAACAACAACAATTCATCCTATGTCGAGGAGTCCGAGAGCTCGAAGATGGGCGAAGAAAGAACGAACAAAAACTGTTCGACCACCTACATCTGTGAAGACTTGTGTGCAGCGTCAACATCTGACACACATGAGGTGATCCTAGATTCAGGAGCCACCTCACACTTCGTGACATCAAGATGAATAATGTCTAATTTCAGAAGTGCAGATCCTTCAAGATTCATAGTTCTTGGAGATGGATCTAGACATCAAGTGAACGGTATTGGTTCACTATGGCTCAACACCAACAACAGAGACAGACGACTCCAAGACAATCTGTTCGTGCCTACTCTGCAACAAGACTTGCTTTTTGTAGCAAAAATAGCAGATGCAGAGATGCATGTGACGTTTTCAGATGAAGCATGCAACGTGATTGACGCCAGTACCAGTACTCTGATCGCTCAAGGCAGAAGGAAAGAAAACCTATATCATCTGAAGGTACGCCTACCTGCAGATCAGGTGCATCAGACTCATGATGACTCGCCAGACACTCTATGGCATAGAAGACTCTGCCACATGAACTCAATGACACTTTACCAAGCAAGCCATCATGGAGCGATAACAGGGGTCAGCGTCTCGAATGCAACCAGTTCGACCACCTGTGATGCATGTTTGAAAGGCAAGATGTCACGCACTCTATTCATCAAGGACTCCTACAAAATGACTAAGATTCTAGAGTTAGTGCATTCTGACATCCGCGGACCATTCAATGTGATCTTAGTAGGAGGTTCAAAGTGTTATATAACCTTACATTGATGACTATAGCAAATTTGCCAGAGTGTATTTTTTTCAGAATAAATATGAAGCACTTGATAAATTCACAGAATATGTGAATTGGGCTAAGAGATGTACAAGCAACAAGGCTAAGCAGATCAGGACAGATCGAGGTGTTGAATATAGCTCGAATCGCTTCACTGACTTCTTCAATAATCGTGGCAACATTCATAGAAGGACTGCAACCTACACGCCGCAGCACAATGGTGTTGCTGAAAGAAAGAACAGGACCTTGATGAAAGCTGTCAGATGCATGATGGCCTACTCAAAAGCTCCAAGGGTACTGTGGGCTGAAGCAGTAGCTACAGCCGCATACATTCAGAACAGAACAGACAAGTCTGGTGTTCCTCAAACGACACCACATGAGCTATGGTGGGAGTAGAAAGCCCAACCTATCTCACATCATAATCTTTGGCTGTGCAACCTATGCACATATTCCAAATAAGCTTCGAAAGAAGCTTGATGAGAAAGCCGAGCAGGGATTTCTGGTAGGTTATGACAACAATTCGTCATACTACAGAATCTACATGCCAGACACGCACACTATGAAAACAGTGAGAAATGTCAGATTTGATGAAAGCAGGACAATGGCCAACGACGATTTTGTCAGCTACGAAGTTATGGAGAGACAATACTATGACCTGCTGCCAATGACAGAGGGAGCAGAGGATGAACACGAAAACGAAAATTTTTGAGTCATCTCCCATTTGAACGACGAATCTGAAGAAGAAAGATTCGAGAGGCAGCCTGCTGCCGCAGTTCCTGTAAACCAAGATGGTTCCGAACCAAGCAGAACAGACAAAGGCAAAGACATTGTTGTCCCAGGAGGATGTCCTAGAAGGTCGACAAGACCACGAAGAGCGCCAGCAAGATATGTGTCAGGCAGCTCAGCTTCCACATCAGAAGAGTTTTGCGGATTCAGTGGCGAACCACAGACTTTCGAGGAAGCGATTGACAGTCCAGAAAAGGACAGATGGATCCAAGCCATGAACAAAGAGTCCATGAGGAAGAACCAAGTATGGACGTTGGAGGCATTACCACATAAGCGCAAGATTGTCAAATGCAAATGAGTTTTCAAGCTCAAATACAGACCAGATGGGAATGTCACGAAATACAAGGCAAGACTGGTAGCAAAGGGATTTTCTCAGAGATATGGTATTGACTACTTTGAAACCCTCTCTCCTGTCGTCAAACATTCGTCCCTATGTCTATTGTTTGCATATGCAGCAACTTATGACCTCAGAGTCCACATTGTGGACGAGAAGACAGCCTTCTTGCATGGCGAACTAGACTAAGAGGTCTATATGGATCAACCCCCAGGATACGTCTCGAATTCACTTCCTGACTATGCATGCAGAATGCACAGAAGTATCTACGGTCTGAAACAATTAGCCCAACAATGGTACAAGAAGTAAGATCAAGCTCTGAAATCATTAGGATTCAAGCCTCTCTTGGTTGATTCCAATATGTATGTCAGAGTCACAGATGGGCATATCATCATTGTGGTTGTATATGTGGATGACACTCTGATACTTTGCAGGAGTGAGCAGCTAATTGCTGAAGCGAAGACTGACATCTTGAAACATTTCGAGATCGTGGATCTGGGAGAAGCTAGGTGTTACCTAGGCTTACAAATTGAAAGGGACTATGAGGGAGGTATTATACCTTCACCAGTCCAGATACACCCAGAAGATCCTAGAGGATTTTGGGATGCTGAACTGCAAAGGAGTGAATACTCCAATGCTCGTAGGAATGGTGATGACAAGCGATGACTGTCCGAAGACTGAGGAAGAGAGAGAACAGATGCAACTCACACCTTACAGGAAGCTGATAGGATCACTGATGTACCTTGCAGACAACACACGCTCTGATATTGCTTATGCAGTATTCAGGATGAGCCAATTCTGCACGAATCCAGACTCAACACATTGGAAGATTGCAAAACGAATTTTGCAATATCTTCGATTAACAAGAGATTATGGCTTGTGCTATTGTCGTGATGCAGGTTTCAAGATACTTTCCTACAACGATGCTAGCTAGGCATCTCTCAAGGATGATTGTAAAAGCATCTCAGGAGGATGCACCATCGCATCAGGAGCAGCAGTTCTCTGGGTCAGCAAGAAGCAGACCATTGTGGCCCAGTCATCCTGCAAAGCAGAGTACGTTGCAGCAGCAAAGATGGCCAACGAGATAATCTAGCTAAGGCAGTTCCTGGACGAATTGGACGAAACAAGGAACGAGTCTCTGGTATTGCAGATGGACAACACCTCTGCAATAGACCTAACGAAAGATCCCGTGTTCCATTCCAGAACGAAACACATCGCGGTCAAGTACCACTTGATCATGGATCTAATTGAAAAGAAGATGCTGCAGACCACCTTCATCAGAATGAAGGACATGGTTGCTGATATCTTCACCAAAGCTTTGGACAAAGGACTCTTTGAGAGACAGAGGAGCAGTCTCGGGATCGTAAAGCTATCATGCTTTGAGAGGGAGCTGAAGAAACAAAACATTTCTAATTACAAAGCTTTGCTAGCTTTTAGCCCTCTTCTTGATGAAGATGTTTGCGAACACGAAAGTCAAGAGACACGAAGCACGAAAGATTCGCGAACACTTGACGAGAAGACACGATGCACGAAAGATTCACGAACACTTGACGAGAAAACACGAAGCACGAAAGATTTGCGAACACTTGACACGAACACACAAAAGATTCGCGAAAGAGAATCTTTTGCGGTCGAGCACAAAAAAGTCAGACAACGAAAACGAAACCAACGACGCGCCACGAAAAACGTCGCAAAAGACTTTCTGCCCTCACGCTCCAAAGAGTACCAGCGAAGATCATGCAAGTACCTAGAAGTACAGATATCTGATCTAATGGCATGACGTCAACAGATACACTCTAGGTCATGGCTAATCCGCCACTCTTGTGATTTCCTGATTAGTTGTAGATGTTTAGTCACTCTAATCTTTAAAGTTACATAGAACGACTATATACTTGCTGGATAATACTTGACACCAGATGACAGAATACACATACAGTGTAGTAGCCTGATGCTAGTAAGCAACCAAGACAAAATACAGACGAGAAGTCCGCCTGCGTGCGAGACGAGTTCTGTGATGAGGATCCATATAGATCCACAAGTCCGCTAGTAAGTGAGACATCTATTCGTGAGAAAACTGTATTTCTCTCACGTCAACGCACTGCGTGGATCTACATGCAGTGCTTGAAGAATCAAAGAAAATCAATAGACGATCTTGTAGCCATTGTGCACATGTCTTTTTTTTTTTCGTTGTATGATCTTGTATGTAAATGTGTCTGCTATTATTCGTGTGCCTGATTCTCCCATTAAATTTCAATTCCGCACATTGGTTGAATTCGTTGAATGCTGCATTAATTTATAAACGTAGATCAGCAGTGCCTGACTACATTCTGGAGGAGTGTAGAAGTGATTCAGTTGGCAGTGTCCAGCGACCACATCTGAACTCCATCCGAATCGCAAGAAAGTCGTGATTGCTTCGCTTTCGCGGTAGTTTCACGAGCGATTCACGAAAACCATTTCTCATCACAAGCTAAGAGAACAATGGATTTACTAACCAGTAGAGGAGAGCATGGCCACATGAAACACTGTAACAACCTAGATCAAGGGGACATACTTGGAGTCCATCTCATCATGATTCATCATTCTTGTTTTTGTTCTCTCTCATGTGTACGACTAATGTCTAACACAATAGAAATCATGTCTTTGGTAACTTGTATGAGCAAGTCGGTTTTCTAACACTTGGTTGGGAATAGTTGACTAAAAATTGGCACATATGTTGAATTTCATTGACAAAAGAGAATAGTGAAAAGAATATCAAAAGTGAAACTATAAATAATGTACCTTTGTGAGAACCATTGCTACTACGATATACAATGCTATCAACAAAAAGTCCAATAAGGAGGGATAGTCTAGTATTGGATATGATTGATGATGGATGAGTTGTGTCGGCAAGGGCTCAAAACGAACAAAAAGGGGGGCAAACAAGAGGTAAAGGAGGACATAATGGAGACAAGAAATGAAAGTGGGGTGGAGGCAGGAGCAAAGAGGGGAGGAGGATGATGAGAGGCGGAGGGGCAATGACTGAAGACGATATAGAGATGAAAGGGGGTATCGATGAATAACCAAGTAGATGCAATGATGAAGGATGAGGGAGAGATGAGAGAAAATATCTATGAACAAAAGGTAGAAAAGAGGTCCTAAACCATGTTATGAACTTGATCACAAAGTTGGCACAAAGTGAATCATAAATCAAACAAATGACATTCACGAAAGTGATTGTCATCTAAGAATACTCAATGAAAATTGTGACCTGCTAGTAGCACATCACCAACAAATCAATCAACTAACAAATGAGAGCCTTTAGCTCTTATTTATAACAATTTAAAACTAGGGCATGAGTCGGTTTTAATCCTCATCCATTGTTTATCCAGTTCTGTGGATTTTTCCGTGTTTTTATACAGTCTGCAAAATTACAAGTGTTTTTACACAGTCTGCAGAAATACACGGAGTTTGACAACAATGTCGAGTTTTCTCTCTTTACAAAACCTGACAGTGTCGCTGTTTGCCACAGTCAATAACACTGTAAAAAATTACGAGTAAAATTACAGTGCTGTCTTTTTCGCTTTTTGCGACATTGTTGCCTATCAGGAATTACGTGTAAAAATGCAGTGTCACCTTTTTTGCATTTTTCGCATGTTAGGATTTGCAAGTAAAGATGCAATGTCGTATTTTTCGCATTTTTTAAAGTGCCTCAAATGTTAAGAAAATGACTATGGCAAAGTGTGCGACTACCCCAATATGAAGGACATGATATTTTGCGACACTGTCGCATTTTTCCAAAAGTCGACACTCACTTTTTTGCGACACTGTCGTCTGTGGCAGTTTACGTTCATTTATGCAAAGTGATAGTTTACGTTCATTTATGTAGACAGACTGTTTACGACCAATTGTCACTGCTTATCAACAATCAATTTCTGAGAAGGAACTAGATGAATGCTAGCAGACTCCAGCCAACTGGCAATCACATTTGACGACCTAAATACTTAGTATAAATTAGCTGTTCATACATGTCATTATCAATGATCAAGTCCTGAATCAACATTGTGAATTGTGAAGGAGTTGAGTGTTATTACATGACGCTTCCTGCGCTCTCATCAAGCAGATCGTTTACAATAAAAAAGTATTGTTGTTAGCTCTCTATCAAGCGTTCAAGCTTGAACTCTCTTGAGCATTCTAGCTCAGTCTTTTAGAGATTTATTTTAGAGTTGCTATTGCGCTACTGCTTATCAACATAGTTGCTTATTATCAGACTATTCTCAGTTATTCAGAGATAGCTTTAGAGTGCGTGGTTTCTATACGATATTGTCTTGCACTCATTAGCATCTGATCTTGTTTTTCTGAATCAATACTATTTCATTATTGCGTTCAGTTTGTGTCAGAATGCATGCATCTCTGTATTGCTTTTGTAACTGATAGAAATTGTCTGAGAATTCAATACTTTATGTTTAATTGCGTAATCACTTAGTATCTAGCAAAAGTTAGTTGTTAAAGATTGAACGTGGTTTTCATCATTACTGCTTTGTTCAATTTTTGATGGGCGTAGTTATGCATTGGAAGTTGAAAGTTTCCGCATTCTATTACTCACCTATTTCTGACACATAATCCAATTATTCCTTCCAAAATTGTTATAGTTATGGACTCGGCTCATTGCATTCGCCATGTCCATTTACATTTACTTTACTTTATGCATAAGCAGGCTTTGGGCCTTTTTTATTCATTATTTGACATTTAGACTATATGGTTGGCCTTGGGCCTTATTATTGACATTTAGACCATATTATTGGCCTTGGGCCCTATGATTCACTATATTGGTTATTTGGTCATATTACTGAGAGTGAGGACCTTCTTGGAGGGCGCACTATTTTCCCTCTCAGTTTGGCCCTAGCCACTGGAAGCTTCCTTTTAGGGCTTCCTCTTGGCTATAAGTAGGGATTCTATGTCATTTGTTACTTGGCTTATGATATGATCTCCTTCTTTAGTCTCTTTAAGCTTTCTCTCTCCTGCTTTCTAGGGTTAAGTCTTGCTTATGTGATGCTTTCATAGACTAAATCTAGATCAGTCGTGGCTACGTTCATAACTAAAGCACTTAAAAAGCACATGTAACAATGCCACAAATGTAGCACAACCATGAAGAATGGACATGAATTCGGTCACATCACGTGCACAAACCTCTGGAATTGTTTTGCTGCCCCTATTCGCCACCTTCCATCAGCCACTCCTAGCGCCCTACCAACCCATCTTTTTGATCCAATTTTTTTTTGCCGTTTACTACCTCTCTTGACGCCCACACTCCACCATAGCTGGCGCCCTACATCCGCCTCAATTTCACCTCACCCTCCTACACTGCTGTCTGTGTTCGCAACCCTACTCTGGACAACACAAACACGCCTAGATGCTTAGAAAGCCGCTCCCACCCAACTTCATCGCGCATTGGGATTGCTCCCCGTCTTTATTGCAAACTTTTTTTTTCCTTGAAGGGCGATCTCTGATTTTTCAGCCTTGTTTCCTCGCTGCCCATACCTCCTTTTTGTTATCACTTCCTTTCCTTGGCTGCTCCCTTTCCAGCCCCATAGTCCATTATTGTTTCCCATACTTTTACCCACCGTTTACTCCACGTTGTCGGGCCCTTAGCATCTTTTTTGGAGGCTGTCCGGTACCTCGACATATCGCCGCTATTTTTCAGCTCACTTCCGGTTGCGGTTACGAGGTATTTCTTACTTAGTTGTCCTTTCCGTTCATCTTACATCGCGAGTTCTATTGTGTGCCTGTTGTGACGACTTATGTCCTCTCCTTCAGTTCGTCCAATTGTTTAGCACATTTCTTTTCTCACTTACTTTTTCTTCCTCATGGCTAGCTCACCCACTACACCTGCGAGTCATTCCGGACCTTTAGATGAACAATTTGCTGATATGCGTGACTCTCTTACTCTCCTCAGTAGTCGTTTCGACCAAATGATGACCGGTTTTACCACTCTACAGACCGGCTTTGCCACTATGTAGTCACAGATTGATTCCTTACAGCCACATGGACCTGGCAAAGCCCCTGTTCATTCATCATTTGGGTCTCCATTTGGACTTCCATCCTCGTCTACTTCCTTTGGCGGTGGGCCTCATTTTCCACCTAACCCACCACCCGGTTTTCCACGTCCTACAGCTCCTGAGTCACATTTTCCACGACATCTAGCTCCTGAGCCACATTTTGCTCGAGATTTTCGTGATCGGGTACAGCTTGCCACCTATTCTGGTTCCTCTGACGGGAACTTGTTAGAGAATTGGTTTGCAAAGCTTGATACTTATTTTCAGATTTACCCTAAGACTGATTCTCAGAAGATCCAGTTAGCCGCCTTACATTTAGATGGATGTGCTGCCACTTGGTGGCGGGTCTACCGACTTGACCCTGATCGGGACGGTCTCCAGTTATGGCCTACCTTTCGTCGTGATCTTCGTCATGCTATGATTGACCCTCAGTGGCTGAGCCGCCAGCGTGATATATTCCGTAGTCTTACTCAGACTGGTGATATTTCTTCCTATACAGATCAGTTTATGGACCTTTCCTACCTCTTTACAGATCTTCAGCCCACCGAGCTTATTTCTCACTACATTGCTGGACTTCGTGGTGCTCTACGATACGATGTCTCTTCTTTCCGTCCACCCACACTTGTTGAGGCCATGTCCCTTGCTAGTACTTTACAGCATAAGTACCCTGATCCTGCTCCCTTTCGCTTTTCCCGACCCCGTCCATCTCTTTCACCTCTACCATCTCCGGCCCCATCTGCCCCATCCACTGTCGTCCCGACCTCTTCTCTTACTTCTCCCGCTCCTCGCCCTCCGCCTCCTCGTCCTGCTTTTATCCGACGTTACACGTCTGCAGAGTTCGCTGACATTCAGCAGAAGCGTCTTTGCTTTCGTTGTAAGAATCCTGACCACATTGCTCGTAATTGCCGCCAGCCCCTGCCTACTTCTACTGCTGTTTTCTACCATGAGGGCACTACCCCAGATGAGTCCGATATCTACATTCATATATCTGATGAGCCTGATCTATCTCCTGAGCCTTCTACTGATTTACTTCCTGCTACTTGCCATGCTCAGCTTGCTTATGCTACCTGGACAGGGTGCCCCGGTCCTCGCTCCATTCGGCTACGTGTGCGCATTACTGGTCGTGAGTATATTGCTTTAGTTGATACCGGCAGCACTCATTCCTTTATCAGCAGTTATGTTCTCAGCCGGATACGCGCTTCACCTATTCCTGCTCCACAGCCTCTCACAGTCGAGGTGGCCAGTTCTCACTCATTTCCTAGTTCTTAGATGTTTCAGGGATTATCCTACCGCATTGGTGATTTTTTTGGAGAGGCAGATCTTTATATCATTCCTCTGGAGCGCTATGACCTTATCCTTGGTGCTGATTGGTTTGCTTCATTGGGAGCGGTTACTTTGGACCTGGCTCAGCAGACATTGACATTTGTTCATGATGCAATGACCCACTCACTTGCTGGTATTGATTCTCAGGCAGATTTCCAGCTGATCAGCGGGAAGCAGTTTATCCGCAGCCTACCTAAGGCTCATTGTGCAGCTTTATTATGTGTTCAGCGTGCTGCAGCAGATTCTCCAGTGACTACCTCTCCTCTAGCAGCTGTTCCTCAAGTGATCTCTGACTTATTACATCAGTATGCATTTGTCTTTTCAGAACCTACGACGCTACCACCATTACGTGATGTGAACCACCATATTGATTTGCGTTCTAGTTCTGCTCCTCCCTCCCGGCCTCCTTACCGTATGTCTAAGTCTGAGCGTGATGAGGTTGAGCTTCAGATTACTGCTTTACTAGATCAGGGCCTTATTGTTCCTAGTCACAGTCCTTTTGGTGCCCCTGTTCTCCTTGTCAGTAAGAAAGATGGTTCCAAACGCCTCTACATTGATTACCGTGCCCTCAATAAGTTGACCATCCGTAACCAGTATCCTATTCCTCACATGAATGATCTGTTTGACCAGTTAGGCACCTCTCATCTTTTCTCTAAGATAGACTTACGTTCCGGCTATCACCAGATTAGGATGCATCCTTCGGACGAACACAAGACTGCGTTTCGTACCCATCTTGGTTTGTATGAGTTTCGTGTTCTTCCTTTTGGTGTTACTAATGGTCCACCTACGTTCCAGAATGTGATGAATAACATCATGCGTCCTCTCCTTGGTCGTTGTGTTTTAGTTTATTTTGATGATATTCTTGTTTTTAGTAAGACTCTTGATGAGCATGTGTTACATCTTTCATCTGTTTTTCAATTGCTTGTTCATCACCAGTTGTTTGCTAAACTTTCTAAGTGTTCCTTTGTTGTTGTTGAGATTGAGTTTTTAGGATTTCTCATTTGTGATGGTCGTATTCGTTTGGACCCTCATAAGGTTCGGGCAATCGCTGATTGGCCTGTTCCCACAGATGTCCACCATGTTCGTATGTTTCTTGGTCTCGCTACTCACCTTCGTCGTCCTGTTCCTCACTTTGCCACTGTGGCTGCCCCTCTTCATGCCCTTTTGAAGAAGTCTAGTGCTTTTGTTTGGACTTCTGATTGTCAGTTCGCCTTTGACACTCTTCGTCGTGCTGTTGTGGAGGCCTCTGTCCTGTGTTTACCACAGTTTGATCAGAAATTTATTGTTGAGACCGATGCTAGTAATGTTGGTTTGGGTGCCTTGCTTCGTCAGTCTCAGTGTATTATTGCTTATGAGTCGCGTCGTTTACGCTCTTATGAGCAACGTTATTCTGTCCATGAGAAAGAGCTTCTTGCCATTATCTATGCTCTTAAGAAGTGGCGCCATTACCTGTACCGTGTTCCTTTTGATATCGTTACTGATCATCAGTCCTTACGTTATCTCTTCTCCCAGCGTGATCTTAGTGATCGTCAGTTTCGTTGGTTGCAGTTTTTACAATCTTTTGATTTTTCTATTTTGTATCGTCCTGGTCGTGCTAACACTGCTGCTGACGCATTGTCTAGACTTCCTGCTTTATTGAATACCCTTGTTGCCACGATCCCTTCCTGGTTTGATGATCTTCCATCTGCTTATCTTACATGTCCTGATTTTCGTGATGTTTATAGTTCTGCTCCACCTATGTCGTCTTCACCTCATCAGGCTTATTCCATTGTTGACCACCGTCTTTATCATTATGGTTCTCTTTGTATTCCTAGTTCTTTGGGTATCCGTTCTCAGTTGTTGTCGGATGCTCATTCGTCCCCAGTTGGGGGTCTTATGCTCGTCTAAAGGATCATTTATATTGGCCATCCCTTAGGAAAGAGCTTGTTGTACTTATTCGTACCTGTCCTTTCTGCTTACGTAATAAGTACTCCCGTGCTAAGTTCACTGGTTTGCTTCAGAGTTGGCCTATTCCTCACCGCCAGTGGACTGATATTTCTATGGACTTCATCATTGGCCTTCCTCGCACCCGTCGTGGTCACGATTCATGTATGGTGGTAGTTGACAGATTCTCGAAACAGGCACATTTCATACCCATCTGCAGTACTATCACAACAGAGCAGTGCGCACGCTTGTTCCTTTCAAAGATATTTCGCCTACATGGGTTTCCTCGTACTATCCTTTCTGATCGGGATAGTAAGTTTACATCATTGTTCTGGACAGAGCTTATGCGTATATTAGATGTACAGCTATTTATGGGGTCTGCTTATCATTCTACTTTTGATGGGCAGTCTGAGGTCCTTAACAGGATCCTTGACGATTATTTGCGCCATTTTGTTACTCCTTCAGGGAAAGATTGGGATCAACACTTATGTTTGGCAGAGTATAGCTATAACAGCTATGTTAGTACTAGCACCGGCGTTGCACCATTTTTATTATCTCATGGTTATGCACCTCTTTTACTTGGTATTACTCTTCCTCCCGAGGATACACCTGTGACACTGTCTTCATTTCTATCAGGTGCTCGCGAGCTTATTCTCCAGGCCAGTTCCCATTTGCAACAGGTCCAGCAGCGTTATCAGGCTTCAGTTGATCGTCATCGATGTCATGTTGAGTTTCATGTTGGTGATATGGTATATCTACGCCTACGGTTTGCACGTCATCATTTTATTCAGGGCCATGCTTCTACTGAGAAGCTTGCACCACATTATTATGGGCCTTATTGTATATTGGAGGTTCTTAGTCCAATTACATCGTCTTCAGCTTCCTGCTTCCACACGTGCCTGTGATATATTCCATGTCAGTTTATTACGTGCTGCTATTGAGGATGATGCTCCTCGTGATGCTGAGTTTCCTACTGCACCGGATCTCTTTCCTTTATTACCTGCTGCTATCCTTTAGGTGCGTTTGCATCATAGTCGATGCCGCCGGCAGGTTCAGTTCCTAGTCCAGTAAGATGGTCGTCCTGTTGAGGAGGCCACATGGGAGCCTATTGATGTCTTTTATCATACACCGTCACTTGCGGATCAGGCTCGTGCTCTTGCCGCACTTGTTGCTGTTGCTCCAGTTGTTACTACACCAGATGCTGTTCCAGTTGATCCTCCAGGGCTTGCTGTTACTTGATCCAGTCTTTTATGGCAGTTGGGTCTTATTTTTGTGTCGGGGAGAGTTATGGACTCAGCTCATTACATTCGCCATGTCCATTTATATTTACTTTACTTTATGCATAAGCAGGCTTTGGGCCCTTTTTTATTCATTATTTGACATATAGACTATATGGTTGGCCTTGGGCCCTATTATTGACATTTAGACTATATTATTGGCCTTGGGCCCTATGATTCACTATATTGGTTATTTGGTCATATTACTGAGAGTGGGGGCCTTTTTGGAGGGCGCACTATTTTCCCTCTCAGTTTGGCCCTAGCCACTGGAAGCTTCCTTTTAGGGCTTCCTCTTGGCTATAAGTAGGGATTCTGTGTCATTTGTTACTTGGCTTATGATATGATCTCCTTCTTTAGTCTCTTTAAGCTTTCTCTCTCCCTAGGGTTAAGTCTTGCTTATGTGATGCTTTCATAGACTAAATCTAGATCAGCCGTGGCTACGTTAATAACTGTTATGTCCCATTTGAAGCTAAATACAAAGTTTATGCTACTAATACATTAACTAGGCCCAATAATAATAAATGTGCCAAAAATAGTTGAGTCCCAACGTATAGAATGTATGTATGGACTAAGTGTTCATAATAACACATTGGCTTGGAAACTAGTGCAAACTAGCTTTTGTTGCAAGTCCAAAAAAATTATTGTGACTCATTCTAGACCACTCATCTAGAGGCCTTATATGCACTACTAGAGTTAGAGGATTGATGTGGCTTATACATCCTCTTGCCATCATTAAAAAAATGATCATTTATCTTGCCTCGTATTTGCTTGTGCACAGTCTCTCTCTCTCTCTCTCTCTCTCTCTCTCTCTCTCTCTCTCTCTCTCTCACACACACACACACACACACACACACACACACACACACACACACACACGCACGCACGCACGGCAATCAATGCATCTTCTATTGATCCTTCTAGGTCTTGCACTCTCAACCTTCTTTGCCTTGCTCTTATAAATTCTCTTTGGAGACAAACATGCAAAACACGTGTTTTTATTATGCTATCCACCTTCACAAGAAAAAGGCACTTTATGACGTTGCATCTATGAAGCTCCCTGAACAAATTTTGATATTTACAAAGTGATTACGCAGCCAAACATAAAGTATTGAATTCTAAGTGATCACTAAGTATTAACCTCTTCCTATGGCTTTCTACTTCAGATTTTCTGTCCACAACAGCATGCCCATCACAAAAGTTATCAGGTTAGAGATTTTAGAGATTTGTATTGATAGATATGAGCATTTGATATTGCCTACGTCAAGTAATGAAAATTGTTGTTTCAACTGTGTTGGTCTTAAGGTTGTGTCCAGCAATAAGCCAAAATTTATGATGCCAGAGTTGATTGTTGTATATTACGGCAGTGTTCCTGTATAATATCAAAGGGATCAACACCATATTCACTTTGAAATTGAAGATTATGGACTAATGTCATCCAGAATCCAGACAATAAATTAAAAGCTAGTGCTAACAGAACACAAAGTGATCATTTATACTTGGTACACTTCAAAGATGGTATAAACAGATTTGTTCAGGAACTCGCTATTCTCAGCCAGATCTATGCATATCTCAGCAATAGATCTTCTATGCGCACAATAGAGGCTCATATTCACTGAAGGACATTCCTTTTATGCGATTAACTGGTTACACATAAAAATCCACATGATTGCTTCAAATCAAATTACTATTATACAAACAAGGATTTTAGAGTTCCAATTTTGGAATTGAGTTTTTTCTGGACTCTCACAGAAGACAAGTTGAATTTATCAACTTTGATTGAACATACTGCTCGTCTGATCCAAAGATCTCACTGGGTAAGTGATGAAAGATTTTCATATGAATCAACAGCTTCTTCAAGAAGATATGATTTTGATAAAAGTCATACCTCAAGCAAGCATGCAATTAGACCTTGCCTCAGACTCACACTAAAAGTCACGTGCCAAAAATTCTGCCAACTCCTTGTCATCATCATTTTTTATGACCTGAACTTTCTCTGTTTCTAACTTGAACAAGCGAGACCTAAACATCGGTTGCTTTCCAACCCTTTTATGTATAGGAGCCTGCGGTTCATGACAATCAGAGAGTCAACCCATCGAAAAAGCATAACAACAGTCATCTCAACTTATAGACAATACAAGGCGTTTTTCTTGATCAATCGGTATATCTCAGGATAACAATTAGTTGTAAGTTCTGGAACAGTTAGACAAGAGTGATAGGGATATAACAATAAAAATATGACAACATAACCAAGATGCAATTGATTTTCAAGGAAAATTATATACCTGAGCACGTTCTAAGCTTCTTTGGGCCCGCCTCTCTTGCTCCTCCCTCTGACGTTGAAATCTTTCTTCTCGCACTTTCAATCTTCTCTCCTTTTCCCTGCTTTTCTCTGTTTGCTCAATAAACTCTTGGGGTATCTCTGCAAGCGTTGCAATATTTTCCTCCAATTTGGCCTGTAGCATGGTTGCATAGTTGACACCTATCACGGGTTAACAAAATCTCACATCTTTTGCTGCTACAGTTGCCTAGAACATTGTACAAAATAGACAGCAATTTGTTGCAAAGATACATGAGAGCTCACTTGTTTGAAGTTCTTGAAAAGCAACTCCTCATTCTGTACAAGAGAATATGAAAAGTACTGCGGTAGAAGTGATACTTGTACTGATTAATACTTATTGAGGGTTTAAACCCCTTAACCAAAACTCTACTTTCATATCACGGTTGCTCAGTGGAGAGGGGCAAAAGGAAACCTTGCAGGAAGGTTCTCATCTATGATAGCACACATTTGTTAGAAAACTACGAAGTCTGCCTCAGATCCTAGGAAGAGATTGTATTAGGAGGCTTAGTTTGTGTTATCTGTAGGTTCAAATTACTAGAGGACAGATTGGTGGAAAAAAAAAAAATCGTTTGTTCAAATTCACAAGGAACTGTTTGTCGGGAGAGAGCTAAGATAGCTCACTAATTTGCCAGGAAGATAGTAGAAATTGACTGCTGCATGTGGGAGCTAAGTTCACACTTCTAAAAGGAAGTTGTTTGCTGATCTTATCAAGGATCACTCGTCAACTTATTGCATGCAGTTGTTAGCAGGACTACCAACAGTAGTGGTAGATTGTTTTGCAGGTCTAAGAATTTGCATGGGGAAGATCACTGGATCTGCAAGGCAAATTGCTGAGAGGAGTTGTTCGCTGCCAGCCTATTAGGTCATTGCTAAACAAGTTGTTGGAGTCACTATTTGTGACAGGTATACATGCTAAGCATGTTAAGGATCTCTATTTGTTACAAAACGAGTTTGAAGAGGTATAAGGTCAACGATTTGGATAGCTAGACATGAAGTCTTGGAGCGCTGCTATTGTTCTTTGAAGATCACTAGAGACTTTATCTGCAAGGTAGATTATTAGTAGGGTTATTTGAAATACAAATCTTCAAACCAGATCGTTGAAGATTCAGCTTCAAAAACAACAATCAGACAGGTTTTTGAAGATCAAATTCCAGGAGCATAGCAATTGTTGATAGATCGTTGATGATCAGATCTAGGTGCAGGGCAAAGGGCTGAGTTTTTATCTATAGTTTTATAGAGCAGATCACTGCTGTAATGAACTCAAGTTGCTAAAGGAGGATCACTCAGCTTGTTGGAATATATTTGTTCATGTTGCGGAGTGTTAATCTACTTGTGCTGTTATAGAACAACAAAGCATGGACAACAAAGAGTGGGACACCTTCAAAAGGATCAAAAACAGTTGGAGATCAGAGTTGATCGTAGATTCTACATCAGAATTGAGGATCTTTATTACGTGGGCATCATAGAGGATACACATGCATGCTTGTGCTATGAATAATTCTTTTTATTAACAATGCAAACATTAAGGGGGAGTGTTAGAGTTAATGATCACATTGTCACCCCTAATGTTGTCATCTAGGGGCCTTTATCTATATTTAGTAAAGTCAAGTTAGACTTTAGTTAGACTCAAGTTTGAGATTCTAGTGCATGATTTGGAGCACGAGTTTTGCTATAGATAGGTGTTGGGTGCTTTTACCTTATATAGAGACATCAATTAGGCAATTTCCTTAAGGTTGCTTCTAGATTGCTTTGCTTTTCCCTTTTGGCATAGACTATTGTCTATAAGGATGTATTACACCCTAGTCCATTTGCAATGGGACATAGTTGGAGTCCATCTCATCATAATTGTTTGTATTCTCTCTCATTTGTATGACTATTGTCTAACAACAATAGGAATCGTGTCTTGGGTAACTTGTATGAGCCAATTGGTTTTAGCAGTCGTTATGGCTGGAAGCTGGATCCCGCTTGTTATCAAGTCTCAGGACTAGGCCCTAAGGGACGAAGGGTTGTTGATATGGATTGGATCCTACGGCGGGGTGAATCGTAAGTATTCAGTTTCTTGTGTTGACTGGTGCCTGGCAGTTTTCGATTAAAGGACGTAATTATACCTTTGAGTTCATAACCTTCAGATTGAGACATGTAAATGTCTTCCTCAATAACTCAATTCAAGAATGTTGTCTAAACATCCATTTTGTCAACTAGTAGCTCCATGATAGTGCAAGTTTTGTTTTTCAAGAGAGACTGATACTCTCTATCCATTCTTTCTTGAGGTCTGTATTAGCATGCTCCAAGACTTCCTTCACAGAGGTCAACTCCTCAATAAAGTAACATGCAGATTCATCAATGAATCTGGAAAGTGGAACCCTTGTTCTTGTTTTTGATCTTCTTGGAATGACGAAGGGATTCAAAGTACATGTGAAATTAACCAACAAATATCGACCTATTGCTAGATCCATCAACTTTCTTTCTAAGCTCTTTCAATATTTGAGCAGAAGCTCCTAAATATCCTACTTATTGATGGAAATTCTTGGACAATTTAGGAACATGGAGTACATATGGAAAGAGTTTGACTTCACCATTTTTGAAGTGCAGTCTTACAAAACCTTCACTAGTAATATGATGAGTGTTGTTATCGCCCAAGGGCACAAACTTCCTTGTGTAATAAGGCTTATATTGCTAAAACCATTCCTTGTGATTGGTCATGTGCTAAGTTGCTCCAGAGTCGAGATACCAAGTATCGACATCTTGAGTATCTTCACGTTTTGCCATAAATGCATTATGATCCTCTGCTTGAACTAGTGGTTTGGAAGTTTCTGCAACATTGGCTTGAATCTGCTCCTAGTATCATGAGTATGTAATGAAGATTCTCAAATTTGGTGAAAAAAACATGATCATTTGACCCCAATATCTTCATTACTCAATGTAGAGCACCTTTGAATATTGCTCCTTTAATGTGAACCTACTTCGTATGAGTTTCCAATGTCTTGATTTTGTCTTCAAGTCCCTCAGTGCATATGTATGACCTTTATGAGTGTAGTATCTCACCTGACTCTTGACTCCCCTTGGATTGTATAATGTGGACATGATTAACTTTCAGATACGTGAGACCTTAGCCACTTGAAGATTAACACCCTCGATCTCTTTGAACATCTTCCAAATCATATATGTATATGAAGATCTCACCAAGAGTGCCCGAATGGTGAACGAATAAAGAGAAAAAAAAACTTGCAAAATAGAACAATCTTTTAATATACTATACATGTCCTTGAAGAAAATGTAACCCTCTTTGATTACCATAGCATCATCACATATAACTTGCAAACTTGTTTGTACCATGTAGTGATTTTCCTCCATCTTCATCTCTTTGACTTTGACACAAGCTTTGACTAGTTGTATAGTCAACTACATCCAGTTTTACTTTGAGTTGATTTCAGTTCAATTTCCTTGGTACTCTCATAAGATACTAGTGAATTTGTATACCAACAATTTTCCTCTTCTAAAGTATCATCGAATGATATTGTTGCTGAAAATAATTCAACTTGGTCAAGTACCAAATTGTTTACCGTCACATCAGAAGTCTCTTCACCCTCTACATGATTGCCTAATTGTTTCTTCTTGTTGAATTGCTTCATTTTACACTCAAAAGCAAAAAGACCAAACTTACTTCAACAGTGACAATTACCATTATGCTTATGAGTTGTCTTCATTCCTTCCTCTTGCTAGTGGTGTTTTTGCTTCCCTTTGTCCATTTTGTCTTTTCCTCCCTTCTAAGTTTGTCCCTATTTTGTGGCAATAAATGCTTGCTCTTTGCGCCCTCCCTGTGTTGGAAATCAGATTAGCATTCATTTCCTAGATCTCTTAATGTCTACAAAAGGAAATCAACTTCTTAAGTTGAAATATATGCTGAAATTAGTAGAGAGCGCAAGTAGATCAGGTATTGATTAAACGATACACAAAACACAAGGTAAAGAGTACTTTCATTTATCAAATAGATGGTTCATACAAAGAGAGAGCTTGCTAGATTTTCTGCGAGAACAAGGCTTCTCTCCTACTCTCTTGGCTCATGATACTCTCTCTCTCTCTCTATTAAAAGCTTGGTCTCTCTCTATTTCTCCTTTTATTCTCTCTCTTTGTTGTGGCTCATGACACATGGACATGTATCAATATGCATATCTTGTTGCTGTCAAGAAGATAAGGCTGCCCACAAGTTGTCTATACAAAGTTGTATTTACAAGAGAAGAATCATCAAACTTGGGCAACTTTTCATTTGAGTCAAAGGGAGTTGATATCGGCTTGCATTCTTGCATATTGAACTTCTTGAGTATCTGTTAAGCATATTTTTCTTGAAAAATGAAAGGCCTCCATATTAAGGCCCAAACAATAGTGCAACAAACGAAGGCCAGTCATTTCAAATTTCTTCGTTAGACCTACAATGAGTTGATTTTTGCCAATTAGTGCCTGTAATTATAAGATCATCAACATAAAGAATAATAATGGTGATATTTTCACCATCTTCATTCACCTAGAGAGTGGGTTCAAATTTTGCTTTTTTGAAATCTTAGCTTGCTGAAATAATCATCTATGAGTCCGTAAAGATCCTTTTTGAGTTTGCATACATCATGTTGCATTGAGCAACAAATCCTTGTGGTTGCTCCATTTAGACCTCTTCTTGACGGTATCCATTTAGAAATGCACTTTTCACATCTATCTGTTGGAGATTCCAATCGAATTAAGATGCCAAAACAAGTCAAATTCTGGCCATTTTTGCTATGAGAGAGAGTCTCTTCATAATCTATGCCTTGTCTTTGTGCATATCCTTTTGCAATGAGTCTTGCTTTGTGTATGTTTTGGACTTGGTTTGTAGAACCATTTGCATTCAGTAGGTTTCTTTGCCTTGTGGTAGCTTGACTAGCTCCAAAGTGTGTCATTTTTAAGAAGTGAGTTCATTTCTGCTTGCATTGCTTGAAGCCAACCTTCTTTTTTGCTAGCTTCCTCAAAAGTTTGAGTTTCTTGATTGTTCAAAATTGTTGTCATCAAGGCAAAACTGATGTCATGCCTTGGCTGCCTTGGTCTTAATCTTCTTGTTGCTCATTGAAAGCTGGATTCACCTTCTTCAATGCTTTTGCATCTTTTAAGGTCTCAATGGCCCATCTTGTTCCCTTGAAGGCATAGTTGCCTGTTCTGAAACGGAACGCATTCCGTTCCAGAACTTGCCACATTTATTTTTGAAAGATACAAAGTTTTAAACAAAGCAATCAAGATTAAGGAACGGAATCAAGATATATAGCTCAGATAGCAATTCTAGCTCAAATATATATATAACGTGGCTTAGATAGCGATTCTAGAATCAACGTGAGCAGCAGTCAGAGAAAATATGCATTATCTAGTGTCAAACAAGACATAGACAGCAAGATAGAGGATATGACAGAGATGAAGGACGTGACAATAACTAATATGGTCGTGGTGGTCCATTGTGGTCCAAGGGAAACTATAGAAATTGAGCTGGTCCTTATGATCACCCCAGTTGCTGGTTGTGAAGGTCGCTCGTCTTATGATCGCAACTGATTGTTGTCAAATAGTTGTAATTTTTAACAAAGGAATCGAGATTACCTTGAACAAAGGAATCTGCTTGAACTGTATGTTTTCCAGTGCTTCTGATCTCTAGCATCCCTCAATGCATTATAAAGCATCCCTCAATATATTATCAAGAAGGAAGATCGCGAAGAAGGAAGATCACGGCCAGTATATGGCACTTTAATACCTGGTTTTTTCTATTTAAAAAAAAATGTTTCAACCCAGTACGTTCCAGAACGTACTGTACAGTACGTTCCAGCCCAAAAGGGTCGGAACGGGTTTTTAAGCTTGAAGGTGATGATTGTAGAGTCCATTTGTCCCATGGAGATGGCATGGTCTTCCTTTTTCTTGCTTCTTCTTCATCTTGTTGTTGTTCTTGTTGTGTCATCTTTGTTGCTTGGAATCTCTTGTTCCTCGTATGGTAAGACATTAATGATAGCTGTCAAAGCTTTGTTTTCAACTTCCTTTGTTCTTCTTGATTATTCTTGAAATACAAATGAGTCATCTTCGTCAAAGATGACAACTCTGGATATTATGGGTTTGTTAGTGTCAAGATCAAATAAGTGATATGCTTTGTGTTGATCATGATATCCCAAGAAAATATATTTCCTGGATTTAGAATCACATTTATGCCTCTTTTCATCTCCAATATGACGATAAGCAATGCAACCCAAGCCTGAAAATACTTCTTCTAGCGTGCTTCCCTCCACAGCCTTTGTTAGGTTTCTATTAAGCAAATAATCTGCAATATTGACTGCTTCACCCCAAAAAGGTTGGGTGGGAAGATTTTGGGCTTTACGCATAGTCCTTGCGCATTTGACAATTGTTTGATTCTTTTTTTTGGCTATGTCGCTTGTTGTAGGTACATGGTGCCTTCTTATGCCATGGTAGTTGCAAAACTCCTTGACTTCATTTGATATAAATTCTCCCCCTCAATCATTTGATCTTGAATACTTGAGTGTTTTGCTAGTTTGATTCTCCTCCTCAGCTTTGAACTACTTGAATGACCTTTTCGTTTATAAAATAGACCCATACTATTCTAGATTAGTCATCAACAACTTGTGTAGCAGAACATAAGGCTTTGCATTCAGCTTTTGTAGTGGAAAGCAACACAGTATCCTGCATTTTGCTTGACCAAGAAAAGCAGCCATTTTCAACATCGAAAGCATAGCCAGTGGTAGATCTTCTATCATCTATACTGCCACCCCAATCAGCATCTACATAGCCTCTCAGCTTAGGTAAACTAGAACAAGATCAAGAATGCCTTTCACGTACCTTAAAATGCGTTAAGCTGCTTTCCAATGCTCCAAGGTAGGTGATGCCATAAACTGACTCACAAGCAGCCTTTGCTCTCTATCTCTGTGGATTTGAATACCAAAACAATAATGAGCTTCGCCCAAATCTATCATGTCGAATTCTGAGGACAACATCTCCTTCGCATCTTGTATCAGTTCATCATTGTCGCTAAATAACAGTGTGTCGTCCACACACAAGGTAATAACAATAATAGAATGTTGTAATGAATTCAAGTAAACATTTGAATCTGAAGAGCTTGGCTTATAACCATGTTCGATAGGGAAAGTGTTGATCCTTTGAAACCAAGCTCTAGCAGATTGCTTCAGGCCGTAAAGTGCTCTATGGAGTTTGCATACATGATTCCCTTTGTCGTTGAGTACATAACCTTTGGGCTAGATCATGTAGATATCTTCTTTGATAACTCCATTAAAATAGGCTGTCTGTACATCCATCTGATGTATCTCCAGATTAATTGCAGCAGCATATGATAGAAGTGTCATGATTGAAGAATGTTTGACTACAAGACTAAACATCTCATTGTAGTCGATATTCGAGCTTTCCTTTGATTGATACTTCCATCTGCTTTGTAATGATTTTGAATAACCATTTGCAATCAACTACATTTCTGCTGGCTGGCAATTCGACAATAGTCCATGTCTGGTTCTTCATTAGAAATAAATACTCTCTATCCCTTGCTTCTCTCTAGAGATCGGAGTCTAACTGACGGAGTGCTTCTTCGATAGTCGTCGGCTCTCTAATGAGATAACAAGAGGATTCGTCAATGTACCTCATAGGTGGTCTGCAATCTCTTGTTGATCTTTTGGGAGGTGGCGGAGGTTGATTATCTTGACCTTGGTTCAGTTGCTACTATGCTACAATGTCTTCTTCTGATCCGTTATTGATAAGCTGCATGTCTTGTAAAATACTTGGACCTTCAATAGGAATTGTTGTATCGAAAGGAATGTCCGATAGTTCGATTGTTGGAACCTTACCCTTGCCTTTGAGGTCATAAAATTGATCCTTGATGAAGGTAACATCTTTGCTGAAGAATATCCTTGATTCAACGAGATCATACAACTGATAAATTTTGTCTAAAGAAGCGTAACCAAAGAAAATGGATTTGATACTATGGAAATCTAGCTTTGTTCTGATGTCCTCTGGTATCTGCGCATAGGCAATACATCCGAATACTCTGAGGTTAGATAATGAAGGTTTGGAGCCTGTCCAAACTTCGTAAGGTGTCGAGACCCCTTTAGTCGAACATCTGTTTTGAATATAAGCTATAGGAGAAACAACTTCAACATAGAAAAACTTAGGCAGTGTCGTGTGAGCAAGCGTACACTTAGCTGCTTCGACTTAGGTGCGATTCTTTCTCTCAACAAGTCCATCAGACTAAGGTGAGTAAGAAAAGATAAATTGTTGCTCAATGCCTTTGCTAAGGCAATACTCGAATTCGGTTGAGATGTATTCTCTGCCGTTATCTGACCTTAGTGCTTTGATTCTTTTACCAGTTGCAAGTTCTTCACGCTCCTTGAATTGTTTAAAGAGGTTGAAAGCCTTCAATTTCTACTTTGTGAGATAATAAAAAATTCATCGATAAATGTACCATTGGACCACGTATGTCTGAATGAACAACATCTAGAACATGTTTTGCTATATGCTTATGAATTGATCTAAATGGAATCCTAGTCTGCTTTCCAACAATCAACTTTGACAAACAAAGAGCTTGATTCTCTTATTTGGATAATCAAAAGATTGTCTAATCATGTTCGATACAGATGCATGATTTAAGTGCCCTAGACATTTATAATATGCTAATCAGATATAATCTGATGAATTGCAAGTTAGCTCACTCACCAATGGACCCAGGACTCAGATTGTCGAAGGACCAATATCCTCAGACAAAAGAAGAGGAGCAGATGCGAGAGTACCCATATCATTCAATTATAGGTTCTATCATGTACGCAATGATCTGCACTAGAATAGACATAGCTTTTGCAGTCGGTTCCTTATTATGGAGGAGTCGATAGCGACAAACTCAATATTCTAAGTGGTTTTTCAAATGCAAGTTGGGCAGGAGATTTAGATACTCATAAATCCACATCTGGATTTACATTCTTCCTCAACAAAGGTCTAATCTCATGGAATAGTTGGAAGCAAACCTCAATAGCTCTATCGTCTATAAAATCGGAGTATATCGTTGCCTCTCACGACAAAAGAAGCGGTGTGGTTGAGAAACTTAATATTGGACGTTTGTCTGAAACAATATGATCCAACAATTATCTTCTGTGATAATCAGAGTGCTACTGCTTTGATAGCCAACCCTAGATTTCATTCCAGGAGTAAGCACATTAATAATCACTATGTTAGAATCAAAGTTCTTAACAAAGAGGTAAAGCTTGGAAGACTATCGAGAATGCAAGACATGACGACAGATATATTTACAAAGGTGCCGAACTTGGATGTACACAACAAATTTTGTACAATGCCAATGTTTCATCGAAAAGCGTTTTGAACAAAGAAACAGGTTTGAAACGCCCCATTCGAAATGGGCCCGTTTCGAAACGCGTTTCTTTCGTTCGAAACGATTGTTGTAATAGTGCAAATTTTTTTGACTGAGGAAAGCCACCATACACAGTTTCTCTTCTTGAAATTGCATTCTCTAGAGCATTCTCATGAATTTGGATGTATCTACTTGGTACTAGTCTTTCTATGACATGTCTAAACCCCAAAGAATCCATTAAAACACATTTTCAAAACAAAAAAAGAACCCTAAAAAAAATTCCCCTTTTGAACCTGAACCTCCCATTTGAAACGCGTTTCAAACCCGTTTCGAAACGACGTACGAAACGGATTCATGGATTTAGATTAAGGGGGGGTGTTGGATTATTGTTCTCATTCCTTATCACTCTAATTCCATTTTTAATCTACATTTATTCATTTATCTAGTTGCTGCAAATTTACTTGCATCATTGCACAGACTTGCAGAAATACATGGGAATCACAAAGCAGGTTTACGATTACTGATGAGCTTTTACATTTGCTCACGGGCTTACGTCTTTTGACTACTTACAAACCTTTACACTTGCTTGCGTGCAGACTTTGGTGGTGACCCTTTCCAGGCTCTCTCAAATGATATAGTCAGCTTTGCACAGCGAGGCCTTATTCTTTTAGTAGGGGATTTTAATGCTCGTACGAGCATCAGGCAAGCTAAGTTTCATGCAGAGAGTGATTTTCTACAGGTTCACACATTAGATATGGGCTTTGACAGGACCTCACAGGATGCAGATACTCCAGCTACCCAATTTGGAGAGCAGCTGATTGGTTTAGCAGAGGCCCATTCCTTAACCATTTTGAATGGCCTTCCTTGGGCCTTCATCATCTTATTTTACTTGTCATCCACATGGAGGAGGACACAGTGTTGTTGACTACTTCATTGGGTCACCGACTTTGATCCCATTTCTTCATACCTTCGACATTATACCTCCTACCATTTCTGATCACTCCCTCCTACTTCTATCCCTTGTTCATCATAGTACCACAGTCACAACACGCCATCCCACTCATCACCGTCGCCCGGTTTTCTCTCCATCTGGTTTTCCTTTTTACACGAGTCCCTAGTTTCTTTTCTCCAAGACTTTCCCTTCACCTCCTCAAATGACCAACAAGCTATCTTTTTATCTCAATCTCTTTTGCAATCTGCCAATATAGTTCCGAATAAAGCCACAGCTGATCTAAAGCTAAGCTATGACAGCATCACATAAGCAAGACTTAAGCTATGAAAGCAGCACATAAGCAAGACTGAACCCTAGAAAGCAGAAAAGAGAGAGATTAAGGAGACTAAAGAGAGAGATCAATATCATCAACTGAATAACAAATGACATAGTTTCCCTACTTATAGCCAAGAGGAAGCCCTAAAAGGAAGCTTCCGGTGGCTAGGGACCAACTGGGAGGGAAAATAGTGCGCCCTCCAAGAAGGCCCCCACTCTCCAGTAATATGTCCAAATGGCCTAGTAATGAGTAATAAGGCCAAAGGCCAACCATATAGTCTAAGTGTCACTAATGAATAAAAAAGGGCCCAAGGCCTGCTTATGCATAAAGTAAAGTAAATGTAAATGGACGCGGCGAATGTAGTCTATTAAAACCAATATTATCACAACTAAGAAAGGGCAGCAATCAACAAATGGAAAAAAAGTGAAAATGAAGGCTATAAAAATGCGTTGGACAGCCAGGAGGGAAATGTCAAATTGGAATATCAAACGGAGTCGGAATTCCGTGAAATGTGGTTGAGGATGAGCGCTGGAGAGCCTTTTGATAAACTGTGAAAGATGGCTGGAAACGGATAAAATAATAGGCAAAAGTGACAAGTCGGAAGGGCTGGGGCAGCGATGAGCAGGCTGCAGGATTTTGGCAATTTGGAATAGCAAACGATTACGGAATTGGGTGATTTTTGGATAAGAGGCCAGAGAGAGAGAGAGAGAGAGAGAGAGAGAGAGAGAGAGAGAGAGAGAGAGAGCTGAAGATCCAAGCTGAAAATGGGTGCTGGGCAGCAGCTAGTAAGATCCACAAATGTCCTACAACATGATGGAAAAAACCGCTGAAAATGGTGATGAAGTAGGGCGCCGGACAGCCTCCAAACAATCAGCAAAATGGACAGCAAATCGGTGGAGAAATCCGTCGAAGATGGCAAGGTAGTAGGGCACTGGGCAGTAGCTACCAAAATCCGCACATAACCTGAAAAAAAATGGAGAAAACCGCTGAAAATGGTGATGAAGTAGGGCGCTGGACAGCTTCCAATCAAGCCACGAAATGGGCAACAAATCGGTGGAGAAAATCGACGAAAGTGACAAGGTAGTAGGGCGCTGGCCAGCCTCTACCGAATCTAGAAAAACGATGGAAATCTGATGAAAAAATCGACGAAAGTGATGGGTTAGTAGGGCGCTAGACAGCCTCTACTAAATCTGAAAAAACGATGGAAATCTGATGAAAAAATCGACAAAAGTGATGGGTTAGTAGGGCGCTGGACAGCCTCCACTAAATCTGAAAAAGTAGTGCACAGGAAAGTGCTCTGATACCAAGTTACGAATAAAGCCACAGCTGATCTAAAGCTAAGCTATGAAAGCATCACATAAGCAAGACTTAAGCTATGAAAGCAGCACAGACTTAACCCTAGAAAGCAAGAAAGAGAGAGATTAAGGAGACTAAAGAGAGAGATCAATATCATCAGCTGAATAACAATTGACACAGTTTCCCTACTTATAGCCAAGAGGAAGCCCTAAAAGGAAGCTTCCGGTGGCTAGGGCCCAACTGAGAGGGAAAATAGTGCGCCCTCCAAGAAGGCCCCCACTCTCCAGTAATATGTCCAAATGGCCTAATAATGAGTAATAAGGCCAAAGGCCAACCATATAGTCTAAGTGTCACTAATGAATAAAAAGGGCCCAAGGCCTGCTTATGCATAAAGTAAAGTAAATGTAAATGGACGCGGCGAATGTAATGAGCCGAGTCCATAACTAATACTGCCTATCCTTTAAAAACCTTCTCTTCGCAGAAATGCACCCACAACAAATGGTATGATACAAAGTGCTTCTGTGAAAAAAAAGATAGCTTATCTCCAGTCCTTGGGACAAAAACTTGTTGATGCTATTGCCTCCCCATCCTCCCATTTCGTTTGGCGGATGTTCTCTAAAAACCCTTATAAACCCGCTCCTATTGCTATTGAGTCATGGATAAATTATGCTACTAAGCTTTATACAGTTGACTCTCTTTCCATTTCTCTTTCCCCACGCCCTTTAAAATTCACCCTCTTCACCCCGTCCATGGTTGAAAACGCCATCCAAAATGGTCAAACCCAAAAAGCCACTGATGTTGACCTCCCAAGTATGGACTTCCTAAAACCATTTGCTCACATTATTGCCCCATACATTTCCCATATCTTTAACCAATCTGTCATCTTCGGTCTCCCCACATCGTGGTGCACCAACCTTTTACACCCTATCCTCAAAGCTTGGGATCCTTTGATTGTCGACAACTACCGCACTATTGTTTTACAGTCTAATGTCAGCTCACGGGCAGAGACAGAAGGGTTACATGCTATGGGACAGGCAAGTTTTCACGCTGGCTACTCCACGGCTGACCAAATATTCATCCTGAGATGCATTATTGAGGAGGCTAAGTTCAGGAAGCAGAGGGTTTATTGTTGCTTTGTGGATTTATGCAAAGCCTTTGATTTTGTTCCGAGACACCTTTCACTCCAGCGATTAGCATCGCTTGGCTTTTCTTAGTTGCTGCTATCGTCACATTGTATGAGAGAGTGCTGGCCCGTTTTCGAGATGGTGATGGATGGTCCTCTCACATTCATAGTACAGTGGGAGTTAAGCAGGGACGTCCTTTGTCCCCTACTCTCTTTGCTCTATATATTGATGATCTTGAGTAGATTATTAGGGAGGAGGGTGGAGATGGCTGTCCGTCAGCAGGTATGATTATCCCTATTCTACTGTATGCGGATGACGCGATACTTCTATCGAGATCAGCATCAAGGCTTCAGCAGCACCTTGATGCTTTATATACTTTTTGCCAGACATGGGGTTTGATGGTGAACATTGGTAAGACTAAGGTCATGGTGCTCAACACCAATCGACCACATATGAGAGACACAGTGTTCTACTATGATGGGCTGCCACTGGAGATAGTAGCCTCTTATACATACTTAGGTATCGTTTTTACTGGTCCATTGCTCACTTTTAGACCAGCTGCATTGTCTAGGCTCCGCAAGGGGCACTCTACTCTTGTCCAGATGGAGAGGTTTTCCTCTATTTACTATGTACATGATCCTGATATGCGCTGTCGCCTTTTTTCTGCCATTGTTTCTCTGGTGGCTCTATATTCAGCAGAGACATGGTGTCCTGGCTTGTCCAGAGATACTTGGAGTGATATTTTACGTTTGCAGATCCTTATGCTTAGCTGGATGATCCGTGCGAAGCAGTCAGTTCCCCATGATATCATAATGGTAGAGTTTGCCTCACCACCACTGATTGTCGAGGCTATATTTCAAATTATCACATTCATTCATAGGAGCTTGTAGATCTTCTTACTTCCTCTTGTAGAAGCATCAAAATTACTCTTGAAAGAGTGAGGTGCTCTCGGAGCTTGATGAATCCAGATATGTTGCTGCAGCTTTCACATCCACTCACACTCTAGGTAGTCAGCAGGCTAAGTCCTCATGGTTTCAATGTGTTTCTAACCTTTTGAGTAGGTGGGGTTTATCGATATCTGATCTCCCGAATGGGACACACATATATCCACCAGCAGCTTTACAGAGCTTACATCAGCACAATGTGGTCTCACCCAGATCCAGCTCGGGTCAAGCTTCATTTTTATCACACTCATCTTCTTCAGCTTGATGCTTCCGGGCTTCCCATTCGGCCGGGTTATTTGTCTCAGGCATTATCAGTGTCACATGTACTTAGAATCCCTTGCCCAATGTATGGTAAATTGTAATTATTAACTTGTAAATGGCTAAGTCACCGGCCTGTGGAGACAATTGTAAATTGCAATGTGAATATCTATTATAGTGACTAAATCCGAGATGGCCAAGGGGGTACTGGGTCTCATAAGAGACTGCTGGATTGACCTCCTAAAACGTAGGAAGGGTTGACTAGTCAACATGACACGTGCCATATGCTCACTGGAGTAACAAATTATATCCACACAACAAACGGGAATTTTGAACTTTGAAAGTGTCTCCCAACTAAATTAGTGGTGCATGAGTGACACTTGTCAGACGTGTCCAATGTATGAGTGACACGTGTCAGATTGTCCACCTACTAGCTTGCCTATGTGTCAGGGTACTGCCAAGTGGCAAGTGTCGGCTGTGCATGGAGTTTGCCGTGTGTCGACGTTAGGATGTGTCAGGGTTAAGGGGTGCTTGAGGGGATATAGTGTGAGCATAGTCAGGCATTCCTCATTATGGTATTCCTATGCAGCTATGGTTGGGAGGAGACTTGCAGCAGAGCTCTCATGTTTGCTTGTTGATCTATGTACATTTGCTTGAGATTAATAAAGTGACGGATTTGCTGGGTAATTCTGTGTATTTACTTAGGGTTTGTGAGCTTGTGTGCAACATTTGGTATCAGAGCAGTTACTTTCAAGACTTGTGTGGGATTTGGCATCTTCGGTTAGGGTTTGGAGCATTCTTGGAGAGCCAGCGCCCTACTGCAGGTGATCTGTTGGTAGATTTGGAGCCCATAAGATAGCAGATTGAAGCCCTATGGTGGATTGCTGATCTTCTGGCAGCCTTTGAGCATTTTCTACTACGCGGCTTGATTATTCTCTTCGCTTTTGTGAAAATCCAGCCCACATAGGATTTGTAAATCTGTTTGTAACTTCTTCAATACTCTGTATTTTTCAGATCCGTCAGTTGCAATAAGCTTCTTGTGGTAGGTCGCTGGTAGGGTAGGGCTTTTCGCCTTCTGATTCGGTGATCATCCATAGTTTTTTGCCAATTGTCAGTTTGAAACCCTAGTTTGCTGGTTTTTGGAGAAGAAGAGTCTATGTGTAGTTAGAACTTGGCTGTAGGAGATCTATTCTATCCAGTTCTTCTAGGAATTCAGGGCAACCTATTTGTGTAGTGATTTGAGGTGCTGAGAGCCTGGTTTTGCTTTGTTTCTGCTACCTATTTTTCTGCTATGGCATCCGCAAGCAACACCAGTCAAGATTCACAGAGATTAGATGCTATATGTTCCAAGGTGGATACTATCGAAGCTACTCTTAAGCTGATTTTGGAGCAACTCAAAGGTAAAGGGGTTAGTGTTCCTGAGAGAGTCAGTGGTACAGCTATGGAAGCAGAAAGGACATTGTCAACGGGCCATGAAGCTGAGTTGGGGTTTTGAAAGAGAAAGCTACCTACTATCAAAGATTTAAAACCTCCCAACCAATACTATTGCCAATTTGGATCAAGAGATTAGGAAAGAGTTTTCAGATGTGTTCATAGATGATCTTCCATCTGTTTTACCTCCTAAGAGGAATGTTGAACATAAGATTCAATTAATACCCGGATCATGTCTTGTCAATAGACATCCTTACAGAATAAGTCTTAAGGAGGAAGAGGAAGTGAGACGGATGGTCGATGATTATCTGGCCAAGGGGCAGATACGACCTAGTTATTCCCCTTTGGCCTCTCCAATCATTCTTGTAAAACGGAAGGATGGATCATGGCGTATGTGTGTGGATTATCGAGGTTTGAACAAGATAACAATTAAACATCGATATCCTATGCCACGTATAGATGATTTGCTTGATGCCTTGTCAGGTGCCACTGTGTTCAGTAAAATAGACCTAAAGAGTGGATACCATCAGGTTAGAGTTCGTGAAGAGGATGTACACAAGACTGCCTTTAGAACTCGGTTCGGTCACTATGAGCATCTTGTGATGCCATTTGGATTGACTAATGCCCCAGCTACATTCATGATGATGATGAATGATGTGCTCAGACCGTATATGGGTAAATTTGCCGTAAACTTTGTTGATGACATTCTGACTTACAGTGTAGGTGAGGTCAAGCATATGGCTCACTTTAGGGCTGTGTTGTCTACTTTGACGGAGAACACTTTGTTTGCCAATAGTAAAAAAAGTGAATTGTTTAAAAAGAGATTGAGTATCTTGGTCATGTAGCGTCTGCTGATGGAGTAAGGCCAAATCCTAAGAAGGTTGCTATGATCGTTGTGTGGCCTGTGCCGGCTGATTTGACAGCACTCCGTTCTTTTCTTGGATTGGCAGTATTCTATAGAAAATATGTTAAGAAATAGTCCTATATTGCAGCACCTTTGACTGATTTGACTCAAAAGAATAGATTTGGTAAGTGGACTGAACTGCAGCAAGCAAGCTTTGATCAGTTGAAACAAGCTATTGCTGAGTGCGTCACTCTAAAGATTGTAGACCCTCAAAAGCCCTATGTTTAGGTCCTCTAAAAAGTTTCTGGCTGCTTCAACTTTTTCTTGTTTAAACCCTACAACTGTGGGTGAGCGTGGCTGAAAACCGTACATCAGCATAAATGGGCTGTATCCCGTAGCTGAATGTTTGGTACTGTTGTAAGCAAACTCTAATATCGAGAGATACTCCTCCCAATTAGTCTGCTTCTTGCTGACGTATGCACGAAGCATATCCTCCAGCACCTAATTTACCCTCTCTGTTTGACCGTCCGTCTGTGGATGGTCGGTGGTACTCATATTAAGTTTAGTATGGAGATGATGGAATACTGCCCTCCAAAAATTTCCATTAAACTTACTGTCCCGGTCGCTGACTATGCCGGAAGGTAGACCGTACAATTTAAATAGCCCGTCTACAAACAACCTCGCTAACTCTGGAGCTCTAACGGTTGTTTTGGTCGGAATAAAATGAGCCATTTTGGTCAGACGGACATAAGTAGGGAGAAATCCATATTTTGAGCGCATGTGTCTATTTATTAAATGAGCTTATATTGACTCAAGACTAATAGAACTTCAACGACAACAATTCAAATGATTTCAAAAGATGCAACTTTAGGCAATTGACAAAGCCAAAAAGATGACTTTTCTATAGATTTTTTTTTTTCAATTTTCTACAAGCTTTTCCCATTAGTTTTGATCCTCAAGGGTGTGTTTCTTGTGGTTAACCCCAAACACGTAGTCCGCATTAGCATATCACAAATATAGAAAATTGTTTTGCAATTCCTAACTTGAATTTGACAATAATTCTCTTAGATTATAACTAAGTAATGTACATATGACAAATAAAGATTGGAAAAAAACATGTTTAGCTCAAAGTAGTAGCCCTAAAATCAAATAGAGTTCAAAGCATTTAAGACATAACACTACATGCATCGCACGGATCCAATCTCTAGAGTATGCACACACTCAAGAGACAATGTAGATTAAAGTCATACCTCAATGTTTGTGAGCATCTGTAATGTCCCTAAGGAGGAATCCAACTCAAGTCCACATCTTGCATGTAGTTCAATGACCTTATCCGTGAATGAGACCTCATATTTTTGGTTGACAACATTTGGATTTGTGTTTTCTTGTAGTATCCTTTGCTGTTCTCTTTCAATACTCAAAGCTAACTTGAGAGCCTGTGGAAGCAGATTATCAGGAAAAGTATATCCATACTCTAAAACAATTGTCAACGAATTGAAAAATAAAAGGCTAGCAAGAGTAGCGAGTCGAAGAAAAAGTTTGATAAAATGATTGTATGCGTTTCACTAATTCATTGAGGTGACTAAAGTACAATAGTTTAAGCACACCATGAGCTGTGTTTGCAAGGTAGACAATTTAACTTCATTTGTAGCTTTTGTCTCCTTGAATTTGGACTTAAGGTCTTCAAGTATGTTTTCACTATCTTGACACTCTTGCATTAATGTTATGTTCTTTTCCTCCAGATCCGCAAATATCTCCAATAGCTGATATGATTTATAAACAACATCAAGCTTAAAGCATCACATAAACAAAAAGTAAATAGAAAACTAATGATCACATAACAATCTTCAACTAAGATCACAATGTAAACAACAATATGCCTTGTGTGTAGCTATTATGAACAGGATGAAACAAAAAACATCATGTGGCAAAGAATGGACGGTGACAATGGAGCACATAGCAATCTCCAACTAAGAATGTTTTAACATCATGAATTCCCACATACATACATAACATAGTTGCACTAAGGTTTCAGAACCGCGGTCAAAAATGCGTTTCTGAACCACGTTTCTGATTTTGGACAATGTTTCTCATAAACGTTTTTTTTTTTTTTTGGATTTTTGTGGGCAATATGGGTATCAGATTAAAGCTCTAATCAAGAGCATTGCATTTTTATAGGTTGCCAGGTGTTATGGTTACAGTTGGTTCCAGTCGCGCTTTTGGATGGTTTGAGAGAGAGTATTCAGAGACAAGATGTTTGTGAGTGTTGATAACCTTCCAGTAATGGATAGGCCAAGGTTTTGGCAACTGTCTACAACCCAAATTGGCACCAGAAACTTGCCAAAAATGAGCTAAAATTTCACTAGTAGACAGGCCGCAGTTCTGGTTCACCAAGGTTGAAAGACAGCCAATACTGTGCTCAATAGAACTATAGTATGGTGCCATGGCACCAACAATGAAGTAAATCCAATGCTGAAAATGGGCTTTAAATTGGCCCACAGTACAAAGGATGGCTAAATTGAGTACCATCTTTAGTGGATGATCTTGTCTTTGGGTGCTCCTTCTGCAGACAATCTGAACTCGGGACACAAAGCCTGTTCATTGCCTTCAAAATTTACTCCCATCAAAGAGAAATATGTTGAAAGTGGGCCAAAAGCTAAGTAAAAACCATGTTCTGACATTTTCTTTAGAGAAATGCCCAAAGATTTTCATTGCATCCAACACCAAAGTCAACGCAGCAGTCCATTGATTGAATAAGAGCCAGACACTGGAAAACAAAAATGACGTATATGATGAAACATAAGCAGCTGTATCAAGATTATATGGAACTAGCTATGTCTTGCTAGAACACGAGCACGTAAGACCTTTCAAAGCTCTGCTACCTCTTGGAAGAACGGAATGCAGATCTGACTATCTAAGCTGCTATTAATCAATCAGACAATGCTTGAGAGATCACACATTGATAGCATCAAATGATGAAGAAAATAAATCAAAAGCAGTTCATTATTTATGATACAATGATCTTACTTAAGGGATTGGTGATAATATCTCTAGATTTTCAACACATGAATGACTGCAAAAAGCTCCTTCTCATAGGTAGAATACCTAGACTGAGCAGGATCAAGCTTTTTGCTTTCAAACGCAACTGGTCTACCATCTTGGTAAAGGACTGCTCGTACAGCAAAGTTGCTAGCATCCGTATCCACCACAAAAGGTCGGTTAGGCACGACAATGTGTAAAATTTGAGCGATAGAAACACAGTGCTTAAGAGCTTCAAAACTCTCATTCATTTCATTAGTCCATGTTATCAATGGAATTTTTCTGCGGCTACATTTTTTCTTCAACCCCTTAAGAATGTTCATTAGGGGCAATGCTATTAAGGCATAATCCATAATGAACATGTGAAAGAATCCTGTGAAGCCCAAAAAGGATTTTACATCACGAACTGTTTGAGGTCGCAGCCATTCTCGCACCTTACGAACCTTATCATAATCGATCTCAATACCCTGATTAGATATGACATGGCCCAGGTATTTGAGTTTAGTTTGAAAGAACTCACATTTCGACTCCTTAGCATAGAGCTTTTCTTGCGTTAGGAGAAGACTTAGCTCCATTTAGACGATCCATTAGATCATCCATCCTAGGTAAGGGATATCTATTCTTGATGGTTAACTTATTTGATTTCTAAAATTGTCGCACAAACGTGTGCCTCCATCCTTTTTACTAACCAAAAGGATTGTTGCTCCCCAAGGGGACTTACTAGGCCGAATGTGGTCCATCCTAAGAAGTTCCTATAACTGCCTAGAAATTTCATCCTCTTCCTGAATCCTTAGCAGTAACCCTGTATGAAAAAAGGGATATAGGCTCGCTATCGGGAATTAACTCTATCTGATGGTTGACACTCCTTTGGGGAGGTAGGCCATCAGGTAGTTCTTTGGGAAAAACATCGCTAAATTCTTGCCTAGGTGAATTAACACTTAAGGGAGTATTTATAGACACATCCAAGAGCATTTGTGACAAATCGATATTTAGACTTTGTACAACATGATCATTGTCATGCCCATGATTGGTCTCAGGTACCATGTCCACGCTAGGGACCGGTAGACCAACAACCCGTAAGTTAATTGTGATTATCACGGGATTGGGGCCCTTATAAGTACATTGTCATAATTAATGTTTGTAGGCCTAAACACATGGTGGTGGAGTTACATATTTCAATGTCTTACAACATATGAGCATATCAAAAGCTATTGAAAATTGAACTCAAGTTTTCATTTTCATTTAGATTATTAAAAATTTTCAGCTTAAGTTTTTATGATCAGATTGTCTCTATTTCTGGAGAGACCGATGTACTTCCATCGCCGATGATTTCCTCGGCTGAATTGATTGAGAAACTTCATGATTCTGAGTATGAACTCTTTCACTTGCTTTTGAAATCTCGTATGCATTATGATGTTGGGGATGTGAATGTGTTTTCATGCTTTAACATCGAAAATTCGCATCAAGAACAACAACTTTTGCAAGATTTAAAGCAAGAGTTTAGTGAAGTTTTTCGGAAGCAGCTACCTTATGGACTACCACCCGATCGGTCGGTGGATCATAAGATAGATCTTTTGCCCGATAGCCGTCCTATCTTCAAACAACCATATCGGTTCAGTCAGAAGGAAGAGGAGGAAGTGGCTAGGCAGATCGAGGAGTATCTCAGAATGGGACACATAAGACCAAGTAAATCTCCATGGGGAGCACCTGTCCTTAAGAGTAAGAAAGATGGGAGTTTTCGGCTATGTGTAGATTACAAGGGTGCACCTTATTCACAATGATCGGTGGCTCTGATACCAAATGTTAGAATCCCCATCGTTGAATCCGGTCATTGCTAAGACATAATCAGGTGACGAACACTTCGTTCCCCCCCCAACCATAGAGGTACTGCCACCTCTCCCCCATGCACTTGAGCCATAGACCACCATTAAGCAAGCTTGGATCTCCGATAAGCCACGACATACCACTGTACCTTACCCTCGACCATCACCTACCTTCATCTTGAGGCCTAAATTAACATCCCGACCTCCAATGGAAGAGCTCTTCAGTCTCCAAGAGAGAATGAATGACAAGCTCTTGGAGATCCACCTCTATATACATAATCAAGGTGGGGTCATCTCCAACCAAAGGGGTCACGCCTGACCAACGACATGCGTCAGTTATGTGTCAGTTGTGCACACTAACGCGGGTCCATAACAAAGGGTCACCTAGCACCAATAGAACATTGACACGTTGGGTACGTAACAACAAAGCTGGCCACAAGTCTACTGCTATCCTATTTAAGATACTGAATGGTAGAAAATAAAATAGAAATTGCTATGAATATTCTTTCAAAGATTTTTCAATTTATATTGACTATAGATACTGTAGTCATTTGTGCATGTGATTGGAAGTCTTGAATATCAATGCTGAATCATTTTGAACGTTGTAAAGCACTTATATTGGTTGCCAACCACAAAACTTTCAATTTTGTTGGATACAGCCAAGGATATTCTGAAATTCAAACATACTTCACAGCATATGAATGAACATGCCATGACTTTTGTAAATATGAAGCATTCCTATCATAGCCTCTGATAAAGCATACCTGGTTTGGTGTTTTGAAAAACATGCTTTTTGTTGAAACATTATTATCTTTCTCTTCATGGCCTGAAATGTGGATTAGAAGGAGAATTAATTCCTCTTTATCAATTAGAATTGGTCAATAATTAAAAAGCATGATACATTCTCGTGGACTAAACATTGACCTCCATAAAGGCTTTGGACTAATTAGCAGTATAATGATGTGTTGTTCTAATGAAAATTTTATCCATTTTAAGGCAGGCAAAGATATTAGTTGGAGTAAACTTGCAAGCAAACCACAGTCTGCAATAGTAAGAGGTTCCCACATGCAAAGGCACGTGTTTAAATTTGGATAAACTACATATTAGAACATTATATCTCTTATCCAACAAAGCATAATTGTTTCCAGTTCATAGAAAGTAGGGCCAACTTTGTTTGTACTAGAGTTGGATGATGATAATGAATGTTGAGATTGAGACTGAATCTTTAAGACAAATTGCAGCATACTAGGAGACTATACACTTGCAAACAGTGGGCGGTGAGGCTGCTGAATGGGTCCCAAAAACTGCAAGAAAATCACCTTAAACAAGATTTCCAGAAGAAAGGTATTATATGAGAAAATTCTCCTCAGCAATCAGGAAAGGAAAAACAGAAAGCACTTCCATGCCTTCCGAATATACTGCAATGAATGCTCGAATTACTGAGCCAATTTCAGAAACCTTTGCCGAGGTTTTGGTGTCGGAAAGTACTGTTTGTTCCGTACAGTATGTTCCAACGTATTGCCCCAGAACATCTTAAATAATCGCTAAAAAAATTACTTTAAAAAGCTTTCTTTGTTTTTATCCCTTTTCTTCCTCCATCTTCGATCGTTGTGCTGCTTTCAGGCAAACAAGTTACGTTGGTAGTTACAAGAGTTGTTATGAGAGCTTACTCTTATTACTATTCATTCAGCCTGCCATTTTCGTCAAAGCGAGGGAGTGCAAGAAGGGACAGCGAGGGAGTGCAAGGAGGGATGGGACAGGGGTGGGCAAAGGGGTAGGGATGGGACAGCGAGGGAGTGCAAGGAGGGACAGCAAAGGAGGGCAAGGAGGTAGGGATGGGACAGCGAGGGAGGTGAAGGAGGGATAGAGAGGGAGGGCAGGGGGTAGTGATGGACATTGAGAGAGGTGAAGGAGGGACAGAGAGGGAGAGGCCAACGAGGGAGGGCAAGGAGTTAGGGCAGGGATAGCGAGAGAGGGACAATGAGGAAAAGCGAGGGAGGGCAGGGAGCGAGGAAAAGAGATAGGCACAGTGGAGGGGCGTTCTTTGGAAAAAAATTTCTGCTCAGGAAAGTGCTCTGATGCCGAGTTACGATTGGATCCACAAGTAATCTAAGGCTAAACTAGAAAATAGCACAAAAAGCAAGAAAAGAGAGACTAAGAAGGCTAAAGGAGAGAGATCCATATCATAAGCTGAAAATGAAAGTGACACTGGAGCCCTACTTATACCCAACAGGAAGCCCTAGAAAGGGGTCCAGAGGATAAGAGTCAACTGGGAGGGAGAATAGTGCGCCCTCCAAGAGAGCCCCCCTCCAAGGTAACATGGTCTAAATGTCAATAAAATGAATATTACGGCCCAAGGCCAACCATATAGTCTAAATGTCAGTAAACAATAAAATAGAGGGCTGCTTATGCAAAAAAAGGTAAAGGTAAAGTAAATGCGAATGGAGGAGCCAAGTCCATAACTCCCCTCCATCGCACCATCAATGGAGGACCCCTCCATCGCTGGAGGGAGCTTTGAAATTGGCCGCGATAGGAGCCCCTCCATCGCAGATGGTGAAGGGGACCTCCCTCCATCGCTGGCAGAGCGATGGAGGGGAAGGAGCTGATAAGGGGGCCTTCTTCTTAGGTGCCATGGAGGAGAAGGACGGAGGTGAGGCCCTGCAGGAGGTCAGCAGGCGTCAGCAGATGATGTCAGCATCATAGGTCAGCAGGTCAGCAACACACCCTCGCACCAATAGCACGCTAGGAACAGCGCAGTAGGAGTGCCAGATCCATGCACCAGGACAGGGGCAGGTCAGCGCCAAGTCAGTTTGGCAGCGCTCCAGATCAGCCAAGGCAAGGCGCCAAAACCGCGAGAGAGAGGAGAGGGAGAGGGAGCTCTATTAATGCCTTTTCCATGCCAAAAGGCATATAAGACTAATAAATGTTCATGTCAAGTATTGGAAAATATGACATTTTATTGTTGGCTGAAACCCATGAGTCTTTATGTCATCCTCTTCCACATATACAGGATTATTCTTGGCACTCTGTTTTTCGCCCATTTGTAAGAGGAAAAACTTGTCGCGGATCTAGAGGAGTGGCTTGTTTATACAGGGGCACCACAGTTAAGATGGTCATGCAAGATCCCTACGCTCGCTATATCTGGCTTCACATTGTTGGGTCACTTTTGGGAGTACTTCAGGACATTTATATGGTTGTGTGATATTTCGCCCTGCAGACATCGGGGTTTGTTGATTTTGGTGGAGACCCCTTTCAGGCACTTTCAGACGACATTGCTATCTTTTCTCAATAGGATTACAATCTGTTAGCAGGGAATTCCAACGCCCGCACAAGCTCCAAACAGACAGAATTTCATGCAGACACTGACTTTCTCCGGCTCCACCCTCTGGATATGGGACTAGATCGGATTTCACAGGATGCATACATTCCAGCTACTTCTTTTGGGGAGCAATTGATTACTCTTGTAGAGACGCACTCTCTTGCCATCCAGAATGGCCTCACATAGTGGCCCTCCTCATCAACATTTACATGTCATCCTCATGGTGGAGGGCATAATGTAGTTAACTACTTCATTGGATCACCTTGCCTTGATCCCTTATATCTCTAATTTCGCCATTACCCCTCCTACTATTTCTGATCACTCACTCTTATGCCTCTCACTTGGTTATATAACCCTATCTTCTGACGTCCCATGCTCTCCTTCCACATAAACGTGCCCCTTTCACTCACACACTGAACTTACAAATTACACTACAACCCTGTCCCAATTACTTACTAGCTTCCCTTTCACGGCATCAGTTGACCACAACAAGCCACTTTCCTCTCTCAATCCCTTTTAACTACTGCTTCCTCATCTTTCCGTACCTAAACGATACCATCTCAAAGATGTGTTCATAACCGATGGTATGATTCAGAATGCCGTTCTCTTCACAAACAAGTGGTATATGCCAAATTACACTCCCTGCAGTACTCAAACAACGCCAGAAAGAGTATCATAAAACCACTAGAAAAAAGAAGATAACGTACCTACGATCACTTTGCCAAAGGTTGATCAATTCTTTAGATTCTCCTTCTTCCTCCTTTTTCTGGAAGCACTTCACCAGACACTCCTCGACACGGGCCCCCATAGCAATCGAATCCTGGATTGAATATGCCACGAAACTATATACCATGGACTCTCCTCCTATCTTACTCTCACCACAACCTGCCCACTGCTCTCTTTTTACTCCACGCATGGTTGAAATCGCCATGAAACATGCCAAACTTCATAAAGCTACTGACTATGATTCTCTGAATGTAGACTTCGTAAAGTCTGTAGCACACATTATTTCTCCCTACACTGCTCGCGCTTTTAACACCGCTGTGACTTCCGGTTTCCCCACGACATGGTGTACTAATATCCTCCATCCCATCCTCAAGGCAGGTGATCCCATGAATGTAGAAAACTATCGCACCATCATGATTGGTCACACTTTGGCTAAGATCTATGGTTCTATATTACAGTCGTGGTTGCTGGATCCTTTGCTGAGACTGAGGGTTTACACGCTTTGGGTCAAGCTGGCCAGGATACTCTACCTCTCGGATCAGATCTTCATTTTGAGATGCATTATTGAGGAGGCACAACATAGGAGGCAGAGAGTTTATTGCTGCTTTATGGACCTTCACAAAGCTTTTGACTCTGTTCCCATACATCTCCTTTTTCAGAGGTTAGCTTCACTTGGCTTTACAGAGGAGACTATTGCTGCGATCATTACTTTATATGAGCGGGTTTTGGCACGTTTCAGATATGGTACTGGCTGGTCCCCTCTGATACATAGTACCATTGGAGTGAAGCAGGGCTTTCCTTTATTGCCTACTCTCTTTGCACTATATATTGATGATCTCGAGCGAGCTATTCATGAGGACGGTGGAGAGGGATGCCCTTTAGTGGACATTATTATACCCATTCTCTTATACGTTGATGATGTGGTTCTTCTCTCATCCTCTGTAGCTGGTTTACAGAAACACCTTTATGCTCTACATCGCTTCTGTCAGCTTTGGGGATTGATGGTTAATACTAAGACCAAGATTATTGTGTTCAACACCAATCCACAACATATGAGAGATGTTGGGAGTACTCTTTTCTGGTCCATTACTCACCTTCAGACCAACAGCCCTCACCAAGCTCCGCAAGGGGCATACCGCTCTTGTCCGTATGAAGAGATTTCTGTTCCACATATTATGTGCAGGACCCTGCTACCAAATGTTTACTATTCTCTGCTACGGTTTCCCCAGTTACTCTATATTCTACTGAGACTTGGTGCCCTGATCTATCACGAGATACATGGAGGGATCTTACTCGCATCCAGATTCTCATGCTCAGCCGAATGATTCGGGCTAAGCTCTCTGTACCACATGATATCATATTAGCCGACTTTGCTTCTCCTCCCTTGGTTGTCAGTGCTATGTTCTAGATTGTTACCTTTCTTCACATGATATCGGATTTAGATACTTCCAGATACATTTCGCTGCTCTCACTTCATCCCGCACCATTGCTGGACAGGGAGCCAAGCATTCATGTTATGGCAGTGTCTCAACACTTCTTCAGACATGGGGGATATCTGCACTTGATCTTCCACACGGGACCCATGCTTATATCAGACAACAGATCTATCGGAGCTACATACGCACTATATGGTCACAGCCTGATCCTGATAGGGTCAAGATGCATTTCTACGGCACACATCTATTACAGCTGGATTTTGGTCTGAGATAACATATGGGACAACTTTGAGTCTCTTCTCACCAACTTGCTATCAAGACGAATAGATACACGGACACTCCCAGATCGCAGAGGATATGTCAACTTTGCTCTCTTCAGGAGGTGGAGGATGAGTTTCATTTCATCTTTTGTTGTCCAATATATTATGAGATCAGAGGGTGATACCATTGCTTATACATAGATACTCCTCTCACGCTGAGATCCTTCCTCACGTATCCAGACTCCAGATGTGTAGGTCTTCTATTGAGGGAGATGTATACTCTGCGAGCTTCACTTTTACACAGACACTCAGATATGGATCACAGTCAGGCTCATAGTACCCAGTTCTTCCAGAAGCGAGACAGAGACCGTTCGAAGACCGAAGACACAGAGAGTATCACATGCATCTACTAGATCTAGTACTACCAGGTCTTCACGCGCTTCCCGCCAGTCTGCAGCACGCTCCACTACTACCATCACTCATTAATTTCAGTCAGCTCGTAGCTAATCTCCTCAGCAAATCAGGTGGTTAAGCTCTTGCATTGTACACTCTCACAAGCTGGTGGTCAAGCTTTGATACTTCTTCTTACAAATAGAGAGATAGATATCTAGTTTTTCTTTCTTTCTTTATTAAATAAGTCCGTACGCAGACAATGCTCCTTACGATTGTACTCTCTTTTGTCTTATGTACCTTTGGGTACCAAAAGACGTTAATAATAATAATTCTAATTCTCCCTCTCCCTCTCCCTCTAGCCTTTCCCATGGAAAGTCTGATAATTTCAAACATCCTTAGAGCACCCTTCAAATTTAGTGAAATCCTTGATAATAAAAGTCCCTTTTGTTTGACACCTTTAACCATGGAAGTATGTACCTGCCCTTCAAAACACTATGTGTGCGGGTAAAGAGTAATTTGAATTTGGAGTGGGCTGCTTAGATGCATGCATGGGGAGGAGGGCCATGCATGCTATTCCCCATACATGCATGGCGTCTGGAACGCTGCCCCCCCCGGAACGCATTCCAGATGCATCTATGATATATAAAACAGCATGGTCATGAATTATTCGATTCAAACATCATCCCATTTGAAGGACTCATGTTGGCATTATTGTTAATTTTGAAAACTAGAAGCAAGCTTTGATGTCAGTCTTGAAATGATTTGGGTCAGTTAGAAGGATGTTTCCCAAATGAGGTGCACAAAATCTTTAATTCAAAATGCACCTTGTTGACCTTCTTCTTGGTTGATTATTCTACCTTATCGACCTTTCTAAATTCAAATGTTTGTTTCTATGTACCCAATGCCTAGGGGCTGCATTCTTCACATTAGAGTACGGTATCAACCACATCATATTGTTATTGATTTTAACACAAAAGACCCTTTTTGTCATGTATTTTTATTTCATTGTATCAAAACAAGGACGGAAAAGATTGTACATCCATTCAAGTATTCTAAAAAACTATACAAAAGACTATTTTGATTCATTATTGTAGTCCTCCAATATTTCATATGCTTAAAGTTATTATCTTGAGAATTGGAAAGTTAATCATTGCCTTCTTGACCTTTCCAATCGTCAAGCCACGCCTTGGGTGTAAGACCAAGTAGAAAGTCCTGATATTTCTTGCAATCTTCCAATTGCTCTTGATACTACCATAAAGCACAATTCGAGTTAGTTTTCCTTTCCAAATGTGTTCAGCTGATTTTACCTACTCCTTGGGGGCTATTTGAGAGTTGATTGCCAAGAAACATTTTCAAGGCATATGCTACAACCTAAATAAGATTTATGTTTCTTTATAAAATTAGATGTATTCAAATTCACAAATTAATACCAATTGAAATAAACTTAGGATTGATGCACTATTTGCTTTAGAACATTTTTAAGCTTTGGAGGATTGTCGTACATGCACTTAAAACCATGATACTTTTAATGAATTTACCAAAATCAAATAGCTCTATTATGGAATAATGTGACGATTGATTTCAAAAATCGAGAGAGAAATTGCTTGCTAGGAAAACAATTTAGTGAGGAGTTAGAAGATTATTATTCTCTGTCACTACAAGAGTATTAGATACATCTACGAGCAATGTAGGCTGCAACCTTTGAAAATATTAGATATAAAAATGACAAGAAGAAAACTTATTCTATTATGTTTCAAGCTAGAATTTCAAGTCCTGGAGGGATATAGTTAATGATCACTTTTAGCATGTTCAGGTTAAAAAACTCACACACCGTTGGCATTCAACGCTTTGTAAAGATATCACTAGAAGAAAACTTACATCTTTTACGCTAAGGAAATGCCACCTAGTTACCATAGGGAGGGCATGCTCTAGAGCATTCATCTTTAAAGCCTAGCTATGTATTCTGATTTTCACGCCATCTAAATTTAGGTTAACGTTACCATATGGGAGTACCATACGAGAGGGCACCGCTCTAGAGCATTCATATTTAGAGCCGAGCTACAACTTCTAATTTTCATGCCATCTATGAGAATTAACATCAACAATACTAACCCAACATTTATATATCTTGGTGTCCAAATTGCATATCTATTCATTAAGAAAACACTTACCATGTCACACTATTGTCAGGAGAAAATTATGAAATCTATGCAGTCTCTTAGGAAGCCAACTTCAAAGTTTTGAACATGTTAGATGCTAACTTATGGTGTTGAACCTTCATCAATAGGTCTATTTTCAATCTCCAATAGTTAGAGAAACACAAGGGTATTTAAAAGCTCTATACCACCCACTAAAAGCACAATCAGGTGAAAATTTATGTAGATTTGACTTTATGTGAAGCTATCCAAAGGTTCTTCTCTCTCTGATGAGGTGTTGTTGTACTTCACATGTGCTTTGTCCTGCTGTGAAAAACTGGATTTTTTGCCAATTTAATACAAACTCTAATTGTCGCACTGAAGTACCATAGGTGTATGTTTGTACCATATGTAGATCATGTAGAATCCTTCGTAACTATTTTGCTTCACTTGCCGCACTTGTAGTAGCTTGGTATTCTACCTCTGTAGATGATAATGCAATAGTATGCTGCTTCTTTGAACTCCAAGAGATAGCACCAGAACCAAGACTAAAAACATAACCTGTAGTAGATCTTCGATCTTCCGCTTCTCCAGCCCAATAGCATCCACATATCCCTATAACTTCAAATCATCTTGTCTCCCATAGAGAATACCGAACCTCAATGTACCTTGGATATATCTGAGTATCCACTTAGCTGATCTCCAATGAATCTGCTTAGGCTTAGCCATAAACTGACTAACCATACTCACAGCATAAGCAATATCTGGTCTCGTAGTAGTTAGATAGATTAAGAAAGTTATGGATAAGGAGTATGACTCAATCATGAAGAACAAAGACTTGGAGACTTGTTCGGTTACCTACAGGTAAAAAGGCCATTGGATGCAAGTGGGTCTATAGAACTAAGTGCAAATCAGATGGTTCTATAGATAAACATAAGGCAAGATTAGTGGCAAAAGCTATGCTCAATAGGAAGGAATTGACTATGAAGAAACTTTTGCACCAGTTGCTAAGTCTACTACTATGAGGACGGTTTTATCATTGGCAGCTCAGTTTGGATGGAATATTCAACAAATGGATGTGAAGAGTGCATTCCTGAATGGATTTCTAGGGGAGGAAGTCTACATGGAGCAGCCAAAGGATACATAGTAGCAGGATATGAAGACAAGGTTTGCATGTTGGACAAGGCACTATATGGACTTAAGCAGGCACCCAGGGCATGGTACACGAGGATTGACACATACTTTGAGGAGCTTGGCTTTCAAAGGAGTAGTTTGGAGCATACACTTTATGTTTTAATCAGCGATGGTCGTATTGTGATTGTAGTGATGTATGTGGATGACCTTGTTATTACAGGATTAGATCATAGTATGATTCAGGGCATCAAGAAAGATCTCTCATCAGAGTTTGACATGAAAGATCTTGGTTCACTACAATATTTTCTTGGGATTGAGGTATGGAGAGTAGCACAGGGGCTATTTATTTCTCAATCTAAGTATGCTCATGAACTTCTTGAAAAGTTCAATATGTTAAGTGCAAGCCTATTTCTACACCATATGATAGTGGATGTAAGCTTCCAACAAGCTTTCTACATAACGTCTCATCTACATCCTGATCCTCCTCAGCTTTAGTAAGCTTACATCCATTGTCACATGGTGTAGAAATAGGCTTGCACTCTGACATATTGAACTTTTGAAGTTCATGAGCATACTTAGATTGAGAAATAAATAGCCCCTGTGCTACTCTCCATACCTCAATCCCAAGAAAATATTGTAGTGAACCAAGATCTTTCATGTCAAACTTTGATGAGAGATCTTTCTTGATGCCCTGAATCATACTATGATCTGATCCTATAATAACAAGGTCCACATACATCACTACAATCACAATACGACCATCCTTGACCAAAACATAACTCCTTTGAAAGCCAAGCTCATCAAAGTATGTGTCAATCCTCGTGTACCACACCCTGGGTGCCTGCTTAAGTCCATATAGTGCCTTGTCCAACATGCAAACCTTGTCTTCCTATCCTGCTACTATGTATCCTCTGGCTGCTCCATGTAGACTTCCTCCTCTAGAAATCCATTCAGGAATGCACTCTTCACATCCATTTGTTAAATATTCCATCCAAACTGAGCTGCCAATGATAAAACCGTCCTCATAGTAGTAGACTTAGCAACTAGTTTAAAAGTTTCTTCATAGTTGTTATGAACATATTCACAGATTTTGGTATCAATGATGCATAAAAGACAGCAAAAGGCATTCACGAAGCATTCTCCAACTAAGAAACTAAATGAACATCAATGGCTGCTGATAGCTCAAGCGAATCTCCAGCTAAGTTCTCTAAAACAATACACCTCCCCTACAAGAAGCCCTAGACTCAGCTACAAATGACCAGCCTTAGTGGCTATTTATAGTGGACAAAACCTACCTCCCTTCATATCAAATCCGAGGGAAGTTGAAATTCAAAAATTAGGGCCAAAATCAAAAAACCATGTAAATGGTGTTTCAAGGCCTGTCACATGTAATATAATTACGTGTCCAAAAATACTGTCAAAAATAGAGAAGGATGGACTATAATGTATGTCCATAACACTCCCCTCATATAAAACATTGCCCTCAATGTGAGCTAAAAAATATGTTAGCTACTAGAGCTACTTTAGTACCGCTGTATTGTCGTTTTCTTTCTGGATTATAGATGTTGTGCTAGTGGTGTCAGTACAAAAGCCGAATCCAGCTGTGGAAAACCGCTTTTAGTACAATGCAACTAAGAGATTTTTATCTCAATTCCAGTAGTTGCTAAGGGTAGATCAGTATGTAAGCAACGTCGGGCAATTGAGGTATCATCGTCAACAAGTGAAGGAGAATCAATAGCTAGAGCAGCAGGAGCATCGGAGACATCAATATCAGGCATATCAGCAGGAGGTACAACATCAATAGCATGTGAATCAGGAACTCCATCAATAGCATGAGGATCAGCAACTGCAATAGCAAGGTCAGAAATTGGTGCATCATCAGGTGCAAAAGTCGTAGTGTCGCGCACTAAGGCATGCGGAGAGCGAGCTTGGTCCTGCAATAAAGGTGAGTGTGCAAAAACATCAAAAGACTCCCAAGTAGCCTCATCAACTGGACAACCGTCCCATTGGACTAAGAATTGTACAATATGATGATGACGACGCAAAATGACTTGAGCTTGTAAAATAGCAACAAGTAAAAATGGAAAAAGTTTCGGATCACTAGGAAAAAGAGACGAACATAGTAGACTAACATGAAAAATATCACAAGCACGTGTAGTGACAGGTAACTGTAAATGGTAGGTAACAAGGCTAAGCTTCTCGAAAATCGAAAAAGGACCATAATAACGAGCAGACAGCTTTTCAATAAAAGAATGACCCTGAACGAACTTATGACTTGAAATGAAAGGCAAACATAAACAAACTGGCCCTCTGACATAAAGGAGTCCAATCAAACTTAGCACCCTTATGAAGTAAGGAGTGAAGCGGATGAGCCACAATAGCAAAATGGGGAACAGGCTTACGCAAATGTATAGTGAGACCCAAAAACATACGAACAACGTGGACATCAGTCAGAATGGTCCACTGAAGGATAGCATGGAGTTTCGAAGGATCAAGGGAAATGGTACCGTTACTAACAATGAAACCCAAAAAATCAATGTAAGAAACGACAAAGGTACACTTAGACCATTTAGCATAAAAGCTGATGTTCCATAAATGGGCAACATGAGATGACATATTAGAACTATAGACGAGAATATCGTCATAGTAAACAAGGACACAACTACCAATCAAAGGCAGAAAAATATTATTCATAACATTCTGAAAGGTAGGAGGGCCATTGGTAACACCAAAAGGTAAGACTCGAAACTCATAAAGACCAGTAGATGTACGGAAAGAGGTCTTAAACTCCTAGCTAGGATGAATACGAATATGACAATAGCCTGAGAGTAAGGGACAAGGAGCAGAAGAGGCAGGCACGAGGGCGGTGCAGGCAGGCACTCGAGTAGCACGGGCAACGCGGGCAGACTGCCAAACGAGAGAGAGAGAGAGAGAGAGAGAGAGAGAGAGAGAGAGAGAAAGAGAGCTTTATTAATGTCTTTTCCATGCCAAAGGCATATAAGACTAGTAAATGTACATGTCAAGTATGTGTAACCGTAGGAGCGTATGAAACGTCTCCAAAACCATAACAAAAATAACAAATCTAACTGCTATGAACTGAAATGGAAACTGAAAAAGATGCGATGATATATGAAGCATGTGGGAGCACATATACTGCTAAATGTCATGAATATGGTATGACACTATCATCCAACCCTGTCACGCTGATGCTATAAAAGGATGTAATACGGGCTACAGCATGAGGAATCACTGGTGGTCGCTGACGTCGTCTAGGAGGATGAGGTCTCCTTATGATCGGTCGTGTAGCTCGTGCAGCAACATGAGTATGAGTGGGACACTGTCTCTGATCCCGGTGGGCATGTAAGCCGTCATCAACCTCATCAACATCAAATGCTAGGTCTCGTCTCCTCCTCCTGGAGAAGAAAGGAGTGATCTGAGGCTGAGAAACATGACTCCGCTGGGCTATCTGACACAGGTCCTGTCTCAGAATAAACATCTCTCGTATCATGAGTGCGGCGCAACGGGAGTCTTCATAGGCTAGGAGGGATCGTAGGGTGACAGGAGTGTCACGAAACAGACAGTGGTATCTCCCTCTGATCTCGTAATACACCGGGCACTTAAAGATAAAGTGCTGCTTTGACTCTACCTCATCCAAGGAACATAATTGTTTGCCTTTGTGGGCCTTGGATGGAAAAGCTAGGGAAGCAGCGATATGAAGAGAATTGCTAAGAAAAGTTGCTTGAGTCTCGACTGTACTATCGTGCGGAATCGAATGGAGTAGGGAGGTAAGAAACTCCTGGTAGACTGGTGCATATAGAGAGCTGAAGGTATATCGGGGTGCACGGGTAAGCAAGGGATATGAGGGTAATTGAGGGGGTGGGAGGCAGCCGATATCGAAAGAGAGAAAGGAGTGATCAGAGAGAGTGGTGGGGGAGATATGAAAATCAGAAATGAGAGGTATGGAGGATGGTGATCCCATGAGATAATTGTTACGAGCTCGTGACCAGTGCCGAACCCTAGAGAGCACAGATAGGTCAGATACCACAGTCAGGGTCGTGTCCAGCAGCGTACACGACCAACATAGCAAGACAGTGTGAGTAGTGTGCCACAGCCCCTGTCATGGAAAGCCTTTGAAGAAGCTTTCCTAAGAAAATTCCTACAAGAGAATGAACTTGATAGAGCCTGGGAAGCCTGGGAAAGAACAGTAATGGACAAGTCCCTATTCCAATATATCTCGCAGTACCGAGAAGCAATTTTAAAAATTAAAAATATGGATAATTATCCGAAAAATCAGAGGGTTTGTCCTAGGCCTCAAAGATGAATATAAAGTAGAGGTCCAGAGAAACTCGCCTACTACCCTTGAGCAAGCTCTCAGATATGCTCAAATCTATGATGATTCAGTGGGTAGGAAGAGAGCGAGACAACAGCCCCTTTCTGAGCAGCCTCCTCAGAAAGACTTTTAATTTAAAAAAAACAAATTTAAAAAGAAAGAAAGAAGATAAAATTAAAGGTGAAGCTCCTCAGAAACGCCCTTCACTCATACAACCCTTAAAACCAGAAGATTTTGAGAAAGCCAAACAAGAACGTTTGTGCTTTGTGTGTATGGGCAAGGGACACACAGTCAGACAGTGTCCCAAGGGGCCTTTCACTAAAAAAGATAAAAAAGATAAGAAACAAGCTCATCTTGTTCAGACTGTAAGTTTCCCCAGTCACTCGGCAGCTTCCGAGATCAAAGTGTATCATCAAGATCATGAACACTGTTGCCAGCTGACCTCTGCAATGCTAGCGAGACCCTTCAGCTTTGGGCCACATGACCTAGTACGTATGCACGGGAAAGTTGGTAACCAGTCAGTAAGAGTTATGGTTGACGATGGGGCAACCCATAATTTCATCAACTACACCCCGGTTAAAAAACTTAAACTTGCAGAAGTACCTAGTCAACATAGGTACATAGTTTCACTAGCTAAGGGTGAAGATAAGAAAATCTGGGAAACTATGGTAAGTAACTTGAATCTTGGTATTCAGGGGTACCAAGATGAAATAAACTTTCAGATAATGCACCTCGATCGTACAGACATTGTTCTTGGGAGAGATTGGCTCTACAGTTTAGGACCTTCCCTCCACAGAAACTATCAGGAGAACACCCTCAGCTTTCAGCATAAAGGCCAAGAGTTCCAGTTGCATGGGGAGCATGATGTTCCCAACAATCCTATGGTCTGCAGTTCAGAGCTCTGTCAGCTAATCAGAGACGACGACCATCAGGTATTCTTATGTGACTTCCAGTTTATTCCTGAAGTTTCTATTTCTAGTTCTATACAGCAGAAAATCAGTAAATTAGAAACTTTATTGTCTAAATTTAAAGATGTTTTTCCTAAAGATTTGCCAACCTAGCAGAGAGGTAGATCATGTGATAAACCTAGTACAGGTACAACACCTATTTCTAAACCTCCGTATCGGGTCAGCCGAATAGAGGATGAAGAAATAACTACGCAGTTAACAGATTATCTTGGGAAAGGCCAAATTCAGACCAGTAGTTCACCATGGGCCTCACCAGTCCTTTTAGTGAAAAAGAAAGAGGGATCTATGCGTCTTTGTGTAGATTACAGAGCCCTCAATAAATTCACAATTAAGAATAAATATCCTATGCCTCGGGCAGACGAGTTGTTTGATCAACTCGACGGGGCTAAATTTTTCAGTAAAATAGACCTCAGATCAGGATACCATCAAGTCCGTATAAAATCGGAAGATGTCCCAAAAATAGCTTTTAGGACTCGTCACGGTCATTATGAGTTTAAGATGATGCCATTTGGGCTCACAAATGCTCCAGCTACCTTTATGACCTTGATGAACACTGTCCTCAGACTATACTTGGGTAAATTTGTAGGTACAGTGCCTATGAAAAGGAACTCTTTTCTATAGTCCATGCCCTTAAGACTTGGAGGCATTATTTGTATGGTGCCAACTTTGAGGTCCTGACAGACCATGAAAGTCTCAGATACCTTTGCAATCAACCTGAGCTTAGAGGTCGAAAAGCTCGTTGGTCAGAGTTCATGCAAGAGTTTGATATGTCTATCAGATATAGACGAGGGAAATTCAATACAGTAGCAGATGCCCTTAGCAGAATGCCTATGATTAACGAGCTGAGTTTTACTCAGATTCGTAATGAGTTACTCGAGTCCTTGAGAGGGAAGTGCCAGCATGATGCATTCTTCTCTACTATCTGGAACTCAGTCCAGAGCAGACAGCTACAGATTCCAGAACCAGTTCCCGGGGCTGGTGCCAGTTCATCCAAGAATACGGCAGCTTCTGTTGAGGATGATGATGAGTCCGAGTATACGTCAGATGACGTTGAGGATTCTGAGCTTGTATTACCCAAGAAAACCCCAGTGGTTGAGGGTCAGTTGACTCAAGGATTCAAATGGAAACAATATTCCAGTCAGGATGAGTACTTACTCTATAGAGATAGAGTATGTGTCCCCAATTCAGAGGATTATAGGCAGCAGGTCCTATATGAATGTCATGACAATCCTAGTGCGGGACACCCAGGCATACGGAAGACCTCTAAGCTTCTTCGTAGGCAATTTTTCTGGCCCAGTATGAAAAAGGACGTCCAACAGTATGTAACCAGTTGCCAGAAATGTCAAGTCAATAAAGCGTTTAAAGGCAGGAGGGTTGTTTCAGCCCTTAGAAATACCAGCTGGTAAATGGGAAAGTATCTCCATGGATTTTATAGTAGGCCTGCCTAAAACCCAAAGGGGTAATGACGCTATATGGGTCACAGTTGACCGTCTGACCAAAATGGCTCATTTTATTCCGACCAAAACAACCGTTAGAGCTCCAGAGTTAGCGAGGTTGTTTGTAGACGGGCTATTTAAATTGTACGGTCTACCTTCCGGCATAGTCAACGACCGGGACAGTAAGTTTAATGGAGATTTTTGGAGGGCAGTATTCCATCATCTCCATACTAAACTTAATATGAGTACCACCGAACCATCCACAGATGGACGGTCAAACAAAGAATGTAAATCAGGTGCTAGAGGATATGCTTCGTGCATACGTCAGCAAAAAGCAGACTAATTGGGAGGAGTATCTCTCGATATTAGAGTTTGCTTACAACAGTACCAAACATTCAGCTATGGGATACAGCCCATTTATGCTGATGTACGGTTTCCAGCCACGCTCACCCACAGCTATAGGGTTTAAACAAGAAAAAGTTGAAGCAGCCAGAAACGTTTTAGAGGACCTAAACCAGATGATAGAACATGCTAAGCGTAGCATTAGGCAGTCCCAGGATCGAGCCAGGCATTATGCAGATCCACATAGACGGGATGTGCAGTTCTCCGCTAGTGAGAAAGTCTACTTGAGAGTCCCAGTTGACTCTAAAACCCTCAAATCAGGAGTGTGTGCTAAGTTGTCTCCAAGGTATTGTGGTCCCTTTACCATTAGTAGGAGACTAGGCGAGGTCACCCATGAACTAGAACTCCCACACAATAGTAAGGTTTTTCCAGTCTTCCATGTAAGTCAGTTACGAAAAGCCTTAGCCAAATCAAAAAATCTGGTAGGGGACAGTGTTCTAGTTCTCCCATTGGATCCTCAGCAACCTCCACATGAACCAGAGGAGATTCTTGATAGTAGAGAGATGCAGACTCGTCATACTCTATACCGAGAATATCTGGTCAAGTGGAATGATCAGCCTGTTGAGAATGCCACTTGGGAAAGAGGCAGCGTCCTTCGCAAGATTTTTCCAGACTTTGTCTTAGAGGACCAAGACAGTTCTTAAGGGGGAGGGAGTGTTACGAGCTCGTGACCAGTGCCGAACCCTAGAGAACACAGATAGGCTAGATACCACAGTTAGGGTCGTGTCCTGCCCACACGACCAACAGGGCAAGACAATGTGAGTAGTGTGCTCCAGCACAGTCCATAGCTATGGCGGGCCTAACATAGTCTAGGGACCCTGTCAGCAAGACAGGGCCCCCAGTTGGGTCCCGACGTGCAGTCGGTCACGTCAGTGCCACGTGACCGACACTTGGCAGTTGCATGCTATCAGTCCTCACACTGGGCTAGGAGGGGCTTACTCTATATCAGGGAGTAGGCAAGGTTGGGTGGATCAGTTAGTGTTTGCCCTACTGTGGTGTTAAGAACTATTACAATAATCCACAACACTATGTCCACCACTGCAAGGATGACAAGTATAGCTGCCGAAATCTGGCCAGCAAGTTAGGCCATTGTAAATGGCTATCTCATGTGCCTCTCCAAATTGCAATAAATGCTCACCATCGACTGTAATAGATCCCAAGCTGTCCTCTGAAACCCTAGTAACTCCCATCTCGTCGCTGTCGAGGGCATGAACGCGGAGCTGGTCGATGATGTCATAAAACTCTGACTGTCGCGAGGAGGTTCGGGCATTAAAATCCCCAGTAAGGAAAATATGCCCTCGCTCTGCAAATCGGGTGACAAATCAAGGTATGGTGAGCCTGTGCCCTCTGCAAAGGATGAAGACTCTGGAGGAAAGTAACCTGTCCAAACCAATATCCTGTCCAACAATACAAATCCAGATACAACCTGCATGCTCATCGTGCCTGATGAACTCGATGCTCTGGCAGAGAGACTCTCTATATAGGCATGCAACCCCTCCGGATCCACGGCCACTAGCTGATCTAGTCTCGGGCCCGAATACGGAATCCCATCTGTATCCTGGAAAAATAGGTAAGCCTCTCTCCTGACTCTCGTGGGTCTCCATAAAAAACAGTAAATCTCTGCCAGTGATGAAATCAATCAGGTCGCCAGCTATGGAGGATGAGTGTATACCATCGCAGTTCCATACTCCAATCCGGAGATGGTGTGGATGGGGCCCCGGGGCACTCCCAAACCCGGGGACCCCAAATACTTGGCACTGGGAGCTGCTAGGAGCACTATCAAGAAAGCGCACTCATCCATCGTGGTAGATTACTCGTCTGCCTGACTCACAGGTTATCTGAAAGGCCTTACGCCTCTCCTCCACCTAGATATATGTGAGGTCATCGTCCATATAAATAGTGGTGCCACGTAGCTTAGCTCTGCATCGCAGAGCATCTCGTCGACTCTCTAGAGAAGTGAAACGGATAATGAGTGTGGCTGCATCTCTAGTGGTCCTCCATGTGGTATCTAGCCCATTTGTACTGTGCCTGAGAGTGGTGTCGAGAAAGCGTTTGGCTTCGGCCAAAGCATCATGTGTATCCGGGATCCCACGAACTCTAATGTTGTGTGCTTTTTGGTCTCGTGATTTCTCTTCCGAGATGGTGGCTGAGATAACCGAAGAGATGGGAGCGCTTGGTTTAGTGCCTTTTTTCAAAACTGATGCCCAAGAAAGGGCCACTTCTTGCTGCTTTTCAATCTTTGTCTCTAGTTCCCGTATCATATTGGTGGTAGACGCCGAAGCCGCAGCCTATTTAGTCCCGATGGATTGTTCGAGTGATGCAACTTTGGATTGCAGTATGTTCTTCTCGTGAACCAAAGACGTAACCGTTCCTTTCAACTGCGAGATTTCCTACCGCAAAATCTAGAAATCTGCCCGGATTCGATCAATCTGCCAAGAAGAGAACAATTCGGTTGATTTGGAGGGTGCATATAGGATGCTAGCTGTGGGTTGGGAGCTAGCAATGGTCGAGGTAGGAAGAATGGGATCGGAAACTAGAGGAGCAGATTCGTCGTCACACAAGATAGGAATTCCTCCATCTTGCTTCCTATGATAAGGTATCTCTGTATCTGTATGACTTCCATCCTCATCAAAGATTACATCCCTGCTTATGATGACTTTCTTAACCTCCAAGTCATATAAACTGTATCCCTTCTCTTGACTATCATATCCAAGGAATAAACACTTGGTTGCCTTAGAATCCAATTTGCTCCTGGAATCCTTAGGTATGTGAGCATAAGCAATACATCCAAACACTTTCAAATGACTTACATCTGGTTTTCGACCCATATAAGCTGGAGACCGATTCTCTACAACCTTTGTAGGACTTCGATTCAAAAGATAAACCACCGTCTTAACTGCTTCATCCCAAAACATATTTGGAAGATTTTTACTCTTGAGCATACTCCTCGCAGTATCCACTACAGACCGGTTCTTTCTTTCCGCAACTCCATTTTGTTGAGGCGTGTTCGTGTTTGCAAAGTATCTCTTTATACCATGATCCTTGCAAAACACTCGAAATTCCGTAGAAAGATACTCTCAGTTACGAATAGAGCCACAGTTGATCTAGAGCTAAGCTATGAAAGCATCACATAAGCAAGACTTAAGCTATGAAAGCAGCACATAAGCAAGACTTAACCCTAGAAAGCAGGAAAGAGAGAGATTAAGGAAACTAAAGAGAGATCAATATCATCACCTGAATAACAAGTGACACAATTTCCCTACTTATAGAGTCTTGCATGAGAGACTTGGTATTTCGAACGGACGCTAAGAGACAGTTCGTCTTGAGATCGGACTAGTGCTCTGATACCAAGTTACGAACGTAGCCACGGCTGATCTAGATTTAGTCTATGAAAGCATCACATAAGCAAGACTTAACCCTAGAAAGCAGGAGAGAGAAAGCTTAAAGAGACTAAAGAAGGAGATCATATCATAAGCCAAGTAACAAATGACACAGAATCCCTACTTATAGCCAAGAGGAAGCCCTAAAAGGAAGCTTCAAGTGGCTAGGGCCAAACTGAGAGGGAAAATAGTGCGTCCTCCAAGAAGGCCCCCACTCTCAGTAATATGACCAAATAACCAATATAGTGAATCATAGGGCCCAAGGCCAATAATATGGTCTAAATGTCAATAATAGGCCCCAAAACCAACCATATAGTCTAAATGTCAAATAATGAATAAAAAAGGGCCCAAAGCCTGCCTATGCATAAAGTAAAGTAAATGTACATGGACATGGCGAATGTAATGAGCCGAGTCCATAACTCATACTACACTGTAAATACTAAACAGCTCAAGAGTCAATGCTCATCTAGTGACATGAACATCGTAGTGTCATCTACAGACTAGTAACTAGTAATTACAATGACCTAATGTACATACTACAATCATCTGAAGACTGACATCAATGAGCACTGAGCAGGGCCCAGGCTGCAGTGAGCACTCTAAGCTCTCCTACGCCTGAGTCTCCTCCCACTCGCTGGTGGTGCTGTGGAGCCTGCTGTGGCCTCTTGAGTGGTAGGCTCAGCTGCGAAATCCTCATCAGAGGCAGAGGTATGATGCCCCTCATCCTCATTCCCGCCCTCCTCGGACTCCTCATCCTCATACTCCTCCTCCTCTGAGGACTCTGACCCTGACAATGCCTCAGACTTAGACTCAGACTCGTCCTCGGGGCTATGAGCACGGGAGCTGCTAGCCTCTCCTGCCCTCCTCCTACGCTCTGCTTGAGTGACAGGCCCTGCATAATGCACACAAAGAGGGACAAACGTGTTATTGCCTGCAAATTAGTAAATTACAATTTACGATAATTAGTAACTTCAAACTTCGAAAATGTAATTCAAGAACTGTCACCTTACTACTTAGACAATCCTAATTTCTCACCTGCACTCTGCATGGCCTCCTCATGGAGGAATGCGTACACGTCCTCCTCTGACTAGTCTCTCGGTGGCAACTCTGGAACCTTTGCCACATCGATCAGATCCGGATTAACCTACGCACATGTCACAATGCACATTGAAATCAAGACAATTTAACAAAATTTGGAGGGCCGAGTCCCGACAAAAGTTAAAATTTAGCTACATAGTACATTCTAGTATCTACTATGTAGTATGTAGTATGTAATATGATCTATTTAGTATAATAGTATCTACTAATTGCCAACTGGGTCCTGCCACCTGGGATGATGGATCACATGTTAGAATGTAGAAATTATAATTTATGGTGTACAAGTTACCTGGATAGGCTCTGCAGTGGTCTGGAGTCTACCCAAAAGTCTCAGGTTGGCGTGTACGTACACCAACCTCTCCCACTGCGCTGATGATAGTCGATTCCTCTTCTTCGTGTGAATCATGGAATGGACACTCCAGTTCCTCTCAGAAGCGACTGCAGTGCAGTCCTGTGAGAGAATCCTGATGGCAAGGCAACGCAATTTGGGGACATCAACCCCAAACTTCGACCACCATGACACGGGACGTAGCTGGCCTGAATCACAGTTCAAGGGGCCGTTAGTACTTACTACTAGCAACTTGAAAGATGCAACCAAGTTCCAAGTTACAATATGATTGACTACCTGTGCAGTAAAATGTGAAGTAACAAGTTTAAACTGTAATGGACCATGCCACATGGTCAGTTTATTACCCTCTCTCAAAAGCGCCGGGCCAGTGGCGAACTCCAAGGTCTCCTGCCTGAAAATCTGAAGCTCATCCAGCAGGTTATCCTGCTTGCGTACATCAGGATAAACTCGGGAGATATAGGCATTCCAGCCATCCCTAAGCTCCCTATCTGTGAACTGCTCCTCATTCCTCCAAAGTGGATGGAGTATGTGGGCCATGGCATGCAGGGGCCTATGAAACCACTCCCACCTGCTCAACCAAAGGAGCCGGACCTCCGTAAGCCTGCAAGAATTAAGATTCAAGAGTCAAGACACAATAATAATTATACAATATAGTACAATGTACATGATAGACCAATCATCATAGTACATACTGCATACTACTGTCTACATACTACATTTGAAATTTGAATCTTGATTCTTGATATATATAATACCTCTCTGGGCTAATGGTTGTGCAAAGCCTCAACTGCTCGCCCAGCCTGTCCACGAACTTGTACAAGAGGCCCAATGTGCAGCCCTCTCGATTTGTAAGGCGCAGGACAGTGTCGATGGGCTGTAGGCCCACCACAATGGATCGAGCCTCATCCCAAAATGGTGAATGCATAACAGTCCGCTCGAATCTCTTACTCTTGGGCTTCTGTGACGGCCCCCACTGCGCCCAATCAACAGCAACAACCATCTGCCTCAAGCCCTGATGAACTTTCAGCAGTCGTTCCAGGACCAGGAACATAAATGCAAACCTGCATAGATGATAGGGCACATTGCACAAGTGACAAATTCTAAGTTCTAACTTCTGACAAGAGTCAAGAGTCAAGACAATACATGGCACATGCATCATTGCATGAAATATTTACCACTACTAACTAAACAGTAAATAGTAAATACTTACCAAGTTCCAACAGTCTACAGAAGCGCATTCAAGAATCAAATTTGAGTTGCAACTTGCATACCTGGTGGGGGCAGGTCTCAAGACATCCCTGAACATGGCTAGGAGCCTAGGCTTCTTGGTGACAAATCTCACCAAGAACCGTACAGTACACACCACCTCTGCAATCCATGGAATCTTGGCCACATCCTCAATCAACAAGTCCAGGCAATGTGCAGCACAAGGTGTCCAAAAGATGTGGGGGTAGGTCTCATTAACGAGCCTACCCAGCAGTTTGACGCATTATCTGTGACCACCTGCACAACCATACAATGCAATGTGCAATGTGCATGAGTTTGGAATTCCGAATTCAAGACTCAAGTGCTCAGTGGCAACTGCTTAGACTTTAGTAAACCATAATCCACTGTTAATCAATCCGAAATCGCCATTGAACAATGAACATTCAACATTGACATTTACAAATTAGTAATTACCTGTAACCTAATACCATTTAAGTTTTAACATTATAGGTAAACCGTAAACCGTAAATTGTAATAAGTATAATATATATACCTGTACAACGTGTTGTGGTCCGACCTCCTCAATGGCAGCTCGAATATGTGAGACCATGTACTCGCCCGTGACTGCCTCCCCATAGGTGTCGATGGATCTGAGAAACATCGTCCCCATGCACGAAGACACCAGGATATTCAATATGTGGCGCCTCCTCGTATCGCTCCAACCATCAGATATGATGGTGCAACCATACCTAGTTGAAAGTTCACAGGTGACAAGTGACAAGTCAGTGGACCGTGGTCACGACTCACTTACAGGTGACAAAACAAGATGAATCATGATTCATGACAGATCCGAGAGGAATCAGGATAGGTCTTAAATTGTAAATTGTAATTCAAATTTCATGGCAAATTCCAATGATAAATGATCATTTGAATATTCATGATTAAACATAAATAGCTAGCTGCAGCCTGCAAATTGCAATTAACAAGTAATTTACAATTAACGCCTGCAATTTAAGTTTTAACAATCATCATAAAGTCTTTAAAGTTTAGAGTAAATAAAGTTAAAAGCAACCTCAGCCTCTGCCATGGCTTTGGGAGCGAAGCTGGACACATAGTACTCCCTACCCCCCATCTGTGTAGTGCGGCCCCGTCTACCTCTCCCTCTCTCAGGTGGATGATGTGGTGCCGATATGGTCATGGCTGGAGGTGGTGTCGAAGATCCTGCACCAGAAGGCGGGTCAGACCGGGTACTAGGCCCTGCCTCATCTGCAGCTCTGTCCTCTGGGCCATCGGAAGCGAGGGGTGAGCGGATGGCAACTGGGGGGCGTGATGTGGTGGCCTCTAGCTGTGTCGCCGTGACTGCATCTCGATCTGCCAAAAAAGACACATTTGAAATTACAATAGAATCTAAAAATTAGATGATCAATGAAATTGAAACTTCAAACTTGATGTATCATGTGAGCTAAAAGTTAAAGCTTAAAACTTGATCAATGTTTGAACTTTGAAGTGTAAGAGTCTTAGAGTTGAATGTTTACCTCTCGGTCTGGGCCCCATCCTCGAAGGGCCAACCTCCTCCGATGCGACAGGAGTGAGTAGCGTGTCAGGAGCATGCATGCAAGGGGCAATCTCGTACCCCCTCGAACATAACAAATGTGCCCTGATGCGTGTGGGCCCTCCAGTGTAAGACTGGTGACAGTATCTGCAAGTCCATCTCTTCGTGCCCGATGTGCCATAGGCCGCAGCGATGGTGACGTGATCCCATAAGGGATTCCTATCCCTCGGCATGGTGGCCCTCTCTCTCTCTCTGTGGGGGCCTTCTTGGAGGGCGCACTATTTTCCCTCTCAGTTTGGTCCTAGCCACTGGAAGCTTCCTTTTAGGGCTTCCTCTTGGCTATAAGTAGGGATTCTGTGTCATTTGTTACTTGGCTTATGATATGATCTCCTTCTTTAGTCTCTTTAAGCTTTCTCTCTCCTGCTTTCTAGGGTTAAGTCTTGCTTATGTGATGCTTTCATAGACTAAATCTAGATCAGCCATGGCTACGTTCATAACTTGCACACCCCCCCCCCCCCCTTCTCTCTCTCTCGGGCGCGAACAGAATCCCGAGGGCCGATGGAATCGTTTTAGGGCCAGACGGTTCGAACGATTCGAATGGTTCGAACCGGGTTCGAACGATTCGATGGTTCGAACCGTAAAAGGCGGTTCGAACCGCGATTCGATGCAACCTTGGTCCAAATGGCCTAATAATGAGTAATAAGGCCAAAGGCCAACCATATAGTCTAAGTGTCACAAATGAATAAAAAAGGGCCCAAGGCCTGCTTATGCATAAAGTAAAGTAAATGTAAATGGATACGGCGAATGTAATGAGCCGAGTCCATAACTCTCTCCCCCTTTGTCTGAGTGAAGTATCTTGATTTGTCTATCTGTTTCTTTCTCCACAATGTCTTAAATGCTTCACCCTTATTCTTGAGAAGATAGATCCATGTCTTCCTAGAATAGTCATCCAAAAAACACCATGAAGTAACTTGCTCCCCCATAAGACTACTTTTCATAGGACCACACAAATCTGTATGAACAACTTTCCCCCTTTTTTTTGCATTTTTTTGGCTTTTTTGCACCCTAAAGCACTTTTTATTAAAAAAAAAAAAAAATCATAATATAATAGTGCCGCTTTGGTACCGCATTTTCCAGGGCAGCATCATAATGGTGGTGCCATGGGGCACTATGATATATTGGCAGATTTATTGGGTAATACCTATTGGACTTTCTAGCCGCCTATTTGGAGGAGGTTTCAGCACTTTTTTGTTAGCATTTGTTTGCTGGGTTTTGAAAGTCTTCCAGATACTCCATCACCCCATTTTTTAGGCTATTTTCAACTTCATTTGCTGGTTTTTCAAGTCAGCATCTACCGTTCTTCTTAGCGCCTGTTTGGAGCTTATTTTGCACATATTTCATCAACAATTGTTTGCTGGTTTTTGGCCTACGTTCTAGCCTTGCATCGCCAAAGATAGGTGACATTGACATATTTTTTCACACTTTTGATTGCTGGTTTCTAGGATAGATTTGCAATATTATTGCCTTCTTTGAATGTTATTTTCCTGGTTTTTGGGGGCAACAACCAGTTGGATACCTATCTTTGGCTGATTTCCCTTGTTTGAGAGCACACTTATCATTGTTGTGAATACTACTAGTGTGATTTGTGTTCCTCGAGCATAATTCGGGTGATGACAAGAGACCTCTCCCTTCGTTATATAGATCTTTGAACATCTATTTCACTCTTAGTAATGGTTCGGAATGATGATCCTACGTATCAAGATCCTTTGATTGATCTCATACATTCTCATATGGTAGCCCCATTCTCGGAGTTTCACTATGCCCTTGTCATCTTGATCACTCAAATGACATCCTTATCTACAAAAGTTACCTCACTTATGGCATCTTCTAGCTCTACTTCAGGTCTCAAGCCTCCTAATCCTTTTAGACCACCACTTATTAGGTCTCGTGATCCTTTTATACGACCTATCGCTCCATTCATGGCTTGAGAATTTAAGGATAAGGTAAAACTTTTCCTTTACTCTAGTTCTTCTAATGGGAATGAGCTCAAGTTGGGGATTTATTGCCTTACATTTCCCAAGACAGACCTATAGCACATCCATCTAGTTGCCTTCAATCGTGCGACTACTTGGTGGCGTGCTCTCCACACCAGACGACGTCTCACGTTAGCCTCACTTCTTGGTACGAGTAGTTACGAATGAAGCCACAATTGATCTAGAGCTAAGCTATTAAAGCATCACATAAGCAAGACTTAACCCTAGAAAGCAGGTTAGAGAGATTAAGGAGACTAAAGAGAGAGATCAATATCATCAGCTGAGTAACAAATGACACAGATTCCCTACTTATAGCCTAGAGGAAGCCCTAAAAGGAAGCTTCCAGTGGTTAGGGCCCAATTGGGAGGGATAATAGTGCGCCCTCCAAGAAGGCCCCCACTCTCCAGTAATATGTCCAAATGTCCAAATAATGAATAATACGGCCCAAGGCCAACCATATAGTCTAATTGTCAATAATGAATAAAAAAGGGCCCAAGGCCTGCTTATGCATAAAGTAAAGTAAATGTAAATGGGTGTGGCGAACATAATGAGCCAAGTACATAACTCTCCCCGACACAAAAAAAAAGACCCAACTGCTGAAAAGGAACTGGATCAAACAACAGTAAGCCTTGGTGCATCAACAACTAGAGCAGCACTTGATGTAGAGGAATCAACAAGTGCAGCAAGAGCACGAGCCTAATCCGCAAGTGATGGTGTATGATAAAAGACATTAATAGGCTCCCATGTGGCCTCCTCAACAAGACGACCATCACACTGGACCAAAAACTGAATTTGTCGGCGGCATCGACTATGGTGAAGTTGAACCTGGTGAATGGCAGCTGGTAAGAAAGGGAACAGCTCAGGATCAACATCGTGGTGACGAAGGGAACATCTCGGCCACGTCATCTGAAAGCAAGCAATATGGAACAACCAGGAATGCCAAGGAACCAGAAGAAGATCAAGCAACAACCAGGAATGCCAAGGTATTCGTAATGCCCAAGATAGTAGAGGATCAGCCCAAAAGATATCCAAAAAGGTAGAACTGCATCAGCAACGGGAAGCCAATAAGGAAACTGGAAAGGAGACGGACACTCATCCCAAATAGCTGCATCATACACGTAACCATCAGCCATATGTGCAAACTCAGTGATATAGGTGCGCCAAGAAAAGATAGCAGCATCGGAAGACCAGCACCAAGGAGTAGGAACATAAGCAGGATGACAAGCACGCTGTAATAGCATGGAAAAGCAAGCGATATGCCAGGAAACATGGAGCATAAAGAGATCATTCTGACAAAGGATAGCTAGAATGGAAAAATGTGCACTAGCATGGTCAAAAGCCCAAGTTATCCATAAGGCCCATGAATGAGAAGTAGCAATGGCACATGGTACCCTCAAGGCCCATATCACGAGAAGAGCAGCATGCCAAAAGCTCTAGAAGGTCCAAGAAATCAATGTATCATCTAAAAAGACATGATGCATGAAAACCGTAGCAACAAATCTAGAAATGGTAGAGGCCCCAACTGAAAAACTATAGCTGAAATACTCATCCAGAAAGACCTCATATGGACATACCAATCCATCATAGGATGCAACAAAAACAGATGGAGAATCGGATGACCTATTGAAATTGCACCCTAAGCCTTTGGCAGGCTACGCATAAACTGATTCCCGGTAACCAATTGATAGTCACCCTGGGAATCAATACCAGCAAGTGAATGATGCTGACCAGCATGAGTAAAGGAAAGTGTCTGCTGAGAGAGATCCACAACAACAGTACCAAGTGAAGAGAACCAGTCAGCACCAAAAGTAATGTCATAGCGCTCCAGAGGAATGATGTAGAAATCCGCCTGACCAGAAAAATCACCAATGCGATAATCCAAGCCCTGAAACATCTGAGAACTAGGAAAAGAATGGGAAAAAGCAACCTCAACACTGAGAGGCTGGGAAGCAGAAACAGGTGTAGCACGAATCCTGGTGGAAATGTAACTGCTAATAAATGAATGAGTACTGCATGTATCCACTAAAGCAATATACTCTCGCCCCGCATCTAGAATAATATGATCCACAAATGGAACAACATACATAGGCATAATAACAAAAGCATCAACTGATAAGTTCTGGCCTAAATATGCATCTAGAAGAACCGCATACTCATCTAGACGGCTATCAACAAAATAAGCTAGTGAGTATACAATAGGACCATCATGAAATGTATAACCATATGCCATATGGAGATGTACTGGAGGAGTAGGCAAAGCAACTGAAAGAGCAACCGTAGACCCATGAATAAAATCGAAATAAGGAGCATAGGCGACAACATCTATAGCATAGCGCTCAGGAACATGAGCAGCATCAAAGTACTTAACAACAACATCAAAGCATGCAACAACATCGACAATTGTAGCAAGGCATACTATATCAGTATCAAAGCATGGAACAATATCATGGCATGCAACATCGGTAGCACCATCAAAGCATGCAACGACATCATCAATTGTATCATAGCATGCTGTATCAGTATCAAAGACCATATCAACTGCAACCTGTATATGTGAATCAACATCAGTAGGAACCTGTATATGTGACTCTGACTCACTATGGAATACAATGACGAGCTCAGGTAGATCAATAACTATCTCAAGTAAATCAAGCAAATCGCTCACATTGTGTGATATAGAATCATCCTCATGTGTATCGCTAGCAATGTGTGAATCAACCTCATGTGAATTGCTAGAAATGTGTGACTCTATTTCTATTTGTCCTGCACAAGAAAATGGAACCTCGCATATGGAAGAATGCTCACGAGGGGAATCAGAAGGAGTAGAACTCTCAAGGCCTATAATACCACTCGTAAGAGCGAGAGGAGGAAAAAATATTGGAAAATATAAGAAGGCGAAGTACAGGTAGAAAGTCAAGCCACTCAGAGATAGGTGGATGAGAATGGACATAGTCAAACCACTTCGACCTAGCAGAATCCTTTAAGAAAAAAATTGCATCAAGAATCTTATTAGGACCTAGACAAGTTGGCCAAGAAGTATCAAAGTAATACTGAAGACGTGCGAGAACATATGTTTAGATGGTATATCACTATTAAAAACAAAAAAGATAATCTAAAGGAGATAGAGACTGAAAATCAAAAGTCATGATAAAAAATTAAAATTGAAAAGTAACGGAAAAGAATACGCAACCCAATGATCCAAGTAATTTGGGTGGTTTTTTTTTTTATAATGGAGTGTAGAAAATGAAGAAAAAGTGAAAAACGATATCGACGATGAAAATGAATTATAGAATCGAAACGCAAATGGAACGGAAACTAATAACAAATGACGAAAGACAAAATGAAAAATGCGGTGGAAAACACAAACTACAAAATGGAATGGAAATAACAAAACAACAGCCACAGGCAGAAAAGTAAGCCAGGCAAGACGCTAATCAAGTGGACGAACTGAAGGAGAGGACATAAGTCGTCACAACAGGTACGCCAATGAAAAGACGTGACAAAGGCTGCCAAAGAAAGAAAAAAAAAAGAGGGAAATGACAAATAGTGTAAGTAGTACCTCACAACTGCAATCGAAAGCATGCTGAAAACGGTAGTAAAATGGAGAGATACTGGGCAACCACCAAATAGAGATAAGAGGGGCCTGCAAAAGCAACCAAATAATGAGAGAAAGAAGTAGCAAGCAGTGGAGTATATGGCTGGAAAATGGACATCCAAGCAAGGAAGGTGAGTTTCAAAAAGAGAGAGTTAGGCAGCCAGCAAGCAAAGCTAGAAAATCAGTAGGAAGAAGGTGGAGACAATGCAAGGAGAGGTGGCCTGGGAAAGAGTACAAATAGGTTGAGTTGTGGACAACAAGCGGAAAGTAAAGTAGGGTGCTGGAAGTAGATGATGGTCGGCTGGAAAATGGGCAGTAGGTGGGCAGCAGTAGGGCGCTAGTCCTCCAAACGATAGTGAGCAAAATGAGTGGAGAGAGAGAGAGAAAGAGAGAGAGAGAGAGAGCTAAAGATCCAAGCTGAAAATGGGTGCTGGGCAACAGCTAGTAAAATCCACAAATGTCTTGCAAAATGATGGCAAAATTGCTGAAAATGGTGATGAAGTAGGGCGACAGCCTCCAAACAATTAGCAAAATGGACAGCAAATCGGTGGAGGAATCCGTCGAAGATGGCAAGGTAGTAGGGCGTTGAGCAGAAGCTACCAAAATCCGCACATAACCTGAAAAAAAATGGAGAAAACTGCTGAAAATGGTGATGAAGTAGGGCGCCAATCAATCCACGAACTGGGTAGCAAATCGGTGGAGAAAATCAACGAAAGTGACAAGGTAATACTGGCCAGCCTCCACCAAATCTGGAAAAACAATGGAAATCTGATGAAAAAATCGACGAAAGTGATGGATTAGTAGGGTGTTGGACAGCCTCTATTAAATCTAGAAAAGTGGTGCAAAGGAAAGTGCTCTGATACCAAGTTGCGAATGAAGTCACAATTGATCTAGAGCTAAGCTATGAAAGCATCACATAAGGAAGACTTAATCCTAGAAAGCAGGAAAGAGAGATTAGATCCAGGATTGCAGAGTATTAAAAGCAAAGAATGCCAACAAGCAACCAGATCAACATGCGAATGCAGTTGCAGTATCATCTCTATTTCCCGATCTCGACATGGACGAAGGAGCGTATATGGTCAAAGACCAAAAGGCGTGAGTCGATAATTCTTGGTTTCTGGATTCTGGAGCTACTCAACATATGACCAGTCACCGTGAGCATTTTCACTCCTATACACCTTACAGTACAAAGAAATTCATTCATCTTGGCGACGATAGCACACACTATCGAAGGTGAAAGCTCTATAAGATTGACGTTCCAACACGATCAATTCAAACTACTATCAAAAGCTTTGTATGTATCTACAAAAAAAGTTATCAGTAAGTAGAATTACCAATTGAGGTAATAGGGTAGAGTTTGACCGAATTATCGATAAGACAAATAAGATCCTTGCACTCGACAAGAGGCATGGATACTTATATAGACTGGCGCATTGTTATTTTGACACTAGTCAAGCCTTGAAAACCTCTGTTCTTGTCAATAAAGCATTACTTTGGCATTATAGATTAGGACACTTGAATCATACCTTTGTGTCGAACACATAGTTGCATCGAACCGCGGTTCGAACCTTGAACCACGGTTCGAACCTTCGAACCATTCGGACCCGGTTCGAACCGGATTTAGGGCCAAAAAAAAAAAAAAAAAACCAAAAAGTCAAAAAAAAACGTTTTGAAATTTTTTTTTTTGGGGCAAAATAGAATCATGTATGTAAACTCCATAGAGCACTTTATGGGTTGAAGCAATCTGCCGAGCATGGTTTCAAAGGATTAACACTTTTCTTATTGATCACGGCTGACGACACATTGCTTTTCAGCAATAGTATCGATCTAATAAAAGAAGCTAAGTCAATGCTATCTTCAGAATTCGACATGACCGATCTGGGCGAAGCCCATTACTGTCTAGGTATTCAAATTCAAAGAGACAGAAAACAGTAGCTGATTTATATTACTCAGCAAAGATACATTCATAATGTCTTAATCATAAAAATTGATGAATTGCAAATTAGCTCACTCACCGATGGACCCAACACTCGAATTGTCGAAGGACCTCTGTCCTCAGACGATCGAAGAGAAGGAGCAGATGCGTGAGTATCCTTATCATTCGATAATAGGATCTCTTATGTACGCGATGATCTGTACCAGACCAGACATAGCTTTTGCAGTCAATTCCTTAAGTGAGTTTATGATTAATCATGGTATTACACATTGGAAGGCTCTTGTCAGAGTTTTGAGATACATTCGAGCTACTATGGACTTATGCATAGGTTATGGAACAGTCGATAACGAGAAACTCAATATTATCAGTGGTTATTCAGATGCAAGTTGGGCAGGAGATGTAGACACTCATAAATCCACTTTTGGATTTACATTCTTCCTCAACAACGGTCCTATTTCATGGAACAATCGGAAGCAAACTTCGATAGGTCTATCTTCTACTGAATCAGAGTATATCGCAGCCTCTCAAGCTACAAAGGAAGCAGTATGGCTGAGAAACTTACTTTTAGATGTTTGTCTGAAACAATATGCTCCGACAACTTTATTTTGTGATAATCAAAGTGCCATTGCTTTATCGGCCAACCCTAGATTTCATTCTAGGAGTAAGCACATTGAAATCAAGTATCACTATGTCAAGAGCAAAGTTCTCGACAAAGAGGTAAACTTGCAGTACTGTCGAACGCAAGATATGACAGCTGATACTTTCACTAATGCACTAAGCTTGGATGCACAGAGAAAATTTTGTGCAGAACTAAGTTTGAAGGTCAAAGCATTCATGGATTCAGATTAAGGGGGAGTGTTGGATAAATCCACTATCAGAGTGATTCATCCGAATAATCGATCTTTAATCTTCATCCATTTTATTATCCAGTTCTGCAGTTTTATTCGTGTTTTCATACAGTTTGCAGAAATACTCAAGAATCGCTCAACAGGTGGCTCCGACATATCGGACATCATCCGACTTATCGAGGACACTGACGAAATTCAAAGGAGTCGACTATGTCGAGGAACAACAATTCCTATTCCACCTGATATGAAGCTAAAGACTTGCCCTAATTGCTTTGCAAGTAAATTTCCGAAAAGTCCTAACTGGATGGATGACAACACATTATGGCCAACTGGCAATTGCGATCTACGACCTGATTAGCTGTCCTACTGGATAAGCTTAACTTGCTTTAGTATAAATAGTTGATCATCAAAGACTTACATAGCTCAGTTTTACAGAGTTCTATTAGAGTATTGCTATTCGCGCTTACTGCTTATCGGCGGAAGTGCATCAAACATAGTTTTCAGTTAGTCAGAGATAGTTTAGAGTACGCGGTTTTTATCCGCTATTGTTTTGTGCTCTCATCATCTAATTTGTACACGCTACTTACTGAATCAATCTATCTTCTTATTGCATTCAGTATCATGTCAGAATGTATGCTTCTCTATAATCCTTTGTAACTGATAAATCTCTTATTGTTTCGTCTGATCTGTTGAACACTTCAACGCTGCAATATTCTTTACACCACTTTACACTCTGTAATTGTTTGGCTACAAAATCACTTTAGTGCTAATGATTTCAAAGTTCGTTGCTAAAAGATTGAACGTGACTTCTGTCCGTTCATAGTCTTTGAATTATCAGATCAATATTCCTTCTTCCAACATGAGTGACCTTCCAACTTGCTTGTGAAACTCGGGCTGGTAGGCCAAGTCCACATCATATCTGCTTCGCATGCGCATCACTGGTCGCGAGCTTATTGCTCTAGTTGAAATAGTCAACACCCATTCTTTTATTAGTAGCAATATTCTCTCCAAGATCCATGCTACTCCAGTTGATACCACTCAGCTTCCTCACGTTAAGGTGGCTAGTGCTCATACCTTTCCTAGCACCCAGATATTTCAACAACTTGGGTATGAAATTGTTGACTTTACTGGACAGGCCGATTTCTACATTATTCCTATGCCATGATCTCATCCTTGGTGTTGATTAGTTCTCATCCTTACATTGGATTTACAATGATACACTGTATCCTTTTCTCATGAGGATAAGCAATAGGTCCTACCTAGTAATAATTCTTAGCAAGAACGTCAACTTATGTACGAGAAGCAATTTATACATAGCCTATCGAAGGCTCATTGTGTAATAGTCTTTGTGTCCAACAAGTCCATTCTCTAGCGACGCCATTACCTGATGCTCCACTACCTCAAGTACTTTCTGACCTCTTGCATGAATTTGAACATGTTTCTAGTGAACCTATTCGACTGCGACCATTACAAGATGTTAATCATCACATGACCTTGTGCCTGTTGCAGCTCCTCCCCTCCTACTCGTCCTCCTTTTTGTATGTCCAAATCTGAGCGTGATGAAGTCCAATGCCAGGTATCTGAGCTTTTATGTTAGGGCCTCATTATTCCCAACTTGGTTTAATAAAAAGTATGGTAGCAAACACCTTTGTATTGATTATCGCTCTAAATAATCTTGTTATCCATAGTACCCCATTCCTCACATGGATAACCTTTTTGACCAATTAAGCCAAGTCTGACTCTTTTTTAAGCTTAATCTCCATTCCAGCTACCACTAGATCCACATGCACCCATCATATCAACATAAGACCACTTTTTGCATGCATTTTGGTTTGTACGAGTTTAAAGTTTTACTTTTGGAGTTACCAATGGTCCCCCTACATTCCAAAATGTCATGAACAATATCTTTCGGCCACTGATTGGTAAGTGTGTCATTGTTTACTTTGATAATATCCTTGTTTTTAGTACCACTCATATAGCCCATTTGTGCTCAATCTTACTTCTCTTGACCAACCACCCACTATATGCTAAGAGGTTAAAATATTCCTCTTTTGTTATTTAGATAGAGTTTTTAGGCTTTCTTGTGTCTAATGGCACTGTTCATCTTGACCTGAGCAAGATTTGATCTATCCGTGCATGGCTAATACCCACCAATTTTCATGAAAGTCGTATGTTTCTTGGTCTCACCCTCATCTCCGCAAGCATGTTTTCCATTTAGCTATCATTTCCTCTCCCTTACATGGCTAGTTGAAGAAAGGTGCCCCTTTTGTCTCAAGTCCTTATAGCCAATTTGCTTTTGATAGCCTTAAGACCGTACTTACATTAAGACCCGTCCTCTATCTTTCCCATTTTGGCCAGCATTTTACTATTGAGATTGATGCTAGTTCCATGGATTTAGGAGCCTTGTTACGCTAGACACTTGGTGTTATTGCTTACTAGTTCCAACGCCTTCGTTCATATGAGCAAAGGACCTTAGTGATCGTCAATATCTTTGGCTCTAGTTTCTCCAGTCTTTTCATGTCGATATCCATTATAAACATTGCAAAAGAAATGTTCTTGCTGATGCCTTGTCTTGCTTACCTACTATTACCTACAATGTGACTACTTCACTTCACCCTTACTATGATGAGCTTCCACTCGCCTATACTACTTGTCCAGATTTTTGTGATGCTTAACCAATGTCCCCATGCCCTTCTTCTTCTTCCCACCAAGCCCATTCCATTGTTGACCGACGTCTATTATATTATGGGTCCTTATGTATTTCGAGTACTCTTGCTCTCCATCCTCGGCTTATTTCTACTGCTCATTCTTCCCCCGTTGGTGACCATGTTGGATTCCAAAGTCCTTTGCTCGCCCAAAAGAACACTTTTATTGGCTTTCTATGAGATCCAAGCTTGCCCATTTTATCCACCCTCACCTATTACTACTTATCATTCTAGTGCTCATGAGATTATTTCCCATGTTGCTACTCACTTACAACAAATCCAACAAAGGTATAAGTCTGCTACTGATCTTCGTCATCAATATATCGAGTTTTCCATGGGGGATTTTGGTTATCTCAGGTTACGCTTTTCTAGACATCGTTTTGTGCAGGGCCAAGCTTCCACTGAGAAGCTTGCACCACGTTGGTATGGACCTTTCCTAGTTCTTGAGAGACTCAATCATGTTACTTATCGCCTTGAGCTACCTCCTGCCACTCGAGCATGTAATATTTTTCATTACAACCTACTACATGGTCCAATTGAGGATGAGGCTCCTCGGGATTCCAGTTTTCCTATTGATCCGGAGCTTTTTCTATTTTTATGTGCTACTATTTTACAGCTCAAGCTATTGCATAGTTGTCCGAGAAGGCAATTTCAACTTTTAGTCCAATGGGATGGTTGTCGAATTGAGGAGGTTACATTGGAGCCTATTGATGTTTTTAACCATACACCTCCCCTTGCAGATCAATTATGAACGTAGCCACGGCTGATCTAGATTGAGGCGGATGTAGGGCGCCAGCTATGGTGGAGTGTGGGCGTCCAAGAGAGGTAGTGAACGGCAAAAAAAAATTGGATCAAAAAGATGGGTTCGTAGGGCGCTAGGAGTGGCTGATGGAAGGTGGCGAATAGGGGCAGCAAAAAGCGGAAATTTTCAGCAAAGGAAGGAGCAGTAGGGCGCTAGTCAGCAAGCATGAGGGCGCCCAATAGGGCAGCAAATAGGAGGCAGTAGGGCGCCCAAAATAGGGGAGGAAAAAGGCTGAAAATGCAGCAGTAGGCAGCCAGCAAGAGGGCGCTAGAAATGGGCAGCAAGTGGGCGCCTGTCCTCCTCCGATCCGTCGTGAAAATCTGCAAGACAAGTGTGGAGAAATGCTGAAGATCCGGCTGAAAAATGGTGAAGATCCAAGCTGAAGATGGGCGCCCTCCTGTAAGAGAAAAATCTGCTCAATGGAGATGCTCAGGAAAGTGCTCTGATACCAAGTTATGAACGTAGCCACGGCTGATCTAGATTTAGTCTATGAAAGCATCACATAAGCAAGACTTAACCCTAGAAAGCAGGAGAGAGAAAGCTTAAAGAGACTAAAGAAGGAGATCATATCATAAGCCAAGTAACAAATGACACAGAATCCCTACTTATAGCCAAGAGGAAGCCCTAAAAGGAAGCTTCCAGTGGCTAGGGCCAAACTGAGAGGGAAAATAGTGCGTCCTCCAAGAAGGCCCCCACTCTCAGTAATATGACCAAATAACCAATATAGTGAATCATAGGTCCCAAGGCCAATAATATGGTCTAAATGTCAATAATAGGGCCCAAGGCCAACCATATAGTCTAAATGTCAAATAATGAATAAAAAAGGGCCCAAAGCCTGCCTATGCATAAAGTAAAGTAAATGTAAATGGACATGGCGAATGTAATGCGCCGAGTCCATAACTCTCCCCGACACAAAAATAAGACCCAACTGCCATAAAGGACTGGATCAAGTAACAACAAGCCCTGGAGGATCAACTGGAACAGCATCTGGTGTAGTAACAACTGGAGCAATAGCTGATGTAGAGGAATCAACAAGTGCGGCAAGAGCACGAGCCTGATCCGCAAGTGACGGTGTATGATAAAAGACATCAATAGGCTCCCATGTGGCCTCCTCAACAGGACGACCATCCCACTGGACTAGGAACTGAATCTGTCGGCGGCGTCGACTATGATGCAAACGCACCTGAAGGATAGCAGCAGGTAATACAGGAAAGAGATCCGATGCAGTAGGAAACTCAACATCACGAGGAGCATCATCCTCAATAGCAGCACGTAATAAACTGACATGGAATATATCACAGGCACGTGTGGAAGCAGGAAGCTGAAGATGATATGTAACTGGACTAAGAACCTCCAATATACAATAAGGCCCATAATAACGTGGTGCAAGCTTCTCAGTAGAAGCATGGCCCTGAATAAAATGATGACGTGCAAACCGTAGGCGTAGATATACCATATCACCAACATGAAACTAAACATGACGTCGATGACGATCAACTGAAGCCTGATAACGCTGCTGGACCTGTTGCAAATGGGAACTGGCCTGGAGAATAAGCTCGCGAGCACCTGATAGAAATGAAGACAGTGTCACAGGTGTATCCTCGGGAGGAAGAGGAATACCAGGTAAAAGAGGTGCATAACCATGAGATAATAAAAATGGTGCAACGCCGGTGCTGGTACTAACAGAGCTGTTATAGCTATACTCTGCCAAACATAAGTGCTGATCCCAATCCTTCCCTGAAGGAGTAACAAAATGGCGCAAATAATCCTCAAGGATCCTGTTAAGGACCTCAGACTGCCCATCATAAGTAGAATGATAAGCAGACCCCATAAAAAGCTGTACATCCAATATACGCATAAGCTCTGTCCAGAACAATGTAAACTTACTATCCCGATCAGAAAGGATAGTACGAGGAAACCCATGTAGGTGAAATATCTCTGAAAGGAACAAGCGTGCACACTGCTCTGCTGTGATAATACTGCGGACGGGTATGAAATGTGCCTGTTTCGAGAACCTGTCAACTACCACCATACATGAATCGTGACCACGACGGGTGCGGGGAAGGCCAATGATAAAGTCCATAGAAATATCAGTCCACTGGCGGTGAGGAATAGGCCAACTCTGAAGCAAACCAGCGGACTTAGCACGGGAGTACTTGTTACGTAAGCAGAAAGGACAGGTACGAATAAGTACAACAAGCTCTTTCCTAAGGGATGGCCAATAGAAATGATCCTTAAGACGAGCATAAGACTTCTGAAAACCAAAATGACCCCCAACTGGGGACGAATGAGCATCCGACAACAACTGAGAACGGATACCCAAAGAACTAGGAATACAAAGAGAACCATAATGATAAAGACGGTGGTCAACAATGGAATAAGCCTGATGAGGTGAAGACGACATAGGTGGAGCAGAACTATAAACATCACGAAAATCAGAACATGTGCGATAAGCAGATGGAAGATCATCAAACCAGGAAGGGATCATGGCAACAAGGGTATTCAATAAAGCAGGAAGTCTAGAGAATGCGTCAGCAACAGTGTTAGCACGACCAGGACGATACAAAATAGAAAAATCCAAAGATTGTAAAAACTGCAACCAACGAAACTGACGATCACTAAGATCACGCTGGGAGAAGAGATAACGTAAGGACTGATGATCAGTAACGATATCAAAAGGAACACGGTACAGGTAATGGCGCCACTTCTTAAGAGCATACATAATGGAAAGAAGCTCTTTCTCATGGACAGAATAACGTTGCTCATAAGAGCGTAAACGACGCGACTCATAAGCAATAATACACTGAGACTGACGAAGCAAGGCACCCAAACCAACATTACTAGCATCGGTCTCAACAATAAATTTCTGATCAAACTGTGGTAAACACAGGACAGAGGCCTCCACAACAGCACGACGAAGAGTGTCAAAGGCGAACTGACAATCAGAAGTCCAAACAAAAGCACTAGACTTCTTCAAAAGGGCATGAAGAGGGGCAGCCACAGTGGCAAAGTGAGGAACAGGACGACGAAGGTGAGTAGCGAGACCAAGAAACATACGAACATGGTGGACATCTGTGGGAACAGGCCAATCAGCGATTGCCCGAACCTTATGAGGGTCCAAACGAATACGACCATCACAAATGAGACATCCTAAAAACTCAATCTCAACAACAGCAAAGGAACACTTAGAAAGTTTAGCAAACAACTGGTGATGAACAAGCAATTAAAAAACAGATGAAAGATGTAACACATGCTCATCAAGAGTCTTACTAAAAACAAGAATATCATCAAAATAAACTAAAACACAACGACCAGGGAGAGGATGCATGATGTTATCCATCACATTCTGGAACGTAGGTGGACCATTAGTAACACCAAAAGGAAGAACACGAAACTCATACAAACCAAGATGGGTACGAAACGCAGGCTTGTGTTAGTCCGAAGGATGCATCCTAATCTGGTGATAGCCGGAACGTAAGTCTATCTTAGAGAAAAAGATGAGAGGTGCCTAATTGGTCAAAGAGATCATCAATGTGAGGAATAGGATACTGGTTACGGAAGGTCAACTTATTGAGGGCACGATAATCAATGCAGGGGCGCTTGGAACCATCTTTCTTACTGACAAGGAGAACAGGGGCACCAAAAGGACTGTGACTAGGAACAATAAGGCCCTGATCTAGTAAAGCAGTAATCTGAAGCTCAACCTCATCACGCTCAGACTTAGACATACGGTAAGGAGGCCGGGAGGGAGGAGCATAACCAGGACGCAAATCAATATGGTGGTTCACATCACGTAATGGTGGTAGCGTCGTAGGTTCTGAAAAGACAAATGCATACTGATGTAATAAGTCAGAGATCACCTGAGGAACAGCTGCTGGAGGAGAGGTAGTCACTTGAGAATCTGCTGCAGCACGCTGAACACATAATAAAGCTGCACAATGAGCCTTAGGTAGGCTGCGGATAAACTGCTTCCCGCTGATCAGCTGGAAATCTGCCTGAGAATCAATACCAGCAAGTGAGTGGGTCACTGCATCATGAACAAATTTCAATGTCTGCTGGGCCAGGTCCAAAGTAACCGCTCCCAATGAAGCAAACCAATCAGCACCAAGGATAAGGTCATAGCGCTCCAGAGGAATGATATAAAGATCTGCCTGTCCAGAAAAATCACCAATGCGGTAGGATAATCCCTGAAACATCTGAGAACTAGGAAATGAGTGAGAACTGGCAACCTCGACTATGAGAGGCTGTGGAGCAAGAATAGGTGAAGCGCGTATCCGGCTGAGAACATAACTCTTGATAAAGGAATGAGTGCTGTCGGTATCAACTAAAGCAATATACTCACGACCAGTAATGCGCACACGTAGCCGAATGGAGCGAGGACCGGGGCACCCTGTCCAGGTAGCATAAGCAAGCTGAGCATGGCAAGTAGCAGGAAGTAAATCAGTAGAAGGCTCAGGAGATAGATCAGGCTCATGAGATATATGAATGTAGATATCGGACTCATCTGGGGTAGGGCCCTCATGGTAGAAAACAGCAGTAGAAGTAGGCAGGGGCTAGCGGCAATCACGGGCAATGTGGTCAGGACTCTTACAACGAAAGCATAGACGCTTCTGCTGAATGTTAGCGAACTCTGCAGACGTTTAACGTTGGACAAAAGCAGGACGAGGAGGCGGAGGGCGAGGAGCGGGAGAAGTAAGAGAAGAGGTCGGGACGACAGTGGATGGGGCAGATGGGGCCGGAGATGATAGAGGTGAAAGAGATGGACGGGGTCGGGAAAAGTGAAAGGGAGCAGGATCAGGGTACTTATGCTGTAAAGTACTAGCAAGGGACATGGCCTCAACAAGTGTGGGTGGACGGAAACAAGAGACATCGTATCGTAGAGCACCACGAAGTCCAGCAATGTAGCGAGAAATAAGCTCGGTGGGCTGAAGATCTGTAAAGAGGTAGGAAAGGTCCATAAACTGATCTGTATAGGAAGAAAGATCACCAGTCTGAGTAAGACTACGGAATATATCGCGCTGGCGGCTCAGCCACTGAGGGTCAATCATAGCATGACGAAGATCACGACGAAAGGTAGGCCATAACTGGAGACCGTCCCGATCAGGGTCAAGTCGGTAGACCCGCCACCAAGTGGCAGCACGTCTATCTAAATGTAAGGCGGCTAACTGGATCTTCTGAGGATCAATCTTAGGGTAAATCTGAAAATAAGTATCAAGCTTTGCAAACCAATTCTCTAACAAGTTCCCGTCAGAGGAACCATAATAGGTGGCAAGCTGTACCCAATCACGAAAATCTCGAGCAAAATGTGGCTCAGGAGCTAGATGTCGTGGAAAATGTGACTCAGGAGCTGTAGGACGTGGAAAACCGGGTGGTGGGTTAGGTGGAAAATGAGGCCCACCGCCAAAGGAAGTAGACGAGGATGGAAGTCCAAATGAAGACCCAAATGATGAATGAACAGGGGCTTAGCCAGGTCCATGTGGCTGTAAGGAATCAATCTGTGACTGCATAGTGGCAAAACCGGTCTGTAGAGTGGTAAAACCGGTCATCATTTGGTCGAAACGACTACTGAGGACAGTAAGAGAGTCACGAATATCAGCAAACTGTTCATCTAAAGGTCCGGAATGACTCGCAGGTGTAGTGGGTGAGCTAGCCATGAGAAAGAAAAAGTAAGCGAGAAAAGAAATGTGCTAAACAGTTGGACGAACTGAAGGAGAGGACATAAGTCGTCACAACAGGCACGCCAATGAAAAGACACAATAGAAATCGCGATGTAAGATGAACGGAAAGGACAACTAAGTAAGAAATACCTCGTAACCACAACCGGAAGTGAGCTGAAAAATAGTGGCGATATGTCGAGGTACCAGGCAGCCTCCAAAAAAGATGCTAAGGGCCCGACAACGTGGAGTAAACGGTGGGTAAAAGTATGGGAAACAATAATGGACTATGGGGCTGGAAAGGGAGCAGCCAAGGAAAGGAAGTAATAACATAAAGGAGGTATGGGCAGCGAGGAAACAAGGCTGAAAAATCAGAGATCGCCCTTCAAGGGTAAAAAAAAGTTTGCGATAAAGACGGGGAGCAATCCCGATGCGCGATGAAGTTGGGTGGGAGTGGCTTTCTAAGCATCTAGGCGTGTTTGTATTGTCCGGGGTAGGGTTGCGAACACAGACAGCAGTGTAGGGTTTAGGGTGAGCTGAAATTGAGGCGGATGTAGGGCGCCAGCTATGGTGGAGTGTGGGCGTCCAAGAGAGGTAGTAAACGGCAAAAAAAAATTGGATCAAAAAGATGGGTTGGTAGGGCGCTAGGAGAGGATGATGGAAGGTGGCGAATAGGGGCAGCAAAAAGCGGAAATTTTCAGCAAAGGAAGGAGCAGTAGGGCGCTAGTAATATGACCAAATAACCAATATAGTGAATCATAGGGCCCAAGGCCAATAATATGGTCTAAATGTCAATAATAGGGCCCAAGGCCAACCATATAGTCTAAATGTCAAATAATGAATAGAAAAGGGCCCAAAGCCTGCCTATGCATAAAGTAAAGTAAATGTAAATGGACATGGTGAATGTAATGAGCCGAGTCCATAACTGATCAAGCATGCTCGCTTTTGGCTCCTATTACCTCACAGGGTGCCCTGGTGCCCCTGCTCATATACATGTTCCTATTCCAACAATTCCTCCTTGATGCTGTTTTTCTACTGGTAAGGGTCCTTTTCCTATTTTGCCTTCAGTGCGGCAATGTTTTTCTCATTCGGGAGAGTTATGAATTGTTGGACAACTTGATTTGCCTATTAGGCTTAAACGCACATTTATGACATGGGCTGTGAGTCTTAACATTTATTTACTTAGTGAATATTTGTGTTTTTAGTCACGCAAATATTTTGTTCATGTACACGCCTTAAGGACTTTTTAACTCATTTACATTTATGACTAGCCAAGAGCCCTACTTTTATTGACTTATTATGTGAAGTAAGGGCCCTTAGGAGGGCGCACTATTTCCCTTCAAAAGTCTTGCCTCCCTTGACTTTGGAATCTTACTTTAGGGTCCATCGAGGGAGTACAAGGAGGCCCTATGTACATTTTCAGCTATTTGTTTGGTACTGCTTGGACTCTGAATGGGAGAACTTGACTTTCTATTGCTTGTTGGGCTATAACTAGTGATGATTTGTGTTGCTAGCTTGCCATTCTTCGTGGGAGATTGTTATGTTTACTTCACATATTGTCATTCCTTGGATCATCGATGCTCAAACCTACCTGTCACTTTGATCATAGCTTTTACGAACAAATACAAAACCTTAGAAATCAATACCTTGCTCAAATCTCTTTTGATGCTGGAGATAGCAGTGTTAAGCCTTTTGATTTCAAAAAGCTGCACGCAAGTAGTGAAAATGATCAACATGAACAAATTCTCTAGCTTATGCTACTTGGAAAAGATTTTTTCTACAATGTACATATTAGAAGCATATCTCTCTCTCTCTCTCTCTCTCTCTCTCTCTCTCTCTCTCTCTCTCTCTCTCTCTCTACATGAACAAATTCTCTAGCTTATGCTACTTGGAAAAGATTTTTTCTACAATGTACATATTAAAAGCATATCTCTCTCTCTCTCTCTCTCTCTCTCTCTCTCTCTCTCTCTCTCTCTCTCTCTCTCTCTCTCTCTCTCTCTCTCTCTTTTGGCCGAAAACCCTAAATGATAACCCTAAGCCCAATTCAGCCCTAACCTTGCTTGTTACCAAAAAAAATAACTCAACCACAAAATTAGAAAACTTGAAACTTATTTTCATGAAAAAAAACAAGCATGCATTTAGCACACTAACATGACCTTACCAGTCAAAAGAGCTATTGAAATCTTACCATATCCCTAAGTTCATGTAACCCTATCATGAACTATTAGGAAAGAACAAAGACTACAATATTTTGGGCGATCCATTGCTCTTTGGTACTAAGATTCATTCTATAGGAGGAAGAGGTTTGAGGGGAGTTGGATGTAATTTTTGGGACCATCTACATTCAATGTTTTCAACATCGTAAGAAGAGAGCATACATAGAAGCTGAAAATAAGAATCTCCTTCACCTATTTTTCAACTCATTGAGATCCTTCTAGCATGAATTCCTTCCATGTGCACCACATCCTCCTTTGGCAGATCTTCATACTTATGGTTCAGGACGCCAATGATAGTATGATTCATGATGTTGCTTGTGACAAAGAGGATCTTGAGGCTAAACTTCTCATCCAAGTGACCTAATATCACCTATCATTGCACACCTCGTCAATAAGAAGATCACAAATAATTTCCCTTCATCTTGGTGCACCAATGGCATCTATTATGTCCCTAGTCATGGACCTAGCCAGCTTCTACCATGGGTTAGGGAAGCCCCAGTAATGGTAGGGCGAGTCAATGTGGTTGATGCATAGGACCAACAAGAAACCTTCACTTGCATGAAGGTTTTTATATGAGTTTTGGTTATACTTGATTTATTGAATCTTATGGAGGCCTTGGAGTGGATTGGGACACCTCATGTAGCCTTGCATGGTAGGGCAGCTAAATGGGCACCTGGGAAGTAAGATGAGAAGCACAATGGACGCCTACAAGGAGGGCCGAGTCTCTCCTTTTGGCAAATCGTAGATGCTATAGCTACTGTATTTTGTAGTACATGGCACGTTAAGTTAGTCTTGTCAACTAGTATAGTAAAATTACCTTCTATTGGTATTTCTTCACGTTATTTGCTATTTCTGGGAAAGTGACTTTTTGCATGCATGAGTTATGGGGCTTAGCAAATGGAATTCTATAAATTTCATTAGGAAACAACATGATACAATGGTTGAAGTTGCACAGTTTTGGTTAGACTATTGGGATTTTTTATCGTGCTTAATTTGCATGCAGTCTCCATTTTGAAATTGCGTGCATATGCTATGATTTGGGTTAGATCATGGATAGGGTAGCATTCACCATGTTTTGCATGTGATGACTTGTGTCGGTTGTCTTTATAGACTTTTGCAATTAGCATCTAACACTAACCAAAGGATTGCATGGCCCCCTACTATCATGTATGCATGGGCATTACTGGCTCTCATACCTACTGCATGGTATGCATGCATGCCACTGACTCACACTGTCCTCTGCCTCCAGTGGTTAGCTCACCGAGAAGTTATGTTGGGTCGGTATTGTGTCCATGCTTTAGAGGATTTTAAGCACCAAGTTCCATATAAATGTCATGATAGTGCTAGTGGCATGCCCACGACTGATCTCGGATTATTATCCCGTTAGGAGGCCACTAGGCCCACCTCGACCCGTAATTAATAATGATTATGAGGGCTTTGAGGCCCTCATGTGTATATGTTCATAATTAATGGTTGGAGGCCTAAACTCAAGATGGTGGATTTTTATCGGTCTATCAATGAGTTATAACTGAATGACGTGGCCCAGTTAGGCTGCAGAGGTGTCCAGTGAGGTGTCACCGTGCACTACTAGTGGTGCATGGCCTTTGAGGGTATAAGTATACCCATTGGGCTCTCACTAGTGTATGCTTGATTGTGATGTTAGTAGCTACATGCCGCTGGTGTGGCTCCACTATCTCTTGTGAGTGATTGATCCATGGCTGGTTTGTCCACCATCTGATTCCTTTGTGTTGCTTTGTTGCGGCTTGCTTGGCTATAGTATCCTTGGTGAGGGACTTTATAGTGGTACCAGACCCAAGGCTAAGCGGTTTTGAGGTTGCGGAAGTGCTCAAGAGAAGGCCAAGAATTTTGAGGCGGATCTTCGTGGTGTGGTCTTGATTCTTGGACTTTGTGGAGCTAAAGTTTTGTGCAAAAGCTTGGTGGGTAACTCACGTTTCTCTTCTCAAATCATTGTATGGTGTGTACTACCAGAGGTTGCAATCGGTTTGATAAAGTACGCTCTTGAATGGTGATTTTGAAAGGACTTTGATTCACTAGTAACATCAAGTTTTTGCAATCACTTTTGCCATTTGATTTCTGAAAATAGGCAAAATTTCAACTTTTGAAAGCTGAAATTTCGTGCCTTCAAAAAGCTGAATTTCTTGAGTACTTGGTTACAAAGTGGTCGAAATTGAAGAGGTTGAATGCTGGATTTTTTTCTTGGTATGCTTCTTGCATAGTTTGAAGGAAGTTTCACTTTGTCAACATGTGTTGACGGTTTGGAATTTGTTAGTGAAATGGTGCTTTCAAAGGTAAGCCAAGGTGGTTTCCTGTTTTTTATTGCCATTAAACAAGCTGTCTTTCTGGCATTAAAAGGAAGCTTAAGGGCTAAAATGTTGCTTTAATTCTTCAGAGTTACAAACTGTTCTTCAACAGTACTACTTGTGCAAATACTGTTATGTTTGTGGCTTAGAATCTGAGTAACGGTTGCTTTTTGGTAAAAAAAACTCTTTATGAGGCACAGCTTTTAATGCTCTATTCTCTGTTTTGTTTGAAACTGAATAAGAAGGAACTGAAATGGAAGAAGAAATTAACCTACTGAGACTTAGCTGCTGGAAAAGCTGTCAACATAAATTCAGATTCTGTTTTGTGGGATTATTCTATAGAATCCTTGAAAGACACCAGTGTCCAGCTACAAAGAACTATGTAAATGCAAGTTTACATAGTTGATTGAAGGATGGCTTGTTGCTAGTTGGGCCGAAACACCCTGCTACAGCCGATATCTCTCTAATGAACCGAGAAATTTGACAAAAAATGTTTCAACTGGAAAGCTCGAAGCTTAAATAAAGGTCATATGCAATTTTTGTATTGCACATTGAATTAAATTCAACCTGACAATAGAGCAATTCTAATTGAAACATCGTAATCAAATTTGTTCTTAAATGGATTAAATTCCCACTCATTTCTTTCCCATTTCTAAATCTGTCACTCAAGGAATGTTAGAGCGAGACCTACAATCCTTTTAGTGACCGGACAAATTAAGAAAAGGGTAAAGAAAAATATGAGTTGGAATTTGGAGGAATTCCTGAGAACTTTGATAGTACCGATTTATTGGATTGAGATGTTATATGAGTCATTTGGCAGATCTAGAGATTTTGAAAATCTCTGTGTCAAAGGTATTCCAACGAAATCAATCAATTCTTGGATGATTTGATCGGGAAGTGGATGGTCTTCTTGGAGGAAGAACCTGTGGTTTGGGAGGCAGGCAATACCGAAAGGGAGATCTAAAACTAGTTTTGACCATAGGACGACCGTAAATGATGCTAAATACTAATGGTCATAAGAGGGTGTTTTGTCAGAAATTTGAGGTATTGGTGGATATCTCAAATTTACAAAACCGGAAACCCTACAAGCTATTTCTTTCTTCTGAGAATATATTAGTGAATTTCTAAACATACATTAACCCGATTTCATGTGATTCTTGGAATGGTAATTGTTATTACCCGACAACCTTGGATGATGTCACATGAATGGTTAATAAACATGTTTTCTAATATATGGTAACTCTTCCTTGAATAATCAATAAATCCTTTTCTGATTATACGGGTCAATTCTCTATGGGTAACACAAAAATCTTTGGATAAGTCATTCGGGGAAATGTGTTACGACATTAACTTTATTAAGCTACATTGATGCAACACATGTTTTTGACTTTCGAGATTTTTCAAAGTTCTTCACTGAAACATATCTAGGCTAATATGTGCCTCTTGGAAACTCGTGTAGTTTGCTATTTAAAGGGGGAGAAGTAGGTGATAGAAATTCTCTCTTAGAGTTAACTGGGTTACAGAATTTGTAGTTAAAAAAATGTTGTTTACAAATTGTGTAAAATCTGTAGAGATATTAGCATGTAAAATGGAGTACAAGAGGTGCCTTTTTATTCTTGGGGAGGCCCTTGCCCCTTTGCTTCTATTGGCTACTTAAGTTAGGGAAGGATTGAAATCCTAGCCCTTCAAAAGAAATACAACTCAATCTAAGGTGCACAAAGAAGGACACTCCACCTACCACCACTTTGACTTTGACTACTACTTAAAACTTAATCAGCTTAGACTTTATTTTTATTTACATGGCCCAAATCTATTTTATTCCATAAAACAATATTCTACACGTGCTCATTGAGCAAGAGCCTTGGGAGTTGCTCCATCGATATAGGGGTGCTTTGCTCTGGCCCTTACCCTACATCTGATCCTTGGTCGAGGCCTGTTTCTGCCTGTGCAGCTTCAATTTGGCATGGTAGTGGAATTACCCGGGGGCCAGTGGTGGTTGATGAGCCGTGCGCTGTTGCCAATCCTTGAGGGCAGCCTTTGCTTGAGAGAGCTCGTGGTGATCCTGAAGGCGATACCCATCAAAGGCTGCTTGGTAGCCCGCCAGTGTTTGTCAAAATAGCTGCACCTGCCGGGTCAAAAAATCGGCCTCAGACTGGGTGAGTGGTCTCTTGGTCGGCACTAGCTGGGCGAGCCACTCCGTTTTCTCGTTTTGGAGGGCCTGTACCTCCGCTCTGAGGCGATGATTCTCTGTTTCGGCCACTAATAGTTGGGCCTGGAGCGGGGCAAGCTGCTGTTGTGCAAAATATTGGGCTTCTTGGACCTTGGCGGGCGCGTCCGTCACAGATTTGTAGAGGTCCTTAATATAGTCTTGGAGGCCCGCCTCGTTCTTTTGCAACTTTTGGACTTAGGCTTTTTCTGCCTGCTCGTGCTGCTACGTCACTTGCAGGTCCTGATGGAGCTGTGTAAGCTCCGCTCGCAACTTGGTGTTGCTTGTTACTAATTCAACCACCCGGCCATCCGAGGTGGATTTGGCTACTATTAGTCCTTGGAGCAATGTGCCCAAGTGCTGGTAGGCCGCAATTATGTCCTGGGGAGTGGCCGGTGTTGAAACGCTAGCGGGCTGAGGTGTGGCCCTTGGTGCATTGTCGTCGTCGTCATCTTCTTCTATGAGAATTTCCTGTGTCACCAAATCCTCTGGTGCAGTAAGAAGTAAGCCTTGATTCTTGTACAAATGGAGAATTGTCACTGAATAATCTGATAGCTAAAATGAATGAGGGATAAAGGATCTAATACCCCTAACTTGAACAAGGCACAAATTGCATGAGGTTTGTAACAATATTCAACTATTGGCAAGCTAGGTAGGGATCAAAACAATGCCTATTCATAAAAAAAGGACACTTTTGGGGTTGACACATGTACTTTACTAGTTTGATGCAATAAGAATGGCTGCATGTGTGATATGAGCTATCAAAGAAACATTATCAGTTTAGCTATAATATGCATCTAAAATATTATGTATTATATGGAGCAAACCCTTATAAAACTAAAGGACTATCTCCCAGGGCAAATATGAGAGATATCATGTGAAAAATTTTATCCAAATTCACCATAAAGGCATAAATTTCTGTGAAAGGATTCAAAGCAGCACTGATTGATCTATTACTTTTATACTTTCTAATATGTTTTACAATGCTCCCATCAAGTGCATGCCCAGAAGTGAGTGTAGTTGTTACCATTTGATGCTTGTAAGCATTTTCTTAGAGGAGCTCAAGTTGCAATACCTCATTCTTATGCTTCTACTATTAGCCCAACCCTGGTGGATCTAAGTGCCACTTTTTGCTGGTTGTGTCAAAGGGGGGCTGCAAGTCTTGGCTCCCAACCCTCCACCCTCTATTTGAGAATGTGAGAATGAGTGTGCTACATAGTGTTATCCACGAGTATGAGACATGCAGCAAACTTAGACAATCAGCTTAAGCTAGCATTCAGCTCAACCCAGCCAAACCAACCATGATGCCTGAACTCTATATATTACTCATTTTATCATTCAAAACATCAAAATGTAACATAACAATGCTATATGTTGATGACACATTAGGAACAAACCTTATCCTGTCTTAATCGTGTTTGTTGTTCAGCTGTTTTTATGGCTTCTTGCACCTGTTAACAGAATAGCATTATTAGAGAGCTCCACTATATTCAAGAACGGCAAGAAAACGACTGTACTATCAAAGAATAAAGCAACATCTTATTTACAGCTCTCATATTAACTACAGATGCAAACAAAATGCACCTTGAAAAATATAAGTTCAACTATGTGTGAATCCGAGCCATAATAGTATGGCTATCACATTATGTTGACTCCGTAAAAACAATCACACAAAGTATGTGGTTTAAGCTAAGTTCTATGCTCCATTTAAAAATATGTGATACAAATCACTATCAGATTAGTGTTTTTAGGTGCACCAAGAGAAACTACAACTTTAAGCTTCTGAAACAATGAGATCATCGTTACCGCCTGCCCTTAGTACAATTGTCTCCCGGCTACTTATACTTCACTACAAATCTATTAGATTACTACTTATGTTTCTATTGAAAAGTCAATATAACTTCAAGGTATTAGAGCATGCTCAAATAAATATGATCCTCTGTGTGGATCTAAGAGCTCAAATAATGGAACTCAGCCAAGGAGTAATTGATTTCAAGAAAGGATCTTCTACATTGTCCTCTAGTAATGTGAAGCTTCCCATCCATGGACTTGTATGAGATGAAGTATTCATAGTCCAATCATCATGACATTGAAAGGTTGCCACACAAGATCATAACCATAAAGAGAATTCGTCAAAATAGTTCTCTACATAACACAATGGCTAAGTTCTCCATACAGTAGAATGATAGAGATGAGAGTGAGAGAGAAGAGATTGTTGTTGGTGTCCTCACTTATAATTCTCTTAGCTTAAGTCCTTTTCCATGACCAATTTTATTCAGTTACACTACGTAAGGCATTCGAGGCTTATCCAAGGTCACACTTAATAACATTGTAAGAATCTCTACATGCCAAAATGGTTGCCATTACACATTGAGTATTCTATCAAGAAGTTGGTTAGAGGTAAAGATAAGTGGGCCACATGAACAAGATCAACTTAGCAAATGAAACTCAATCATGGATGCACGCAGCTTCAAGGGACAAAGTTTTCATCATAAGCTCCAAAAAAGGAAAACGGTGTTGTGCCCATTTTACAATGGAAGAAAAGTAGGAGTCAAACTATTTTGGGGGTAGAGAGTGTGAAGAACACCCTAGATTTCTTTATCTTGTATATCCACGTGCCCCTGAGTGCAGTCAAACTCTAGACATCAAGGATAGGAAAGGAGCCATCAACGAAAATGCCACATTGGATGAAGGCTACCTAGGGAGTGAAATGGATGCTCTATGCATTGCACCTTTATCAGGAAGCTCTCTTTCATACTCTCATTTCCCATATGACAGCCCTCACTCCATTCCCAAGCATCTTTTCTCACTACAACTCTTCATACTGCTGCTTTCATGGCTTTCCCATCCAAATATCATAAAAACTCCTTGTATGTACGTCACCCCCATCAGACCTTGGTATGATGACGTATGTAAACCACTCCATCTACAAGTCATTTACACATAATTTTCACTCTCATCATCTTTGTAACTTCAAACATCTATATAGTTACACTTGTCATCACCCTAGAATACGCAAATGGTATTCAATATATATACATAATTTTATAGGTGTGCAGATGAAGAAAGTACAAAGTAGATGTACTGTCTGTGGGAGATCGTGGGTGGCTGTTGTCGTTGTCAAATCTGTTTGCACAGTTGCATGGGATGAGCGTGCGAAGGCCGCGACGTCAGCCTTCGCTGAAATGAACGTGAAGATGCGAAAAATGCGACAGTCTAACAAATTTTTTTAAGATTTGATTTACAAGGTACCTTCACTTTTCCATTAGGGCACCTTCGGCATTTGTAGGATAGTGTCGCCTTTTTCGCCTGTGGAATTTTACTTGTATTTATGCAGACAGTCGCGTTTTATTCGTCTGTCTTATTTTACATGTAAATATGCAGACTGTGCGACAACATGAGAAAAAATGCAGCAGCATGAATGAGGGCAGATTAACATAGGATTTAGGAGAGTAAAGGAGATAAATCCAACATGGCGTTCTTCGACGCACTCGCGGTCCGTTGGTGTTTATCCAATGTTCAATCCGAAATTCTTTTTGGATGAAAAGGACCTGCTTCCCGATGTGCTATTGTCATAGCTAGATCGGTGGAATAGTCATTTTTCCATGCATGATGCGCTTGATAGTACGAAGATCGCTTCTGCTCTCATGTTTTTACGCGGAAAGGCGTTTACATGGTGGCAGGATCTGAAGGAGAGGGCTAGTGCCCCTTCTACATGGGATGCCTTTCAAGAAGCCTTTAAAATGACTTTTCTTCTGGTGTTGGATGATTTTGAGCATTGGCGGCATTTCGCCACCGTGCAGATGGGTACTAGGCTGTTAGATGCCTATATCTAGGAATTCCAAGAAATTTTGCCCCGATTCGCCTCGCGAATCGATCCAATCCTGTTGAAGTTACATATTATTTTGGGGCTTCCGAAAGAATTTTAGCTAATGACTTAAAGGCTGAACCCTTGATTCATGTTGTTGATATACTTGCACCTATCTTGGCCTCACTCCTTAATCATGCCATCATGTCTTGTTTTCCTCCGTCATGGTGCACCAATATCATCCATCCCATCCACAAGAGTGGTGACCCCATGAAACTTGATAATTATCGTACCATTATGATTGGAGACATTGCAGCCCAGCTTTATGGCACTATCCTTCAAAAAGTGATTAGTAGTGAGGCAAAGACACAAAGATTACATGCCTTGGGTCAGGTCGGTTTTAGGGCATGGCATTCCAACCATTTCTTCACACTCTAAGTTATCATTGAGGACACCAGGTCCAGACGTGAGAGTTTATTGTTGCTTTGTGAATTTTCGAAAAGCTTTTGACTCGGTTCCAAGACAAATGCTCATATAGAGATTGAGGGACCTTGGCTTCTCTACTGATACCATATTGGCTGTCATGGCATTGTATGAGAAATTTGGGATGCTTCTATACTGATGAAGAGGGTCTCACTCTAGGAAAGTCAGGAGTACGATTGGGGTGAAGCAGGGTTGTTCCCTCTCCCCCACACTTTTTGGTTTGTATATTAATGAGCTTGAGAACACCATCAACCAGGATGGTGGCCTTTGATTGAAACTTGGTGATATACTCATTTCCATTCTACCTTAGTTGACAATGTGGCATTGATTTCCCCCTCTGGTGAGGGGTTGCAACGACATTTGGATACATTATAGGTTTTTGGAGACTAATTTGGTTTGATTGTGCATACCATGAAAACCCAAATTATGATTTTTTATACCTCCAGGGCCTTTATGCAATAGCAAGTCTTTACACTAGGAGGATAAACACTAGAGGTGGTATCGTCTTACACTTATTTGTGGACATCCTTCATCGGGCTAGTTTTCAATGTGAGACAAGCTGATATGGCTAAATTAAAGAAGGGTCATGCTTCTTTGGTTGGTCCTGAGCATTTTGCTTCAGGAAACACATTTGTGATGCCCCAAGTAAGTCTAGATTGTTTGACAGCATTGTCTCACTCACAGTTATGCATACAACGAAGGCTTCACGCAAAGCGATTTTCGAGTCAGAGTGCATTAGTATTTCTCATCTACATGTTACTATACTTGCACATATGATCAAGCCCTCCGTTCCTCACCAAATTAGCCTTGCTAAGTTTGCAGTCCTACCACTTTGAATTGAGGCTATTTTTAGGTTGAAAAAATACATCCGGAGAGTGATGAGTCTCCCGAATTCATGCTACCATGCATAGCTCTTCTTTCATCTCAGCAACTTCACCACCAAGGCCATTAGTTATCATGGTACTCCCAAGCTTCTCGTTTGTTACAGGCATATGGCATTGTTATCTCTGATTTACCATAGAGTTCTCATCATTACATCAGAGGGGCTACTTATCGTGCATGTTCTCGAGTGCCATGGCAAAGACCTCTTGGTGTCAACCACATTTCTACCATTCCAGTTTCCTAGAGCTAGATATTGCTAGGGTCTCAATTTTACCTCGTCACGTGGATAGATTGCATGCGGTTTACATTAGGACGGTTCCGAGTTTTCTCACATCCATTTTATGTGGAGACTGGTCGCTTCCAGAGTATTCCTAACATGAACAAGCTTTTCTAGTTATGCACGTTTGGGGAGGTGGAGTTAGAGGAGCATTTCTTACTCATATGTCCTATTTATTATGAGATCGGGGGACACTATCATTGTCTTTTCTGTGATTCTCCAATCACACCACTCCAATCACCAGTTAGGATACTCCTATTCCTATGAGAAATCGACATCATGATCAGCGACAATGTACAGCATCCCACCTGTTAGAGCCTTTACTCCCTATCCCGGTTCTTTACAATTTTTAGGGACACATGTTCATTTTGTAATTATTGTAATACTGAAATTGCTAAGTCACCAGCCTCGGAGGACCTTTGTAAGTAGATTCTAAACAAACTGTAATTAGTTGGCATTGGACCTCAAAGAGTCGTGCTTAACTTTGGCATGGGGTACTGGATCATTTAGGAGTGGCTGGACTGACCTCCTAAAAAGTAGGAGTTGACTAGTCAATGGGACACGTGTCATATGCTCACTGAGACACTTGGTCCAGTGAATGAGTGACACATGTCAGGGTTGACCGGTCCAACATGACACGTGTCACATGCTCACTGGGACAGTCCAGCATATGAGTGACACATGTCAGCCTACTCACTTGCCTGTGTGTCAGGGTACTGCAAAGTGGCAAGTGTCAACTGCGCATGGAATTGGCCACGTGTCAACACTAGGAAAGGTTAGGCTTAAGGGGTGCTTGAGGATTGTGCATAAGTGAGCCTAGAGAGAGGCATTCCTCATCATAATCTATGCGGCAAAGGTTGGGAGGAGACAAGGCAGCAAGCTCCACCATGTTTCTTGTGCTCTGATGTTTGTACATGTAGGAAAATCGACAGGGATTGAGATTGTTGATTGCTGCGCACGGGATAAGCAAGGTTTTAAGTCAAGTTTCGGATGTGCGGTCTGACATTTGGTATCAAAGCAAAGGTTGTTGAGAAGAGGGCTGCCAAAGAATTTGCAGATTGAAGCCCACAGGACCAGCGCTGATTGAAGGACACAAAAGACTTGTAACTAGGCTGTAGGCCAGAGCTACATTGTAGAAGGGATTTGGGCATTAATCAAGTTGGAAAATATGATGATTTGAGCCCCAAAAATCTGGTTTTAAGGCTGCAGGACCAGCGCTGACAGCTGGGAGCAAAGAGGCTTCAATCTTGACCTGAAATTGTGGCCGAAATCACCCTATTAACCTGTGATTGGCTGTGTACTGCTGTGGCATGGTGTAGGGATACTTGATTTCTGTGAATTTGATGGATTCGCAAGGAAAATAAGGGCTATTGAAGGCTGTTCCAGCCAGGACAGACCTGGTGCATGCTTTAGAAGAGGGTTTTGTGAGCGAAAAACACCTGCTTTTTCTCATTTTAGACCTCAACTTGGGTTGGCAGGTTTGGAAAGCCACAATTATGGATCTACAAGAGGGTACTAGCACCAGACTAACCAGGGTTGAAAAAGTGGCAACTAAGGTGAATGCTATGGAGGCCATATTTCAACAAATCCTTGAACAGTTGAAGACATCAAAATCCTCACAGGAACCAAAAGCGGTATGATTGTTTAAGTGTTTCATTTTGTGGAGGGCTTGGCACGGGAGTCTCAAAACCTTTCGTTGTAATGAAGCAAACTCGTAGCCTCCAAGGAGCAGTTCAGCTAGCTCTGTGTTTCAAACATGGTAATAAGGTTAGTGGTGAGCCTTGGCCTCAGGCGGTTTTTTCGGCCTTGGGATAAGAAGAGGCTCAAAAGAATATGAGTCAATTTGTGAAAAGGCAAGTTTCAAGGTGACCTGAAAGGAGTAGGGGCTTCCAAGGACAGAGGATTGTATGGGCGGTCTAATGTCCAAAGAGGTCAACATCCTTCAGTGTAACAAGTAGCTGTAGCTTCGAGGGACATCGATTGTATGGGTGATCCAATGTTCAGGTGGGACTAGTGATCTTTGTTGCTATTGTCGCATGACCAAGATTGTTCCAAAAGTGAAAGTTTCATTTTTCTTCGGTTACTTGGGAGGATGCATGTGGAAGGAATGTCCACGGAATCCAATGCGGACTTCATGCAATTTTCTAGTGAAGCACGAGCACCTATGGCTATTGAAGAGTTGGAGTAGGATGAACTCCAAGGAAGTACCGTTCACCTTGTGAAAGTGTCAATGATCAGGTGAGGTTGATGTTCTTTCTTTTGCCACAATTGTTGAAAACGACGCAACACATGTATCAATTTCCAAGTACTTCTTGATTGTTATGACGAATGTGTGTTTTACTTGACACTAGGTTCTCTCATAACGTACGTGACTCTGATTGAATGGTTGAACGTGAGCACACAACCATCCCTGTACTAGCACACAGTTGTGAGGGCTGATGGAAAGGGTAGTTGGGGGAGGTTTCAGGGTTGTGGGTATGCCATTAATCATTCAAAGTTAGGTTAAGAAATTGGATATAAAGATAATGTGTCTGACGTGTTTTGATGTGGTACTTGGAATATGTTGGCATGTAGTACGGAAACTCTACATCGCTTGGGGTACTCATGTGTGCGAGTTCCAGCGAGAATCCATTCACTTTGAGGTGAGCCTAATGTGCCTCCAGGACCTTTGATCATGGCAGCTTAGTATGTGGGGGTTCGCTGTAAGTATATCTGCTTGTTTTTTTGTTTGATATGTTTACTGATGGTTGCAAAAGTAACATATGGCAAGAATTAGTTGACTTACTTAGGAACCTAGACCAATAGACGGGTCATCGCGTATGTGTGTGGGCTTATCGGAGTTTGTCAAGCATCGATATCCTATTCCGCATATTGATGATCCGGTATTGTACGGTGCTACTGTTTTAGCAAAGTTGTTTGAGGAATGGAAATCATTAACTCTGAGTTCATGAAGTGCATGTGCATAAGACTGCCTTCAGAACTTGTTTCGGTCACTGTAACTTTTCGGTTATGGCTTTGATTGACTAATGCCCCAACAACATGTATAATGTTGATGAACGATGTACTCTGACTATTTATGGATGACGTTTTGGTTTACAGTTGCGGTGACGTGTTGCACATAACTCACCTTAGAACTGTTGTTGTCAACTCTGAGGGATAATATCTTGTTTGCCAATGATAATAAGAGAGCATATGAGTCTTATCGTGTTAGCTGAAGGCATAAAACCGAGACCAAGGAGAGTCATTATTCTCCTTTCGTGGCCTGTACCTACAGACTTGACGGTATTGAGAGGTTCTCTTGGATTGTTTGGGTTTTATTGCAAGGTGTGAAGGGTTGTTCACACATGGTTGCACCTTTGACCGATATGCTATAGAATAATAAGTGGACGGAAGTTCAGCAGTGAAGTTTCAATGCTTTGAAACAAGCTATGGCTGACTTTGTCACATTAAAGATACTAGACCCTCAAAAACCATTTGTCATAGTAACGGATGCAAGTGATGTCGTCATTGGGACAATTTTGATGCAAGAGGGTAGGCCAGTGGCCTTTGTGAGTGAGAAGCTAAACCTCCATGCTTTGAAAGTATGGAGACATTATTTGTGTGGTGCGGGTTTGTATACACCGACCATGACATTTTTATGTATTTCTGCAATAGTTATGGACTCGGCTCATTACATTCGCCACGTCCATTTACATTTACTTTACTTTATGCATAAGCAGGCCTTGGGCCATTTATTTATTCGTTATTGACACTTAGGCTATATGGTTGGCTTTGGGCCTTGTTTGGACATTTGGACATATTACTGGAGAGTGGGGTCTTCTTGGAGCGCGCACTATTATCCCTCCCAATTGGGCCCTTGCCACTGGAAGCTTCCTTATAGGTCTTCCTTTAGGCTATAAGTAGGGAATCTGTGTCATTTGTTATTCAGCTATGATATTGATCTCTCTCCTCTTTAGTCTCTTTAAGCTCTCTTTCCTGCTTTCTAGGGTTATGTGATGCTTTCATAACTTAGCTCTAGATCAGTTGAAGATGCATTCTTAACTTGGTATCAAAGCACTTTCCTGATTGCTGAATTTCAGATCTGATTTTCTGATTGGGTGCCCATTTTCCTTGCTGATTTTTTTTTTTTCTCTCTTTGCTGAGGACTTTCATCTCTTTGCTTCAACAACATTCAGCACAATTTGGAGGAGGACCAGCACCAATCAGAGCATTTTCCTTGGCAGAGCTTTAGCAGACAGTTAGCAGAAGTACTTCCGCTAAATTTGGCGGCCAGAAAAAAAAAAACTTTTTTTGTTTTGGCAGATTATTTCTGGCACCCAAATCCAGCTTGTTTGCAGGCTGTCCAGCGCCCAATTCCCTCATCTCTTTCGTCCGTTTCTCCTTCCATTTTCAGCCCTCCTACATTCCAGACATGCGTCCGCTTCTTGGTCATTGTGTCTTGGTTTATTTTGATGATATTCTTATTTTTAGCCAGACTTTTGTTGAGAGCATGTTTCCCACCTTTCCTCTGTCTTTCAGTTACTTGTCCATCTCCAGTTATTTGCTAAGTTGTCTAAATGTTCTTTTGTTGTTGTTGAGATCGAGTTTCTTGGTTTTCTTGTTTGTGATGGGCACATTCGTCTGGATCCTCGTAAGGTTCAGGCCATCCAGGATTGGCCTATTCCGACTGATGTTCATCATGTTCGTATGTTCCTTGGGTTAGCCACTCACCTTTGTCGTCCCGTTCCTCATTTTGCCACTATTGCAACTCCTCTTCATGCACTTTTGAAGAAGTCTCGTGGTTTTCTTTGGACTTCTGATTGTTAGTCAGCATTTGATACTCTTTGTCGTGTTGTTGTTGATGCTGCCATTATGTGTTTACCCCAGTTTGATCAGAAGTTTAGTGTTGAGACTGATGCTAGTAATGTTGGTTTGGGTGCTTTGCTTCGCCAATCATAGTGCATTATTGCTTATGAGTCGCGTCGTCTTCGCTCTTATGAGCAACGTTATTTTGTGCATGAGAAAGAGCTTCTTGCTATTATTTATGCTCTTAAGAAGTGGAGCCATTATCTTTATCGAGTTCCATATGACATTGTTACTGATCACCAGTCTTTACGTTATCTCTTTTCTCAGTGTGATCTTAGTGATCGTCAATTTCGTTGGTTGCAGTTTTTACAATCTTTTGATTTTTCTATATATGATATTGTCCTGGTCATGCTAACACTGCTGCTGATGCATTGTCTCGTCTTCCAGCTTTGTTGAATACACTTCTTGCTACTGTTCCTACATGGTTTGATGATCTACTTGCCGCATACCTTACATGTCCTGATTTTTGTGATGTTTATAGTTCTGCCCTACTTGTTTCGTCTCATCCTTGTCAAGTTTACTCCATTGTTGACCACCGTCTTTATCGTTATGGTTCTCTTTGTATTCCTAGTTCCTTGGGTATCCGTTCCCAATTGTTGTCGAATGCTCATTTGTCCCCTGTTGGGGGTCACTTTGGTTTTCAGAAGTCTTATGCTCGTCTCAAGGACCATTTCTATTGGCCCTGTCTTCGATCTGAGCTTGCTGTACTTATTCGTACCTGCCCTGTCTTCATAATAAGTACTCCCGTGCTAAGTCTGCTGGTTTGCTCCAAAGTTGGCCTATTCCTCATCGCCAGTGGACTAATATATCTATGGACTTTATCCTTGGCCTTCCCTGTACCCAGCGTGGTCACGATTCATGTATGGTGGTACTATCAGAGATTTTCCGCCTGCATGGGTTTCCTCGTACTATCCTTTCTGATCGGGATAGTAAGTTTACATCCATATTCTGGACACAGCTTATGCGTATCTTGGATGTACAGCTTCTTATGAGTTCTGCTTATCACTCTACTTCTGATGGACAATCTGAGGTCCTTAATAGGATCCTTGAGGATTATTTACGCCATTTTGTTACTCCTTCTGGGAAGGATTGGGATCAGCATCTATGTTTAGCAGAGTATAACTATAATAGCTCTGTTAGTACCAGCACAGGCGTCTCAGCATTTTTATTATCTCATGGCTATGCACCTCTTTTACCACTTGCATCCTTTTTATCAAGTGCCTGTGAGCTTATAACCCGGGCCAGTTCTCATTTACAGCATGTTCAGCAGCGTTATCAGACCTCAATTGATCATCACCGCCGCCATGTTGAGTTTCAGCTTGGAGAAATGGTTTATCTACGCCTACGGTTTGCACGTCATCATTTTTTCCAGGGCCATGCTTCTACTGAGAAGCTTGCACCACGTTATTATGGGCCTTATCGCATTTTGGGGGTTCTTAGTCCAGTTACATATCGCTTAAAGCTTCCTGCATCCACACGTGCCTGTGATGTATCAGTTGATTACGTGCTGCTATTGAGGATGACGCTCCTTGTGATGCTGAGTTTCCTACTGCTCCCGAGTTGTTTCCATTTTTACATGCTGCTATATTACAGGTTCGTCTATATCATAGTCGACGCCGCCGGCAGATTCAGTTTTTGGTTCAGTGGGATGGTCATCCTGTTGAGGAGGCCACATGGGAGCATATTGATGTCTTTTATCATACGCCATCACTTACGGATCAGGCTCGTGCTCTTGCTGCACTTGTTGATTCTTCTACATCACAGATGTTGTTCTAGATGTTGATCCACCAGGGCTTGCTGCTATATAATCCACTTTCTTTTCGGTAGTTGGGTCTTATTTTTGTGTCGGGGAGAGTTATGGACTCGACTCATTACATTCGCCACGTCCATTTACATTTACTTTACTTTATGCATAAGCAGGCCTTGGGCCCTTTTTTTATTCATTATTGACACTTAGGCTATATGGTTGGCTTTGGGCCTTGTTTGGACATTTGGACATATTACTGGAGAGTGGGGTCTTCTTGGAGCGCGCACTATTATCCCTCCCAATTGGGCCCTTGCCACTGGAAGCTTCCTTATAGGTCTTCCTTTAGGCTATAAGTAGGGAATCTGTGTCATTTGTTATTCAGCTATGATATTGATCTCTCTCCTCTTTAGTCTCTTTAAGCTCTCTTTCCTGCTTTCTAGGGTTAAGTCTTGCTTATGTGATGCTTTCATAGCTTAGCTCTAGATCAGTTCTAGTTGCATTCTTAACTGCAATTAGCCAGGTGGGCTGGATTGATGCAAGAATTACACATCGAAATTCGGTACAAGAAAGGTGCCGAAAATCATGTGGCTGATGCATTATCTCGTATATTGTATCAAATGTCTTTTGTGGTCATAGAGAATGACCTAATTGCTGAGATCAAATAGATTCAGCAAGAGGATCCTCATTGTTTATTGTAAAGAGGTTGTGAAAGAGGTAAATCTTGTCCAAGTAGAGTCTCAGAAGGAGAACTCTAATCTCTTGGCTCACACTTGCCTAAATTATACCATGGTAGATGGTATAGTTAAAGGAAATGGCAAACTCCCCATTCCAGTTAGTAAAGGGGCTGTTTAGGGAGATTTTGCATTTATGTCATGATAGGACTGGTGCTAGTCATCCTGGTGTGGATTGGACCTATGAGATGATCCTATGTAACTTTTGGTGGCCCAATATGGTTTTAGGCCTACTAGTCTTGTTACGGTGGGAATCCTCAAAGTGCCTAGTACAGCTAATTTCTAACTCAATGGTAAATCGTAAAATGCTTGAGTTAGCTGAAAAAACTTGAGACAAACAATTGCGGTGCTAGTGAGAGCCGAGTGCGATAGCCAGTAGTATGGGATGTTGGTTATCGTAGGAGGCTTGATTAGGCCAGTTGTTGTCAACAACTCCGGTGTATGGAGGTGAGTCGGTTGTGACTCTATTCAGGAGCATGTAGAGGAGATCCATGAGCCAACAAGGATATTGGATAAGCGGGAGAAACGTTTGTGTAACCGCTTGATCTTTGATTTATTTAGTTGCTTGGCATGGAAGACCTCATGCAAAATGTTGCCTAGGAAACCACGCACAATTTGCATGCACAGCACCCTAGTTTTGTCATCGCGGACGATGTCCTTTTTGAGTGGGAAGGGATGTTAGAGTCTTTACTCCCTATCCCGGTTATTTACAGTTTTCAGAGACACATGTTCGTTTCGTAATTATTGTAATTATTGAAATGGCTATGTCACCGGCCTGTGGTGACCTTTGTAAGTAAATTCTAAATAAACTGTAATTAGTTGGCATTGGACCTCAAAGAGTCGTGCTTAGCTTCGGCATGGGGTACTGGGTGATTTATTACGAGTGGCTGGACTGACCTCCTAAAACGTAGGAGTTGACTAGTCAACGGGACACGTGTCATATGCTCACTGGGACACTTGGTCCAGTGAATGAGTGACACATGTTAGGGTTGACCGGTCAAACATGACACGTGTCACATGCTCACTAGAACACTTGGTCCAGTGTATGAGTGACATGTCAGCCTACTCACTTGCCTATGTGTCAGGGTACTGCCAAGTGGCAAGTGTCAACTGCGCATGGAATTGGCCATGTGTCGACAGGTTAGGGTTAACGGGTGCTTGAGGATTGTGCATAAGTGAGCCTAGAGAGAGGCATTCCTCATCATAATCTATGCAGCAAAGGTTGGGAGGAGACAAGGCAGCCAGTTCCACCATGTTTCACGTGCTCTGATGTTTGTACATGCAGGAAAATCAACAGGGATCGAGATTGTTGATTGCTGCGCAAGGGATAAGCTAGGTTTTAAGTCAAGTTTCAGATGTGCGGTCTGACACCACCTCTCTAATATTCGTGCCAATGTGTCTGTACTACACTGGCTGCTCGGATTCCATCGAGCACCCATATCATAGCCCTTTTCATCCATATCAACTGAGCATACATGGATATCATTGACTACACACAATCATGGCACTATTACACATAGTCATGGCACGTTTATCTGATAGAGTTGATTTTGCAGTTTTGTTTTGTCTTAGACAACGTATTCGAAATTCCATGAGAAAAGGCAAGTTGTTTGAGGCCCTAGTTACTCCTCAATTATGTATGCAGAGGGCATGGTGCATGAGTGTCACCACATCGAGTTGGACGGACTTTTCCAGATTGCAAGTCTCTATGTTGGCACATATAATTTCGTGTCAAGCCCTCAATGCTACACCACATTATCCATGCTGAGTTTGCCACATCCCTTCAAGAGATCTTATACTCAAAGAATCTAATCGGGCACATTAGGGCTCAAGCTAGATTTCTACCGAACATACTTCCTGGAGAGAGAAAATTATGGGAATGGGAATTTGGTTCTTTCTAGATCTCTCTCTACAGACATAATCTCAGGCATCACATGGATATGTATACTATGTGATATGTGGGTGATCGAGTCAAAGACCTCCACATCGGCCGTTATAGTCCTTTCTTGAACACTCCTCCAAAGCATTTATAGGATTTACCTATGGAGTAGATGAGTTATTTGAGTTTTATTTCTTGTCATTATGTAGGATTCGTGCCTGTGTTGCAGCGGATCGCGATCTGCTGGAAAGACGATCCGGATCGCCAGCGATCCGGAACCAAAAACTGTCCCGGATCACAAAAAAATTTGCAAATTTTTTTTTTATTGTGGAGGAATCCCCACAGCTAGTTGCAATAAATGACCAATGAATAGCAGCAGAAATACTGAATCAGATACAAATGAAATGATTAGCCAATTTTATATCTGCAAATCTGTATCTACAAAAACAATTTGCTTCAGTATTTTATTGAAGTGACTAGCAGATATTGGGGATTAACTATCTGAAATCAAGCAATAGAACTGCTCTTTTGAAATCCTTTCACATGATACCCATATTGGCAGGTTTGAAAAAAAAAAAAAATTGCATTTTGGGAAACCCTAATGGGAAATCCCGGATCACGTTCCGGAACGCGATCCAGAACGCGTTCCGGATCGTGTTCCGGAACGTGGCCTGCATCTTTGATTCGTGCTTTGGAGACATAATGACTTTGAAATTTCATAGGTCAACGGACTTATGACATATGTCTACTTTCAATTCGACAACAGGCGCAGACACGTGTGAGATGACACCTGCACACGTGTGAAATGACGCCTGAACATGTCTCGTGTGTTCATTCGATTGCTCATAAACACGTGTCGCTCTTGCATTCGATCGTACAAATCCCACACGTGTAATGTGACAGGGTGACATTTGTCGCTCGCTCATTTGTCCATACAACTCCCACACGTGTGACAGGACGTTCTTTCGCACGTGCGAACCCTGATATAAAATCACAAATTTCGATGAATTTTTGTCCTTGCGTGAAAGATATGATTCTTAGCCAATTGCATTCCACTTTGACTGTCACAGAAAATAACAGTAGGATTTACCTGCTTCATGCCAATCTCACATAACAACTTACGTAGCCAAACAGCTTCCTGGAGACATTAATATATCTATCTATCTATCTCTATATTACAATGGATAAGCAAGGTTCTAAAACCAATTTTTAAATGCCAGAATTCAGATGGCTTATCAATGAACAACACTTATATGCACTTGCCTTTTCATCATTTTGCTTTAGAAATGCGTCAAATTCCAAGCTGTCTTCTGCAAGCATTTCCTCGCTCTGTCTTAGAGCCTGGATAATTCAATCATACAAATCTACTAATCAGTTTTCATCGTGCTATAAGTAGGTTAAGAACCAAACTCATATATATGAGAAATTTACCCAATAAGTTGACTCATCAAATATTTTGCCATTCACTGGAAAAAATGGTGAAATGCACAACTCTTTTAATAATGGGGTATACAGTCAGCTAAACAAGTTGTTAAAGGTAATAATTCTTGCAAGCTCCATCCTTCCAACCAAAACACAAACTCTGATAACAAGTTTTGATGAGATTATCAAATGTCCTTAAATTTTGTGGACCAATACAACAAATGAATGAAAATCCAAATGACATCAATAACGAACTCATTGAAATTTCCATCTGAGCAAAGTAAATCAACAAGCAAAATTAGCATCATAAAGATGAGCTTATGCTTGATTGTACCATTGGAAATTTGAAAGCTAATGTCAATATAGTAGATTGTCTCAAGCAGCATCCATTGACCGGCAGTTATGTACTTGAATAGGGCAAGAGAGAAGTCAGACAACTACAGATCCATAAAACCAAAGAACTGAAGCAAAGAATGACTTACAAGACTGGTAGTTTAGATTCCTGGTGTGCACTAAAGACTCACAAGCTCAATTTTTATTCCAAGATCTCACATCGCCACGTTGAAACTAGGTTAAATAAATGTTCCATTTTGTGCTGATTCCTTTGTCATCTCGACACAATATGCCCTATATCATTTTCATTACTGCTTGTATGCAGTCACCTCATCTTACGTATAACTTTTGGAACCAAAAGTCATAAATAGCTCTCTAACTCTCCTATTTCACTCCCTTTCCTCCCCATTTAGAAATTGTCAGAAGCTTGGTCAGCCAGTTCCTTCACAGCTACTGCTGCAGCTCAAGGAGCTGTAGCCCTAATGTCATCATGCGTAGATACCTTGCATCACCCTTTCCATTTCATTGGGGAAGCACCTACCCCCCAAATTCATTTCTCTATAAAGGCATCAGTGTCCTGATCACTCCTCTCCATGGAACAGCCACGAGGGAAAAGACCCACAAGTCAGCTTGCTGGTTCCTGAAGTAACCAATTTCAAAAGAAAACAAGAGGAACTTGTGGAACTTGAGAAGAATCAAGACTTGCTGCCTTAGGAGAATAAACATAACTAGTTTACTGCAAAACTGTACATAAGATTGGTTGCTACAAGAGAAGAGGAGTCAATGGACTTTTTTAAAATTCCTAAACAGAATCAACTTACAGGTCGGCACTAGACACCCAGACATCAAACAAAGTTGATAATCCAAAAGGAAACATTAAAAGCAGATTCATGATACTAAAAGTAGATGCGCAAGTTTCAGCGATGTGATTGCAGCAGAAACACAAGTTTCAACTATTAGAAAAAAGCAGAGGCATGAATTTAAGCATGTGGCTAATCTTTTGGATCTCATAAAGTGTGATAACTGTGACAGCAAACTTGTCCACTTTTCAACAACAGCCTACAGGCTACTATGATTTCATGAGACCTAAGATTGAAGTTTTAGAACAAGAAATCTAGGCTTTTGGGTCTTGAAATGGATGTCGCAACCAAATTGGAGATGTCGGAGATGAACATTTATTGGCAAAGTACATAGAAGAAACCGATTCATACTAACAGATCTGATTTACAGTAGGTTAGGCCTTGCTAGCTATACTTAGTAAAAGTGGGTGCTTGGAAGGAATCAGCGTCTTCATGGACAAAGATCTTGCACACATCTAGGTTGAGGATCAAGAAAAAATGTCAAAAAGCTAAGTATCACAAACAATGGATTATCCTTTGTGAAGGCAGGAGAGTATTTACCGACCAATGGATGACGCAAAGGATATCTTCCTCAGTTTCTTTTGTCATGGTTTGAGTTTGGATCAATTTCACCATGTATTTTAGCACCATGCAATATTAATTTGCGTCGCGCAACATTGTATTCTCTCCGAAGTTTAAATAGGCTTTCCAAGTTTTGTAAAACATTATAAAATTTATTGTGAAGGTTTTCTGACCTTGAGTAGGCCCAACAAGTTTGTACATGGGTCCCTAGGGGCAATTTCACATGCTACCAACTTTAAGTTGGAACTTGCTAATTTTGCATATTGTAGGAGGGCGCATTTTTCCTAGATAAGAAACTTGTGGACCAAGGCAAATCATGCCAAGTATCATTGCATGAAGAGAGAAAGTGCATGCTTAGCATCTGGAACACCTATTTTACCTGTTTTGACACTTGGAAGCCATGTACATCACATATCATTTGTTTCTAATCTATAAATAAGACCTCCTCCTAGATGGGCGCACTTTTTGGAGAGAGAGAGAGAGAGAGAGAGAGAGAGAGAGAGAGAGAGAGAGAATAGAATAGAATAGAATATATTAATGTCTATAGAGTGCCCTTGGGCACATAAGACAAAGAAAAAGTACATCAGAAAGGAGCAGTGTCCATGTCGGACTTATTGCTAGTGTCTGTGTATCTGTCGGTCTCAATAGCTAGCTGATGAGGAGACCCAAAGCTGACCAATGCGGTAGCGCAGGCCAAAAGACAGCGTCTGAGAGAGATAACTCGGTCTAACGGGTAGCCCTGAAGCATCCAGGTGAAGAAAGTGAATGCGGTAGAACTGAAGCTTAACCCGTGAGGGATCCAGGTGGGACCAAACAGTATGTATGTATGCTCTATAGATCTGTCGACGAATGAACGCATGAGTCCCATTTGGGAGGTCAAACATAGATAACCCCCAGCTATGTAAAAAGTCCGAAGCATACTGAAACCATGAAGACTTAGCCCGCTGCTCGGCCAAAGTGCGAGAGGATGTCAAAGCCGCTACCACGTATCTGGAAGAATCAAGCTCTGAGACTCTGTGAATGAACGTGATGATCCTGAAAATAGCCTCTACAATCAGTGGAGAAGCAAACTCCGCCAAAATAAGCTCACGAGGAACCAACTGCTTGGCCCGAATCATCCGGCTAAGCATGTGAATCTGCAAACGCGAGATGTCACTTCAAGTGTCTCTAGATAAGCCTGGGTACCATGTCTCCGCTGAATACAGTGCAACTGGAGAAACAGTCGAAGAGAAGAGGCGACAATGTGTGGCCGGGCAGAGCGCCCCTTGCGGAGCCTAGCCAATGCAGCTGGTCTAAAAGAAAGCAATGGACCAGAGAAGAGAACGTTGTGGAATAGCCTGCTCTAAAACCTGCCTATCCCATAGCATATAACTCCTTTGTCTCCACATAAAAGCTGATGATAGACTGCATAACTGAACCATAGAGCTTAGCCATAGTGTGACTGATCATAATAGTACGATAGTTGTCTACAATCAAAGGATCACCAGCCTTAATTATAGGGTGCAACAGGTTAGTACACCAGGGTGTGGGAAGGCCAAAAATAACAGATTGGTTAAAAACGTGGGAGATGTATGGAGCAACAATATGGGCGATAGGTTTTAGAAAGTCCATACTTAAAGAGTCAACATCAATGGCTTTATGGTTTTGACTATTTTTTATGGCATTTTCAATCATGGACGGAGTGAAAAGGGTGAATTTTGAAGGTCGCGATGAGAGAGAGATGGAAGGAGAGTCAATTGTATAAATTTCTGCAGCATAGTCAATCCAAGATTCAATGGCAATAGGAGCTGGCATACATGAATTCTTAGAAAACATCTTCCAAAAGGAGGTAGAAGAAGAGGAGTCCAAGGAATCGATGAGTTTCTGTGCCAGAGACTGAAAGTACGTAGTCTTTTTCCGCAAAGTCATTCTATGGTATTCTTTTTGTTTAGATGTTAAGATGTCGGGAGAATGGTATTGAGCGTGAACAACCTGCTTGTGTAGAGAGAGGCACTCATCATCATACCATCTATTGTAAGTGTGTTTATGAGACGAGAAGATTTTGGGAGGATATGCAGTATTGGCTGAGTGAAGAAGCGACTGAGATAAAAGGCGGCTTGTTGGTCTACTGAAGATGAGAAGGGAAAATCGTTGAGCAGTGTGGCCAGAGAGGAAGTGTACGTAGAAAGACCAAGTGGCGGCTTGTTGGTCTACTGAAGATGAGAAGGGAAAATCGTTGAGCAGTGTGGCCAGAGAGGAAGTGTACGTAGGAAGACCAAGTGGAGAGAAGGATGGACGATGGCGACGTGTGGAATGAGGTGTCATAACAGTACCACGAGTAGCACGGCCCAGAGACAAAAGCAATAGAGAGTGATCAGAAATGGTAGGATGCATAATATGAAAAGTATGAAGAAATGGAATCAAGGCTGGTGAGCCAATGAAGTAGTCAACAACGTTGTGTCCACCCTCGTGCGGATGATAGGTAAACACAGATGATGACGGCCATCGAGATGGGCCATTCAAAATGGCTAACGAGTGAGCTTCTGCAAGTCCAATCAACTGCTCTCCAAAGTGTGTAGCTGGGGTATCTGCGTCCTGAGAGGTCCTATCCAAACCCACATCCAAAATCTGAATTTGTAGAAAATAACTATCTGCATGAAACTCTGTCTGCTGGGTGCTGGTACGAGCATTAAAATCTCCTGCTAAAAGAATAAGGCCCTGCTGTGCAAAGCTGGCTATATCATTAGAGAGAGCCTGGAAGGGGTCACCACCATAGTTTGCAAAAGCTGATGTCTGAGGTGCAAAATAACAAACTGCGATAAATAGATCTTGAGGTAGCCCCAAGTAGTGACCAAAAAACTGTAACCAAATAAATCGTGCAAATGGATCACTTTTGAGCAACTTAAAATGAGTACGATAAACTTCCTTGGTAAGACATGCAACATCACCAGAGCCACGTGTGGTTTTTCCTCTAACGAAAGGCCTGTATGCTGAATGCCAGGAATAATCCTGAATGGCTAGAAGAGGTCGATAAAGAGATTCATGAGTCTCTGCTAAGAGAAAAATATCACATTTCTGCAAAAAAAGCCCTCTGGGGTCGTGGACAGGTCCATGGCAGTGAACTCTGCCGAAGTGGCCATGTACCGCAATTCACCCTTGAGCTTGTGTAGCTGCTCAAGCATGATGAACTGGTAGGCGAAGCGGGTGCGAGCGGGCTTCTTCAAGTCGAGCCTGCATTGACAAACGGAATGAGAAGCACACATGAAACGAGCAAAAAATAAATAAGCATCTTGAACGAGCCAAAAAATAAGTAGCAGCTTACCTGCTGAATGTGCGGAAAAGGGTAGTCATGCGGCGCTTGCGTCCACCAGTGAGTGTGCGGCACATGGAGTCCAGACAATGGAGGGGTGGTCTTCCATAAGAAGCTCCCCCATACCGCGGCAATTGGATGCATTGTCCGTCACAACCTTTCGCGGTACTTTCACATGATTAGTTCACAGCTTGGAAACACATTGCAATCAATCGAAAACTACACAAAACTACTGTATCAACATTAAGCAGTAAATGACCAAGCAACTAATGTGTGAAAGTCTACTGAAGAAGATGAAAGCACACCATTACAATTCCAAAAACCAATTCGTAATGGCTGAGGGGATCTCAAGCTGTTGTGCCCGGGATCCCCGACTTCCTATTGTGAAATTTTATTGTAGAATTTAGGCTTGCCTTCAATAAAGATCACTTTTTGATTCCTAGCATTGGCCTCATGAATGACCAATTTCCTTGCTTGCCTTTGTGTGTGTGTTATGTCTTCATCAATAAAAATAAAAGTACCTTTGAGCTTAGCTCTAAGGCATAAAGCAGCATTGCGTTGTTCAATGGAACAAAACTTTATGAATAAGACCTTATCATCAAATTTGCTCCTCCAAGCAGTGTCAAATCCCTCAGTATTATGTGAGAGTTTAGATACAAGAAGGTCTTTCGCCTCATCAAGGGCCTTGTTTCCATTAGGAAGACCCCTAACTCGGATATTAAGAGCCTTCTTGGCTCTTTTGTCTTGTTCAGTAAAAACATTCTCCAAAGTAGAATTCACTAAAGAGGGTTGAACTTGGTTGGAGGAGACATTAGTACATCCTTCCGAAGTTCGACATCAAACAGGGCTTCAGGGACACTTTGTCGGGACGGGACCTGAAAACATTTGGAATCGACAAAATGGCCCAGGAATACAGTCCACGGATTCGTATCCCAATACGAACTCAAACGACTGAACCCGGCCCGATTCGGGTGTCGTTCGATCAAAATGGCCCTTCGACGGGACAGAAACGCAATTAGGTCAACCGAAATGGACTAGTTTTGCAGCTTTCCGTCCGACGGTCCCGTTTCTCCAAACAGGATCCGTTTCAGGTGTCGTCCGTTTCGGCCAACAGACAACCTCGATAGGAACCTGTGGGAGCATACGGGACGAGGACCGGACAGACGGCAGGCCCAGTACGTCCTTCCGAAGTTCAACGTCAAACAGGGCTTCAAGGACACTTTGCCGGGAAGGGACCTGAAAACATTTGGAATCGACAAAATGGCCCAGGAATACAGTCCACGGATTCGTGATCTCGATACGAACTCAAACGACCGAACCCGGCCCGATTCAGGTGTCGTTCGGTCAAAATGGCCCTTCGACGGGACAGCGCAATTAGGTCAAGCGAAATGGACTAGTTTTGCAGCTCTCCGTCCGACGGTCCCGTTTCTCCAAACGGGATCCGTTTCATGTGTCGTCCATTTCGGCCAGCGGACAACCTCGATAGGAACCTGTGGGAGCAGACGGGACGAGGACCGGACGAACGGCAGGCCCAATACGTCCTTCCGAAGTTCGACGTCAAACAGGGCTTCAGGGACACTTTGCCGGGATGGGACCTGAAAACAAAACATTTCGAAAGCGTAATGTAGCGTGTTAAAGTAGTGCCATAAGTAACTAGTAAGCTGTTGAAGTTCATCAGGGGAGAAACCGATCTCATCAACCGAGACACAGTAGTGTGTAGGCCTTGTGGTTTTTTGTAGTGAATGAAATAGTTTTGCATGAGTAATTAGTAAGCTGTTGAAGTTCATCCGGGAGGAGACCGATCATATCATATAAGACATAGTACTATGTGTAGGTCTCGTGGTTCCCTGTAGTGAATGAAACGGTTTTGCGTAAGTAATTAGTAAGTTGTTGAAGTTCATCCGGGGGGAAACCGATCACATCATATAAGATAGAGTACTGTTTGTGTAGGTCTCATGGTTCCCTGTAGTGAATGAAACAGTTTTGCATAAGTAGTTAGTAAGTTGTTGAAGTTCATCCGGGGGGAAACCGATCACATCATATAAGATAGAGTACTGTTTGTGTAGGTCTCATGGTTCCTTGTAGTGAATGAAACAGTTTTGCAGAAGTAATTAATAAGTTGTTGAAGTTCATCCGAGGGGAAACCGATCACATCATATAAGACACAGTACTGTGTAGGTCTCATGGTTCCCTGTAGTGAATGAAACAGTTTTGCATAAGTAATTAGTAAGCTGTTGAAGTTCATCCGGAGGGAAACCGATCACATCATATAAGACAGAGTACTGTGTAGGTCTTGTGGTTCCCTGTAGTGAATAAAACAGTTTTGCATAAGTAATTAGTAAGCTGTTGAAGTACATCTGGGGGGAAACCGATCACATCATATAAGATAGAGTACTGTGTAGGCCTGTGCTGATAGAGGTAGCTATGCCTCTTGCAGGATGGTCGGTCATGTGGTCCCCTATAGTGAATGGCATAGTTCTGCTGACCATTCACTCTTCTGGTGTCCATTAACTTCTGGAGTTCAAAATTGTGAACAACAGTTTTTCCACAGTCGTTTTCATCAAGCCATGGAATTGAGGACGCACACCACACAAGCCCATCAAAACGCGCAAAAGTGTGGACCTGTCGTATGCTTTAGGGCCAACGGCTAGCAAACAAACGGCGAAAACAAGGACATCAAATACACTGTTGAGCAAGATCCTTCTGATGATGAAGAGTACAAGCCTTCTGTTAGCCAGGAAGAAAGTTCGATCTCTTCCATAACTGGCGAGTGCGACAGACGTAATGAAGCTGTTTGGTTACCGACGGGGATGGTGTAAATGAAAGCCAGTTAGAGCGGGTTTTTCAATCTGTACAGAGTTTGAAAGGCAGTTATGTTGGCTTTATACTGTTTTATGATTTAGGTTTTGGCTTCACTGCCCATTTCTTGAACTCGGACATCCAACAAAGCAGTATATATCAGGCAATGTTCAGTGCCTTTTCTAGGTGGATATTTTGCCAGGAAGCCTTGCAAGAAAGCAATGGCCAAAAAGGTCCGTCCAGGGCATGCAGATGGACTTTAACTGACTTTCACTCACACCGTCCCTGTCATATACCAAGCAACTTCAATACTTCTGTCACACTTCAGACTTATGGAAGAGTTGGAACTTTCTATCTGGCGCACTGAAGGCTTGTACTCCTCATCATCATCAGAGTCTTGCTCAACAGTATCTTTGGTATCCTCCTTCTAGTTGTCTGTTCCCCAAACCCTAAACCCCAAACCAAACAAAAGGCCAACATTTTAGCGTGTTTTGAGGTATTTGTGTGGTGTGCGTCGTCGATTCCGTAGCGTGATGGAAACAACTACAACAAAACTGCTGCTAACAGTGGTGAATGGTCGTCAGAACCGTGCCATTCACTACAGGGAGTGAATGGTCACCAGAAGAGTGAATGGTCATCATAACTGTGCCATTCACCACAGGGAACCAGAAGACCTACTGGCTGGCCCGACGACGAGGTACCCTTTCCCGGACCATGGCCAGCTGTTCTGCGGTGAAGTTAATTCCAATCTGCTGTGTTTCCTCGCCCTCGCCAGCTGGGGTAGGGGGGAGCAGGTCCGTGCACCCGTGAGGGCATGTGGCTGCAGCTCCGGTAGTCGTGCCATTATATCTTGCTGGCTCTCGTGAAATTCTGCTTCTTGTTTCCGTTCGTTGTGTCGGCGGACCCTAAACCAGGACATGCTCCGATTAGTGCCCATGTGACGTTGCACCACCCTAAACCCTAAATCTATCTCATCACATAGGCCATGGTTTTGTGTAGAATGCATCAATGGTCCGGGAACACAGTCCACAGGTTCGTGATCCCGATACGAACCCAAGGGATCGAGCCTGGCTCGATTCAGGTATCGTTCGGTCAAAATGGCCCTTCGACTGGAGAGAAACGCATTTAGGTCAAGCAAATGAATAGTTTTGCAGCTTTCCGTCCGACGGCCGCGTTTTTTCAAACAGGATCCATTTCAGGTGTCATCTATTTCGGCCAGTGCACAACCTCGATAGGAACATGTGGGAATAGACAGGACGAGGAAACGACCGACGGTCGGCCCGCAACGTCCGTCCGAAGTTTGACGTTAAACAGGGCTTCAGGGACACTTTGTCCGGTCGGGACCTAAAAACTGGGAGATGTTTCGGAGCCCCCGTGTTGGTACACAAAATTTTGACCGCGTGTTGAAGTAGTGCCATAAGTAATTAGTAAGCTGTTGAAGTTCATCCAGTTTTGCATAAGTAATAAGTAAGTTGTTGAAGTTCATCCGGGGGGAAACCGATCTCATCATATAAGACATAGTAGTGTGTAGGTCTTGTTGTTTCCTGTCTTGAGAGCTTGTCACTCTTCTGGTGAGCATTGATTTCCCCCAAAGACTTCTAGTCCTGAGAGCTTGTCACTCTTTTGGTGAGCGTTCAAGTTATGAATAGAGCCATAGCTGATCTAGAACTAAGCTATGAAAGCATCACATAAGCAAGACTTAACCCTAGAAAGCAGGAAAGAGAGAGATTAAGGAGGCTAAAGAGAGAAATCAATATCATCAGCTGACTGACAAATGACACAGTTTCCCTACTTATAGCCAAGAGGAAGCCCTAAAAGGAAGCTTCCAGTGGCTAGGGCCCAACTGGGAGGGATAATAGTGCGCCCTCCAAGAAGGCCCCCACTCTCCAGTAATATGTCCAAATGGCCTAATAATGAATAATAAGGCCAAAGGCCAACCATATAGTCTGAATGTCACTAATGAATAAAAAAGGGGCCTGCTTATGCATAAAGTAAAGTAACTATAAATGTAAATGGACGCGGCGAATGTAATGAGCCGAGTCCATAACTCTCCCCGACACAAAAAAAAGACCCAACTGCCGAAAAGATAACCGGATCAAGTAGCAGCAAGCCCTGGTGCATCAACAGCTAGAGGAACATCTGACGTAGAGGAATCAACAAGTGCAGCAAGAGCACGAGCCTGATCCGCAAGTAATGGTGTATGATAAAAGACATCAATAGGCTCCCATGTGGCCTCCTCAATAGGACGACCATCCCACTGGACCAAAAACTGAATCTGCCGGCGGCGTCGACTATGGTATAGACGGACCTGTAATATAGCAGCAGTTAAAAATGGAAATAACTCTGGAGCAGTAGGAAACTCAGCATCACAAGGAGCGCCATCCTCAATAGCAGCACGTAATAAACTGACATGGAATACATCACAGGCGCGTGTGGAAGCAGGAAGCTGTAAGCGATATGTAACTGGACTAAGAACCTCCACAATGCGATAAGGCCCATAATAACGTGGTGCAAGCTTCTCAGTAGAAGCATGGCCCTGGACAAAATGATGACGTGCAAACCGTAAGCGTAGATAAACCATATCTCCAAGCTGAAACTCAACATGGCGGCGGTGACGATCAACGGAGGTCTGATAACGTTGCTGAACATGCTGTAAATGAGAACTGGCCCGAGTAATAAGCTCTCGAGCACCTGATAGAAAAGATGCAAGTGTAACAGGTGTATCCTCAGGAGGAAGAGGAATGCCAGGTAAAAGAGGTGCATAGCTATGAGATAATAAAAATGGAGAGACACATGTGCTGGTACTAACAGAGCTATTATAGCTATACTCTGCTAAACATAAATGCTGATCCCAATCCTTCCCTGAAGGAGTAACAATATGGCGTAAATAATCCTCAAGGATCCTGTTAAGGACCTCAGACTGCAGAACAGCTGTTGGTGTAGAAACTGGAGGAACTGGTACTGCCCGCTGAACACATAATAAGGCAGCACAATGAGCCTTCGGCAGGCTGCGAATAAACTGCTTCCCAGTAATCAACTGGAAGTCTCCCTGAGAATCAATGCCCACAAGTGAGTGTGTAACTGCATCATGTACAAATGTCAATGTCTGTTGTGTCAAGTCCAATGTAACGGCTCCAAGAGATGCAAACCAATCAGCACCAAGGATAAGATCATAACGCTCCATAGGGATAATGTAAAGATCTGCCTGTCCAGAGAAATCTCCAATGCGGTATGGTAAACGCTGAAACATCTGAGAACTAGGAAAAGAATGAGAACTGGCAACCTCAACTGTGAGAGGCTAGGAAGCAGGAACAGGTGAAGCACGGATCCGACTAGTGATATAACTGCTAATAAAAGAATGAGTGCTACCAGTATCAACTAAAGCAATATACTCACGACCTGTAATACGCACACGTAACCAAATGGAGCGAAGACCAAGACGCCCTGTTCAAGTAGCATAGGCAAGCTGAGCATGGCAAGTAGCAGGAAGTAAATCAGGGGAAGGCTCAGAGGATAAGTCAGGCCCATCAGAAATATGAATGTAGATATCGGAATCATTTGGAGTAGTGCCCTCATGGTAAAAAACAGCAGTAGTAGTAGGGAGAGGCTGGCAGAGGACGAGGAGGCGAAGGGGCAATGGAGAGAGCTGGAACAGAAGGGGCCGGTGTAGGGGTGAACGTAGCGGGAAAAGATGAAGCAGAAGGACGGGGTCGGGAAAAGCGGGAAGGAAGGGTGTCAGAGTACTTATGCTGTAAAGTACTGGCAAGAGACATCGCCTCAACAAGTGTGGTAGGACGGAAGGAAGAAACATCATAACGTAAAGCACCACGAAGCCCAGCAATGTAACGAGAAATAAGCTCTGTGGGCTGTAGATCTGTGAAAAGATAAGAAAGCTCCATAAACTGAACTGTATAAGAAGCAAGATCACTGGTCTGAGTGAGACTACGGAATGTATCACGTTGGCGGTCAAGCCACTGAGAATCAATCATAGCATGGCGGAGGTCACGGCGAAAAGTATGCCATACATGGAGCCCTTCCCGATCAGGATCATCTCTATAAACTCGTCACCACGTGGCGGCACGTCCATCTACATGTAAAGCAGCCAACTGGATCTTCTGATACAATGTTGGCCCCAAGCAATAGCTATGTTAATAACCAATCATCAGGACGAAAATCAATAAATCTAAAGACTCATAATATAGGAGAAATAAGGCATGAACCAATGGAAATACTGAAGGAGAGGACATAAGTCGTCACAACAGGTACTCCAAAAGTATCACACAAACTCCACAAAACATTGTACAGTAACTATAAGCAACTACAAAGCACTGTACATCAACTATAAGCAACTAATGTAGATGCATAAAGAAAACCAAGCGAGAAGAAAACTCGCGCAAGGTACTCTGATAGCCCAGGAATGCCAAAGAAATATGTCGTAGTGAAGGGCCCCAACAAGTGAAATATCCAAGGCTAGCTGAATAGCCCAAGAAGACCATAGGAAAACCTCGATATGCAGGACCCCAACAACTGAGATATCCAAAGCTAGTCGAATAGCCCAAGAATACCATCGGAAAAGCACAGCTCGGCAACCACTCTCAACCCAAGGTATGTGCAATGCCCAAGAATGTAGAATGTCGTCATGCCAAGGGATCCATAGTGCCCATGAGTGTAAAGCAACAATACTGTAAGGTATCCTCATGGACCATGAATATACAATGTCATCATGCCAAAGGAGGCGTAGTAGCCATGAATATAAAACAGCATCTAGATGAGCATGATCCACAAATGTAATAACATCATACTTAGGCATAATAGCAGAAACACCAACTAATAAGCTCTGGCCTAAATATGCATCTAGAAAATCCGCATATACAGTATGAATAGGAACTATCAACGGAGGGATAGGACACCCAACGTAGGAACCATCATGAAATGTAGAAGCATGTGACATGTGTAGTGCTACTACTGAATGAGGAGGCAAGTCATCTAAAAGAACAACCATAGAGTCATCGTAATAAGCAGCATAGGCTACAACACCTGTAGCATGGTACTCAAAAGCAGTGCGATAAGGAACATAGGCTACAATATCTGTAGCATGGCACTCAGGAGCAGCACCAAGGTACTCATCATCAATATCAGCATCAGTATCAAAGCATGTAGTATCTGTAAGATCAACCTGTGAAGCATCTGCAATATCAACCTGTAGATGTGACTCAAACTCACTATGCGAGACATGAACTAACTCAAGTAACTCAATGACTATCTCAAATAGCTCTATGACTGTCTCAAATGATGCAGGTGACTCAAATGATTGTGACTCAAGAGCTGGATGACGTGGAAAATGTGGCGCAGGAGCAAACTGACGTGGGAAACCAGGGGGTGGGTTTGGTGCATAATGAACCCCACTGCCAAGCGAAGGAGAAGAGGATGGAAATCCAAATGGAGGCCCAAATGAAGGTGGAATAGGGGTTTTTCCAAGCCCATATGGCTAGAGAGAAGCAATTTGTGACTGCATAGTGGAAAAGACGGTCATCATGTGGTCGAAGCGACTGGTAAGGTTAGAAAGGGAGTCACGCATATGAGCAAATTGTTTGGCTAAGGGATCGTGAGGGGTCTCACTTTTGGTGGGTGAGTCAACCATGTTGAAAGAAAGAAAGCGAGAAAAGACGTGCTAAACAAATGGACGAACTGAGCAATAACTAGTTATGGAAAAAGAAAACTAACGTAAAAACGGGCTAAAATGGAACGTAAAATTTTTTTTTTTTTTTTGTGGTTGGGCGGCTGCCAGACGACAGCGGTCCAGACTCCAGAGTGCGTGCGATGGCGGGCGGTCCAGAAGACGGCCGACAGCCGACGGCCGGCGTTGGCACAAGCGCGGGTAGGGCGGGCGACGGGATGACGGCAGGGAGCGCGGGCGGGCGTTCGGGCACGCGCAGGGAATGCGGGTGGGCAGGCGGGCGCAGGGAGTACGGGCGGCAGACAGGCAGCGGTCAGGTAAGCGGCGGCAGGCGAGCTACGTAGGTGGCCGATGGGCGGACAGGCTACGCAAGTGGATGGGCGACAGAACGAGGGAGGGCGCGAGGGTTAAAACGGGGGGCAAGGGGAAGGTGAGAGCGGACGGAACATGAGGGGCTGAAGGAGGCGGGGAGCAGGAGGTCGAATGATCAGAGGGAGAGGATCTTAGGGATGATCAGAGGAGGCAGGCGAGGGGTGCCAGGAGACAGGCCGACGCGGGTACGTAGGTGGAGGCAGCGAGAGGGCGCCGGCAGGCAGGCGGAAGCAGGGGCGGATAGAGCGAGGTAGGGCTGTGGGTGGACTGATCTGATCAGATCAGAGGGGGGGCAATCAGGGGCTAACAGAGGATCGAAGGGGCAGCTCTAATAGGAAGAGAGCATGGGCGCTGGAGATATGGTAGCGCCGGAGGTGGAGGAGAGTAGTGCGATGGAGAGTGCTGAGAAGGCAGCGATGGAGCACTCTATAGAGATGGCAGCGATGGAGATCCGGAGATGACAAATAGAGAGATAGGAGAAGGAGATGATGGCAAGGATTATCCGTTTCTTACACACCACAAAAGAGAACTATGGTAGCAAGGAGAGATGGCTGGAGGAGATGGGCGCCAGAAATGGAGAGATGGCAGTCTCCTCAATAGAAGATCCTGCAACCTGTAATAAAAGCACAACAAGAAATTCGAAAACCCAATCAATCTGAAAATAAACCGAAAAGCAAAAATCAACACTTTCCAATTGCTCAGGAAAGTGCTCTGATACCAAGTTATGAATAGAGCCACAGCTGATCTAGAACTAAGCTATGAAAGCATCACATAAGCAAGACTTAACCCTAGAAAGCAGGAAAGAGAGAGATTAAGGAGGCTAAAGAGAGAGATATCAATATCATCAGTTGAATGACAAATGACACAGTTTCCCTACTTATAGCCAAGAGGAAGCCCTAAAAGGAAGCTTCCAGTGGCTAGGGCCCAACTGGGAGGGATAATAGTGCGCCCTCCAAGAAGGCCCCCACTCTCCAGTAATATGTCCAAATGGCCTAATAATGAATAATAAGGCCAAAGGCCAACCATATAGTCTGAATGTCACTAATGAATAAAAAAGGGCCCAAGGCCTGCTTATGCATAAAGTAAAGTAACTGTAAATGTAAATGGACGCGGCGAATGTAATGAGCCGAGTCCATAACTGTTCACCTCTCCCAAATCCTCTGGTGAGCATTCACTTCTTTGAGACAGTCACTAATGCACCCTAAACCCTAAATCAGTAATATGTTTGCAATACAAACCATCATCTTCACTCCAAACCACTTTCAGACCTTTCTTTGCCACTTTTTTGGAGCTTAGTTCCCAATGAAGGTTCGTAATAATTTATGAACTGCTCATTAGTCTTTGTTGTTTGGTAATATCTCAGTTATGGGAGGCATGGGCAGTGGTTAGGTTTGTTGCAATTTTTTTTCGGTACCGTTTTCTTATTTTTTAACAGGAGGGGGCAGGTGGGTGCCAGACACCCTCTGATAATTAATTCCGAGGGAAAAACAGGGGCCATAAATTGCTTTTATTTCACTTTTGGGCTGTGGGACAGCGAGGGCAGGTGCCTGTATTTTTTTTTTTTTTGAAAAAATTTCAAAAAACCAGACGCGTTATGATGCGGACGCACCCCTGAGGTGTCCCCGTCCGGACGCGGAGGCGGACGCGTGTCCGGACGCACGTCCACGTCCGGGGTCCGCTTCCTTAGATATATACATATACATATATACATATACATCATAGGTCCCACGGTATTGGGTACCGCGGATCCCAGTACCGTGGGACCACACTGGTACCGCGGTACCACAATATAATAATATATAGGCTGACCCAGAGTTGTTGCCTGCTTGGCTGGCACGCACGAGGAGAGGCAGTCCATCCTCATCCCGTCCCATTGCCCCTCATCCCCCTCAGACAGTTCCGCCACACACACCCCCATCTGCACCCATTCCGGTGGATCCCATCCCATCACGTCCCCCAGTTGCCACTGCGGTTCCACCACCAAGTCCTGTTGCTCGCACGCCCCCAGTATACGATTTTCTCATGGATTCTCCGCCACCCGAGCAGGCCCAGGATGCTACTGACGAGGTCTTCGAGGATGTGGATGAGATCCCTTCTTCCTTCCCTTCCCATCCGGGTGACCTCCCTAGCCAGCAGTTTTCGTATCCCATGCCAGCCCCTCCACCAATGCACCCCACTTATGTTGCTGCACCCATCCCTGCCAGTGCATCCCACTCTCACCATTCCACGTCTACAGCCGATGCATCCACTAGTGCCCAGCCTGTCGCGTCATCGTCCATTCCCGTCACGGTGGAGGTCCACCACCCGTTGCCCACCAGGTAGAGCCCTTGTGCAGCAGACCATTCGCAGCGCACATCAGCCGCACATGGACAGAGAGGCCACACAGGCCGTAGTCAGTTTGATTTACGAGCTGAACCTACCTTTTGCCATCACCGATTTTGAGCCCTTCAGAAGTGCATTCCGCCTTGCACGGTCTGTCAGCCCTAGCTGGAGAGTCCCTGGTTCAGAGGTTGTCCGCACACACATGCTGAGAGATAGGGTTGAGTCCTTGTCTAGAGAGATGGAGCCTCTACGCCGCCACTGGTCCACATATGGATGCAGCATCATGTCCGATGGCTGGACTGATGTCAGGAGGAGGCCGATCCTCAACATCTTGGTCTCCAGCTGCATGGGTACACAATTTTTGAGAGCCGTGGATTGCAGTAGGGGGGGGAGAGTCATATCTGCAGAGTTCATGTACGATGTCATTAGGTCTTCCATCCTGTCCATAGGCCCCCAGCACGTCGTTATGGTGGTGACGGACAATGCCACCAACTACGTTCAGATGGGTGTCTTGCTGGAGGCCGAGTTCCCTCACATCATCCATACCCCCTGTGCAGCGCACGACATAGACCTTTTGATGGGGGACGTAGGTGCACTTCCCTGGGTTAGAGCCATCGTCCGCGAGGCCCTCTTCCTGGTGACTTTTGCGTGTTCTTGCCATGTTCCGGGTTTAGGGTGCAGGGCAGGGCACAGCTTCTACAGATGGTTGCCAGTGATCTTTGGCGTGCCAGTACGTTTCAGGATGGGGAGCACTTTTCTTCCACGGTGAGGGGAGACCAGTTCTGGAGGGATGCACAGACATTGTCAGGACTGCTTCAACCACTCTACATTGTGCTCCGCATGGATGACAGCAAGGGGTCCACACTCGGACTGGTGTATGAGCTCATGGACCGGATCGGACAGTTCCTGCAGCTGCCCATCTTGCAGCCAAAGAAGTAAGCGGTACAGTGTTGTGATTGTTCTTTATCTTTTCAATGTTTGCTAATTTGTTTTTCTGTCGATGTTACGTTTTTTCCAAAATTTGCTTCGACTTCGTGCAGGATCATGGAGCTGAGGTTCATCTAGGAGACGCGGTGGAACTACTTTCATAGGAGTATCCACAGCGTTGCACACATCTTGCATCCCCTCTTCCTCTCTCCGACACAGATATCAGACAGGGAGCTCGAGGCGGATTGGCTCGAGTACATCTACAAGGTGGGTCCTCACATTGGCTTGGATCCTATCAGACTCATGGAGGAGTTAGTTGCATTTCGTTTCTGCATGGGCACGTTCGGTCACCCGGCTGCTCAGGATCCAAATAGGAGAAGGCTCCCCATTACCTGGTGGACCATGTTCGGTAGCACCTATCCCTCCATACAGCGTCTTGCACTGCGTGTCCTTTCACAGGTATGTATCTCATCTCATCCTCCCTTGTTGTGTTTCGTTGACGTTCCACCCGTGCACATGTGCTGAAACATTTCACTGCACATACCACAGGATTGCGCTGCCTCCGTGTGTGAGCGTAATTGGAGCACATGGGCCCTCGTTCACAAGAGGAGAAGAAACAGGCTGTCAGTGAGTCAGCTAGAGCGGTTGGTGTTCTGTAGCACCAACGCACGTCTCGCCAAGAGACTGCCGACCATTACAAGCGCATTGCAGGTGATGGGCTATTCTCCCATAGCATGTTGGTTGACGTCTCACTAAATGTAGGTTTCAATTTTTGATCAAGTTGTTGTCCTAACACGCTCAATTCTGACCTTGCAGACGAAGATATCTGATTGTATGAGGCAGATGAGCCAGTGTCAGAGGATGAGCATGATGAGGATGAGCCCATTCGGGTTGTGTTTGCCAGATCAGAGAGGGATGAGGCGGATGATACAGGTGCAAGGCACACGCCACGGGCAGGGGTCACAGGTGCATCACGTGGCAGAGATGGGGCACATGGCACAGGTTATATCGGGAGACAGGCAGGGCACACAGGGGGGGTCAGTGGCATACCTACCTATGTCGACATGATGGAGGAGGCTCTTGATAGAGGGCAGAGTGATTTAGATGTTAGTTCCGCAGCTGCTCGGATGCGTGCAGTACAGAGTCATGGCCGTTACTACGACAGCACACCAGAGGAGGCACCAGATGACTTTGATTGCACAGATTGGGAGGCCATGCAGGGTCTACAGGGTGCACATGATGAGGCACGGGTTGATTCAGGGGATGGTGCACAGGAAGATTCACGAGTTGGTGCCCAAGATGAAGCCCAGAGCCCAGAGCATTTGTATTCAGATGCCCAGCTAGACGACTTGATTGCCACATTGGATTCAGAGGCTCACCAGATGTCGAGTGTCAGGGCATCCCCTTCATCTCTTGCCAACATGCCATACACAGAGTCCTAGCCAGAGCAGTCGCATGAGGTGCCTACAGTTCCTCCAGTTCCTCAGAGGGCATATGTGCGCCGCACAGCTCCTCCAGTGCCACCAATGCCATTCAGACCTGGAGCCCCTCCATCGCCGTCCACTTCTGCAGCACCAGGTCTCCATGGCAGGCCACCATCTATGCCCAGGTTTTCTCTTGCAGCGCCCACATCCACAGTGGCTCCTCGAGCTGCTCCTCCAGTGGCAGCACCCAGTTCACATCCTCCTCCTTTGGCAGCACCCACTCCACTGGCTCCCCCTTTGGCAGCACCCAGGATGTACCAATATCGGCCACCGCAGCGCCCCTTTCAGTACATATCGCCATTGTACTCACCTCCTGCACAGCCAGTTCCTCCACCTGCTGCAGCCCCACGGGCACACACTCCACGAGCTCATCCTCCTCGATCAGGTGCACAGGGAGTTCCCTCTTTTGCTTCCCTATCCCAGCCGGCCTCAGTTTGGGCCCAGCCTAGCCAGCCAGGTGATTTGCATGGGGGTGACGAGGCATTGACAGCTCCTCTTGTCCGCAAGAGACCAGGAAGGCCCAAGGGTGCACCGAACAAGAAAGGCAAGGCAAAGAAACTACCAGGGAGGAGAGGACGACCACGCAGCGCTCCAGGTACAAGTAGAGGTGCAGTATCACAGCCAGTTGGAGCAGGTGTTGTTGGTTTGGCCTGCTTGGGGGCTGATGCGGAGGCAGACTGGGATGATGCTAGTGACGAGTCCTCCTTCTCAGACACACAGCCCATGCCAGTTCCAGACAGGCAGAGATATCGGCTGCGAGAGTCAGCTCGGGGCCCTGAGTTGTCTCCAGAGCATTCGTCTGAGTCAGAGCCAGAGCATTGATTGTGGCTCTGTTGTTTTAGTTTCAGTAGTTTGTCTCCAGCAAATGGTCTACCATTGTACTCAGATCATTTTTCACATTATATACAGTGTTTGGCGAACTTTATTTGCTGCACATTGTGTGTATGTCGCTCTGTACATGTGATGCTGTATTTTCAATTTTATGTCAAATTCTATGTGCGTGTGTGAATCTTATTTTCAACTAATTTCGATTGAAGTGAATGATAGCTTCACATAAATGCACCTACATCATGAGCACAGCAATTACCCCTACACCCCAAACAGCATTTCATAAACACATGCGGTACCATAATGGGGCACTATGATATATATATATATATCATAGGTCCCGCGGTACTGGGTACCGCGGATCCCGGTACCGCGGGACCATACTGGTACCGCGGTACCATGATGGTACCGCGGTACCACAATATAATAATATATTTATTATTTAATATTTTTTTTAATTTTTTTTTACCTAAACCTACCCGCCCCCCTCGCATTTCCTCTGAAATTTTTTTGAGCCCTCTCCGCCCTGCCATCGCTGCTGGTTTTTCTTGCCTGCCTTTGATTCCTTGCGTCGCCCATCGCCCACGCAACGCCCTGCCTTGCATCTGATTTCCTTTGCCCTGCACTCGCCCATTTTCAGCGTCTCTCCAACAGTGAACCCTGCTGTTTTTTTTCCAGCAATCCATCCCTCATTTCATCTGCAATGGTGCAATCCGACCTTTCCGGTCTGTGGGACGAGGTAGACATTGTCAGGCGGGTTGCCGACAAGGCCAACAAGACCGGTCAGAAGATCGTGCGCTGCCGATACTGTCTCGTCGAGTTTGCTGCATCCCTCACTCGCCTTAAAGGCCATCTGCTCGGTGCACGCGCCAAAAATGGTGCCACCTTGAATGCTGCCCCTTGTGGCAGCATGACCGTCCCCGACAGGCAGCGACTACTGGACACCTACGGGCCGCGGCTCGTGGCAGGGGAGAACACCATTTCGGAGGGCGTTCTCAGATTTTGCACCGCTCCTTATGTGACTAACCCAGAGTTGCTGCCTGCTTGGCTGGCACGCACGAGGAGAGGGAGTGCATCCTCCTCTGGTCCCTTTGCCCCTCAGACAGCTCTGCCTCATGCACCCCCATCTGCTCAGATTCCGGTGGATCCCGTCCCATCGCGTCCGACAGTTGCCACTGCGGTTCCACCACCACCCACTGTTGCTCGCACTCCACCAGTCTACGACTTTCTCATGGACTCTCCGCCACCCGAGCAGGCCCAGGATGGTACTGGGCGGGCCTTCGAGGATGTGGAAGAGATCCCTTCTTCCTTCCCTTCCCATCCGGATGACCTCCTCAGCCAGCAGTTTTCGTACCCCATGCCAGATGTTGCCCCTCCACCAGTGCACCCCACCTATGCTGCTGCACCCATCCCTGCCAGTGCATCCCACTCTCCCCATTCCACGTCTACAGCCGATGCATCCACCAGCGCCCAGCCTGTCGCGTCATCGTCCATTCCCGTCACGGTTGGTGCACCGTGCTGGAGGTCCACCACCCGTCGTCCACCAGGGAGAGCCCTCGTGCAGCAGACCATTCGCGGCGCGCATCAGCCGCACATGGACAGAGAGGCCACACAGGCCGTGGCCAGTCTGGTTTACGAGCTGAACCTGCCCTTTGCCATCACCGACTCTGAGCCCTTCAGAAGGGCCTTCCGCCTTGCACAGTCTGTCAGCCCTAGCTGGAGAGTCCCTAGTTCAGAGGTTGTCCGCACACACATGCTGAGGGATAGGGTCGAGTCCTTGTCTAGAGAGATGGAGCCTCTGCGTCGGCACTGGGCCACTTACGGTTGCAGCATCATGTCCGATGGCTGGACTGATGTCAGGAGGAGGCCGATCCTCAACATACTGGTCTCCAGCTGCATGGGCACACAGTTTTTGAGGGCAGTGGATTGCAGCAGGGGGGGAGAGTCATATCTGCAGAGTTCATGTTTGATGTCATCAGGTCTTCCATCCTAGCCATAGGCCCACAGCATGTCGTCACGGTGGTGACGGACAATGCCACGAACTGCATTCAGATGGGTGTACTGCTAGAGGCCGAGTTCCCTCATATTGTTCATACCCCCTGTGCAGCCCACGGCATAGACCTTTTGATGGGGGACATTGGAGCACTTCCCTGGGTTAGAGCCATCGTCCGGGAGGCCCTCTTCCTGGTGACTTTTGTCACCAGAAAGAGGCGTGTTCTTGCCATGTTTCGGGTGTTTAGCCATCTGGACCTCCGTAAGCCAGCCCCCACGCGCTTTGCATTCGACTTGGTGGTCATCGACCGTTTGATCAGGTGCAGGGCCCAGCTTCTACAGATGGTTGCCAGTGATCTTTGGGGTGCCAGTACATTTCCGCACACTGAGGATGGGGAGCACTTTTCTTCCACGGTGAGGGGAGACCAGTTCTGGAGGGATGCACAGACATTGTCAGGACTGCTTCGACCACTCTACATTGTGCTCCGCATGGCTGACAGCGAGGGGTCGACACTTGGACTGGTGTATGAGCTCATGGACCGGATTGGACAGTTCCTGCAGCTGCCCATCTTGCAGCCAGAGAGGTAAGCGGTACAGTGTTGCAATTGACCTTTATCTTTTCAGTACTTGCTAGTTTGTTTTTCTGTCAATGTTAAGCTTTTTCGTAATGCCCTAAACCACATGCCCCTCACCTGCAGGATGACAGAGCTGAAGTTCATATGGGAGACGCGATGGAACTACTTCCACAGGAGTATCCACAGCGTTGCACACATGCTGCATCCCCTCTTCCTCTCTCCGACACAGATCGCAGACAGGGAGCTCGAGGCCGATTGGCTTCAGTACATTCACAGGGTGGGTCCACACATAGGTTTGGATCCTATCAGGCTCATGGAGGAGCTCGCTGCATTTCGTTTCGGCATGGGCACATTCGGCCACCCGGCTGCCCAGGATCCAGAGAGGAGGCAGCTACCCATTACCTGGTGGACCATGTTCGGTAGCACATACCCATCTATACAGCGTCTTGCACTGCGTGTCCTTTCTCAGGTATGCATCTCATTTTATCCTCCATTTTTTGTGTTTCGTTGAAGTTTCACCTTTGCCACAATGTGCTGAAGTATTTCAATGCACGCACCACAGGACTGTGCTGCCTCTGTGTGTGAGCGTAATTGGAGCACATGGGCACTGATTCACACGAGGAGAAGAAACCGGTTGTCAGTGAGTCAGTTGGAGCGGTTGGTGTTCTGTAGCACCAACGCACGTCTCGCCAGGAGGCTTCCGACCATTACGAGCGCATTGCAGGTGATAAGCTAATCTTTCATAGCATGTTGGTTGACTCCTGGTATGTTGATTTCATTTCTTGAAAAAGTTGTCTCTCTGACATGCAAATTTTAAACCTTGCAGACGAAGATATCTGATTTGGAGCGCCAGGTTGACTTGCCTACGGACAGCACCCATCCCATGCCTGCAGATGACCTGGGCACACAGTTGATGGCAGAGAGAGAGAGGGAGCTTGCCGAGATGAGAGAGAGAGAGCTTGGGCTTGAGCACAGAGAGCCCCCATTGTATGAGGCAGATGAGCCAGTGTCAGAGGATGAGCATGATGAGGATGAGCCCATTCGGGTTGTGTTTGCCAGACCAGAGAGGGATGAGGCAGATTATACAGGTGCAGGGCACACGCCACGGGCAGGGGTCACAGGTGCATCACGTGGCAGAGGTGGGACACATGGCACAGGTTATACCGGCAGACAGGCAGGGCACACAGGGGGGGGCAGTGGCATACCTACCTATGTCGACATGATGGAGGAGGCTCTTGATAGAGGGCAGAGTGGTTTAGATGCTGGTCCCGCAGATGTTTGGATGCGTGCAGCACAGAGTCATGGCCGTTACTACGACAGCACACCAGAGGAGGCACCTGATGACTTTCATTGCACAGATTGGGAGGCCATGCAGGGTCTACAGGGTGCACATGATGAGGCACGGGATGAGGCTTGGGTTGATTCAGGGGTTGGTGCACAGGATGATTCAGAGGTCGGTGCACAGGATGATTTAGAGGCTGGTGCACAGGATGAGTCCCAGAGCCCAGAGCATTTGTATTCGGATGCCCAGCTGGCCGACTTGGTTGCCACATTGGATTCAGAGGCCTTGCAGATGCCGAGTGTCAGGGCGCCCCCATCATCTCTTGCCAGCATGCCACACACAGAGTCCCAGCCAGAGCAGCCGCATGAGGTGCCTACAGTTCCTCCAGCTCCTCAGAGGGTGTATGTGCGTCGCACAGCTCCTCCAGTGCCACCGATGCCATTTAGGCCTGCATCCCCTCCATCGCCGTCCACTTCTGCAGCACCAGGTCTCCATGGCAGGCCACCATCTGTGCCCAGGTTTTCTCTTGCAGCGCCCACATCCACAGTGTCTCCTCCAGTGGCAGCACCCACGTCACATCCTCCTCCTTTGGCAGCACCCAGGATGTACCAGTACCGGCCACCACAGCGCCCCTTTCAGTACATATCGCCACTGTACTCGCCTCCTGCACAGCCAGTTCCTCCACTGATATGGTACCGTACCCTCTGGTACCGCTGGTATGGTACCGCCGGTACCATATCAGTGGTACCGCCGGTACGGTACCGCCCTGGGATCCGCGGTACCAGGGCGGTACCATTTTTAATATTTTTTTTTATTTTTTAATATATTTTTAGTAATTTTTTTTTGCATATTAACTACCAAAAAAGGACAAAAAAAAGTAAAAAGAGAAAAAGAGGGTACAGTACATGATGCAGGGGACCGTTGCAATGGCACATGGGCACTGCGAGTGAGCAGACCGAGGGGCCAATGGGAGACCAACACAGGGGGGTAGCATCACATGGGGGCAAGTACAGAGGCACATGGGCATTGTGGGTGAGCAGACCATGGGCCCAATGGGAGACCAACACAGGGGGGAGCATCACATGGGGGCGGGTACGGAGGCACATGGAGGGATGATGGGGATCCACATGGCCGATCAGGCTGTGGGGATAAATAGGCACTCACAATGCCATTGTGGTCGGCATTTTCAGAGGCTGTGAGAGGGCTAGTGATAGACAGTGAGAGAGCAAGCGAGAGCCGGTGACAGGCTGTGAGAGGCTGTTTGAGAGCCAGGGTGCTGTGAGAGGGTGTTCAAGGATCAGGGTGCTGTGAGGAGAAGGTCGATCGAGATGGCTGAGCGAATACCACCGAAGCCCGAGGGCGAAGCCAGGAGAAAGCTTGAGGAAGATATCCGAAGGCACAACGAGAGGCATCGGAAGCAAGAGGCAGATATCCGACTCGACAGAGAAATCCGGAACCGGAGCCACCCGCCCCCGCTGTGGATCCTGTCCCCGCTGTCGAGCTGGATCTGGATGAGCAGATCGGAATGAATTTCACACGACGGCAGCTCATCATGGTCAGGGAAAGGGCGGCCAGACGTCGGGCTAACCAGGAGGCAGCTCGGGCTAACCGGGAGGCAGAGCAAGAGCGACAAAACAATGCACCAGACGAGGGCGAGGAGTCGGTGGAGGATCAGTGAGGGATGTTTAGAATAGATGAGGTCCACCCGTATGTGGCGGACTGTTGCTATGTAGTTTTCGGCAGTTTATGGTGCAGCAAATAACTAGATGGCTGCTTAAAAAAATGACAGTATATGTGATGTTATCCTGATACAACGGTTGAATATATACATAGTTGTTTTTTGTGCAACGCGAGCCTGGTCATGTAAGATGCAATGTCTGTAATTTTTTTAAATGCAGATGTATTACATGTGTTTATGAAATGTCGTTTGGGGTGTAGCGGTGATTGTTGTGCTCATGATGTAGGTGCATATGATAGGTTCTCTAAAGTTTAAACGGCGCGTTTCATGCTCGTCAAAAGTACTACCTTTGTAGAGCAATGTGCTCACATTTTTATTCATGAGATATTCTATTTACATGGCCTTCCACCATCAATTCTCATCGATCAAGATACTGAGTTTTTGTTTCACCTAATGATGCAATTGCTACTATCTTCTCTTATCTTTCTGATTGCTCATGAGGTTATTTCCGTGTTGCTACTCACTTATACCAGATTCAACAGAGATATAAGTCTACTCCCCTCTTATCACTCGGGTCCGTTTTAGCCTACTGCTATTTTACAGGTCAAGTTGTTGCATAGTCATCGGGGACGACAAATTCGGCATAAGTTTTGCTATAGATAGGTGTTGGATGTTTTAACCTTATATAGAGACATCAATTAGGCAATTGCTTTTAAGCTGCTTCTTCACTATTGGCATAGAGACTTGATGCAAAAGTCTAAAACTATGTAGTGCGCCCCACTACATTTTCTATGGGACATAGTTAGAGTACATCTCATCATTATGCTTCATCATTGTTGTTTGTGTTATCTTTCATGTGTATGACTCACAGTTGTAGTTAGGGTAGATATATAGCTGAAACAATGTTTTACACTAGATTCGAATCAGCTAAAAACTGTGATTGTTGAAGTAACTGGTTCGTGTGCAACATGGTTTAAACGTCCAACCAATATCAAATTTGGCAAATGTCAAACACACCCATTGTGGTTTGTGTACAAAAACAATTATGCACGCAGAGGACAGTGTCAGTCATAGGCCTACATGCATAACAAGCAGTAGGTACGAGGGCCAGTAATGCCCATGCAAACGCATGCAGACACATCCAGACACATGAATGAGAGTAGGAGGCCATGCAGTCCTTCAGTAATGAACTGGGACCCCTGATGCATCAGTAACCCATGTATGCAACATGAACAGTGGGTGTTAGCAGCAACTACCACCTACCACATCCATGCAAACTCAAGTCTCACACTGGGCTAGGAGGGGCATTGGCTGGGTGGATCAGACTAACTTTGCCTTCTACGTGGTTACGCTATTCCTAACACTGGTATCATTCAAGCAAATCGGGACTCAGGATGGAGGAGGCTCAGCGCATTCTTTCAGCCTCCTACAGCGCTCTTTTGGAAGAGGTTTTGCAGCAATTTCAAGGTGGTAGTAGAGGGGCGAATTCAGATCAGATTTCAGATCCTCCTGCGCATCATGTCAGGCAGAATCACAGCCGATTTCAGGGAGAAATTTACTTCTGGTGGGACACACTTCTTATCTACCTTTCAGCACATTTCTCCAGCATTCCAGCGAGCTATTTTTTGGAAGCAACATCAGCACATTCTTGTAGCCAAATTGAGCACATTCAGGGAGAGGTTTTCAGCATTTATTTCCAGCAAAATTGGCGCCCTTCTACCTCATCATCAGAACGGGTTATTCTGGCCACTGGAACAGCACAAAGGACAGCCTGTTTGGGCACATTTTGTTGTAGCAAATTTTTACATTTTTCAGCACTTTCCAGGAATCAGATTGGACGCATTTCTACAAGCCCCACCAGCGCACCTCCTCATCATCAAAACACATTCTCCTGGCAACAAGATTTCAGCGCATATTGGCAAAAATCCAGCATGTATTCATTCTAGCCTGAACCCCATCGCACTGCTAGCAGGGTCCAGCGCACCTTCAGTGCTCACTTCAGACTGTCCAGCGTGGTTTTCCAGGATTAAGTCAGTTGTTTTGATAAAAAGTTTAGAAGCCTTTTCCAATGGCCTCCATTCTGGATTTTTGGGCGCTTTTCTGAGCATTTTTCCAGCACATGCAATACTGATTTTCTAGTGCACTAGAACTGAATTTTCAGCAACTTCTGTGGCAGTATTTTCAGCACACCTTCTAGTGCGACTTTGGACCTCAAACAGTGGCAATTTTTCCGTGCATGCACTGTCATTTTCCAGTCAGCAGTACGTTGCATGCGGTTTGAAGCTCCAGCAGAGTTATGAACGTAGCCACGGCTGATCTAGATTTAGTCTATGAAAGCATCAAATAAGCAAGACTTAACCCTAGAAAGCAGGAGAGAGAAAGCTTAAAGAGACTAAAGAAGGAGATCATATCATAAGCCAAGTAACAAATGACACAGAATCCCTACTTATAGCCAAGAGGAAGCCCTAAAAGGAAGCTTCCAGTGGCTAGGGCCAAACTGAGAGGGAAAATAGTGCGCCCTCCAAGAAGGCCCCCACTCTCAATAATATGACCAAATAACCAATATAGTGAATCATAGGGCCCAAGGCCAATAATATGGTCTAAATGTCAATAATAGGGCCCAAGGCCAACCATATAGTCTAAATGTCAAATAATGAATAAAAAAGGGCCCAAAGCCTGCCTATGCATAAAGTAAAGTAAATGTAAATGGACATGGCGAATGTAATGAGCCGAGTCCATAACTCTCCCCGACACAAAAATAAGACCCAACTGCCATAAAGGACTGGATCAAGTAATAGCAAGCCCTGGAGGATCAACTGGAACAGCATCTGGTGTAGTAACAACTGGAGCAACGGCTGATGTAGAGGAATCAACAAGTGCGGCAAGAGCACGAGCCTGATCCGCAAGTGACGGTGTATGATAAAAGACATCAATAGGCTCCCATGTGGCCTCCTCAACAGGACGACCATCCCACTGGACTAGGAACTGAATCTGCCGGCGGCGTCGACTATGATGCAAACGCACCTGAAGGATAGCAGCAAGTAATAAAGGAAAGAAATCCGGTGCAGTAGGAAACTCAGCATCACGAGGAGCATCATCCTCAATAGCAGCACGTAATAAACTGACATGGAATATATCACAGGCACGTGTGGAAGCAGGAAGCTGAAGACGATATGTAACTGGACTAAGAACCTCCAATATACAATAAGGCCCATAATAACGTGGTGCAAGCTTCTCAGTAGAAGCATGGCCCTGAATAAAATGATGACGTGCAAACCGTAGGCGTAGATATACCATATCACCAACATGAAACTCAACATGACGTCGATGACGATCAACTGAAGCCTGATAACGCTGCTGGACCTGCTGCAAATGGGAACTGGCCTGGAGAATAAGCTCGCGAGCACCTGATAGAATTGAAGACAGTGTCACAGGTGTATCCTCGAGAGGAAGAGGAATACCAGGTAAAAGAGGTGCATAACCATGAGATAATAAAAATGGTGCAACGCCGGTGTTGGTACTAATAGAGCTGTTATAGCTATACTCTGCCAAACATAAGTGTTGATCCCAATCCTTCCCTGAAGGAGTAACAAAATGGTGCAAATAATCCTCAAGGATCCTATTAAGGACCTCAGACTGCCCATCATAAGTAGAATGATAAGCAGACCCCATAAAAAGCTGTACATCCAATATACGCATAAGCTCTGTCCAGAACAATGATGTAAACTTACTATCCCGATCAGAAAGGATAGTACGAGGAAACCCATGTAGGCGAAATATCTCTGAAAGGAACAAGCGTGCACACTGCTCTGCTGTGATAGTACTGCGGACGGGTATGAAATGTGCCTGTTTCGAGAACCTGTCAACTACCACCATACATGAATCGTGACCACGACGGGTGCGGGGAAGGCCAATGATGAAGTCCATAGAAATATCAGTCCACTGGCGGTGAGGAATAGGCCAACTCTGAAGCAAACGCGAACTTAGCACGGAAGTACTTATTACGTAAGCAGAAAGGACAGGTACGAATAAGTACAACAAGCTCTTTCCTAAGGGATGGCCAATAGAAATGATCCTTAAGACGAGCATAAGACTTCTGAAAACCAAAATGACCCCCAACTGGGGACGAATGAGCATCCGACAACAACTGAGAACGGATACCCAAAGAACTAGGAATACAAAGAGAACCATAATGATAAAGACGGTGGTCAACAAAGGAATTAGCCTGATGAGGTGAAGACGACATAGGTGGAGCAGAACCATAAACATCACGAAAATCAGAACATGTAAGATAAGCAGATGGAAGATCATCAAACCAGGAAGGGATCGTGGCAACAAGGGTATTCAATAAAGCAGGAAGTCTAGACAATGCGTCAGCAGCAGTGTTAGCACGACCAGGACGATACAAAATAGAAAAATCAAAAGATTGTAAAAACTGCAACCAACGAAACTGACGATCACTAAGATCACGCTGGGAGAAGAGATAACGTAAGGACTAATGATCAGTAACAATATCAAAAGGAACACGGTACAGGTAATGGCGCCACTTCTTAAGAGCATAGATAATGGCAAGAAGCTCTTTCTCATGGACAGAATAACGTTGCTCATAAGAGCGTAAACGACGCGACTCATAAGCAATAATACAATGAGACTGACGAAGCAAGGCACCCAAACCAACATTACTAGCATCGGTCTCAACAATAAATTTCTGATCAAACTGTGGTAAACACAGGACAGAGGCCTCCACAACATCACGACGAAGAGTGTCAAAGGCGAACTGACAATCAGAAGTCCAAACAAAAGCACTAGACTTCTTCAAAAGGGCATGAAGAGGGGCAGCCACAGTGGTAAAGTGAGGAACAGGACGACGAAGGTGAGTAGCGAGACCAAGAAACGTACGAACATGGTGGACATCTGTGGGAACAAGCCAATCAGCGATTGCCCGAACCTTATGAGGGTCCAAACGAATACGACCATCACAAATGAGAAATCCTAAAAACTCAATCTCATCAACAGCAAAGGAACACTTAGAAAGTTTAGCAAACAACTGGTGATGAACAAGCAATTGAAAAACAGATGAAAGATGTAACACACGCTCATCAAGAGTCTTACTAAAAACAAGAATATCATCAAAATAAACTAAAACACAACGACCAAGGAGAGTACGCATGATGTTATTCATCACATTCTGGAACGTAGGTGGACCATTAGTAACACCAAAAGGAAGAACACGAAACTCATACAAACCAAGATGGGTACGAAACGCAGTCTTGTGTTCGTCCGAAGGATGCATCCTAATCTGGTGATAGCCGGAACGTAAGTCTATCTTAGAGAAAAGATGAGAGGTGCCTAACTGGTCAAAGAGATCATCCATGTGAGGAATAGGATACTGGTTACGGATGGTCAACTTATTGAGGGCACGATAATCAATGCAGAGGCGTTTGGAACCATCTTTCTTACTGACAAGGAGAACAGGGGCACCAAAAGGACTGTGACTAGGAACAATAAGGCCCTGATCTAGTAAAGCAGTAATCTGAAGCTCAACCTCATCAAGCTCAGACTTAGACATACGGTAAGGAGGCCGGGAGGGAGGAGCAGAACCAGGACGCAAATCAATATGGTGGTTCACATCACGTAATGGTGGTAGCGTCGTAGGTTCTGAAAAGACAAATGCATACTGATGTAATAAGTCAGAGATCACCTGAGGAACAGCTGTTGGAGGAGAGGTAGTCACTGGAGAATCTGCCGCAGCACGCTGAACACATAATAAAGCTGCACAATGAGCCTTAGGTAGGCTGCAGATAAACTGCTTCCCGTTGATCAACTGGAAATCTGCCTGAGAATCAATACCAGCAAGTGAGTGGGTCACTGCATCATGAACAAATGTCAATATCTGCTGAGCCAGGTCCAAAGTAACCGCTCCCAATGAAGCAAACCAATCAGCACCAAGGATAAGGTCATAGCGCTCCAGAGGAATGATATAAAGATCTGCCTGTCCAGAAAAATCACCAATGCGGTAGGATAATCCCTGAAACATCTGAGAACTAGGAAATGAGTGAGAACTGGCAACCTCGACTGTGAGAGGCTGTGGAGCAGGAATAGGTGAAGCGCGTATCCGGCTGAGAACATAAATGCTGATAAAGGAATGAGTGCTGCCGATATCAACTAAAGCAATATACTCACGACCAGTAATGCGCACACGTAGTCGAATGGAGCGAGGACCGGGGCACCCTGTCCAGGTAGCATAAGCAAGCTGAGCATGGCAAGTAGCAGGAAGTAAATCAGTAAAAGGCTCAGGAGATAGATCAGGCTCATCAGATATATGAATGTAGATATCGGACTCATCTGGGGTAGTGCCCTCATGGTAGAAAACAGCAGTAGAAGTAGGCAGGGGCTGGCGGCAATCACGGGCAATGTGATCAGGACTCTTACAACGAAAGCAAAGACGCTTCTGCTGAATGTCAGCGAACTCTGCAGACGTGTAACATCGGACAAAAGCAGGACGAGGAGGCGGAGGGCGAGGAGCGGGAGAAGTAAGAGAAGAGGTCGGGACGACAATGGATGGGGCAGATGGGGCCGGAGATGGTAGAGGTGAAAGAGATGAACGGGGTCGGGAAAAGCGAAAGGGAGCAGGATCAGGGTACTTATGCTATAAAGTACTAGCAAGGGACATGGCCTCAACAAGTGTGGGTGGACGGAAACAAGAGACATCGTATCGTAGAGCACCACGAAGTCCAGCAATGTAGAGAAATAAGCTCGGTGGGCTGAAGATCTGTAAAGAGGTAGGAAAGGTCCATAAACTGATCTGTATAGGAAGAAAGATCACCAGTCTGAGTAAGACTACGGAATATATCACGCTGGCGGCTCAGCCACTGAGGGTCAATCATAGCATGACGAAGATCACGACGAAAGGTAGGCCATAACTGGAGACCGTCCCGATCAGGGTCAAGTCGGTAGACCCGCCACCAAGTGGCAGCACGTCCATCTAAATGTAAGGCGGCTAACTGGATCTTCTGAGGATCAGTCTTAGGGTAAATCTGAAAATAAGTATCAAGCTTTGCAAACCAATTCTCTAACAAGTTCTCATCAGAGGAACCAGAATAGGTGGCAAGCTGTACCCGATCACGAAAATCTCGAGCAAAATGTGGCTCAGGAGCTAGATGTCGTGGAAAATGTGACTCAGGAGCTGTAGGACGTGGAAAACCGGGTGGTGGGTTGGGTGGAAAATGAGGCCCACCGCCAAAGGAAGTAGACGAGGATGGAAGTCCAAATGGAGACCCAAATGATGAATGAACAGGGGCTTTGCCAGGTCCATGTGGCTGTAAGGAATCAATCTGTGACTGCATAGTGGCAAAGCCGGTCTGTAGAGTGGTAAAACCGGTCATCATTTGGTCGAAACGACTACTGAGGAGAGTAAGAGAGTCACGCATATCAGCAAACTGTTCATCTAAAGGTCCGAAATGACTCGCAGGTGTAGTGGGTGAGCTAGCCATGAGGAAGAAAAAGTAAGCGAGAAAAGAAATGTGCTAAACAATTGGACGAACTGAAGGAGAGGACATAAGTCGTCACAACAGGCACGCCAATGAAAAGACACAATAGAACTCGCGATGTAAGATGAACGGAAAGGACAACTAAGTAAGAAATACCTCGTAACCGCAACCGGAGGTGAGCTGAAAAATAGCGGCGATATGTCGAGGTACCGGGCAGCCTCCAAAAAAGATGCTAAGGGCCCGACAACGTGGAGTAAACGGTGGGTAAAAGTATGGGAAACAATAATGGACTATGGGGCTGGAAAGGGAGCAGCCAAGGAAAGGAAGTGATAACAAAAAGGAGGTATGGGCAGCGAGGAAACAAGGGTGAAAAATCAGAGATCGCCCTAAGAGCATGCTTTATCCAACCGATTACAACTTTGGCAGTGCACTTACCCCACAATTGATATCCTCTTGAAAGCAGGAAAGAGAGAGATTAAGGAGACTAAAGAGAGAGATCAATATCATGAGCTGAATAACAAATGACACAGTTTCCCTACTTATAGCCAAGAGGAAACCCTAAAAGGAAGCTTCCGGTGGCTAGGGCCCAACTGGGAGGGAAAATAGTGCGCCCTCCAAGAAGGCCCCCACTCTCTAGTAATATGTCCAAATGGCCTAATAATGAATAATAAGGCCAAAGGCCAACCATATAGTCTAAGTGTCACTAATGAATAAAAAAGGGCCCAAGGCCTGCTTATGCATAAAGTAAAGTAAATGTAAATGGACGCGGCAAATGTAATGAGTCGAGTCCATAACTCTCCCCGGCACAAAATTGGATCAAACAGCAGCAAGCCCTGGTGCATCAACAACTAGAGCAGCATCTGATGTAGAGGAATCAACAAGTGCAGGAGGAGCACGATCCTGATCCGCAAGTGACGGTCTATGATAAAAGACATCAATAGGCTCCCATGTGGCCTCCTCAACAAGACGACCATCGAACTAGACCAAAAACTGAATCAGCCGGCAGCATTGACTATGGTGAAGGCGAACCTGGTGAATGGCAGCTGGTAAGAAAGGAAACAGCCAAGGATCAACATCATGGCGACAAAGGGAACATCTTGGCCGCGTCATCTGAAACCAAGCAATATGGAACAACCAGGAATGTCAAGGAACCAGAAGAAGATCAAGCAGGAACCAGGAATGCCAAGGTATCCGTAATGCCCAAGATAGTAGAGGATCAGCCCAAAAGATAGGGACATCATACCAAGGTATCCAAAAAGCCCGAGAAGGTAGAACTGCATCAGCAACGGGAAGCCAATAAGGAAACTGGAAAAGAGATGGACACTCATCGCGAATAGCCGCATCATACATGTAACCATCAACCATATGTGCAAACTCAGTGATATAGGTGCCCCAAGAAAAGATAGCAGCATTGGAAGACCAGCACCAAGGAGTAGGAACATAAGCAGGATGACAACCACGCTGTAGTAGCATGGAAAAGCAAGCGATATGCCAGGAAACATGGATCATAAAGAGATCATCCTGACAAAGGATAGCTAAAATGGAGAAATGTGCACCAGCATGGTCAAAAGCCCCAGGTATCCATAAGGCCCATGAATGAGAAGTAGCAATGGCACACGGTACCTTCAAGGCCCCTATCACGAGAAGAGCAGCATGCCAAAGCTCCAGAAGGTCCAAGAAATCAATGCATCATCTAAAAAGACATGATGCATAAAAATAATAGCAACAAATCTAGAAATAGTAAAGGCCTCAACTGAAAAACTGTAGCCGAAAAACTCATCCAGAAAGACCTCATATGGACATACCAATCCATCATAGGATACACCAAAAACGGATGGAGAATCGGATGACCCATCGGAACTAGCCGCAAGTGTAATCCCAAAGTACACACCAGGCGCACAAGTGAGGAATAGAAGAAATGCACCGGAACGAGGAACGGGATCCCCAACATCAGTAGCAAGCATCGGATCAATATCCACGTGTAGCTGGGAATGAGTATCAAAGCACATATGAGCAATACTGAAGTATATGGCGGCAACATTCCCAAAAACTATCTAACAGAGGAGAAGGAACTCTCTCAAGGTACTCTGATGGTCGCGGAAAACCAGAACAAAGTGGCAACTCAGCATCAGAGACCAAGCGATATGGAGCAACCTGAAATGACGGGGAATCTGGAGATCACCTGGACAAACAGTAGCTAGAAAGGAGGCAATAACCCAAGCCATCAGGATATGCCAAGCCTGACAATGAGCAACAATCCAAGGAATAGACCCACATGCATAATCATAGAGATATCCGCACCATAGGCGATCTGTAATATGGAAAAACCAGCACCAATCAACAGGTCCAAACGGAAACCAAGCTATACGTAATAACCAGGAATGCCATATATCCATAGCATCGGCATGGACTGCAGCAAACCTATATGTAGACACACAAGGAGACTGAAGGATGCCCGTATACTCATCTAGAAAGATCCCAGCATATAAATACCCTAGATAAGTAATAGTGACCATCTCGCAAATATCCTCAGATGGAAAATGTGTAACGGCAAGGGCCAAAGACATCGCCTCAACAAGTGTGGGAGGACAGAAGGAAGAAACATCGTAACGTAAGGCACCACGAAGCCCAGCAATGTAACGAGAAATAAGCTCAGTGGGCGGTAGATCTGTGAAAAGATAAGAAAGCTCCATAAACTGATCTATATAAAAAGCAAGGTCATTGGTCTGAGTGAGACTACGGAATGTATCACGTTGGCGGTCGAGCCACTGAGGATCAATCATAGCATGACGGAGGTCACGGCGAAAGGTATGCCATATATGGAGCCCTTCTCGATCAGAATCAGCTTGATAAACTTGCGACCACGTGGCGGCGCGTCCATCTAAGTGTAAAGCAGCCAACTGGATCCTCTGAGGATCAGTCTTAGGGTAGATCTGTAAATATGTGTCAAGCTTAGCAAACCAAATAAGTTCCCGTCAGAGAAACCGGAATAGGTAGCAAGTTGTACCCTATCACGAAAGTCTAGAGCAAAGTGTGGCTCAGGAACTGGGGGACGTGGAAAGAAACCAGGAGGTGGGTTAGGTGGTATGAACGGTCCACCACCAGGCTGACTAGCAGAAGAAGATGGAAATCCAAATGGAGGGGGAGTCCCAAATGAAGGAAAGACAGGAGCTTTTCCAGGACCATGAGGCTGTAAAGAATCAATATGTGACTGCCTAGTAGGAAAGCTGGTCATAACTATATCGAAGCGAAGAACGAGGCCAGAAAGGGTTTCATCCATGCGCCGAAACTGATCGGATAAGTTTTCCTGAACAGTGTCACTCGGGGTAGGTGAATGTGCCATAATGATAGTGGAAGGAATAGACGAAAACTTGAGGGAGCGGACTCTTGTCGTCACCCCAAATTAGTCTATTAAAACCAATATTATCACAACTAAGAACGCGCAGCAATCAGCAAATGGAAAGAGTGAAAATGAAGGCTGTAAAAATGCGGTGGACAGCCAGGAGGGAAATGTCGAATTGAAATATCAAACGGAGTCGAAATTCCGTGAAATGTGGTTGAGGATGGGCGCTGGAGAGCCTTTTGATAAACTGTGAAAGATGGCTGGAAACGGATAAAATAATAGGCGAAAGTGACAAGTCGGAAGGGCTGGGGCTGCGATGAATAGGCTGCAGGATTTTGGCAATTTGGAATAGCAAACGATTACGGAATTGGGTGATTTTTGGATAGGAGGCTAGAGAGAGAGAGAGAGAGAGAGAGAGAGAGAGAGAGAGAGAGAGAGAGAGAGAGAGAGAGCTGAAGATCAAAGCTGAAAATGGGTGCTGGTCTCAGCTAGTAAGATCCACAAATGTCCAGCAACATGATGGAAAAACCGTTAAAAATGGTGATGAAGTAGGGCGCTGAACAGCCTCCAAACAATCAGCAAAATGGACAGCAAATTGGTGGAGAAATCCGTCGAAGATGGCAAGGTAGTAGGGTGTTGGGCAGTAGCTACCAAAATCCGCACATAACCTGAAAAAAAAAATGGAGAAACACACTGAAAATGGTGATGAAGTAGGGCGCTGGACAGCTTCCAATCAAGCCACGAAATGGGCAACAAATCGGTGGAGAAAATCGACGAAAGTGACAAGGTAGTAGGGCGCTGGCCAGCCTCTACCGAATCTAGAAAAACGATGGAAATCTGATGAAAAAATCGACGAAAGTGATGGGTTAGTAGGGCGCTAGACAGCCTCTACTAAATCTGAAAAAACGATGGAAATCTGATGAAAAAATCGACAAAAGTGATGGGTTAGTAGGGCGCTGGACAGCCTCTACTAAATCTGAAAAAGTAGTGCACATGAAAGTGCTCCGATACCAAGTTACGAATAGAGCCACAGCTGATCTAGAGCTAAGCTATGAAAGCATCACATAAGCAAGACTTAAGCTATGAAAGCAGCACATAAGCAAGACTTAAGCTATGAAAGCAGCACATAAGCAAGACTTAACCCTAGAAAGCAGGAAAGAGAGAGATTAAGGAGACTAAAGAGAGGGATCAATATCATCAGCTGAATAACAAATGACACAGTTTCCCTACTTATAGCCAAGAGGAAGCCCTAAAAGGAAGCTTCCGGTGCGCCCTCCAAGAAGGCCCCCACTCTCCAGTAATATGTCCAAATGGCCTAATAATGAGTAATAAGGCCAAAGGCCAACCATATAGTCTAAGTGTCACTAATGAATAAAAAAGGGCCCAAGGCCTGCTTATGCATAAAGTAAAGTAAATGTAAATGGACGCAGCGAATGTAATGAGCCGAGTCCATAACTCTCCTCATGCCCTATTTGAAGGTGATTTTGACACATTTCATCAACAGTTGTTTGCTGGTTTTTGGCCCATGGTGAGATATTTATATGAAATTTATCATTTGATTACCGCGTTCTTCCCATAGTCCTGACTCTTGTTTGGTAGTCGTTGATAGGTTCTCTAAAGTTTAAACAGGCGCGTTTCATGCTCGGTTCCTTGCAAAACACTCGAAATTCCGTAGAAAGATACTCTCAGTTACGAATAGAGTCACAGCGTATCTAGAGCTAAGCTATGAAAGCATCACATAAGCAAGACTTAAGCTATGAAAGCAGCACATAAGCAAGACTTAACTCTAGAAAGCAAGAAAGAGAGAGATTAAGGAGACTAAAGAGAGAGATCAATATCATCAGCTGAATAACAAATGACACAGTTTCCCTACTTATAGCCAAGAGGAAGCCCTAAAAGGAAGCTTCCGGTGGCTAGGGCCCAACTGGGAGGGAAAATAGTGCGCCCTCCAAGAAGGCCCCCACTCTCCAGTAATATGTCCAAATGGCCTAATAATGAATAATAAGGCCAAAGGCCAACCATATAGTCTAAGTGTCACTAATGAATAAAAAAGGGCTCAAGGCCTGCTTATGCATAAAGTAAAGTAAATGTAAATGGACGCGGCGAATGTAATGAGCCGAGTCCATAACTGATCCCAAGCATACCGTTATGGTTGAGGGATCAAATCTCGAGGATTCAAATGGAAACAGTATTCCATTCAGGATGAGTATCTACTTGACAGAAACAGACTGTGTGTTCTCGACTCAGAGGATTTTAGGCACCAAGTAATAGTATGAATGTCATGACAGCCCTAAGCGGGACACAATACCTATGTTAACATGGGTAGCCATTTGTATCCCTTCATAAGATTGGTCTACTTTAGCTTATAAGAGGAATTGGAGCACTCGGGCACGTTATCACATGAAGAAGCGCAACCAATTGTCTGCAGATCAATGCAAGCGTTTGAAGTATTAGTTACGAACGGATCCACAAGTAATCTAAGGCTAAACTAGAAAGTAGCACAAAAGCAAGACTTAATCCTAGAAAGCAGAGATCCATATCATAAGTTGAAAATAAAAGTGACACTAGAGCCCTACTTATACCCAACCGGAAGCCCTAAAAAGGGGTCCAGAGGATAAGAGTCAACTGGGAGGGAACATAGTGCGCCCTCCAAGTTTGGCTTTAAAAGTTTGCAACTTATGATCAAATATGCAATTATGGGGGTTGCGTGTGTGTGATGGTGTAGATAAACCTTAAGCCCAAGCCTAAGCCAGAAAAAAGATTAATCATTACAGTCAGTGGCTAACTCATTGAAAACAAAGTCATCAACTACAATCACATATGACATTTTACAAAAACTATGCGTAAATTGAATCACTCATCAATAGCTTGTAAAATGAAAGTACAATGGCTTGTAGAATAAAGCATTGTGGCTCACAATAGGTCTGTTGCAGGAATAGTACATTTCTATTTAATGAGTATAAAAATAGGAAAGAATCAATATGAGAGCTCATTCATGACATGAAAAACAAAGCCCTCTCTGGTGTTATTAGAAAAGGCAAGTTGCCCTTTAGGCCTGCCTTGACCCCTACCACTGGTGGATGGCCTCTCGCTACCTCGCTAAGCTCACCATAGCCGGACCAGGCTCGTGCTCTTGCTGCATTTATTGATTCCTCTTTCACAGTTGCTGATACACCAGGGCCTGCTGCTTGATCTTATGCTGCCTCTTCATTTCACGGCGGGGCTTTTTTTTGTGTCGGGGAGAGTTATGGACTTGGCTTTTTACATTCACCATGTCCATTTGCATCTACTTTACCTTTGCTTTTATGCATAAGCAGGCCTTGGGCCGTCTATTTTATTGTTTTGAAGGCCTCCCCATACTCATCTGAATATACCACTAACTTTTTGAAAATCGAAAAAATAAAAAATTTAAATCAAAATAAAAGAATCCAGGTTCTGAAACAGAATACATTCAGGATTGTTTCAATGGGCCCAAAGAGGGCTAAGACTTGCGAAATAGGGCCTGTAGCCCAAAATAACCTTTTCACACTAATTAATAAGAAATTCCAGAATAAGAAATGAAGAGCCAAGTGCTGAAACCATTTGGTCTATTTTCAAATAAAGGCATGGGCCAAAGGCCCAAGGAGGTGGCATTTATATGCATGTAATTGAAATATAAAAGAAATAGTAACGCATTGAATCATTAATAACATTAAAAAGGTCAAGAAGCCAAGGCTTATTAATGCACCTCTTCCCGTTGAAAAATGCGGTCCTCGATTTTACGAATTTCTGCTCTTTTTGTGTCGAGACTCATTTGCACCAAAAAGATTTCTCTCTTTTTTTCAATATATTCCGCCATGTTTTCCTGCAATATAACTTTTTTCTTGTATTAACAACCCACACTTTCAATTCACACCAAAATGTAGCAATCAATGTTAAATGAAAAAAATCGCTGATATCAAAGCACACAGTTCTTCCTTGAAGAAAGGTACAGAATACAGCGTTTTTATTTTTTCGTTACTTGCAAAGAATATGAACATTAAGGAACCTACTCTTCCTTTGTGATAATGTTCCACTGGGAGAGTCATAGTGATTTTTCTCTGTTCAATCTCGGTGGCAACTTTTTGATCAATATCTGCGAGCTCCTATGTCCATCTCCTTGCAGAGGGAACAACATTGCAGTGGAAAAATAAGTTGGATGACTTCCTAAAAAATAACAATTGATCAAACTTAAGCCTATGGTGGACTCAAACTTTGTATCTCTCTTTGTTCATTCCAGTGAAAATACCTACAAAAATCTACACATCAACTACTTCTTTGTCCAGCAATGAGCACTTCCTGCATCCTGTGGACAAAGTTTAAGCTACTTGTAATTTCCAGCATAGAATGTTGTGCCCTACTGCAGTAATTTTAAGCCAATAATTTGCATATCCTGTCCATCAAGAAAATCTCAAGCTACAGGAATAAGATTGTAACCATGTCATTATGTGAACTAGTAACCCAACGGGGTTGGCTCAGTTGGTTAGCTTGACATACAAAGTTTCTTTGGTATCAGGTTCGAGCCTCCTCTTGGAAACCAAGAAGCATTATGTACCCCAAATGTAGTACGATGATATTTTTTTTTTTAGTAAGAGTCATGACAACCGTTTGACTCATCTTACACAAAAAATCAGGAACTTTTTCTTAAGCATGTAGAACATTTGCAAATTTGCCAGCTTCATTAACAAAATGCCCACAAGTATCTTGGTAGGGCGATAATCTTATGAGCATCGAAGTATTACAGGATCGCAAATAACAGCCCCAGACTGAGAAGCAAAGAACGAAATATGAAGGATAAGAAAAAGTTTTAGGCTATTTGGCATGGTATTCTCAATAAAATCTATAATAGTTCTCACAGTAGTTTGAGGAGAATTTTCTTGAGTGTGTTGGGATAAGTTTTTGTAAACTTGATGGGGGAAAATACAGACAAGGCTGTGGTTCAACATTTGCAAAAGCCAATGATGTTCCAGGCTGGTGCTCAGGATGTTATGGACGTACTCACAGTCTCAGGTTCATGATTTTTCTGCAAAATTATTCAGCAACTGAATTCTGTCATTGTTATAATATTGGTAAGTTTCTAAGTCACTGGCCAGAAAGACTAAAAATTACCATAAGATTTGCATATTTTTCAGCAATGCCGAGGGCGATGTTCACAAAGCAACAAGTGTCTGTAGTAACTCCTCATTTTGACAGAAGGCATTGGGAGTTGAATATGGACAGCCGCTGCAAAAAAAAAGTTGGATGCCTATGTGTATGGAAAAGTGGCAACCAAGTACATTATTTCTTACATACTTCTAAGTTCTAAGGTTTTAATCATGTACAAAGCCTTCAAAGGAACAAGATAACAGTTAATGGAATAGATTCCCAAAAGCCATAGTATTCAAACTATCGAGATATGATCAACTTAATCATGAGAGATAATTGTAACATTGTGCATTGTAAGGAATCTTTAAGAAGAACGTTGATGCAAAATGTAATGCTTAAATAAATGATCTTATCAAAAAAACTTTGAGGGGACCCTTTCAGTTTGAACCAGCACAGCTAAGTTTCTCTATGAGAACATAATTACAAGCTACGGATGCCTTGTAGAACTTGTGAATGTTCAAACATCTGATAAACAAGGAGAACAAAGGTTCAAAAATTCGACAACCTTCTGAATGCTTAGAGGTCAGCAAGTCAATTTCTATTTGTCAAAGCTACTCTATTGAGCTAAGCGTTTCCAGAAGACCTGATCCAAAAAAATCATGAATCCTTCCATTGAATCTAAAGAATCAAAAGCATTTGCAAATGTCCAATGAATTGATTCTACCAATCAGTTCCCAGAAAAAATGTCAAATGAACCTGGAGTTGATGCCTATAGGTATTAATGATCAATGAAGTTTCACGAGACGTAGTTTGGTTTGAGAAGTCAATGATGTCATTAAGTCTGAGGGTCTAAGTTATGGACTCGGCTCATTACATTCGCCGCATCCATTTACATTTACAGTTACTTTACTTTATGCATAAGCAGGCCTTGGGCCCTTTTTTATTCATTAGTGACATTCAGACTATATGGTTGGCCTTTGGCCTTATTATTCATTATTAGGCCATTTGGACATATTACTGGAGAGTGGGGGCCTTCTTGGAGGGCGCACTATTATCCCTCCCAGTTGGGCCCTAGCCACTGGAAGCTTCCTTTTAGGGCTTCCTCTTGGCTATAAGTAGGGAAACTGTGTCATTTGTCATTCAGCTGATGATATTGATCTCTCTCTTTAGCCTCCTTAATCTCTCTCTTTCCTGCTTTCTAGGGTATGTGATGCTTTCATAGCTTAATTCTAGATCAGTTGTGGCTCTATTCGTAACTTGGTATCAGAGCACTTTTCTGAGCACAATCTGGAATTTTTTTCTTTGCTGCCTTGCCTTGCTCCTCCATCGTTGTTCCTACAGCTCCATTACCGTTTTGACAGCCCTGTTCCATCGCTACTCCTTCCACTCCTTCCTGCCCAACGTTCCCCCTGTTTTGTCCCCTCTTTTCTTTGCTGCCCAGCGCTCCTCCTCTTCCTTTCCATCGCTGTCCCTGCTTTCCGACCTATCACTTTCGTCTGATATTTTTCCAGTTTGCAGCCATCTTCCACAGTTAGTTCCCTGACTGTCCAGCGCCCATCCTCATCCAAAAACTACCCAATTCCGACATCATTTGCTATTCCAAACAGCTAAAATTCTTCAACCTGTAAATCGTTGCCTCAGCACTCCCAACTTGTCACTTTTGCCTTTTTTTTTCTCCAATTCCAGCCATCTTTTACAGCTTATCAAAAGGCTGTCGCGCGCTCATTCTCCACCACATTTTCAGGAATTCTGACTCCGTTTACTCTTTCAAATTCACATTGTGTATCCCAGGCTGTCCAGCGCATTTTTACAGCTTCTCCATTGTTCATTGCTGTCTGTTTTTTTTTTCAGTTGTGATAATATTGGTTGTAATAGGTTAATTTGGGGTGACGACAAGAGTCCGCTCCCTCAAGTTTTCGTCTATTCCTTCCACTATCATTATGGCACATTCACCTACGCCGAGTGAGACTACTCAGGAAACCTTATCCAATCGGTTTCGTCGCATGGATGAGACCCTTTCTGGCCTCGTTCTTCGCTTCGATTCAGTTATGACCGGCTTTGCTACTATGCAGTCACAGATTGATTCTTTACAGCCTCATGGTCCTGGTAAAGATCCTGTTTTTCCTACATTTGGGACTCCCCCTCCATTTGGATTTCCATCTTCTTCTGCTAGTCAGCCTGGTGGTGGACCGTTCATTCCATCTAACCCACCTCCTGGTTTCTTTCCTCGTCCCCCCCTTCCTGAGCCACACTTTGCTCGAGACTTTCGTGATAGGGTACAGCTTGCTACCTATTCCGGTTCCTCCGACGGGAACTTATTAGAGAATTGGTTTGCTAAGCTTGACACATATTTTCAGATTTACCTCAAGACTGATCCTCAGAAGATCCAGTTGGCTGCTTTACATTTAGATGGACGTGCCGCCACGTGGTGGCGAGTTTATAGAGTTGATCCTGATCAGGAAGGGCTCCATGTATGGCATACTTTTCGCCGTGACCTCCGCCATGCTATGATTGATCCTCAGTGGCTTGACCGCCAACGTGATACATTCCGTAGTCTCACTCAGACCAATGATCTTGCTTCTTATACAGATCAGTTTATGGAGCTTTCTTATCTTTTCACAGATCTACAGCCCATTGAGCTTATTTCTCGTTACATTGTTGGGCTTCGTGGTGCTTTATGTTATGATGTTTCTTCCTTCCGTCCTACCACACTTGTTGAGGCGATGTCTCTTGCCAGTACTTTACAGCATAAGTACTCTGACACCCTTCCTTCCCGCTTCTCCCGACCCCGTCCTTCTGCTTCATCTTTTCCCGCTACGTTCACCCCCACACCGGCCCCTTCTGTTCCAGCTCTCTCCATTGCCCCTTCGCCTCCTCGTCCTCCGACTCCTCGACCTGCTTTTGTCTGACGTTACACGTCTGCAGAGTTCGCTGATCTTCAGCAGAAGCGTCTTTGCTTTCGTTGTAAGAGTCCTGACCATCTTGCCCGTGATTGCCGCCAGCCTCTCCCTACTACTACTACTGTTTTTTACCATGAGGGCACTACTCCAGCTGATTCCGATATCTACATTCATATTTCTGATGAGCCTGACTTATCCTCTGAGCCTTCCCCTGATTTACTTCCTGCTACTTGCCATGCTCAGCTTGCCTATGCTACTTGGACAGGGCGTCCTGGTCCTCGCTCCATTCGGTTACGTGTGCGTATTACAGGTCGAGAGTATATTGCTTTAGTTGATACTGGTAGCACTCATTCTTTTATTAGCAGTTATATCACTAGTCGGATCCGTGCTTCACCTGTTCCTGCTTCCCAGCCTCTCACAGTTGAGGTTGCCAGTTCTCATTCTTTTCCTAGTTCTCAGATGTTTCAGCGTTTACCATACCGCATTGGAGATTCTCTAGACAGGCAGATCTTTACATTATCCCTATGGAGCGTTATGATCTTATCCTTGGTGCTGATTGGTTTGCATCTCTTGGAGCCGTTACACTGGACTTGACACAGCAGACATTGACATTTGTACATGATGCAGTTACACACTCACTTGTGGGCATTGATTCTCAGGGAGACTTCCAGTTGATTACTGGGAAGCAGTTTATTTGCAGCCTGCCGAAGGCTCATTGTGCTGCCTTATTATGTGTTCAGCGAGCAGTACCAGTTCCTCCAGTTTCTACACCAGCAGCTGTTCCTCAGGTGATTTCTGACTTATTACATCAATATGCTTTTGTCTTTTCAGAACCTGCGACGCTACCACCATTACGTGACGTGAACCATCATATTGATTTGCGTCCTGGTTCTGCTCCTCCCTCCCGTCCCCCTTATCGTATGTCTCGATTTGAGCGTGATGAGCTTGAGCTCCATATTACTGCCTTGTTAGATCAGGGTCTCATTGTTCCTAGTCACAGCCCTTTTGGTGCTCCTGTTCTCCTTATTAATAAGAAAGATGGTACCAAACGCCTTTGTATTGATTACCGTGCTTTAAATAAGTTGACTATTCGTAATCAGTACCCTATTCCACACATGGATGACCTCTTTGACCAGCTCGGTACCTCTAAAATCTTTTCCAAGATAGACCTTCGTTCTGGATATTACCCAATCAAGATGCACCCTTCTGACGAACATAAGACTGCTTTCCATACTCATCTTGGTTTATATGAATTTCGTGTGCTTCCTTTTGGTGTTACTAATGGCCCTCCTACGTTCCAAAATGTGATGAATAACGTCTTACGTCCGCTTCTTGGTCATTGTGTCTTGGTTTATTTTGATGATATTCTTATTTTTAGTCAGTCTCTTGCTGAGCATATTGCCCATCTTTCCTCGGTTTTTCAGTTATTTGTACACCACCAGTTATTTGCTAAGTTGTCTAAATGTTCTTTTGCTGTTTCTGAGATCGAGTTTCTTGGTTTTCTTATTTGTAATGGTCACATTCGTCTGGACCCTCATAAGGTTCAGGCCATCCAGGATTGGCCTATACCTACTGATATTCATCATGTTCGTATGTTTCTTGGGTTAGCCACTCACCTTCGTCGTCCAGTTCCTCATTTTGCCACTATCGCAGCTCCTTTTCATGCACTTTTGAAGAAGTCTAGTACTTTTTTGTGAACTCCTGATTGTCAAACAGCGTTTGATACTCTTCGTCGTGCTGTTGTTGATGCTGCCGTTATGTGTTTACCACAGTTTGATCAGAAGTTTCTTGTTGAGACTGATGCTAGTAATGTTGGTTTGGGTGCTTTACTTCGCCAGTCATAATGTATTATTGCTTATGAGTCGCGTCGTCTTCGCTCTTATGAGCAACGTTATTCTGTGCATGAGAAACAGCTTCTTGCTATTATCTATGCTCTTAAGAAGTGGCGTCATTATCTGTATCGAGTCCCATTTGACATTATTACTGATCACCAGTCTTTACATTATCTGTTTTCTCAACGTGACCTTAGTGATCGTCAATTTCGTTGGTTGCAGTTTTTACAGTCTTTTAATTTCTCCATATTGTATCGTCCTGGTCGTGCTAACACTGCTGCTGATGCATTATCTCGTCTTCCAGCTTTGTTAAATACACTCGTTTCTACTATTCCTCCATGGTTTGATGCTCCACCTGCAGCATACCTTACATGTTCTGATTTTCGTGATGTTTATCTCGTCTCAAAGACCATTTCTATTGGCCTTCTCTTCGATCTGAGCTTGCTGTACTTATTCGTACCTGCCCTTTCAGTCTTCGTAATAAGTACTCCCGTTCTAAATCTGCTGGTTTGCTCCAGAGTTGGCCTATTCCTCATCGCCAGTGGACTGATATATCTATGGACTTTATCCTTGGCCTTCCCCATACCCAGCGTGGTCACGATTCATGTATGGTGGTAGTTGACAGGTTCTCGAAACAGGCACATTTTATCCCAGTTCGCAGTACTATCACAGCAGAGCAGTGTGCACGTTTGTTCCTATCAGAGATTTTCCGCCTGCATGGATTTCCTCGTACTATCCTTTCTGATCGGGATAGTAAGTATACATCTATATTTTGGACAGAGCTTATGCGTATTTTGGATGTTCAGCTTTTTATGGGTTCTGCTTATCATTCTACTTATGATGGGCAGTCTGAGGTCCTTAACAGGATCCTTGAGGATTATTTACGCCATTTTGTTACTCCTTCAGGGAAGGATTGGGATCAGCATTTATGTTTAGCAGAGTATAGCTATAATAGCTCTGTTAGTACCAGCACAGGTGTCTCTCCATTTTTATTATCTCATGGCTATGCACCTCTTTTACCTGGCATTCCTCTTCCTCCTGAGGATACACCTGTTACACTTGCATCTTTTCTATCAGGTGCTCGAGAGCTTATTACTCGGGCCAGTTCTCATTTACAGCATGTTCAGCAGCGTTATCAGACCTCAGTTGATCGTCACCGCCGCCATGTTGAGTTTCAGCTTGGAGATATGGTTTATCTACGCTTACGGTTTGCACGTCATCATTTTGTCCAGGGCCATGCTTCTACTGAGAAGCTTGCACCACGTTATTATGGGCCTTATCGCATTGTGGAGGTTCTTAGTCCAGTTACATATCGCTTACAGCTTCCTACTTCCACACGCGCCTGTGATGTATTCCATGTCAGTTTATTACGTGCTGCTATTGAGGATGACGCTCCTTGTGATGCTGAGTTTCCTACTGCTCCAGAGTTATTTCCATTTTTACCTGCTGCTATATTACAGGTCCATCTATACCATAGTCGACGCCGCCGGCAGATTCAGTTTTTGGTCCAGTGGGATGGTCGTCCTATTGAGGAGGCTACATGGGAGCCTATTGATGTGTTTTATCATACACCATTACTTGCGGATCAGGCTCGTGCTCTTGCTGCACTTGTTGATTCCTCTACATCAGATGTTCCTCTAGCTGTTGATGCACCAGGGCTTGCTGCTACTTGATCCGGTTATCTTTTCGGCAGTTGGGTCTTTTTTTTGTGTCGGGAAGAGTTATGGACTCGGCTCATTACATTCGCCGCGTCCATTTACATTTACAGTTACTTTACTTTATGCATAAGCAGGCCTTGGGCCCTTTTTTATTCATTAGTGACATTCAGACAATATGGTTGGCCTTTGGCCTTATTATTCATTATTAGGCCATTTGGACATATTACTGGAGAGTGGGGGCCTTCTTGGAGGGCGCACTATTATCCCTCCCAGTTGGGCCCTAGCCACTGGAAGCTTCCTTTTAGGGCTTCCTCTTGGCTATAAGTAGGGAAACTGTGTCATTTGTCATTCAGCTGATGATATTGATCTCTCTCTTTCCTGCTTTCTAGGGTTAAGTCTTGCTTATGTGATGCTTTCATAGCTTAATTCTAGATCAGCTGTGGCTCTATTCGTAACTGTCTACATATGAAATGAGTGAACACAGTGTGACTGGAGAATCACGAAAAAGACAATGATCGCGTCCAAGCTTGGAAAAAACATGCATGCAACAAAGGAATAAATTGTATTTTAAAAAAGCAAAAAATCTTAGCCAACCAGCATTATTTATGCCTCATCAATACCCAAGCATAAGTTGCTATTTGAGTTTGGAAAAAGTCCAGATTCTTTTTAGTAGACCCAGTGTTGACTAAGAAGCAAATGACAACCAACAAGGAAAAAATTAAAAACAAAAACAAGAAGCAAAATCAGGGAGTAAACAAGAGTTACAAAGAAAGAGACAAAACAACACAAAATACAACAAAGCAGGCTCCTTAGCTCCCCACTTGCTCCTTGGCAAGTAAAATGTCAACCAAAGGGCATCCTCCAACTAAGAATTCAGAAAGAATATGAAATATAGTCAATAGATCTCTTAGAAAAACGAGCAAAATTTCCAAAGAACTCAAGAGTACTTTAAACATAAGCTATTGAATGCACCTCTCTGCTTCCTGCTTATTCTCAGCTAAAAATTAGGGCTAAAACCCTAGAGTGAAAAAAGAAGACACATTGTGAAATAGGCTTGTGCACCCAACTGAAAGGCCCATCTTAATTATCTAGTAGTCCGTCTACATGTTTGGGATGCATGACATATGCTTTGAATATTTGCTGCATCTTGAAGATCATCTACCAACATTTTATGTGTAGTATTTTAAGGCCCATGACATATATCTTCATACCCCTCATCAAACAAAACCTCTTTCCTAATTGGCATATCCTAGGGCCCATGATATACATCTTAATACTCTGCCTCCAACTAAACCTCTTTCCTATATCCTAGGGCCTATGATATATAGCTTGATCGTATACCTTATCCAAATGGACCTCTATCCCATTTAGCATATCTTGTGGCTCATGACAAGCATCCTCATCCAATAAAAAGGACATTTTCCTATTTGCCTCATGTGTTCATCTTTGCGGATCAATCGTAACAGTTGTGATACCTTGCTTGAAAATCCTCCAATCAAAAATGGAGGATTTGCACTTTTCGTTAACAAGCTCCAGTTGACGAGCTTTTAAAGTTTTGAGCCAATCGAAGGTTTTGAGATTTTTCATATTTAATTGGAGGATTTTTCGGCAAGATATCACAATTCTTATGGCATTTCCACATAAGCATACACATTAAGCACATGGGACATAACTTCATTTCAATGACTTGGCAGATGAGGATGTTTGTCATGAACCACAAGATATTCCAAATGGGACAAAGGTTTATTTGGATAAGGTAGAGGATCAAGATATACGTCACGGGCCACATTGGATGAAATAGCATATTAGGATATCCATCATGGGACCCAGGGTAATCAAGATAGCAAAGAGGTTCAGTTGAATGAGGTAGAATATCACGATACATGTCATGGGCTCCACGGTACGAAACATAGAATGTTGGTGGGAGATCTTTGTTACGAGCACGTAACCAGTGCTGAACCCTAGAGAACACAGGAGGTCACATACCACAGTCAGGGTCGTGTCCAGCGTACACGACCAACAAGGCAAGACAGTGTGAGTAGTGTGCCCCGGCACGGTCCATAGCCATGGCGGGCCTAACACAGCCTAGGGACCCTGTCAGCAAGATAGGGCCCCATGTTGGGCCCCGACGTGCAGTCGGCCACATCAGAGCCACGTGGCCGACACTTGGCAGTATGCATGCTACCAGGCCTCACACTGGGCTAGGAGGGGCTTGCTCCATATCATGGACTAGGCAAGGCTGGGAGGATCAATTAGTGTTTGCCCTACTGTGGTGTTAGGATCTCTTACACTGGTATCAAAGCCATCTCCATCTTTGGGAGCTTAGTATCAGCAATAGAGAAAGTCAGAAAAGTGTACAGATACTTTCCAATTTTCAGAAATTAGGAGAGGACATCCAGCGTTGTAGAGACAGCTATCTATGGTGGAAATCCCAGTGCAATCTCGAGCCATCTGAGTGAAAATCAGAGCCGTTTTGTAGCATAGAGCCATCGCTGCAGATTTAGTTATTTATTTCCGATTTCCAGGAGTAAAATACTACTATCTGAGCGGATTTTGAAAGGGAAGCATCGTATAGGTCCAGCGCTGCAAAATCAGGCTTTAAGCCTGATTTTTGTGAGAAATCTCTGGAATTTAGATCAGAATTAGGACAGCAGGGACCTGGTAGACCAGCGCTTTTGTGATGCAGGTCTAGCATGGCTTTTTGCAGCTATTTATCTGTATTTTTCCAGCAGGGTTTTGTGTCGGAGAAAGAGAACTGACCAGCGAGCAGGGGGCCTTTGAAAATCCGGAAGTTTGCATTGGTTTTTTGGCTTCAAATCTCGTTTCTGGACCTACTGAGCCGCTACTCAGATAGCGAGGGGAGAGAGCAAGAAATTTCAGAGTTTGCTTGCATCCTTCCCAGACAGCAAATCAATATTTTAGACAGCAGGGGTAAGGAGCACAAGAAATCAGAAACTTGCTTGCAATTCCCAGATTACCTTCTCCTGATAGTATGCAGCTAAAGAGGATGGATTGGACAGCTGTGGAAGAACTGAGGGGGTTTCTTGCTTTTCTCTCTGGAAGTACAGTCCTAAGAAATAGTTCTGAAAATGACCACTCCTCAGGGACCTGATCAACCCCTGGAGAGAGGCATTGACGAACTTGAAACAAAAGCCTTGGCTTTCAGTAAGGGGAAAGAACCCATGGAAATGGAAGAACAGGAGCAATTCGCCGAAGAACTCGACGAATTGGTTACCAAGGAGCAGTTCCTCCATTTGGTCATAGAAGTGGATGAACTGAAGTTGGCGTTAGCCAATTTCAAGTCCAGTGTGGACGACTCGTTCACTGAACTCAAAAGCTTGCTTTTGAGCTCCGCGAAAGGAAGCCTTCCCTCCACTTCTCAGCTGTCCCTTTCTCCACTTCCATCAGTTTCGGGTGAGCCTATGCGGTCTCACCCCAGTGTCTTTGAAGACTTAAAGCCTCCTACTTTTCTTGGGGAAGAGAAGAATAGAAACGCAGACATTCTACACACCTTCCTCAGCAAATGGTGACCATTTGCAAGCTATTGAGGCCAGTCTTTCCTTAGGACCCATGGCCTATAAGTGGTGGTTAAATCTCCAGGAGACTAGGCAGACTCCCCGGTCATGGAAGGCCTTTGAGGAAGCCTTCCTAAGAGAATTTCTACCTAAAAATGAACTTGATACAGTAATGGACAAATCCCTAATCCAATATATCTCGCAGTATCGAGAAACAATTTTAAAATTAAGAATATGGTTGATTATCACAAAATCAGGGGATTTGCCGTGGCCTCAAAGATGAATATAAAGTAGAGGTCCAAAGAAACTCGCCCACTACCCTAGAGCAAGCTCTCAGATATGCTCAAATCTATGATGATTCAGTGGGTAGGAAAAGGGGGAGATAGCAACCTCTTTTTGAGCAGCCTCCTCAGAAGGACTTTCAAATTAAAAAGAAATTTTTAAAGAGAAAGAAAGAAGATAAAGTAAAAGGTGAAGCTCCTCATAAACGCCCATCGCTCATACATCCCTTAAAACCAGAAGATTTTGAGAAAGCCGAACAAGAACGTTTGTGCTTTGTGTGCATGGGCAAGGGACACAAAGTCAGAAAGTGTCCCAAGGGGCCTTTCACTAAAAAAGATTAAAAAGATAAAAAACAAGTCCATCTTGTTCAGACTATAAGTTTCCCCAGTGACTCGGCAGCTTCCGAGATCGAAGTGTTTCATGAAGACCATGAACACTGTTGCCAGCTAACCTCTGCAATGCTAGCGAGGCCCTTCAGCTTTGGACCGCATGACCTAGTATGTATGCATGGGAACGTTGGTGACCAGTCAATCAGAGTTATGGTTGATGATGGGGCGACCCATAATTTCCTCAACTACACCCTAGTTAAAAAACTCAGACTTCCAGAAGTACCTAGTCAACATAGGTACATAGTTTCAATAGCTAAGGGTGAAGATAAGAATATCTGGGAAACTATGGTAAGTGATTTAAATCTTGGTATTCAGGGGTACCAAGATGAAATAAACTTCCAGATAATGCACCTGGATCGCACAGACATTGTTCTCGGGAAAGACAAGCTCTACAGCTTAGGACCTTCCCTCCAAAAAAATTATCAGGAGAACACCCTCAGCTTTCAGCATAAAGGCCGAGAGATCCAGTTGCATGGGGAGCATGGTGTTCCCAACAGCCCTATGGTTTGCAGTTCAAAGCTCTGTCAGCTAATCAGAGACGACGACCATCAGGTATTCTTATGTGACTTTCAGTTTATTCCTGAAGTTTCTATTTCTAGTTCTTTACAGCAAAAAATTAGTAAATTAGAAACGTTATTGTCTAAATTTGAAGATGTTTTTCCTGAAGATTTACTACATGGTTTACCACCTAGCAGAGAGGTAGATCATGTAATAAACCTAGTACTAGGTACAGCACCTGTTTCTAAACCTCCGTATCGGGTCAGCCGAACAGAGGATGAAGAAATAACTAGGCAGTTAACAGATTATCTTGGGAAAGGCCAAATTCAGACCAGTAGTTCACCATTGGGCTCACCAGTCCTTTTGGTGAAAAAGAAAGAGGAATCTATGCGTCTTTGCGTAGATTACAGAGCCCTCAATAAAGTCACAATTAAAAATAAGTATCCTATGCCTCGGGTAGACGAGTTGTTTGATCAACTCGATGGAGCTAAAATTTTTCAGTAAAATAGACCTCAAATCGGGATATCATCAAGTCTGTATAAAGTCGGAAGATGTCCCGAACACAACTTTTAGGACTCGTCATGGTCATTATGAGTTTAAGGTGATGCCATTTGGGCTCACAAATGCTCTAGCTACCTTTATGACCTTGATGAACAGTGTCCTCAGACCATACTTGGGTAAGTTTGTAGTCGTATTTTTAGATGACATCCTCATCTACAGAAAAACAAGGAAGGAGCATCTTAAACACCTCAGAAAGGTGTTTTGACTGCTTAGAAAGCCTAAGCTTTATGCTAAAGAATCCAAGTGTGAATTCTTCGTTGAAGAAGTAGCTTATTTGGGTCACATTATCTCGGCAGATGGGATTAAGATGGACCCCAGTAAGGTTAAAGCCATACTCAGTTGGCTGAGACCTCATAATATTTTAGAGCTTCAGATCTTTCATTTGTCAAGGAATATGCTCAGATAGTAGTTCCCATGACAAATCTTCTTAAGGGGAAGGGAAAGGAGTTCATTTGGGAGTCCGCACAGCAGGAGAGCTTTGATGCTCTCGAAACAGCCTTAGCTACAGCACCAGTTTTAAAGGTCGTCGACCCCAATCAGCCATTTGTGGTCGAAACAGATGCTAGCGACTTTGCAGTTGGTGCTGTACTAGACTTTCTTGAGAGTCCCAGTTGACTCTAAAACCCTTAAATCAGGAGTGTGTGTTAAGTTGTCTCCTAGGTATTGTGGTCCTTTTACCATCACTAGGAGACTAGGCGACACAGCAGTAAGGTTTTCCTAGTTTTTCATGTAAGTCAGTTACGAAAAGCCTTAGCCAAATCCGAAAATCTGGTAGGGGACGGTGTTCTAGTTCTCCCATTGGATTCTCAACAACCTCCACATGAACCAGAGGTGATTCTTGATAGTAGAAAGACGCACACTCGTCATACTCTATACAAAGAATACCTGGTCAAGAGGAATGATCAGCCTGTTGAGAGTGCCACCTGGAAAAAAGGCAGCGTCCTTCGCAAGATTTTTCCAGACTTTGTCTTAGAGGACCAAGACGGTTCTTAAGGGGGAGGGACTCGGGAGTGTTACGAGCACGTAAGCAGTGCCGAACCCTAGAGAACACAGGAGGTCACATACCACAGTCAGGGTCGTGTCCAGCGTACACGCAGGGCAAGACAGTGCGAGTAGTGTGCCCCGGCACGGTCCATAGCCATGGCGAGATCTATCAAACAAGATACTCATGTGCAGATGAGGCATAGGTTCACTCATATGAACGCCATCATTGTGTAGAGCAAACTAGCATACAATGGGGATATCAACCAGTGAGGAATTAGCACCTATATCTATAGAGTTAGATGGCTCACAACATAATTCATTATCTACAAAGGATTTGACTTGGTCATAGGATCATTTGGAGGGATTTGACCTCTTGCAAACATCGTTCTTTGCGATTTTCAACAAGTGGATACATACAAAGGTTGGTGCATCCCCCTATGCATATCCATTATGAACATATTGTACATTTAAAGCTTATTTGACATTATGGGTTCATGACCGATCTAACTTTGCAGATTAGTGATTGTTCAAAAAACAATGATTATCCTATCCCTGATAAGGTTGCTTATGTCACATGGCCTCTTCTTTTCCGTGCTAGGATTTTAGCCCTGACTTCAATAGAGTATACGTAAAAATTAGAGGACTTTCATTCAGTGTATTGTGTTTTGGATTTCTCTGGAGTCCTCTGTAAAAGGCTTGTTGCCCTTCCTTGTAGGGATCAACTATTGACTATATTTGATGTTAGCTTAGTATTCTTAATTGGAAGATACTATTTGCTTCATTTTTATGGTTTATTGCTCTTATGCGATGCCATGTCTGTGATTTGTGTTCATAACTTGGTAGCAATTTCCAGAGACTAGATTTTTTCAATGATTGATCTACTCTTGGCTGGAGTGTTGAGCATTGCTGAGCACCTACCTTTAAGGAGATATATCGTGCAACATTGGAATGTTTGCCATTAATTTCTCTATGATGATCACCCAACAAGGACATGTATAAAAAAAATTTGGGTTGTTTAAGAACCATAATTTTAAAGAACATATTTTCCAACTTTGGTCAAAGTCATCTCTATTGTGGTTTTTGAGCAACAAAAGTGGGAAATGACTACTTTTTGGGTAGCGTTGATATAGGTACACCTCTATAAACAGACAACATGTTGATCAAATTTTCAAAATTTTGGTCAAGGGGGGGACTTTTACAATCTATGAACAACACTTTTCGATTCACCGTTTGAGTGGATGTTTAATCTTAATGGAAGGCCATTTGAGACAGATTGTCTTAAGTCCTACAAATGTCAAGACTACATTTATCATCCTTTTTCAGTAACAAGGTATCGAGATCTCATTTTGGGTGCATTTGTGAACAAATTTTACTTATTTAAAAAGATTAGATATATCCAGAAAACAAGGGATCCACAAAATTCCATTTAGTACCAAGTGAACATTCAAAACACAAACTCACCTTTCTAAGTTTATTGGACCAAGCTACAGAATTCATCCGTGAGGAAAGTGTTGTCCTTTGTGAACGAGGAAGAACATTCTTTTGTCTTTGATGCTCCTTTTCTTTCAACTTGCCCAATGCTCTCCACTGAAAGATTTCCTCGTTTGGAGGCATTACAAATGGTTTCTTTGCTTGGTCTCTGCAGAGCATGTATCAAGTATAAAAGAGTACCAGAGTGTTGACGTTCTCTTATACCACCAATCTCATACATTTTGATAGTACTTCAAGCAATTGAAAGTACGCTCCCTTACTAATAGACCATAATGCTTTACATGCACAAAAAACCATATCCCTTTAAGTTTGCTAATTCGCAACCATAACTTGATCAAATGAGAAAATGAAGTTTTCTTAAACCCTAGTGGAAAGTCTCATCCTTCAAATTTTCTGAATCTTATAAAACCATCCAGACTTTAAAGCATTCATAAAAAGGTTCATAGGCTCTCTTGACCTACAAAGGAGAATATTAGGCTATTATACACGATAAATAATCATTTCATCTACAAGTTATGGTCCATTAAGTTGCCTCTTGTGTGGAAATTCATCATTCAAAAACTCCCATAAGCTTTTTTGAGATAAATAAATTGCTAATGACGACATCAATATAGCTTCAAACATAAAACCAAATAAAAAAAAAGATTACTAAATTTCATAACTTGGGTCCAATTTCAGCTCAATAATTTAAGGTAATGGCCACCGTACCACCAATGTGTGATATAATGCAAACTACATTCACTATAGCCAAAAGACAACCGAATGGTTTGGAACATGTTGACTATCACTTTGAAGGTATGAGAACAACCAATTGATCAATAAAAATAAACATAGGAAATGGGACAGAAAACCAAAAAGGTACCCAAAGTTCCACAAAGTAAGTCTTGATTAAGCAAGATGCACCAAACAATATAAAACTTTATTGTAGATGGTAGGTAGAGAGCAACTCATCACTCAAGAAAAGCTAGAGAGTCAAAAATTGCTAAGTGGATCTAGGGGTCTAGGAAGAATATTGTGAAATGAACTTTAGAGCCCCCATTCGAATGGAAAATCAATAGCCGAAACATGTAATAAACTCAAGTTCAACAATGAAGTTACGCATCTTATCCTATGATTCAACAAAGAAGACATAAATAAACAATCTATATATCATAGATGCACTACCAAATCACGGACCACGATTCGGACAACAATCCGAATCGTGACCCCCAAATCGCTCAGGGTTCGCGATTCCTGATTCACCAGTAAATTTTTTCTTTTGGACTAAAAAAATGCAGATCAAATATCAGGACCATTAATCAAGCAATGTGATTCCCTACATGCACACATTGATATGCATACACTTTTGCTTCAAGATTTTGTAGTCACTCGGTGGTCAGGGTCCTAGGCAATTGTCGTTTGCACCCTAAGCCCTAAACCCTTAAACTAGCAATAGTTTACTTCCTTTAAACCAGATTCTCTGATACATTGAGAATTGAACAACAACTTAGATGTGACTATTTCAAATTGCATTCAGGGTTTAGGGTTGATCCATAAAAATTCAAGGCCTACAACATCCTGAATTTGAGTCAATCTCATTCTACAAATGATTTCACAGATGATACAGACGATTGACAAATTTCACAGATGATTTCACAGAATTCACAGATTTCACAGATTCTTTTGGCCCTTTTTTTGCATATTTTTGGGTTATTTTGGGGGGGGAAACTAAAAAAAAATTAATTAATTAAATAATCAATCAATCAGTACGGTTCACCACGGTTTTGGGCAGAAAATTTTACGAACCGTACGGTTCACTGTACGGTTCTCAAAACCGTGGTGAACCGATAACGGTTCATTAATTCTATGTCCGAAACGCATCCGTAGGGCATTTGGCTCAGTCAAGCAATGTGATTGAACCATACGCTCAGACTTGATTTTGCTTCATTAAAGTTTGGGACTCCCAGAGTACTTTTGAGCTAATCTTAGAAGCCCGTTCCGACCCAAAAAGGGTCAGAACGTTCCGTTCCGGAACGTACTGGGTCGGAACGAGTTAATGTAGTTATAAAATATTTTATATCTGACCCTGCTGGCCCACGATTTCTTCAAAACTAATATCTATCAAAGATCTACCAGCAGTCCAAATAGATAATAGATAATATCTGCCATGGACTATGTATGTATGGCAAGCAGAAAATAATTGCAAAGTCTGCATTCTGCAGCAGGAAATCAGCTGCCAGAGAGCAAGAAACTGCAAAAATACAGCCCGTATAAATTAGCAGTGGGCTCAAAATTCATTCAAATAGTTAAAAAATGAAAAAAGAATGATTGCGATTTAAAAGAATATGAAACATAAAGAAAAACTCAGTTTAATGCTCAACGTTTCCCACAATAACTTACCCCTATCGCAACAAAGCTAACAAACCCTTTCATGGCTTTACAATTTACTTATGGGACAAACTCATGGCCCCCAAGGCATAACTATTGGGTATGGTCCCAACAGGCACCTGCTGGTCACCCAAGTTATAGGGCTTTGGTCTGAATCCTAAATAGTGACTTGGATTCATGAGCTTTGAAGAAAAGGCCCTCTCTCCATCACAGACCATATTCTCTTTTGGAGACCCACTCATGTGGTATTCATGAATTTGAGAGATAAAGAAAATGATTGTAAACTGGGTTCTTTGAGGAGCGTTGTTGTATTTCTGTTACTCTTATTCCTCAATTATTTGGAGACATACAGCCTGATGAATCTTGAAAATACGAACTTATAACACTGTCTGTTTTTCAGGATCCAAGAGTTACATCTTTCTTGTCAAGAATTCATTTCTCTACCGAAGACTCGGCTTCTCAAGATGATTATTGTGAAAACTTTTTCTGTGCTCGAGGCTACCGAAATTGAGCTTGTGGTCTGTGAAGTAGTGGATATGAAGAATAGGAGAAGGAGACGCGGCATTAACTCATCCCACTGTCCACATGAACTACAGATGCTTTGCAACGAATATCTAGTTAAGGAGCTTCACCGACTCTTTTAGCCCTTGTTTATTATAGCAGAAAGAATACAATATAGTTGTGCGTGGTCCTCTTAATCATGAATGGGACGTGATTTGCGATCTCAACATCTGGAAACTAATTAAATTGTGAACGAAAATCGCTGCACCAGGAAGCAGAAGGATAGTTCCATGCCAATTGGGGTAGCGCAGAATCTGCAATGCAGGAAAAAAGAAATTGAATCTGCGTTGCAAGATTTGAATTGTGTAAGCAGGTGGATTTCAAAATCCTAACCTGTTGATCATTTGTTGAAGAATGACTGTGATTATTCATAAACCGGAATGGATTGTTTGAGAGACGCAGAAGGTTATATCCATGGCTTGCTGCTTCCTGCTTCTGCTGCTTCTGTGTTATCAAACCTGATTTTGTCTGGAATGCAGCAGGCATAGTAAGGATCCAGAATGAGAGGGATCTTCCCAACTTCCTTGGAATTTGGCCACGTCCCTGCTAATTTGGGGGGAGGGTGGCAGACCTACCCACTCACACACACACCCAATGGCACCACGTGCCACAAGTTGGGCTCTGCCCCTCCCACTTGAAACATGCCATGTGGGGCTGCTGTCTAATGGGAAGGTGCTCGGGAAAAATCTGACCCGCAACCGCCAACGTCATGTGAGCGGCTTCCACGGGCACTCACGTCTTGGGCGCACCACCACCGCCAACAAGAGTGTGAATTTTAATCGACAAACTATAGTATATCGACAATAAATCATATTGATTGGCTAGCAACTATATCTAATCATCAATGTTGTATCATGTAAAACAAATGCCTACTTCAAACAAGCAAATTATTTATGTTATACACACATTGCAAGACAAAGAAATATTTTTTTTGTCATTTATTTATGCAATATACACCAGTCCCCTATGCAAAATCTTCAATTCCAATAATTACTAAACTGAAATAAAGAAAAATAGTGTTGAAACGATTGGTTATAACATGTTCCTCTACAACCTTCGCACCAACCATGTGATTCAAACAATTAGAAAATATTAAACTAACAACCTGAACACTAGAGTCATCACAAAATGCGAATAAAAGTGTGCATTTCAAGCACTTATTCAAAAAACTGTAATGAATCACATTAAATCTATTCACAGTGTGTTCTTCATATATACATTTACTGATTTTTTAATTTTGAGACCTTCATTTTGAGCTTATATGTAAGATATGATGTGTCGAACATGTGAGTGTATTGATGAAACTTCAATAGTTTTATATAGGTTATTGTGAATTTTACAATCAATTTTTTGCCTATCTGCTCTTAAAATTCCTATATGATTATAGAAACATGTCTATTAAAAATTAAAGTTTGAGGTATATAGAGATAGATATGTGCATCCAAAGTTTTCCATTTAAGTGTTTATAAAAATCACCAAAACTGGAAGTATCATATTTGAGTGTATAACACCATGATTTTAACAATATTTTTTTGGGTTGTCTACTTTAAAAAGTATTTTATGACCATAGAAACATGTCTCTCAAATTTTTTTCAGTTTGGAGTTATGTAGAGATAGATATGTGCATCTAAAGTTATTCATGTCAAGTGCCGAAAATTGTTGAAAATTATTGAAAGGTGCTAAAATGTTGTAGCCCTCCAATGGAGGTGCTTTTTACAACCCTTTCTTTGGCTATCTACTTTCAAAAATCATTTATGACCATAGAAACATGTATAAAAAATAAATAAATTTGGAGTCCTATAGAGATATATACGTGCACCTAAAGTTACCCATGTGAAGTGCTGAAAAGAAGTCTAGTTCCACATACAATTAAAAGATTGAAATTTCAATCATTTGATGGCATGTTATGTCTCGTCAAGTGACTAAGGGTTTTATGTGCACTTTTGTGTGCACGTGCACAAAAGTGTGCTAAAAACAGCTCTAGTGTTAATATCAAGCAAATTCAAGCGAAAGACACCCTATGTTAATATATTATATTCCCTACGCGCATACATCCATCTCAACCGTGATAAAATTTACACAATGCATGCTAATTATAGTTACTAAGTGCTCAATCATAAAAGTAGCTAGGATTTTTTCAATTTTGGAATCATAACTGTTTACATGCAGTTGTTGTGGTTCATATCAGACAAAAAAGTGCAATTTTTTTATACTATCCAAGAGTGGATCAAACATACTAGCAAAGCTATTACGGAGGATTAATACATACAACAATAGAGTGGTGATGTTGTATTTGACTTTCCTTCCACGTTTGGCAAATTTAGGGGAATGCATGAAATGGAGCATAAGTTTGGTGGTCATATATGGACCAAACCAATAATAAGTAATGTAGTGTTTGTAGGAATTGTTTGTGTTAGTTGTTGCACTAGCATCATATTCAAGTGTTCGTATTTTTCTTGTCCTCTTAAGAGGAATAATTGCCAAAACAATGGAGAATTTTTCCAAGGGTTATTAAAGAAGAGATGTACATTGGGTGGGTGTGTTGGCAGACAATGATGGAAACATAACATGCAATTTTTGTAAGAGACATGCAACTTGCATGGACAAATGTCCATGCATAACATACCATGTGATGCCCAATGCAACTACCACAAGATTGATGATACATATAGGACACCATAGACATGAGGTACAACTTAGAACATCGAAGAGGAGTATTAAGAAGACTAGAGAACTGGTTTGTAAGTGCAATAAAGACAAACATGAAGGCATGTCCAAGAAAAGTGCAAATGGCCATTGCAAATGACCTCATCACAAAATCGTTGGTGAGGGTCAATCAAAAGATGGACTATGTTGTTGGACATGTGGAGCTAGCAAATATCTAGATGATTTAGCTACTCTTGTCCAAAATAGAAGGTATTCTCTTGATTGCAATACAAGAAGAGGGCAAGACTAGCATTACATTGTGTGAAAATGATCGTTAGTAATGATCTTCCCAAGGAAGTTTCCACTTGCACTTCACCCAAGGAAGCTTGGGATTCTTTAAAATTTATATTTGAATCCAACAACACTTCAAGAGTGCTTATGCTAAGAAACCAAGTCTTGCAAAGCATGAGGAGAAATGAAAGTGCACAAGAATATGTGCTAAGAATCAAATCTCTTAACAAGGAACTTGCTTTAATAGGAAATAAGATTCATGATAATGAGCTTGTTCAAGTGACCATAATGCATTGTACTCACTGTTTGATATTTATCAGAGTGCAAATTTTCAGTCCCACTACTATATTGTTTCATTGTGCATTTGTTTGAATCATTCAATTTAAATATTTTGCTATGGTTTGTGGTGCTTCCGATCCTACACGCACCCCTTCAAGCTTCCGCTAACTAACCTATCAATTTTTGACATGGTATCAGAACGGGCTGTTCAGTAATCTACATTTCTATTGTGGATTATCAAGTCTTGTCTTTATTAAGACATCATTCTAGCAAGCACGCGGCCAACAGTATCACGAAATCGTTGTTTCTCTATCAATGATCTCGCTCAACCAGAATGGATCCGTCTACTAGTTCTTCTCTAATCGACAGACTCGATGGGAGTAACTACCATCTTTGGAAGTTCAAAATGAAGGTCATACTACTAGCCAAAGAACTGCGGGACATTGTTGATGGCATAGAAGTTAAACCTGAAGTGTGATGTAGCCACTATCACCAAATGGAGACTGAGAGATGGCAAGGCTTTTGCCACGATCACTCTTAATATCAAGGACACACAAATCAACCACATATGTGTTGCTCAAATTGCTAAGGATGCATGGGACGTCCTAGCAAATCTCTACGATAGCAGGGATACCACATCCAAATTACATTTGCGGAAGAAATTCTTCTCCCTGAAAATGTCTGAAGCAGAAAGTATTTTGAGTCATCTCAACACTTTTAAAACTCTTATGGAGCAGATGGCTACAATTGGCTCAGTCATAGAAGATTCTGATGTTGTTATGACTCTATTATCAATTTATCTGAAGCCTATGAAAATTGGGTCTTACCAATTTCGATCTAGGAGCATCTCACCCTTTCAAGAATGATTTCATTGCTCCTACAAGAGGAAGTCAGAAAATCTGCAACCCCCTCAGGCTCAAGGTCAGATCCCAAACTCGATATTCGAAAAATTAGAAGTTCAGATCCAAAAAGAAGAGCAATATTCAATCATGATCGAATTTTGATTCAGTATCAAATTTTGAGTCAGGATCGAATTTTGGCTCAAGATCAAATTCAGATCCCCTGTCAAATCTGGATTTTTTATCATTCCAATCAAATATTGTATGAGAACTGGCTATCTTATCAGGGACTGAAGAACTTTAAAATTCAATGAGAAGAAAATGCAATTCCAAACACAACAAGCAAATTCTGCTTCATCCAGTTTTTCGATCCAACACAAATCAGACACCCACTCTCAAATTGTGCAGTTTGGAGACAACTCAACTCATTCTATTGAGGGTGAAGAAACAGTTAGGATTGAATTTCAGATAAGTGAAGTCAAGTTGGGGACCAACGCTCTCCACATTCCAAATCGACAAAAAATCTGCTCTCAAATAGCAGAATCACAGATTTGGGTCGAAAGGTAGAATTCGACACAAATGGCTGCACCATTTTTGACAAGTCCCGGAAAGCTCTAGCTTTCAAAAGGAGGAGTGACAATCTTTACAAAATCATCCACTACAATTCTTCAATTTGTCAAGCTCTTTATACATCCACTTTTGAATCAGCTAATATGCTTTGGCATTTCGGATTAGGCCACCTCAATTCCAATGTATTCAATAAATGTCAAAACAGAATTTAGTACAAGATCTGCCCACAAGTAGCAAATCCAATATTCCATGTGAAAGTTGTATAATCAGCAAGCATGCTAGAAGTCCTTCCATTTTCGATACAGTCCATACTTCTAGAAATTTGCTAGATCTTGTACACATGGACATTTGTGGCTCTATGTAGACCATTTCCACAGGGGGGCTGTCTATTTACTGACTTTTATTGATGACTTCTCTCGGAGAACTACAACGTATTTTCTAAAGAAAAAATCCGATACCTTCAAGTCCTTCAAGTTAACACCAGCAGAAAATTCAACCCAGAGAAGGTTTCAAAGCTCTACGTTCTTATGGAAGGGGAGTATTTATCTCCACAGAGTTTAAAAAATTGTGCAAGACCAAAGGAATACACCTACAACAATCCACAACTAGCTACTCACCTCAGTCCAATGGTGTAGCTCAAAGGAAGAATCAGACACTCGTTGCAAGTGCAAAGAGAATGTTGGCCCATGCCTCTAATCTGAAGAAATTCTGGGCAGAAGCTATTACTACAACAGCCTATCTACAAAACTGATCCATTACAATGCCCTGAATGGCAAGACATTTTATCAGGTGTGGACAGGATCAAAGCCATCACTCAAAATTATTAGAGTGTTTAGATGCAAAGCTTTTAATTGGATCACTGCTGATCTACAGAAAAATCCAACCCAAGCATCTAACAGTCAAAATTTGATCCAAGGATCGAACAGAAGAATAATCATTTTTATAGGCTACTCTCCATATCACAAGGCATACAAGCTCTACAATCTAGACGCTCAGAAAGCATTCACGAGCAGAGATGTCATTTTTCTAGAAGACCAATTTTTCGACCACAAAGAGAAAGCTATAGCAAAATTCCGACCCAATTCTTCTGATTATTCGAGTTTCTGTAACCAGAGTTACTACTCTCAACGATTGTAAGCTGAAGTTGTCACTTTAAGCATTGTACTCACTGTTTGATAATAATCAGAGTGCAAATTTTCACTCCCACTATTGTATCGTTTCATTTTGCATTTGACTGAATCATAATTTGAATACTCTGCTGTTGTTCGTGGCCCTTCCGATCCTACATGCACTCGCTCTAGCTTCTGTTGACTAACCTATCAATTTTCTACACATAAATGGACTTGGAAATGAGTACTTCAATCTGGTCTACAGTTTTGCCATTCAAGATAGTCTACCTTCTATTGAAAAGCTACATAGTGTGCTGGTGGTCGAGGAGTGTAGAGTCCAACATGCCAAGAATAGGATGAGTTCCTTGTCCATGCATGATGGAAATGAGAAAGCAAATTTTTCAACAAAAGGCAAAAAGAATAACCAAAGCAAGGATGCTAAGGAGGAGGATCAAGAAACAAGTTGAAGGGAAAACGAAAAGATATATAAGTCCAAGCTAAAACGGTTTTTTTGTGAAAAGATAGGGCATTTTTGTATCTGAATGCTACAAGAGGCAAAATGCACAAGAGGAGAGCAAACAAGGAAACCTTGCACATGAAGAGAAGGAGGATGAAGGAGACTCATCCTTGATGGCATCTACATCCTCACAAATAAGTAAAAGCAACTCAAGAGAATCATGGTGGATTGATAGTGGGGCAAGCTTCCACATGACATACCAAAAGGACTATTTCTCAACTCTACTTTCTTATAATGGTGCTAAAAAGTTCATATTTACATCAAGTGATCAAGAATGTAGAATAGATGGTGTTGGAACCATCCATTTATGTCTAGGATCTTCTACAAGAATGGATCTAGAAAATGCTCTTTATGTACCATCAATCACCAAAAATCTGCTAAGTGTTGGTCAACTTATGGATAATGGTTTGGATGTCCACTTCAAGCATGGTGTTTGTTCCATCTTGAAGAGTGATACTTGCATAGCAAAGGGATTTAGACATGGAATATTGTTTAAGTTGGATGCTAATTTGCTATTGAGAGTGTGAACATGGCAAAGGAGGAGATCACTCAAGTGGAGACCTTGTCAAAGTGTGATCTTGCTAGGATTGAGAAAGAGCATCAAAGATAAGAAGATCTTGAGGATCAACCTCAAAACTCAAGAGCTCCAAGAAGGTCCTCTAGGACAAAGGTCGAGTCATCATAGTTCATGCAATATCTTCACTCAAGTGTGCAATTTGCAGGGGTGAGAAGCAATGGAGAAGCTACTATCTTTGAATTTTTCATAAATAGCGTTTGAAGACTTGAAGTGACTTATTTCTTATCTTCAAAATCCATGATGTTTAGTAGATTATGTGGATATGACAAGACAATGAAGCTGAATGCTTTCCAATCTACATTTGTTGTTGATAAACCAATTTCATTGGATAACTATCTTTGTAATAATTTGAAAATTGGTTCAAAACACCATTGAATGTAATGTACTTGAAAGTCTTTGAGTCCACATGCTTTGTGCATGATCATTTCAATGTAACCACCAAATATTATCCTAATTCAATGAAAGAAATAATAGTAGCTTGTTGTTTTTCAAGTAGAGATTGTAGAATCTACACTTTTTTACCAAAGAAGTTGTCAATGGTGGAAATATGATCTTTCATGAGTGGAAGACTTGCAAACTTGAAGGAGCACTTTTGGATTGTTGGAATTTAATCTTCTCCTAATCATCCCTTAGTTCTCCTTCTACTCTCAAGAATTCTCTCTCTCTGAATCAGTTTGCAAAAATACATGCAAAGTCGAATCAAGTAGAATCGCAAAGCCATCGGCAGATTACGGTGTCTAACCGAAGAGCACCGTCAAAATGACATTAACGGAGAAACACGACTTCAACTTGTAAAGGCAATGAACCGCAAACCATAGGGAGTCGTTAAAACCCGTAGGTTACTATCTACGAGCACTTGCAAAATCTTCAATGGAAACGGAGCTTAAAATCCCGTCGACCACCGTGTCTTGCACACAAACATGGTTATCAGAGACAAAGGATCGCATGGCTGTCCAAGATCCTCGTTCCTAATATATGCAGTTACTATTGTGTTTATAATTGTTTTTATTTACTATTGGTAGAGACATCGTTTAATTGTAATCGTCTCTCGTGTTCTGCTTCCATCACGGCTCCGCTGCAGTCGCAATCAATCGTAGACCATGAAACCACCATCATACACCAACAAAAGTGGTATCAGAGCTTTGGTTCAGTGGATTACTAGAGTCCAGGATCTTTTTTTTCAAAAGCGGTTCTAAGTTGTTTGTGTATAATTTTGATCACTATGGAAGGCACCTCATAGATCTGCTTGATCAATAAATTCAATGGAGATGAATTCCGCATGTGGAAGTTCAAAATGAGGATGATCCTGATTGAAAAGGAGTTATGGGGATGAAAGCAAAGATCCTTGAGTTTAGGACTTCTTCAGGAGGGGAATCAATCTCATAAGTCTTTGTTCAGCATTTCTATATGCATTTGGAATTATATCTACAAGATTTCAATATCCATGATCGTAAAAAATGTTACTATAAGCTGAAAAAGTGCTTGCATCTATATGCTTTCATTTTGACTTAAAAACTTATAGAGATCATATCATTTATCATACAAGTATTGCATTCTTGCATATTTATATTCATCAAGCATAAGTGAATGGGAGCCAGGACAATCCCTTGCAGGTATATTGGATGTGATTCAGTCAGATATTGGAGAATTACAATGTAGAAGAAGAATTCCTAAAGCGCTTGCAGATAGTGGTATATTCTTCTAATTGAGTCCAAGTACATTTTGAGTATGCATTAAGGTTTCGAAAAGCTTGAAGAGATGCCATTGCCACCTTTTGAAAGTGATGAATGGCTTGCTCCTAACAGTATTGTGTCAGAATCTTTCAAATGCAAATTAGTATTAGATTTAAAAAAATTCAATGAAAGCAAGCACTAGATCAAAAGTCATTAGATTAAGTTGGTTTCTATCCTTAAAGATATTTCTTGATTTATTTTCAAATGCAAATGTTCATAGAACACATACTTTATTTGTTTTTAAGGAAGTACCATATCATATTGAGAGACAAATGCATAGTCTTACATTCAATCACTAGAGATGGAAACAAATAAGTGGGACCTGGATGCCACTTGATCAAGACCTTCAAATGGATGGTCACACTAATCGAAAAGAAGTCCACATTTTCAACAATGTGGAGGATCATTGGAGCCTATGTTGGTCCTAATGCACAATGAAACTTTACCTAACTACTTCAAATTCATCATAAATGAAAAGTTGGTAATATTTTCTTGTCATTTGCAACTCATTGTTAGTCATTATACATATAGTTTTATTTAGAGAATAATCATACTAACAAATGGATTCTCATACATGTACAAAGAAGACAAAAGAACACAATACTCTACAAGGATCTCCTTACATATATCAACATTGCAGGAGAACAATGACAATTTATACGATCAATCGTACAAACTGATATCTATATTCAATAAAAGAGGGGGGGAGAGAGAGAGAGAGAGAGAGAGAGAGAGAGAGAGAGAGAGAGAGAGAGAGAGAGAGAGAGAGAGAGAGAGAGAGAGAGAGAGAGAGAGAGAGAGAGAGAGAGAGAGAGAGAGAGAGAGAGACCATAGCACCCCTGAGAAGGAATGCTAACTGCCCACCAAAAGATTGTTGATAGTTTTAGGTAGATCATATACAAGTCCAAGAAATCTTCTCGCTTAAGGATTTTGTTGATGATTAATCAAAGTTTGTCCCTCATAAAGTTGTTTTTTTTTTTAAATGTATCAAATTAAGGTTCCAAATTCCCTGATAAATGTCTATTGTTTGTTACAGCGGTACATAACAACAATCATTTGAAAAATAATGACCTTATATGAATTGTAAATATGTCTATTGGATGCCAGATATATATATACATTGTAAAAAAGAAAAAGGTAAGTCCTATCTTTTATCATATTTGGAGAGTGTGTATCTCCTATAACTGGATCGAAGGATGTGGTGATGTTCAAGGAGTTTACAATATTATTTGTAACAAGACAATCATCTATTCCGAAATACTCCAAAGGTTAAATCCGAAGTTAGATGTGTTATCAAGAAATGGTATAAAGTCAGGACTAGCAAGCCTTTCAATGGCAAGTTTTCTCACAAGGTAAATACACATAAAACAAGGGTTATGTGGTGCTTTATCTATGTCATTAATGTATAAGCATCTGGTAATCCATTGTCATTCATTATTGGCATCATCTTTTGTATAAAGGGATACAATGTCTCCTTGGATCCATTTTTTACCTTTCAAAAACTCTAGAGCGACATTTCTACATAAACTAGCATGTTTTTTAACAATATTCTCATCTATCATTGCATAAACAGATATGATTTTCACAAGTTTGGACCAACCATCATGTAATTCAGAAGCTGTACTATAAATGTTAGTGTGTTGTAAGACAATATGATTCAAACTTTTTTCCAAGGACTATCTTAAAAACTTACTTCTGATTAATCTTGCAGTCCTCCAGGTTACAACATGATCAAATTTCTTAGAAACAAAGTCTTTAAAACGTTTGGAAGTAGAATAAGAGCACATTGAGAAATTTTCAATTTCAAAGTTACAGAAGACTTTAAATGAAAAATACCAATCCTGCTTCACATTAGGTGTGTAGGACCAAGTGAAAACAATGTCATCAAAGGACTCATGAACAACACTAAAAAACTGTATTAGAATGCGAGCATAAAATGGCCTCACATGAATAGTCTCAAACATCCTATTACGGTAAAGTAAATGTAAAAAGAATTTTCTCTTATCGTTGCACGTGCTGAGCTAAAGTCGATCCACCACATTCGCGATAACTTTTCTTCAATTTAAAACTTTGTCATCTTGCAAATTAATCAATCCCTGTAAAAATTAGGCTTTTTGACCGGTAAATTATTCTTTGTACAACTGCCTTGTCTTTCCTTCCCCTTGTATCCTATATATACATATATATCCTTGTCGTTGCATGTGATGAGCTGAAATCAATCCACCACATTCCCGATAATTTTTCTTCAGTTCAAAACTTTGTCATCTTGCAAATTAATCAATCCTTGTAAAAATTCAGCCTTTTGACCGATAAATTATTCTTTGTACAACTGCCTTGTCTTTCCTGCCCCTTGTATCCTTGACCAGACACGACAGAACTTGGATTGTTGGGGGTGAATGAGCATGTTCTTTATTTGAGTTTTGAAAAAACTGTTGAATTTCAATGCTCAGCCTTAAATCCTTTTGTTAATGAGCATCCTAAAAAGCCATTCAAAACAAAGATTTTTTTTCGACCTTGGGTCGATTCGGATTTTTTTTAATCCTTCACTACATTTTTTGACCCTAGATCGGATCGGATCGGATCGGCAGATTTTATGACCCCGAAAATTCACTTCTTAGTATATTTTTTGACCCAGTGTACATATTTCAATCCTTTCTATAAAATCTGACCCTATGTAATTTTTGATATTGTCATTAAAAAAATGCGACTCAACGACTTTGCGTTGACATTTCGCCTATTTTGTACATGTATTTACAATTATAAGGCGGTTGTAATTAATATAGAAGATAGCATTCAATGCGAGTTAGTTGTAGATATTTTTAGTATATCTAATCTTAGAATCTTCATCAGAAAACTTCTTTTGATAATTTTAGGTCTGATCAATTGTTAATCAGTATCAGCGTTACCACGCTCAACAAGCTGAAGTTATACCTTCATGCCATTGTACTCATTGTTGATAATAATTATAGTGCAATTTGTCCTATTGTTGTTAATGTTCTATTGCGCATTTGTATGAATCCTTCATTTGAATTATTTTGTTGTAAATTGTGGTGCTTTTGATCCACGCATCCAGCTCGCTCCCAGCTCCTGCTCACAAACTGATTTTTGACAAAACCTTGTCTTGAAGTGTAGAAAAGCTTAGTCTCTTGAGGAGGTGTTCAATTTCTATAATGTTATCAACATCACCTAGATTTGCTAAAAGTTTGACAGTAGGGTCTGCAACAAGTTCTATGGATAATTGTTCATCATGTACCAAACAACATGATGGAACAAAATAATGGAGGAATTCTTCTTACATTTATCATCACATTTGCACTTGAAAAAAGGTCATTTCTAATTTCATATCCTGGCTTGGTCTAGGTTCATTCTATTGAACTTGGTATCAAAATCTCCATGGACTCTAGTCCAGGTTTGCTTAGAAGGGTAACGAGAAGGTTTGAATATATTCATGCGTATAATATTGTCAATGGGTGCCTCAAGGACAAAATTTTTGTTTAAAGTAGCAAGTCTAAAGGCTTGTACTTCTTTTTCAGTTAAATGCGTAAGTATAATCCATAGTAAAATATGTATAGTAGCAAGAAAATTGATCGATGGTAGACTCCAATGTTTATAAGCAGTACGTGCTGATTTGAATTCAATAGTATGACTGTGGACCATGGAGACTTGACAACTTTTGGCCTAACAAAATTCAAAGGTAGACTGGTCACCTACATCACAAATATCTTGGGAGAAAATTTCAAGTTGTGAAGTACTATCTTCATCCAACTCACTAAAAAGAAAAGAAGGTATGGAAATGGAGGTGTATCAAGAATAGAGGGAATAAGTTCAGCATACAGAAGACCATTTTCTTTCTCTAAACAGGAAAATATTCTTTTGATATGCATGTTATAAAATCTTTCTTCTACTTCGTATTTATCAACAAGTCCAGCTAAATCAGTAGCAAAATTTCTATCATCCATCCAGTTAGAACTCCCTCGAAATATACTTGCTAAGCAACTTGTGTAAGTTGTTAGCTTCATAACAGACGGAAACAGAAACTCTCTCTCTCTCTCTCTCTCTCTCTCTCTCTCTCTCTCTCTCTCTCTCTCTCTCTCTCTCTCTCTCTCTCTCTCTCTCTCTCTCTCTCTCTCTCTCTCTCTCTCTCTCTCTCTCTCTCTCTCTCTCTCTCTCTCTCTCTCTCTCTCTCTCTCTCTCTCTCTCTCTCTCTCTCTCTCTCTCTCTCTCTCTCTCTCATAGTATCCAACCGTAACCCACTTTACCTTGGCATTACGTAATTTGGTCCTCACTGAGCTAGAAGCAATTAAGAAATACATACCCAACATACTTTTGTTAAAACACCCCTTTCTCATGGTTTATTATTTCGATGGTCAAAATCATTCAGAAATCATCCTATGTTCAGGAGCAATGGCTTCTTTCACAAGTCACATTATGAATATCCTTTCCCTTTCCCATGGAAAGGGAAAAACCATTGGCTATATAAGGCTGGCTAATTTGAGTATCACCACCATTCCTCATCTTCCTATATCTCTTCTCTTTACTATGTCATTATTAGCAGAAGAAGCCTGCTTCTCCAATTTCCAAGAGGTCACGGACAGCGATTCAATGCTACAAAGGTGAGTAATTCTTTGCTACTTCAACATAGCATAATGATGCATGTTTCTTTTCAATACTAAAACTCGTGATGAACACCAATTTTTCTCCAGCAGTTCCTAGCATGTATTCTGCTGCTTACTAGCTTTAGAATTTGGTGATTCATCAGCGCTAAAGCATGACCTCAATATAGCTAAGAAACTACGTCTTTGGCATGTTTCAATAGGCCATTGGCTGCTAGGATTTTTTTTTTCAGATTATTGTATATTGTGAATCATTGATGCAGCAATTGTAGAATGCTTCAAAACAAGCATGTCTTGTATAAGACTTGCACACCTTCAGTGATGAAGTGTATCTTTGGTAGTGCACTGGAGCACTACATGTAACCACATTTATCTACACATCATTCAATAGGAGTCCATCGCTGATGAGATAGCGATGGACCTACATTTATTGCCAACATACCTTGCTATTTTTTTCAGTTTCTTTCCATATTGCAACTAAATGTAATATTATCTTTACAGTTGACCTACTACTCTATCATAGACAATTGAAAATTCGACACTACTCTTTGTGTTTTGACACATACCTCGAACATTGGTGATTCAGGTATGAGTATAGAAATATTACATCTCAGCAAGTGTACTAAGTATAGCAGTATGTACTATAATACTTCAAGTCTATTGAAATGTGTAGAGATCATTTTTCTTAAAAACTGCTAAGAGGTACAAAATCACTCCATAATGCAAGGCTTAACACAAACTCTTTGGTGGAACCATGACTTCATCACAAGAATCACTTACGACGTCTATTCAGGTATGGCCTATAAGCAAATTCAAAAACATTTATTCTCAAGAACAATGGTTCTTTATAAGTTATGGTGGAAATATACAATTGTTTTAAAAAGAGGGTTTCTTATTTATACGTTTGCAATTGACTACACATGTTTATCAATCAAGCACAAACCGAAGCTTATAATTCTTTTCCCTAGACTATACCATAAACTACTTGCACTTCAATTGTCTTTGAATTAATGCGTATATTGGGTAAGATGAAAAAATAGGGTTGTTGACTAAAATACTCGTAAAGCACATGGACTTGTGCAAGAGCGGTGACATTCATAGGGATCTGAACGACATGGATTTGCCCTTATCCCATTTTTAATGTTCTGGTTAACCCTATGGCAGAGATATATTTAGGTAAAGATAGTAAAACTTGTTAGTACTGCACGATTAGGTCTTACATGTTCTAAATAGGACTATAGCTTGTGTACTCTTGGAAGGCATGGATATGCTCAAGAGTGGTGACACCGGTACACAACTTGTTATTCAACATATCATAGGCACATGGATTTGTACGGCATGGATTTGCCCTTATACCTTTGTACGGGTCCAAGCTTACCCTATTTGCTATAAGCAATTTAATAAATGCTATACATAATGATTATTTTCTTGTATACGATATAGACCAATACTTTTATACTGATGCAAATGGCAGAAGTCCTGATGGGGTAAAGCTTGGGTCTTGGGTTTGGCTTATCGCTAGAATAAGTGCTTGATTTGGAAGATTGGACAATGTATTTTATAACCACAATCATGTTGTCAAGTTGGTGAACTTATTTTGTACATGGATAACAATTGACAATTGACATTCGGTGCTGACGCATGTCTTCCTCACTATGCTAACTTGTGCGACTTTGTGTGGTGGGATGATGGCAGGTACCGGCTGGATATCTTGAAATAGGTTTTGCTTTACATAGCTTTATAAGTACTGTTAATACATTTCAGCTATGTTTTTCCTTGTTGGTTTATGGTTGGCCACCAAAAGTTGGCTTTCTTGAAATTAAAAATTGAATTTTCTTTTCAAGATTTAGCATTTGTATTTGTCTGTAAATGTGTCGGGGACATCAATCCCAAATAATGAAGATACATTCCAAAGTTGGATCATATGATCTTCTTCATTTATTCGATATCCCAACTATAGAAAATCTTTCTTGGCACAAATTAACAACAAATTTGTCACATTCAAGCAATGTGAATACTTCCAAAATAATGCATCTTTAGTTGTTGCAATAAATATGAACAAATTCTCTTGGAGTCATAGCTAAACAACTTCCTGTGAAGAGTTGCCAAAAATTGCAAATCTAGCTTGATCAAAAATCGTGTAGAATCTTGTAAAATGTACGTAAGTGGGTCCCACACATGTGAGGCCATGGAGCCACATGGGAAAACACACTAGTGTGGGTTAGAACAAGTCTAAAGAGTTGGTCATGGCATTTTGGTAGTGATTCTTATATTATAGGACCTACACCTAAGTTTAAGGTGAAAAATTGACCAACTAGTCACCTACTAGTGTTATGTCCATGACCAGTGCATAGGATTCAGTATACTCCTAGTCTTGGATGTACGGTACTCCAGTGAAACAAGCTGTTAGTTATGCCACGTCATACTGGACGTGACCCGAAAGTAACTAATATCCTTGTGAGGCCCAGAACACACTAAATGGAGTTTAGACAAGGTATGAGACAGTGGATGCATGTGTAGAGTTATCAATAGCAATTCTATGAATAGTTGGTCCATGCTTAGGACTCTATTCTAGGTGAATCTATGTATAGGGAACTTAGGGCTATGGATGGCTATGTGCCCAGGATGCTTTTGGCTCTATATATTGGGTCCAAACTCATCCTACTCCTCATTATGGTTGTGGATTCATTGCCAGAATCTCACTCTATATTTATGTTTCTTGTTCCTTGGCTTGGGGGTGAGACTTCTAGAGTCTGATTGGATGCTTCTACTTGGTTGGGTGTTCTCCATAGTGTCTTATCCATTGCGTTTGTGACTTGTAAGCAGGATCTAAGGAGCTTCCTTTCTAGTGGTATTAGAGCAAGGCTTACAAGCTTGGAGAGGTGGTGCTTTTCACTGGAGCTTGGTGGAGATCAATTAGTATTCTCATCCAAGGAGAGGAGCAAGGTTGCAAGTTGGTGGATCTTCCCAATTTCAATTTGCATGATCCATATCTCTTTCAAATTCATTGTGGTTTATGGAGAATTGTGCTAGAAAATCAATTTTGGTTGTCTTTTTGGAGTTTTAGCATGTGTAACTCAAAACTAGTTATGGATCTGAAATTTTCAGCAAGTTAATTCACTTTGAAATAGCTGAAATTCAAGTTGCATGTTGGATCTTCCCATGTTTTTGGATTTTAAGCTTTTTTGTGGCCAAATTTGGCTTGTTCTCCATGATTTTGGCAGAAAATTGATGGTAGAATTCAAAATCCAGCAAGTTTAGATCAATAGGATGGTTATAATTCTGTAAATAGGACTGCATGTGGGTTAGAAAAATGTCCTTGCCATTATTTTCCAATTGGTCAAGGTGAAAAATCCTAGAAAGCACATAAACCTCCGGTTGAAAACCGAGATTGGGAGAAGACATTAATTTGACTTGATTCAGTAGAACCTCCATTTGTTGACCTCTCATTTGATTACGATTATTCATATCATTGAGTGCCGTACTCAGCTGCTGACAAATCACCATGCAAGATGGCGCACCTGCATTTGCAGCCTGATTTCAAGTTTCTTTGGCCATCTCGATATATCTATCTTGGAAATTATTAAATTTAGTTAATATAAGATTAACTTATAGTGAAGTACGGTTGACCAAAAACTGACTGAAATTGACTCCAGCATGGTCAAATTACTACATTTAGTTAATTTCATAGATATTCCAAGAAACTGGAAAAAACTAAAAATTTTGAGTTTTCGCAGTTTTAATTTTTTTTTTTAAATTTTACGTTTTCTAAAAATTCTTAAAAAATCACTGTCAGTGATTAAGCAACTGAACCGAAAATTTGATTCACTATTCGATTCTTAACTTTACTACATTAATGTCCATCAGGCATGCAAGACATTCGACATTAAACTGATTTTTCACAATTACGGAATTTTACGTAAAATCAAGTTTTACAGAAATTGTCAACTATAATACCCAATTTTGTATTTATCAGTCAGAGTACATGTGTATAAATACTCAAAACAGAATCAACATGCAGACATTCCATGCAAGCACCGTACCACAAAATAGGAAATTGACTTGCATGCAATCACAACAATTCGAAATTCTACCAATTTTGCTCACAAAATTGCAAAACTTCAGATGATCATAACTTTGGCTACAGGACACCAAATTCGGTGCTGTAAAGCTCAGTATTGAGGGAGAACTAGTGAACAAGACTCTTGCCATGTCATCTTTCCACCTAGGATTCACATGTTTGAGCTCATAATAGCCAAAAAAAACTTGTAGGAACCCGTGCACTTTTTCAAACCCAATCTGCCTAAAAACGTGCAAACACTCAATCAAGCCTAAAAGTGATGATCCAAACAATCTTAAATGGTCTCTAAGAGTTCCATGAAGCCTTCATATAGATCCTATGAAGTAGTATGGGCTGAGAGCCATGAATTCTTGATTTCTAGAAGTCAAAATTGCTACAAACTTAATGGAATTGAAACATAAGCCTCTACCCATCAATTCACAGGTCTGATAGCTTGTTGGGAAGGTAAAAAAGAATAGAAATCATGCTATAAAAAATCTAGAATGATCCTCTAATGGATTTAGAGAAATATACCCCCCAAAATTCACCAAAATTGGTCAATTTTTACCAATTTTTGACTTCCTACAAACCCAATTGCTGGAATCTTTTGCTCTAACTTCAAGAACAGCTTCAAAAGACTATGATTCATCTTTTCCCAGCTTTAATTGATGTTTAGCAACCTCCTACCATCCAATTCCATAAAAAAAACAAACAAAAATCATGGATTTTGATTCCATCATTCGATGCAAAGTTGGCACTTTGGCAGTTTGTCCTAGGTCTGCCAACCGACTATCAAAACAAATGTAGGCAAAATGTGCCTCAAAACCTCGAGGATGCATTCTGGATTGCGAAAGCATATGATTCCACAATGGTGGCATCTAGGTTGCAGTTTGCGCAAATTCCAACCACTTTGAAAACTAAGAAGGGTAAGAAGCGCGGTCTAGACCAAGCAAAATATTTTGACGAATTAGATCAAGCAGCATTGGAACCCAGGAAGCTTATGAATCAGATAAAAGGTAAAGGTTTCAGTACTATTTTAACCAAGGAATTGTCGGATTTACACCACCAAAATGCATAGAGAGAGATACAAGACTACACTTAGCAAGACTGAAATCTTTTGAAGCATCTATTCATAATCCAACAAGGTAAAATATAGCTGAAAAGTAAAATACAGTATTAAAAATCCCCATAAAGCATAACCACTTTCAAGACGTCCAGCTGATACCTGCCACCATCCCACAAAACACAACCGCACGAGTTAGTTAGCTCAGGAAGACAGGTGTCATAGCTGAACATCAGTTGTTATTCATGTCTAAAACAAGTTATACTACTAACAACTTTAAATATCATTCCAAATCATAGTCCAATCTTCCCAAACAAGAAGTGTTTTAGCGATAGGCTAAGCCCTACATTACCGTATCAGGGCGAGTGCCATGCTGATCAATTTATGGACAGTTGGTCCTTATAAGTTCGTTTTTAGTCATAAAAAAGGGTATGAATATTTTTAATCGTTTACATTTTGCTTAGCCAAAAGACTTAGTGTGGACACGTGTGCTGGTATTAGGGCAAATCCATGCCATGCTAACCTAAGTGACCCTTGCAAAGCAAGGTGTGTCACGCACTGTTGTCCATACTCCTGCGTATATCCATGCTTTTCAGTTGTATCTCACCAAAAGTCTAAAGTAACACTTATCGGGATAAGGTTAAATCATGCCATGATTGATAGTATGATTGTTTCTGAGCAAAACCATCCTATACATAAATCATATATCAACCCTGGTATAGAAACAATGCTTCGGATTAATTATTAGTAAGAGATTTCCAATGTTTTTACAAGGTATCAGAGCAGATATGTGCCATACTCACTCTTTCGTAAAAACTACGTATCTTATGCATATCCATGCTGTCTATGAACGTTTTCTTGGAGTCCCTACTATTAAGTTTTTGATAGGAATTTTTTCTTTTTGCCTAGATGTGGTCTTTTTTACTTACGTCATTATTTTCAGAAAAAAAAAAATTGTGTTGAAGGCAGTTGTATATTTAATTAGCTAAATCAAAAAATTCTCTACAAGCTAACAATAACAAAAACTATTGGACTTGGATCTTATCAATGCGAGAGTTTGTTTTATGTTTAAAACATTTGTAAGTTTTTTCGATTCATTGGTAAGATATTTATTGGGAGAGAGTTTGTGGTATGGAACATAATTGATTCCAATAAGAGGTATTGTTAGAGAATGAGTTATTTATGATATGGCAAGTTTTTGTCTCACAATATATTGATAATCAAAGGTCATATGACTATGGTGTTTTGCTTGAAAATTTGAGCTATTATCCAAGTCCCCTAATGGTAACTTAAATTTTACACGATCAAAAATCCTTATAATACACTATTTCTCATTTTAAACATTTGCTTTTGGAATTTTCTGCACACCATGTAGTTGGAGATATGGTTCTATGGGTGGAGAAAATCATGTGAGACTCATGTGTAAATTATTTGGGCAATCCAAATTTATGAAATTTATTTCTACGTTGTGAAATCTAGACAATCTTAATTAGCCAAGAATGGTTGAAAATTGTGAATATTGGGTATTTTGCTCTCTTCTAGATCTATTATTAGAAGTGTAGTATTCGGTTCCTAGTACTTGGTACATATTGTTGACTTCATTGTCACAATACTTTATCCTCAATATCCTATCAAGTATCAATTAGACATTCCATTGAGAGGGTTTGTGCTTCGGTCCTTTTTTAAGGCAAGGTTGTTGGTTGTGTAGTTGAGCCGTTCACATGCATATACTTCTAGAAGAAAATAAGATTGGATTCACAATTATATAGTTGGAACTCATATATTCATTTTCCATTGCAGGGAATTTGGGAGATTTGCTTACCATGAGTAGTAAATTTAGTGATTTACAATTGTAATTCTTTTAAGGAGTTGATCACTTGATTTTAGTATTGTACTATGATCCATAAGAGTTGGTTGTGGTGAAATGAATTTGGTTAAGAATGTTGATGTTTATAAAATTTGATGTGTAGTGGACATACTTTCACTTCAAAAAATTTGTGGTTTTTGTGTTATCTATTCAAAGATAAATATTCTTGTGTCCAATTGAGTAACGAATTTCTTAGTTTTGGGATCAATAACAATTATGGATCCTTGAGTAAATTCGTTATTATATGTTATGAGAAGAGTATAGAAGAAATTTTGTAAGGCATGCAAAATCTTGATGAGGCTTACTAATAACTCTTGAGATTCGGGTTTATCTGACATGCTTAGCTAGTACATGGAATGTAAGCATATTGGTGGGAGAATTTTTTTATGGCAATTGCTCGAGATAAATAAGTCATGTTTGTTGATTGTTATTTCATTTATTCTAGGTTGTGATGTAATATTAAAGGCCTTCAGACATTTTGGTTATTCTAAAAAATTATATGCAACAAATTAGATAGATATCAGCTTGTTAGTTATATGAACTTATAGTGTGAATGTTATTCATTGATATTGTTTATCACATCTCTAGCTATAAATACACTACAAATTGACATTATTCATGTTAAATCTCAATTAAATTCAGATTCGTAGTAATAAGCTTCAGGGGGAGTGTTGGAATTAATCTTACTCCTACATATCCTAAACACCCTCCAATTCACTTAAGTGAATCACTCTCTCAAAGCAGTTTGCAGAATTGAACTGTTTGTCGCACAGTTTGCATTTTTACTTGCAATCTTAAAAAATCGACAAAGTCTTCTACTTAAAATTGCAAGCATTCGGAGCACAAAAGGTTTTTGCGAAAATGCGACAAAGGTATTCTACTCGGGATTTTAGGCCATTTTGGGCACCCAAAAAATGCAACATTTTTTCAAAGAATGCGAGGAATGTGACATACTACAGATTTACACGAGATACCGCAAGGAACCACAAGAACCTTACCTGCGGTCAACTTGCGAAGGCAACGAACTGCCCAGGCTACGCATGAGTGTCACGTGCGGTTAGTCTGCGGCTCCAGCTTACGAAGAGAAGGACCGTGAAGGCACCATAGGAGCTTAGCTTTGCGGTCAACATGCGGTTGCGACGACACCTCACTTTCATGCTTTCGGTCACATACGAAGAAGATCATGTCAATACCTACTTACATCTTCACGCTCAACGAATAACCAATCTACGGATCTACTCTTAGAATTGTTAATGATATTTTAAATTGTAAGATTAGAATAATACAGGATCATCTGACAACTATATAAGCAACTGAGCGATTAGAAGAAATCCATGACCGAAATCGATCATCCATGACAAAAACAAAGATCAAACGACCAAAACTGGTTTTCATTGTATTGACTCCTCAGAGAGAGAGAGAGAGAGAGAGAGAGAGAGAGAGAGAGAGAGAGAGAGAGAGAGAGAGAGAGAGAGAGAGAGAGAGAGAGAGAGAGAGAGAGAGAGAGAGAGAGAGAGAGAGAGAGAGAGAGAGAGAGAGAGAGAGAGAGAGAGTAAAAGTATTTAGAACTATAGCTATTGATTTGTTTCTGTAAGTAGGATCACGTGCTTATTAGCGTGATTGTCTTGTGATCTAATAGTTGTTACTACAACATTGAATATACAGAATTGCTATTGTATTGCATTCATGCTAAATGCTTGAATAACTCTCACTCTTTCTCCTCTATTATTGGAACCCATTAGTGAAGCAATGTATGGTTGTCATAGATGCCTAAATAATTCACATTTCTTTCTGCCAATAATAGAGAAGTGCACGGCTGTCCCAGACGCCTAATCATTTTGTATTCTCTCTTTATGGTTGTCTACAACACCTACACTGACTTTAGACAAATCAGAACTGCTCTATATTCCGTTCTCTAAGTAATCAAGATCCTATCCCATTAGCAGTTTCCAAACTATTCATCGTTTCTCTCTGTTGGGACGATGGCCTCTGTTTTCATTGCGGCCTATCAGACTACCTTGTGTCTCAGTTGTTCCCAACATAGTGATATCAGATCTGATAAGTATAAATCCACACATTCCATCATAGTGTATCCAAGAGCCCAGGTGAATGCACGGATGGCTTGTTAATTGTCAAATGAGCCTCATATTTGAACGATGGTGGATATGGACTTGACATGAGCCATTGGATCCTTGATAGCCATTGGATTTCTTTAAATCCATTGTGAACTTCATTTGAAAGGGCTCGAAGTGCAAAAGGCACTTCAACCTCTTTAAAAATCTTCAATTTGAAGTAAAAGTTGGGTCCCATTTCTTCTCTCTAAATAAATAGTTCAAAAACTTAAATAGCCCTTATTTTTACCTCCTTTAGCCTATTTTGGCCAAACGAAGGGCACGCTGATTGTACCTTCAAGAACAATGCGAAAGATAAAGTGATTGCCATGAAAAAAGTGTTCGAAGGGCATCAAAAGTGATTTCACCACTTTATAGGACCAAGTTGGGAGTTGGTGGTAAGGAGCATTTTGGAAGGCGAAAACAATTTGGCCTCCAATTTGTGGCAAAGAGGCAAGTGGCCTAATAAGCCCAAAATTGCAGGTCATTATTTTCAATTTTTGACATCACAGTTGGCCTCAACATACTCTATTTAGCCTACAAGTGGAGTTTTACGCAGTTCAGAGATGACCAACATCGATGAGGCAATTTTGGGCAACACAAGTAAACTCGATGGGGCTTCCAATTATAACATCTAGAAGCTCAAAATGAAGAGTATATGGATGGAGAAAGAGCCATGGGACTTTGTTGTGGGCATAGAATTGAGGCTAAATCTTGGGCAGACATGAGGGCTTTTGACAGGAAAGCGAAAAGGGCCTTGTCATTGATCAATCTCTCAATGAAAGACCATGTGATCACCCCTATTAATGATGCCACGACAGCCATGGGAGCTTGGGAATCTCTTAGATGCAATTTCAAAACTTGCAGTCCAGCACGAGCCATGTTCTTAAAGCAAAGTTGAACACTACTAGGATGGAAGAAGCTGAAATGGTGGGATCCTTCTTCACAGGGATCAAAGAGCTAAGAGACCACCTCGTGGCAATTGGAGAACCAATTAGACATGTCAAACTGGTGCATACCACTATGAGCGGTGTATCAGAGGGCCTACAGATGTTTGTGAGTGGCATTTCAAGGGAGAGATTGCCTACCTTCAAAGACTCACATGGAATCATGTTGTAGGAGGAGCAACGTCGAGAAGTAGTGAAATCAAGGCAAACTCCACCAGAGGATCAAGCATTGTTGGCTAAGAACAAGCAAAAAGGTTGGAAAAGGATTCCGAAGAAGGGCTTAGAATGATGAGGACGAAGGAGAGTCGTCATCGAAGTAGAAAAAGAAGAAGATGGGAAAATGTTACTATTGCTACAAATTTGGCCATTGGGCACGCGAATGCTATAAGAATAAAGTTGACATAAAAGTGAGAAAAGTAGAACAACAATGGGAAAGATGACAAGACAAGTGTCTTTTCATTGACATTGGCATCCCACGTTGATGATGGTGTCAGGTGGTTCATTGAGTCAGGCACCACGAGGCATATGACCGGGAAATGTGATTGATTCGAGAACTTCTCACCAATGAAGACAAGGTCACACAGGCCAATGGGGAGGAATGCCAAATTTAGGACGTCGGCAATGTACCTGTGCAGTTTCCTGATGGTAAGATCAAGAATATTTCCAATGTGCTTTATGTTTTTGGACTCAAAAAGAGTTTGCTTTATGTTCATGTGATGGAAAATCAACATTTGAAGGTTGAATTTGTCAAAGATGGGTGTCTAATGAAGGATATAGATCACAATTACAAAGTGTTGGCAAAAGGGCATCGGGATAGTAACTGCGACCTTTACAAGTTGGATGTTGCAAAACCAAGAAATATGGTTTAGCCATCTCGATGACATCACAATCAGAATTGTGGCACAAAAGATTAGGCCACTTGAACTATGGGAGTCTAAGTTTGATGGCGGCTGAAGATGGTGATTGGATTACTAGCATTACAGGATGATCATCACTCCATATGTGAAGGATGTGCTATGGGGAAGCATCACAGGGAGACATTCAAGAAAGGTGAAGTTGCAAGAGGCAAGAAACCACTTGAACTCATTCAGAGTGACTTGTGCGGTCCAATGAAGACCATGTCGATGGGGGGAGCCTATTATTTTATGACTTTCATAGATGATTACTCCAAGAGGACATGGATATATTTCTTGATGAGGAACTTTGATGCTTTTGCTCACTTCAAGGAATTCAAGGCTTTAGTGGAGAACCAATTGGATGCACGAATCAAAGTGCTTAGATCAGATAGAGGGGACTAATACAATTCAGATGATTTTGAAGACTTTTGCAAGGAACGTGACATCAAAAGACAATTCACTCAATCACACACGCCTCATAGTAATTGTGCAACAGAAAGAAAGAATAGTCAATTATGGTTTTTATATCCCATTTCTAGTCCAAAACCCCCCAATTTTTTGGCTTAAAATCACTCTTTAAGCACCCTTTTGACTTTGTAACCAATATGAAATCATTAGATCCAATCAATAATGACTATAAAATAGCACATACAATTTGAAAAACGTATTAGATTAGTAGCAATGATAAATTCCAAGCCAAAATTTTCAATTTTAGGTGAAAAACCACAAAAAAAAACCGTCAAAATCCATTGATTTCCATCCAAATCTATGGAGAAAATCCATAATCATGATCAATAGGCTGAAAATACACCAAATTTAGAGAAGCCACCTACTTGGAGTTCAATTCCACCACTTGGAAGTAACAAGCAAGGATAAACCACCAAAAAGCTGGGACAAAACAAGAAGCAGCTCTACCTTTTGATTGATGCAAAGCCAAGCTCCGATACCACTGTAAGGATCGCCTAGTGAAGATCCGACTAGATCTTGTTGCATGCAACCAAAAGGACACCTGTGGAGCAAAACCACCCAACCAACAAGAAATGGCTAGTCAATATCCTAACCACTTCAGCCCCATGCCATGGTGAATGAATGCAAGAGAGGAGGGGCTCCTAGCCACAAGGATAAGAAAATCCAATAGGTAGATGGGCGAGTTTCCACTTTATATATATTCTCTCCCAAGAGGAGAGAATATTCCTCTTCGGATTCCCATGCAACCTAGAATAGCAATTGACTCCTATTCTTGGATTATAGTAGTCAAACACCATGCAGTGCTTCTATGTCCAAATACATGTCTGGGTCCTCATATGATTATTGATTACTTTATTAGCCAAGCCCGGAATGACGAGGCATAACTGATAACCACATACACTGGAGTGACCACCTACCCATGTCATGAATTATTCCGAATCCCACATAGTGGAAATGGACGTAATAATATGCAAGTTACAAAAAGCACTTTATGGTCTCAAGCAAGCGCCACATGCATGGTATGGACATATTGATCATTACTTTCTCTCTCAGGGCTTTTGCCATTCTAAGACGACTAGCTGTTGCCATCTCTGAAACGTGCTAATACCCTCTCATATAAGGCGCTCGACCAGATGCTGAAGAGCTAACAAATTGCAGTACTGTTCAAGACAAACGATGCAAGACAAGGAGATGCACGAAAATAGAGCAACTGTATTATGAGTTTAATTTTTAGAGCGAGATCGTCAGTGTCTCACTCGTTGGCGGCCTGGCGCTCTACTCTTTCGCTGTGTTCTGCTCATTGGCAGACTTTCATGCACAGCTCTTTTGTTTCTAGTATTTTTCTTTTCTGCTCTACTCGCTATGTCTCTCTCTCTCTCTCTCTCTCTCTCTCTCTCTCTCTCTCTCTCTCTCTCTCTCTCTCTCTCTCTCTCTCTCTCTCTCTCTCTCTCTCTCTCTCTCTCTCTCTCTCTCTCTCTTACAGAAATTCTGTCTATTCTTCTATGTTTATGATCCAGAAAGGATAGTTTATATCTCCATTGTGTGGAGTTTACAAGATAGCTAAATGCAGAATCACAAGACTAGTTAATGCTAATCAACTAATCAGTTACTCTCCGTCGTTGCTACTCGTTTCAGCTGGGCGTGAAGTCTACCACTCCAAGCCCTTTGAGCTGCCAGCTGGCAACACAAAAGATTCTCCTATTTTGTTTCGTTTCCTTTGTTTGCTTTCGTTCTTTTTGTTTCTTTCGTATCTTTTCGTTTTGCGTCCCTTTGCGGTTGCGGTCCTGGAGGTGTGTTTATGATTCGCGAATGATTCGCAAATCATTCGTCCTTTGGGTCAAGGCACACTGACTTTCGCGAACTGTTCGACCTTCACATCATGTTTGTCTTGTGGCAAAGTTGCAGGAGGTCACCATTTATGACACTCCCTCTTGAACCTTGCAGCTTTGCACGTTTAATCCAATTGTCTTTCTTTGTTGAAGCTGTGATGTATTCAGCTTCGCAAGAGGATTGAGCCACCAAGGTTTGCTTTTTGCATATCCAGTTGATTGCAGCTCCGCACGCTATGGTACATTCTCCAGTTATGGCCTTGCTATCATCTTTGCAGCTCACCCAGCTTGCATCACTGTAGTGGTGCAGATCGAATCCTTTTTCTTCGTCTTCAGCTCTATAGGTTAATCCCATATTCTGGTTACCCTTCAGATACTGTAGGATTTGTTTTGCCATTTGCCAATGTGCCAGCCTAGGATTGGAAGAGAATTGGCTCAAGGCGTAAACAAATAAAGCTAGATCGAGTCTGGTACAAATTCTGAGGTACATCGATTAAGTTTTGGTAGGGTATACCTGCCATCTTCTGTTCTTCCTCTTCCGTTTTTGGGCATTTGTTTCGTGAGCTTGGCTCCGACTATCATTAGTGTGTCCTTTTCTTCGTAGTCCATCATGTGGTACTGTTTGAGCACTTTTGCCGTATTCTGACTGACTCAAGTGCATTTTGCCCTTTGTTCGATCTCTTCTGATATCCAGCCTGAGGCATTTCGTTGTTTCTCCAAGATCTATGATTTCATAACTTTGAAAAATCTGACTCTTCGTGTCTTTGATAACATCAAAGAATTTCTTGTCATTAGGGAATCATCCACAAAGATAGTCAGTATCACAAAATCTTTTCCTACTCTTTTTATGTCGACATTACAGTTCGGTTGTGTAGGATTGAAGTCTAGAGACTTCAGAACGCCATCGAGCTTCTTATACCAAGCTCATGATGCTTGTTTTAGACCATAGATGCATCTTTGCAACCGACAGACATATTGTCGATTGTCGAGGTCTTCAAAACCTTCAGGCTGCTTCATGAAGATTTCTTCCTCTAGTGAAGATCTCATGGCCTCTTTCGTCTTTCAGTCAGGGAATGTGGACTCATCGAACTTCACATCTCTACTCGAAACAACCTTCTTCATGGTTGGATCGTAGAGCCTATACACTTGTGTTCCGTTCGAGTAGCCGACCATGATCGTTTGTTCTGATTTTTCATCGAGTTTGTTTTTGTTTGCTTTTGGAATGTGCTTATATGCTGCACATCCGAACACACGTACATGTGATAGATCAAGCTTTCTACCTATCCACATTTCGTACGGCGTCTTGTTATCCAGCGCTGTCGTTGTTGATCTGTTCTGCAAGTGTACAGCTGCAGCTATTGCCTCAGCCCAAAACTGAGTTGGCAATTGAGCTTGTGCCATCATGCATCTGGATCCTTCGACTAGCATTCTATTTCTTCTTTCTGCAACACCATTGTACTTTGGTGTGTATGCAGGAGTGAACTGGTGTTCTATCCCCTGTTTTTTGCAGAATTTTGAGAATTCTTTGCTTTTGTATTCACCTCCGTTGTCAGATCTGAGGATCTGTATTTTTTTTGAGGTGTGTCGCTCTGCAAATGCCACGAACTTCTTGAAGGAATCAAACACTTCGGATTTCTTCGTTAGATAGTAGATCGTGGTCATCCGGCTGTAATTATCTATGAACGTCAGAAAATACCTCGAACCTGAGAGCGAATCCATCTTCATCGGTCCACAGACATTAGAGTGGACGAGCTCAAGAAATTCCTTGGCTCTTCTTCCCTCATGCATGAATGGATTCCGAATTTGTTTGCCTTTCTGACAGGCTTCGCAGAACTCAGTTTCGGGCCTTGAAATCTTGAGACTTGTGACTATGTCTTTTCTGCTCATGTCATACAGGCTCCGCATGTTCAGACGATGCCAGAGCTGATCTTCATTTTTTGATGCATTTAATATGCAATCAGAGTTGTTGATTATCTTGGCCTGGTAGAGGTTTCATTCTCTGCATCCAACCGTCAGCAAGTTGTTTCTCGTTTTCTCGATCATACAACATTTGCTGTCGCCGAACAAAACTCAAATGCCAAGATATACCATCTTGGAAACAGATAGCAGATCTTTTCTGAGCGAGGACACATAGAGTGCTCTTGGCAGTCTTGCTTGGCCTGACAGTGTTCGCAGCTATAGAGTGTGGATGCCTTTGACATCATGTCTGCTCCCATCACCTAGAATAACTGCTCTGTTGTTTTCAAGCTCTCTGAAGTCAATCAAGATCTTCTTGTTGCAGTTGATGTGTGATGTTGCTCCTGAATCAATAACTACATCGTAGTCATGTTCAGTATAGCTCGTTGAAGCTTCATCGAGTATCGTGAAGGCTTCGTCACCTCTATCAACATCCTTGGATGACTCTGCAACATTAGCTTTTTCAGTTTTGTTATTTCTTTTTGGGTTGAATCTGCAATTGTATGTAGAATGCCCCTTCTTCTTGCAGTGCATGTAAGGTATTGCTGGATTGAACCAGCATTTGTTGGCCGTATGACCTGGTTTGTGACAATGATCACATGAAGAAGATTGTTGATTTGAGGACTTCGTCTTCTTGAATCTTGGCTTGTTCTTGTTCTTCTTCTTTCCTTTCGTGAAGAGAGCCTTCTCTTGATCACTTCTTCCCTCTCCTTCATCCCTCATCAGTCTCTCATCAGCGACAAGACTGACTGCTTTGTCGAATGTCATATCTGGTAGACTCAGTATGAGCATTCTCAGCGACTGATAGGATGTCGGTAGAGATTTCATGAAGTACATCAGCTGCTGTGGTACTGGGAGCTGGTGCTCCTGTCCTGATGCAGCAAGTTGAGCGAAGATCGTTCTGATCTTCTCAACATGTGGATCCAACTGGTTGCCATCCCATTGTATGGATTGCAGCTGATTGTGAAGGTGTATGACTGAAGCTGCAGTTCTCATTCATACTTCTATTTTAATCTTTCCCACGCTGCATGGCTGCTTTCGTAGTCTTCAATCTGCATGAGTAGATCTTCATTTATGGACGAAACGATCTTTTATGATCCATTCAGCTCTCCTCGGGTCTCCCTCTAGAGGCTGCAACTCTGAGAGTTCGGTCACCGACCAGATGCCTTCGCCCTTCAAAAGCGTTTTGATTATTTCCAGATTCTATAATTTGCGCCATCAAGATTGATTGCTACTCTTGTCTGGATTGCTGTAGCCATATTGTGTTGTCTAAAGAAATCGCTGCTCAAATATCAGTAGTGATAACATGTTGCTCTGATACCATGTCACGAAACATTGTCTTTTCGTTTTCGTTGTTGCGAACGATTTTGTGTTTTTAAATTTTCTTTTGTGCGGAAGCTTCACATGACCCTAGACATGCGACTGCACATCACATAACACATTCTACTCTAGCAATCAAGACAAACGACGCAAGACAAGGAGATGCACGAAAATAGAGCAACTGTATTATGAGTTTAATTTTTAGAGCAAGATCGTTGGTGTCTCGCTCGTTGGCGGCCTGGCGCTCTACTCTTTCGCTGTGTTCTGCTCGTTGGCAAACTTTCATGCACAACTCTTTCGTTTCTAGTATTTTTCTTTTCTGCTCTAATCGCTACGTCTCTCTCTCTCTCTCTCTCTCTCTCTCTCTCTCTCTCTCTCTCTCTCTCTCTCTCTCTCTCTCTCTCTCTCTCTCTCTCTCTCTCTCTCTCTCTCTCTCTCTCTCTCTCTCTCTTACAAAAATTCTATCTATTCTTCTATGTTTATGATCCAGAAAGGATAGTTTATATCTCCACTGTGTGGAGTTTACAAGATAGCTAAACGTAGAATCACAAGACTAGTTAACGCTAATCAACTAATCAGTTACTCTTCATCGTTACTACTCGTTTCAGTTGGGCGTGAAGTCTACGACTCCAAGCCCGTTGAGCTGCCAACTGGCAGCACGAAAGATTCCCCTTCATTTGTTTCATTTCCTTTGTTTGCTTTCGTTCTTTTTGTTTCTTTCGTATCTTTTCGTTTTGCATCCCTTTGCGGTTGCGGTCCTGGAGGTATGTTTACGATTCACGAATGATTCGCAAATCGTTCGTCCTTCGGGTCAAGGCACATTGACTTTCGTGAATTGTTCGACCTTTGCTTCGTGTTCGTGTTGCGGAAAGTTGCAGGAGTTCACCAATTCTGACACAACCCAATATGAAAAAGTGCCATGGCTTAACATTTTTAGTCACTAGGGAGAAATCACTCATTGCCAAATCAAAGCCTTTTCAAAGAGCTAACAGGAGGTAACATGAGGTGAGATAGCTACATGATTAGTTGGTGACGATAGACAAGGATGCAAGTCACCTAGGTCCCACATTACACAACTTTCCAATAGAAATATCTTGTTACCACATCATGGTTGCCCACAAGATTTGAACTTGTTAGGTATGTTGTAGTTCCTTAATGACCATTTTCACTCTTTTGGCTACATTTTTCTTTATACTGCATGCCTGCAAGTGATGCATGCGATCAATTTTCATGCATTGACAACTCTCATTATGTTGGATAGTTGACCTTTGTTTGATTGTAGTTATACAAGCAATTGGTTTGTTTATTGAGTCCCCATCGCATGATCCTTTAATGACATACACAATTGAAGCTAGCAAGGAGACTTCCTAAAACTTGTAGTTTGTGCATTTTAAACATGACTAAATATTATGTTTGTGTAAGTGGACACTATTGTAGGGTGATTGGGCTTCCCAGTTTAGTCAAGGCATGGAGTGGCCTCCACCACAACACTCTTGTACATTTCTAAGCAAAATGGTGGTAGTAATAAATATGATACTATTGGTTGACAATGTGAAATGTGTGATGAAGTGAAAGCCTCTCAAGAGCTATTCTTTAGTAGACACATTATGTAGTGTCAATAAGTTTTACTATTGATGATAGTCAAGATATGGCACCTGTGGATGCTCAAAAATCTTATGCAAGACATACATGGCTTTTTGGAGGTGAAATTCCAACATACCAAAACAAAATTCTTCTATGTTTTAAAAAGCACTAGCTACTTCTTGATATACTTTATAGTACAAATATGCTATTGTATCTATGATTTAGGGAGTACAATCATAATCAACAACAAAGAAGTATTTTTATTATTGCCAAGCAATGTCTCAAGAAGAGACAACACATTAGGGCCAAGCTAAATTATGAGATACTCATGATGAGATAGAGACATTGCTCAATACTTTTGAGATCAATGGGCTTGGTTCACGCATCACAAACTAGCATCAAAGATCCAATATTTTTCATCAAAGCATGGAGAGCATTGATTCATACATTATGGTAAAAATATTGCATGTGTGAATATTGACTAAGAATGATAAGACGTGGAAAATCCCAAGGAATACTTAGGCCCATTAGATACAAGGCTATCTTTAGGCCCAATAAGATGAAAAAAGGTCAATAAAGTAAGATTGGAGTTGCTCTTTAGTTGCATAGATTTACTATTTGGCTAGAGGTGTAGTCTGGTTGAACAATATATCATGCGGTTTTTAATTACAATCTTATAAATTTTAGTCAACCCCTGCTTAATGTTAGGCCTTGAGATAAGAAAAAATCAACAGTTATAGTGAGATAACATCCTACCATGTAGCTAAGTTGTGAGATTAAGTTTAACATATACAAGTACAAAATAAAATTTGACAAACTCAAAATCTTGCAATATTACGGTAGTACATTAATGAGCAAAATGATTTGTAGTTTTGGAGGGGAAATTCTTTGGAAGCTCAAACCACATACGCGCATGTTGGGTGGTCAAAGACCAAAAGTTCATTGTAATGCCTGGATATGAAGATTACCTCACTTTAATAGAATGGATAACATTCAATTTGCAAGGGTTATTTGAATGGAACACACCAAACTTTGTTTTGTAAGGCCTCATTGTTGACTCTTAATTTACCCCATTGCATCTCTCTAGATTCCTTTTGAAGTAAACGAGCGGTAAAGATGAGAAAAGACTTGGAGTATTGCTAATCCCATGTTTCATTCATTAGGAAAATCTTGTTACCCATCATGGAGTTTGTCTCCTTTGCTAAGATCAACTCTGTGATCCATCTCCAACGTTTCTTTTGAGATGTCTTTCATTCTTACCATCTCAGAGTCATTTTGCCATTATTATGTAGAATAGTTGATGTTGCGGAGTGCATACGAGATGGATCTCACCCATACTCATCTATTACATTTCCCCACAAGGATTGTGACCACTTTAGTTGTTGCCAAGCTTAGCTAGAGTGGATAGGAGTTGTTACCAAGTCCACAAAGATACATGATGCTTGAGTGAGTTGTTATTGTGTCCACATAGATCCCACTCATAGTTTTGTCTATGGCATAAAGGGGACACACGAGTGAATAAGTGCTTCAAGCTTGACCATTATCTACATGTATATTTTAACTCTTGTACAAGGTGCCATTGAATATACATACATCCTTAAATGTTGTACATGATAATGCTAGCGCAACATACGAGGTACAGAGGAAAGCCAAAAAACTTATGATGTACCACCATATTCTCTCCACAACCATACAAAGTTACGCGGAACATAATGCGTGAGCACAAGGCTCCAAACATGTGAGCATTAGAGTGCATAAATTCCAGTGTACATGCAGAGACGTACAATGCTAGCTAGGTAGATACTCGAAACCGCGCGACGACACATGAACCAAGGTGGTTGGTGCATTAGCAGGGTAAGGATTTCCTTCCTTATGATCTTATCCAAATGGCAGCTAGTCCCACTGAGTTCCATTATTGTGAGTCCCATTATTGTGACAACTAAGAATGTTGTTGTTGAGTTTTGAGAATACAATAACTAGGAGTCGAGGGACCCCCCATGGCTGAGCCCCTGCCCTGCCTTGCCTGGGGGATTCTATATTTTTCTCGTACATTTTATAATTTATGTAAGAAAGGCCGAAGGGGGGCATGCAGGTCGCATCACCCCCTGGTCGCTGCGTAGTCACGTACTGGCTGCCTGTTCGTGGTCGTGTCAACCCGCAGACAGTCTGGCAGACTGGCCGTGCTCCAATAGTACTATATCGCTCGCCCCCAGCCCTCGCCTACTGTCCTTCTGCCTCGTCTCCTTCATTCGTTCCTCAGTTTTGATGATCTCTGCACACAAACAGCACGCCTTGCTCGTACAATCATGCGCCATAGTCAATCAATCGCCGATGCCACCATCGCCATCGCAAAGATATCGTATGATTGCTTGTCTGCTCGATAAATCGGGGCAGGATTTGCCATTCGGTGCGGCGTTTCAGGTTTTCTTGCCTGCAAATTGGATGGAAATTGGTAGATTATTTGCGGAATGTGCAAGAATGATGATACAAGCATGCGAGGCGTCTGCTGCTGCTGCTGCTGATCCCTCAGGCATTGGAGCTGGAGGTGGAGTGGAAGGGAGTGGAGTGGATAGCTGCTGGGTGGAGGCCACCATGCACGCTCTGATGACTCCCATTACGGCATGATCCCACGCTGATTCCCACCCTTGCTTTGCATTGCCTGATTGCTGCGCCTCTGGCCCACCTTTGGTACGTTGGATGTGTTGGATCTATCACTTCTGATGTGTTTGGCATATTGTTTGCTGTGGAAATAATCCGATGCATGCTCCCAATTTTCGAGCTCGACAGGTTTTGCTGGCTTTTTCCTTTTGGACTCGCTTTAAACCTGATCACGTACCATTTTCAAGATCACTGCTCGATGCTGTCAGGATTGGAAATACGCACTGCAACGTTTATGGAAATTTTCATAAAGCTTAAGAAGCTGCAGGTAATGTTTTCTTGGGATAATAAGTCTGAGTCGGTTCTACTTGAAGCATACTCTTACTACATCTCTGTTGCTTCTCATGGCAACGTACCAAAGTTTCTGCGGCCTACAGTGTAGCTGGGCCAAGCGCAGCGTCCTCATTCCCATTATGTTTTCCATTTGTTGAAGCCCTTGCAGAATAAGCTTTTGATACATTCGTTTGAAAGACGTTTTTGACTTTTTAAGATATAATTGTTTTACCGTGATTCCTGATGAATGTCCCTTCCTGAATTTTAAGCTACAAGCAGTACAAACTACCGAGGGAGCATAGTAGACAGTGAAGTTTGGCTCATGTAACGAGTACTGCCATTTGTTGTGCATATGATAAATCTATCAGCGATCTTTATGTTATTGGACTTCTGCACATTTTCCTGCAGGCAGGCGATTGTACGTATTCTGGTTCTTCTACCTCTACGGTTTTTTTTTCCAATCATGCTTTTCACAAACAACTGTCCTTCACTCGGTAGTAATTCAAGGAGTCGCGTTGGAGCTGGTGTGGCTTGTAGCGAAGGAAGGCATGCATAATCTGATTGTGGAATAGGAAGATGCTGGTATCGATGTGTTGATGCCATGTTTTGACATCCGCGTGTTGCGGCGTTCGAAGTGGCGGTACATCCAACACACGAATTTGTGAGGTTCTCATATTTATGAGAGGAAATAAACCTTAGCCCACGGGCAAGTTTTCAACGATGGTGATGATGAAGCAGATGTCGGGGGAAGTGATTATCGGCTCATACAGAGAAATGGAGAAGGACCTGAAACAACAAGATGGCCTTCTGGACAACTCTTATACAGCGCAATTTAAGAATCTTTTTTGGCATGGCGGCTCTGTCTATGATGCTTGGTTTAGCTGTGCTTCAAATCAGGTAGTGCCGTGTTTCACTGACGTCCATATTTCTAGCAGTTGTGATTGAAATGGTTGTATTTCTGAACAAGTAGTCACCTGTGTAAGTAGACATCGGAGTGATCTGCACTATAGATCTTGCGTATGGCTGCATATGTTTCAACTCTATTTCAGTGTAGATGTAGCGAGTACATTATGGTCTATGGAAGATCATGTCTTGACATCTGATTGAAAAGTGTATAATTATAATTCTCTAGTAGAGTGCAGGGTTGGCACTATAACGCACTTGGAAAGGGTAACCGATTACACCGGTTTAAAGTAAAATACGAAGTCAGTCCTAAAGAACTATGTGGCTTGTTGTCAGGACTGATGCTCCTGCAGGATGCAGTGACATTTAAAACTGATGCAGCCACTGCTTCGAACTAATTAAAGCTACCTTGACTCTTCAGGAAAACAAAGGATTAAGTAACTCTGTAAGATTGTTGGGACATTGAAGAAGAGGGTGGTGCACAGAAACTATGATACTAAGAGCTGGGCCGCTGGCACTGGATCATATCTGCACATGTTAATGGAGAATCCTTAGCCTTTCTCCGTTATAGAATCCTGTTGTGCCATTTATTCCCAGTGCCCATGTAATGTAGTATATGGATTTCTATTGTTTTGTGCTACCTGGTTAAGGTATTGCACTTAAATGTGAAGGGGAATGGACCTTTTAGTGATATTGGTGGGTAGGGCTATTTTTTAAGTTATCTATTGACCTCTGCTAGTGTCCAGGGCCATCCATTTGAAAGGGCAAAAGTTAACTTTGAAATAATTTGAATTACGCAATAAGGAATAATGGAAAATCTATTCCCAAATGTAAATGTTGACCAAAAATTTTATCCAGTCATTCCCAAGGGCCAAAACCATAGTTGCTCAGCATTTCGGAACACTTCCAGAATGGTCATTTTGGAACACTCATTTTTTTTTTGCATCGTTTTGTTGGATTGATGGAAAAAAAACATGTCCTGTCACAATGTTGATGGAAACTGATTCAGGGTGTATACATGTATACTCTAGATGAAATACGGTGCATAAGGGTTCCTAAGGTGTGGAATGCAGGCATGGACATAACAACAGGTCTTAGATAGTTAACTTGTCAAACTTATCAATTGAAGATGCATAATTAAACAATCACTATGCGATTTTGCAAGTGATTGTTCTATTAACGTCCATGTAAAATGCATTTATGCTTGCAAAGACTTAAGAAGTGACACCACATGGTACAAGAACCAAGAACCACTTATAATATGTGTCATTATTGTTACATCTTGATCACAATTTAGAATTGGATTATAAGTCCATAAAGCATACATGTCCATGGAGAGGAACCATGAAAAGGGATCGAGTATTATAATGCGACCAATACAAAAGTGGCTACAACGATGGTAGCTTGAGTTTGTATGTAGTATATAATAGAGCACGAGTAAGCTAAACAATATTAACACATTCTTAGCTTCCAAAGGAAACATGCAGCCCTTGATGAATGTCTCAATAGAGGAGAAGCAGTATGGTCATTCTTTGTCATTACCTTTAGCTCTTCCACTACTTGATGGCCTCTCTATGCAAGTGTGATTGTGACTTATTTGTACTGTGCTTCTTGTTTTAGATCCAAGTGGAGATGCACGAGTTAGAACTACCCTGAGCCATTGAGCTTGCGTGGATTGCTGTGGCCATGAATCGGTTTGTGTTATTTACATCCCTGTTTAACTGCAATTGACTAGGCCTCGTTTGTGGGTCTAGGAATGGTTAAAGGTCCCTTGTAGTCATGATCCCGATAATAGTTGACATTATTAACCGTCAGGGCTAGTATGGGTCTTGGAGGCGAGGGCTAGAGTTTTTGGAGGTGGCACATTGATCGTGGGTTTACTAAATAAATATACGTTGTAAGGGACTCTTGGGCTATGAGTATAAGTATCTTGGGCAGGGATTTACTTGTTGAGAACCACCCTATTTTTCTATTTTCCAAAATTTGACAGTGTTTTCCAACCATCACTCTTGATGAATTCAAACATGCCCTCTTTATATAGCCATCATGCATGACGGTAAATGGGATTATATTCTAAAAAACGGTAGAGAGAAGCAAAATATCTTTTTTCTATAGTTTTGCAAAAGATTTCAACTAAAAATACTTTGCTTAATATGGTGGCATGAGGATTCTCTTTCATAAGTGTTATCATTTCATCATGCTACTAGAAATTTATTCATTCTAGGGTTTGCTATTCTCTAAAACGGATCTATTTGTATTGGTCACTTTTGCAGTTATGTTCATATTGTGTTCGATTATGTCTATATGGTTTCATTATGCTATGACATATAGTTAGCTATTCTATAGACATGGTAAGTGGAATATTGATATTGATCATCATTCATCAATATAAGTATTATTGGAAACTTGAAAGTGATATTGGTGTTGGAGGATGCAATCCTTATTGTTGAATCATGCTTTGCTAAAATGACCCTGCTACGTTCCAAAATGCGAGCCATCTATGATGGTAAGTCATTAAGGCTGACAATACAATACCCATAATATTGGACGTTGAATCGATTCACAATTTCTTGGATCAGTGTGGAAGCTATTCATTCTAGCGAGTTATTGGGTTGGTATGTTTTCATGTGTTTATTTTTTATTCTCATTTCAGGATTTGCAGATTCAAACTCTAGGTTAAGTAGTGCATTTTTTTTCTCTTCTGACTTGAGTTAGATTGATTGCCACTTGAATAGATTTAGGGACCCCATATATTTTTTGGTTATTAACAAAGATCTTTTGATTTCATTGTACTTAAAGTCTTGTATGCATTATGGAATCTATTTGGATCATAGTAAATTCCATTTTTTGGGAATTCTAATTTTGATAACTTGACTATGAACAATAGATAATGAAGACTTTACATAATGACATGACTTTTGGAATTTTTTCTTCTTAATCCATTGATTATTATCTGTGAGGATTGGTATTCATGCAAGGTTGACCTGAAGGGGTTGCAAATACTTATATGAAAATATCCCGAATTCATGCTAGATTAGGATGGAAATTTTGAGAAGTGTGAAATGTGACATTGCACAAGCAAAAGTAAAAATTGTTACAATTTTTAAGATAGATTTAGAAAAAAAGAAAATAGTAAATGAGAACGGGAGTGCAAAGTTTGCAACATATTCACAAGTCTCTTAAGTTGATGCCAATGTATTTGATGGATATTGTGGTTCATTGTCCATCTATTTTAATAGTTGTAGTGTTTGGGACATCTTAAATACCTTTTTCGCATCAATAATTCAACTTGATGCTTGTAGGTCATTGTTTCATGAATTGGCTCATATTGAGGCTACTTTTACCCATTTAAAGTTAGTGATGATTGTTGACATAAAAAATACATTTTTCTACATTACGACAACATTGGTGCTATATTTGATGCATTTGTTGCCTATTCATTGTTGTACATGTAGTATATTATTCTTCAACGTTTGAGAAAACTGTTGAGTATATTTGAAGCATCATACATCACAAGTTCTAGTCTATCTTTTGCTTCCACTTGCGACTATGTATTCAAGAGCTTATAGCATGGATGACCATTTTTTGGCTTAAAATGTGGAAGGGCACTTCTGACTTATGACAGAACAAAGAGAATAGACGGTTTACACAAGATTATTACCACTCTTGCAATATGTCCAACTATAGTTAGAAGGTTTTAATATTATGTTTCCTAGTTGTAGCCTCATGCTTCACATGTTAGTATTGACTTTGTGCCGGAAACATTTTTTGTTGTGTGGATTATTTGAATGCTTTTATGCACAGTCTCAAGGTTCTACTTTCTGTGAAGACTTATAGTGAGATATCAAGGACTTATGATGGGACCAATATTGTTAAAAGTGCTATAATTATATATCAAGGAGATATAATTTGGTAGAATGTAAATAAGTCATCATGGCTTTTCTGTGATGCTTTCATTCAACATTCTCGGTCAATACAACAAATATGGTATCTATTTGCGTAAACAACATTATTATGGCATTTTTATATATATCGCTACCATGATCGAGATACGGAATTAACAAACCTATAGCGAAACAAGGCCATCACAACTCTACTACATACAAATGGACACCTATTTTTAGGGTTTGCAAGAAACTAAAATTTATGCTGTTGTAAGAAACAATGCTCGTTAGCTCTTATATGATAAAAATTTACTATAGACCATTCCATAGAAGCATCATGCTTGAAAACGTACTAGAATTTAGGGTCATTCCAAATCAAGATGATGTTTTTTTTTGGGGGGTTATTAAGGTATTTTTAAGGGGAAAAAGAAGCCTATATAGTTTCAAAAAATAGTGATACGTTACCATGAGAATTGATCTTTTGGAATTGGAGAAGCATCTCATTTTTTATTCTTTTTTTTATACAGTAATGCAACATATACTTCCCAAAACTACGTGCTTGGTACTCTTAGATTTAACTTATGAAGAGTCCAAAGTTGAACTAATGCACATAGTTTCAAATTGATGCATTCCAATCTCATTCTGGAATGATGCGCTCCGATCTTGTCAAACATCCTTTTCGCAGTATCACAATTGTTGCAAAAGTCCATATTTCTAGACTCTAGTTTGATTGAGAATGACCAAAGAGCAAAAGGACATAAACTTGAATGCATACAAGAGTAGGGCGAACACTTCGGAGTGTTGAGGATCCACAACTTCCTAGTTTCAAATTTTAAGCTTGTTCTCTAATCGTCAATGTTATGTAATTGGAAATGATAAGACTCAGGGCAAAGCAACAAATTAGTCATCAAATAAAAGTTGTTTAACGTTATGAGTCATGACATAGCATTCAAATAATTCTAAGTTTTAATGAATTTTATATCAATTATGACCAATGTTTAGATACCCGGCCAATTTGATGGTACGAACCACGTATGAATTGGTTAGGCTACAATCGAATCGTAGAATCGTTCGAACCAGTTTTTGTATTTTATTGAAACTTGTTTCTTTTCGAGGATAAATTATGATTATATAAACAATATTAAGTATCAAGCTAAGTCAGGGATGTCTGTAAAGCTAGCATGATGCATCAACTAGTTTGGTTTTCTCATAATCAACCTCCAAACCTCTCTGCTTGCCATATGAGTGCATTGCACCAGGCAACAACGTTTCATTATTCATTGTAGCGTGCCCCTCTTTGAAGTTTGGATGTGGATATCGTATATTAGAGTGGAGACCAACTTCTCCCCAAGACGAGTCACGACAAAATATTTTATCACCGACTCCAAGTCTCCAACTCATTCATATAAACTTTAACGATTGAACAATGTAGGTGAGAGTGGGCGTTCTTGTTTCAAAATTCACACCTATAGTATTTATTGATGGGTATCTTGAATAAATTTTCTTGAGAATCGAGATCTAAAATGTCCCATCACCCTCTCTTGTTTAAGTCTATAGTTGCCCGAAAACATGTCTAGGGAAAAGTAGAGATCTCTCAACCTCTGGATAAGCATATGTTATTGAATAGAATCCAAAGTTGAGGGCTCTTCAGAAATTTACAAATTACAAAACAACAATATACCTTCTCCTCCTTATGTCGTTGCCTCCTCAATGATGGTAGTATTAACAACCTTCTAGTAGATTTATTGATAGCCCTTTTCATCACAAGAGGTAGACAATTTTTTAGCAGACATCAGTTCGAACCGAACCGTGGTTAGAATTGGGGCCCGGTTTAGGGTCGGCCGATTCGAACCACGGTTCGTGGTTCGAACCACGATTCGAGCAAACATTGATTATGACCTAGTGATGCATACGAAAGGGGTCACACAAAGCATACATGAAGCACTTAGCAGATTAAAATTGAAACTTGAAAATAATTATAATGTATATGATACGACCATAGTACCCCGTGGTACCGTTGGTATGGTACCGCCTTGGGATCCGCGGTACTAGGGCGGTACCATAATATAAAAAAAAAAAAATTTACCGTGTTATTTTTGCCAAAAAAAAAAAAATTTCTTTTTTTTTGTTACCGTCGACCGATATGGTACCGCGGTACCATATATGGTCCCGCGGTACCGGGATCCGCGGGATTTGGTACCGCGGGACCTTTGGATACGACACGTCTCAGTGAAAATGATCAATATTTATAAACTTTTCGAGATATATGTCACTGACAAGGAGTCGGCCAATGGTGAAGTATATGAGTATAATACATAGATAATGGATTTATAGTCTTGTCACATGAAAATAAACTATAATCCTTATGACTTAGAAGCATCACAATAAGATGAAGATTCCTCATCATTGTCACTGGTGGACCAATAGGAAGAAGATAGGGAATCTAGGATGCGCTATTATCTTTCCTAAACCTTTGCCTCTGCCTCTGCCACTATGTCTACCGGGGCCTTGCTGCTCCATCTGCTTGCGACATTGTTGCCTATGCCTAAGAAGTCTTTGGCTCAAAGTGCAATTCCATTGGGTGCTCAATGTTCTCTTGTCATCCGCAAGTTCTCGAGGGTGAAGCAAATGATCAATTGTGTGTATGGTCTTGTGGAGATAATAACACATGTCAAGCCACTTTTCTTGGATAGCTGACATTCTACAGAAACCAAAATAATAATCATTTCCTTGCAAAAGAAAACCTCAACAATGGTAAAACTCTTTTACAAAATAATAAAAGCATTATGCCCTTGCTCATCAAGACTTAGTTGTCAAAAGTTCTCCCCGATTAAATTCATAAACCCGTAGATGAGGCCAATTGTACAATCCTCGTGGTCCACCAACCTCAACACATGGTACGTTGGCCACATGACCTCAACCAGTTGCTCAGCTTGTCGTCAAAACTCATCTCCAAATACTATTATTTGAAACCTGAGTCTAGTTGTCTTGTTCCTATGATCCCATTGTGTGAACCCAAGGTTGGCTACCATCTAGCACAATGTTGGTAACCTGGTTGACGAATGTGAAGTAACCATTCCAACATGATAAAGTGGTAGACAAGCATGTGGGTGTTGGCATCTTCAGATCTAGCGATTTGTGTGTTCTAAACAATGGCAATGGCGCTCATCTTCCTCGCCACAAATGTGACCAAGGTCATGGCAATGGATGTGATCAATGCCATGTGCTACACACGAGGTCCACACAACAACATGGTAGTCTCTCCAAAAGCTTTCCCTTGGCAACACAATTGTTGGCATTGTCAATGAACACCTACGCTACATGTTGTGCCTCGACCTTGACCATTGTTGCACATTTATGCTCATAAACAAACTCCCTTGACCGCTGCTGCACATGTATGCTCAAAAATAAATTCTCTTGACTCAACATTGCTAGCCTGGAAAGCATCCACATTTGTAAGAAATAAAGTGCCCAAAGGATATGAAATCAAGATGTTAATAATAGGCCTATGCCTAATATTAGTCCACCCATCGAACAAATTAGAGAAACCATATGTGCCATAAGCATGTCGCATGGGGTTGAGCTCTCGTAATACATGCATGCTCATCTCTCAATTTTTAAATAATGCGTACGCAGAGCTTTGCACGTGGGGGTCTCCAGATGTGGCACCACAAGCTACAATCTTTGTTATCATGTCATGAAAGGTGCTAGTGTCGGCCGCAAATGCAGGGTAGCAATTGTAAGAAAAATTTGGCGTGTAAGTCTAGTGGCTGCCTAATGGTATGTCCTTTGCAACCCTTAGGCATTATGCTCTGTCCCTACCCTGTCTTGTGTAGTAGGTGCACATGGTCGTAGCCTCACTCTAGGGCGTGATTATGCTCCACCCTGCGGACTCCCCAACACCACCTATAGCTGCCCCAAGAGTTGCCACCATTGTTGAATCTGGATCCCTATGCCTTGCCTCCCCAATGTCAATTGGCTTAGTAGATCTTGCCCCAATTGACTCCCTTGATGGAAATGCATCCCTTGTAGATGATGGTCTTGCTGTTGTTAATGGAGGCCATGATGGCCTTGTCATCATTGTTCATGTTGGCTTTGTTGCTAATGAAGTAGGCTGTGATGGGCTTATCATTTTTGATGAACTAGGTCATGATGCCCTTGTGCTTGATGGTGAAGGGAATGGTGGACCAACCTATAGTTTCACGAATCGCTAATTCGAGCCCAACGAATTGGAGGTTCTAATTGGATTTCGATTCAGCTGATTTGAATTGGCAACCAAATTAAAACTTTTTTTTTTCAAAGTTAGAGACCATTATCATGGTTCAAAGTTCAAATCTATTCATCATTATGCTTTTCAGGCTCCCGATTTGAATTGGGTCAAATTGGCCAAACCGGTCCAATTCAAACTGCCGATTCGAATTGATTGGAAAACACTAGATCAACCTTGGTGCTAGAAGGTGCACCGTTGCTGCCAACCCTTGATTTTGTGCCAATAAAACCTATTTGTCCACCAACTTGCAACATGGGCCTAGGAGTTGGCCTAATCATTACTATTGCTCCATATGTGCTTACTATTAAGTGCAGGAACTACCATAAATGGGGCGCCCCAGGACTGCCCATTTGGCTTTGTCAAACCAAGCAAATGCGCTTGAACTTGAAAAAACTATTGTTTCTCTCCAAGAGACTCACCTCCACCAATATGCCTTGTGCGACCACTGGCATGGCTATAGGAACAATAAGCCCAATAATAGAAGGTAAAAAATTCAACACAAAGTGCATAGGTGAAAAAAATGCAGCTAACACACCTCAAAAGCAACCAAACACTAGCTCGTAATGCCAATGAATGCATTCTAAACCCCTATACCCTAAACCTAAAAAAGGCCCTATGCACGTCAACCACATGACATGGTCATGCTGGATCCACATCACCCCGTAATGCACTCCATGCCCTCAAGATATGTACCACACGCCAAAAGAAGCTTGGGAATATGCAGTCACTCTCTCCCTATCAACCCTATAGCCAATCCTAGCGACAAGAGTCACTCAAAATGATGCACTATAGCCTCCAAACAAAGAAACGAAAAAAATGGTGGAATGAAGCCTCTGCTTTGTGTGCAAATCTTCCCACTCACTTTTCCCCTCTTCTATTTCCTCTAGTCAAAGATCCACGATTTTTGTTTTGTCTAGCGCTTATGTGCATATCCCTCCATCCCTCTTTGTGAAGCTCCATTTGGTTTGCTATTAAGAACTAGCACCTACTTATAAAGATTGGCTGACAAACATATTGAAGTAAGATTGACATCCCTCAAGTGCCATTTGAAAATAAATGTAGATATTTGTGTAGTGTATAGAAAATGCTAAGCCCACCATTGAGTGCAAAAGTACTAGGCAATAGGAGAGACGAGAACGAATCTATGGAGACAAGTGCAAGTTCTCATCAACAAGGACAATCAAAATGCGACTTCACAAAGAGGAATGGAGACATAAGCATGTTAATGCTAGATAAAGATAATAACATTGACAGAATGAACATGGATAATCATTATCAAGAAGACTAGAGTAGCTCATGGAGAAGGTAGACTCCAAGGGGCCTCTCTTGATATATATTGTGTGTGTGGTCTTTGTCATTTTCTACTCTATTGCATGGGGTTTGGGGTTTTATTTTGCATATATTGAGATGTCTTCTAATACCCTTATATGAAGTCTTCATGCATCTAGTAAGCTTCATCGTTTGTTTGTAGAACCTAGATCCATGTTTACGTAAAACCCATTGTTTAAGCAATTGCAATTCACTCTAGTGGAGAATATTGGTTATGTGACATTCATGACATGCTATGATGTAGGGGGTTGATGTGACACTCATGCCCAATTCTAGCTTTGTGCCAGTAGCATTGGTTAGGCATGGCAAACTTTTATCAATATTGGTATTCTATCATTTTTCGAATGCGTACTTGCTTATGTGATTTGTGGATCTTTTTTGTTGGTCTATTTTGTCTCCACCTACTACTATAGAGTATACCTTAGACTCATGGGCTATTCACCTCACTTGGTGTTTGTCCTCTTTAGTCACATCTCTTGATCCTTCTACAATTTTTGTAGGCCAACAATCAGCTTGAAAGAATGTTTGCACTACCATTCAATATTTACCACGACCCACTACAAAATTGTTTCGGAACGTGCATTCTAGAATGTTAGTGACCCGTGACCCGGAATTATTTTTTTGGTGCAAAAAAGACTAATGGCCTGTATTTTTTTTTTGATAGTTGAGTTAGTATTAAATGAACTTGGAAATAATCAGTGAATGCATCAGAAGAACAATGTATTGATAAACTGGAAAGAGGCAAAAATAACATTGCATAGAGGCTAGAGCATATTCATCCGGTTAATTATATATAGAGATATTGTTGGCACTACTTGAATTTTGTTGAGCACGTTGAGTTGACTCACGTTTTTGTCACAAGCTCTCAGATGGGTGCTTATGCTTCATAATTGTTGTTGATTTGCTGTCATTGAATACGGTTCCATGTGATTTCATTTCACATAATATAGAAATAGAGATGTTCGATAAAGAATCACTTAATGGCCCAAAATTGGACCACTCCTCTTAAAACTCCGAGCAAACTAGGTAAGTGAATTTCTCTTGAAAACACCTTCAATTTGATACCCATGTTGGCACTCAAAAAAAAAAAAAAAAAAAATTGTATTCCTAGAAACCATACTGGGATTTCTTGGATCACATTCCGGATCACGTTCTAGAACCCGTTCCGGATCGCGTCTTGGAACGGAACACGCAACATTGTTTACCACACATACCAAGTTATAGGGCTTTGTTTTTATGTTGTGGACTTGTTTATTAGCATCTCTACTTCTGTTGCTTTTTATTTCACATTTTCATTTTTTTGTCAAATAGCTCACAAGCATTTGACCATTGAGTTTTGTCATTTGGTATTTGAGCCATTTGGCTCCCTCTATTTCTTTAGAGGAGATATGAAATGGAGGGTCAGCGATATTTGTTAGCTTTTGCTTATTGATGTTCATAAAATGATCTTAATTGAAAACTGTGTAGTATTCTTCAATTTGTTTTCCATTGTTATCATATGTGCTACTTTATATCATATGTGATGCTTTATGAAATATCATGTTCTTAATCGTAACTAATTTCCTGTCCTTGATGTTTGCAGGTTGCACAAGTCTTGTTGACACTCCCCTATTCTTTCTCACAGATTGGTATAGTTTGGGGAGTCATATTCCAAATATTTTATGGGCTTTTGGGATCATGGACAGCCTATCTTATAAGTTGCCTTTACACAGAGTATCGTACACGTAAGGAGAGGGAGAATGAGAGCTTCAAAAACCATGTCATTCAGGTAAGGAGCTAATTACACTTTACTTTTTCTGAACTTTCAAAATTGAAATCCTTGCTTCTTCTACCAAGTTATTAGGCCAAAATTTGCTTCGATTGATCTGTGAACAATCTTCATGTGTCTTCTTCCCAAGGTCCCCTCCATTGTTTGTTTCTTTACTTGTTGCATTGCAATGTTTTGAGGGCCGATTCGAATCGGCGGTTTGAATTGGCCAATTCGGTCGGTTCGAATCGGTTGGACAGGTTCGAATCGGCCGATTCGAACCTCTAAATTAATTTTTCTCTTCAAAATATGTAATACGACCTTATACAACCGATTTCAGTACGTTTCCAACCTATTACTACCTTATACAACCCATTTCAATATCGTTACAGTTCAAACTTCAATGTTCCATTCTATGATCTACCCCCTTTTCACCCAATACTCTTCACCCAATAGATTGGTATCTGGTACAATATGCTAATAACAAGAAATGAAACATGGGAGGTGATCTTCGTCAAAGAAACATGAGTATATGAGTTGCAGCTGCTTTGAATATGAACGAATCAGATTATAAATAGAAGCATTCTGAATTTTCTATGCACATATATAGGGAATAAAAGAATCTTGGTACATACAACATATAGCCTACATTTACACAAGTATAGATTACAACCATACAATTATCCATATATTCTTGTTACTAGATAATTGTATGTTTATTACAATGATCAGAAAATCGATTCGAACCTTTTCGTGACCTTAAACCCTAAAGCCGATTCGAAAACTTTTTCTATTCGAATCGGGCTGATTCGAACCACGATTCGTTCAGGCGGTTGTTATCAAAATTCAAGTCCATGGGTTATTGCAAGTTTGATGAAAACTCCAATGTATTGTTTTATAACTTGTCTATGTAAGAATGAAGCTATGATAATGCTTCTAGCTCTGTGTTTTGATCATCAGCACATCCATTTTTCGCCCTTCAACTCTGTTCTACAAAACTAAGAAGTCTGCCAAATTATTTAAATTCAGAATAGGTTTGTATCTTCAGTCAGGATCATCTTTAAAAAAGCAGTTTCTATCTGGCCTTTTGTGATGTTGATTCATCTTATATATATTTCAGTTTGTCATATGTTCGCTAGGATTTTTACTCCACTGCACTTCATCACCAACTGTTCCTACCAGCTCCATTATTATCATCTGATCCATCTGATATCTGAACCTTATTTCAAAATTAATATGTTTAAAAGTCCATCCAATTGATGATCATTCCCCAAGGTACTGTTGGATTCCTTCAAGCATTATCATCGAACGCAAAGGATGACAATGAAGAAGGGCACAAATCTTGTGTTTTTTCTTTATCAAGACTTTTTCTGGTCTCTTGTATGTGTGCAACAAATTAGGGTCGAACTCCCTACCTGAATTAGAGGAAATGTCCTCGCCAATTCAGAAAAAAAGAGTCTTTATCAAAACTTTGCTGGCTTTTCAGAAAATAACTTCTACTGTCCTTATAATTTAAAATTTGATGTTTTAATTTCCAAATTTCGGAAATTATGATCCCTGGTTTAATGTACTCAGAATGTTCATGCAGTGGTATGAGGTACTTGATGGGCTGTTAGGACGTCACTGGAAAGCTGCTGGCTTTGTCTTCAATTGTACATTTCTCCTCTTTGGCTCAGTCATTCAGCTTATAGCTTGTGCCAGGTACTTGCTGTCCATCTACCAACTAATTTCTTTGCTAGTCTAACATGGTATATTTCTGTATGATTGGCACGTACATCAAGTGGATCTGCTCTCACATGCTTACCTTATTTGTTTCAGCAACATATACTACATACATGATGGACTGGATAAGAGAACATGGACTTATATCTTTGGTGTGTGCTGTATGACGACTGTGCTGGTTCCTTCTTTCCATAATTATCGAATCTGGTCATTCTTGGGCGTTGGCATGACCTCATACACAGCATGGTACATGACTATTAGTGCAATCGTTCATGGCAAGGTATGCCCATGAACTCTCCTTTCAGAAGTGCCATTGATCACCGAGCATTATTTTGCAATGAAGTATGCTATTTCAAGGGCTAACTAAACTGCGTGAGAATTAACAGGTCAAAGGAGTTAAACACTCAGCACCAACAAGCCTGGTTTTGTATTTTACTGGCGCTACCAACATACTCTATACATTTGGTGGTCATGCTGTTACAGTGTAGGGCAGCCACTCTTTGTTTTACCTTTTTATTCATCTTCATGTAAGGAACTGGTACTCTGTAGCTTTATCTACAAAAATTTGTGTTCTTTTTCAGATGAGAAGAATAATCAATTAAGCTGTTCTTGAACCGTATGCTAGAAATTAAGTTTTAACCTGCTTCTTGCATTTTTCTTATAGTTTGTTTGGGAATATTTAAAATTTTCAGGGAGATCATGCATGCCATGTGGAAGCCACACAAGTTCAAAGGGGTTTACCTTTTGTCCACCTTGTATGTCCTCACAATGACATTGCCATCTGCAATAGCTATGTACTGGGCTTTTGGTGATGAATTGTTGCATAATGCAAATGCCTTGGCGCTACTTCCAAAGAATGGTTTTCGTGATCTCGCTGTGATTCTGATGCTAGTACATCAGGTCTGACTCTATTTATCGTTGACAATTTATTTGTTTTTGAGGTTGTAGTTTATTGTCAAAGTCATGATTTATAACACTGATGCATTCTCATATGTTCTGCAGTTCATTACTTTTGGATTTGCTTGTACACCACTATATTTTGTTTGGGAGAAACTGATTGGTATCCATGGCACAAAAAGCCTACTACTACGAGCGGTTGCGAGATTACCAGTTGTTCTTCCCATCTTCTTTGTAGCAATTATATTTCCTTTTTTTGGCCCTATAAATTCGATGGTAGGCGCTTTTCTAGTTACTTTCACAGTGTATATCATTCCTTGTGCAGCTCACATGGTAACATTCAGAACGGCATTCGCTCGAGAGGTACACAGACTATCTTGAATATATTTCCAGTAATCCAAATTATTTGCTTGTTCTAAGCTTAGTTGCCTGTTCATAAATGGGACGTTACCCAGATTTTTTTTACTCTTCAGAATGCTTTCTTTTTTTGGGTGTTCTTTGCAAATGTTCAAAAATTTGGGGAAATAAGTCTGTTATATTTGCCCGAAATGCCTTACCTCTATAGAAATGTCAATTTAAAGCATTAATTTTTGTTTATTGTTTTCCCTTGAAGAACGTTTGGTCATATATAAGGGAGCTTTTATTCTAAGGCTGTGCTTGTGTTGATTTGTTTTGGCCTCTGTCGATATAAGTTATGACAATGCCGTTCAGTTTTAGAAGAAGACACAAATAGCTCACTTATACATTGCAGAATTGAATTTCTTACAGAGTGTGATACATTCGAAAGGGATCGAGCTCTGATTATGTCTTTTTATACTGCATACAGAACGCTGTTGAGAAGCCCCCTTTTGTCATGCCAAGCTGGGAGGCAATGTACATCTTCAATTGCTTTGCTATCATTTGGGTCTTGATTGTTGGAACAGGTTTTGGTGGCTGGGCAAGCATGACCAATTTTGTCCATCAAGTTAATACTTTTGGCCTTTTTGCAAAATGTTATCAGTGCCCATCAAACACGACTCACAGTGAGAAACATCAGAATTGGCTACCTTGATATTTCAGGAAAGATGTACAATTCTTCTACCTTCAGTGCGAACTTCAATCAATCTGCCGGTGAGAGTGTGAAGAGCATCACCTTTGGTATGAGTTTGTCGTCAACAAAACAAATTGTTACAATGAGAATATAAGAGATGTCATGGGTGAAGCCAAATGTAATGCTTTGTATCGTCAGAATGTGCAAGTTTTTCTTCTTTAAAACGTATTCACACCATGGACCATTTACCTCTGGGAGATTTCTGTTATTTGAAGGTATGCCTACTTTTCAAATCCTTCACTTGTAATTACAGTCAGGCCTACTTTTCAAATCGTTCACTTGTAATTACAGTCAGGTAAATGCTGAAGGCTTTCAATTTGGCATTGTAATAAGTATACTGGTTGCAAACTTTTGAATACATCAATGACATACATACATGTGTGGCCTACATGACCAGAAAATATTAAGAGCTTAAATGACTGAAGGTATTTCAGCATCAGATCACTTTTTTTGAGACAATTTTTGAGACAATTTAAGTTGAAAGGGCTGTTGTGAAAGGAGTAAATGTCCATTATCTAAATATAAAATATAAAATATAAAATGACGAAGCCTTAATTAGACTGGATGAAGTTTTTGGGCAAGCAATTGTTTTGATTGAATACAAAGTTTGTATAAAATCTTTTCCCAGAAATGTATGTTTTGATTTTGCAAACTTACACTTGAAATTCTATAAACTGTTTTTGCAACAAAGCAAATTGAAGCACATTTGATGTTTTGAAGATGATACAGGCTTGAATAGATGAATATTTACCCATTTATGTACCATATAAAGTGCTGGCCTGAAGTTTACACTCGAAATTCTGGAGTACAAACTGTCTTTGCAACAAAGCAATTCAGTGTCTTTGATGTCTTATAAATTATATGAGCTCAACTACATGAATCTCGAGCCATTTGTGAACCATATGAAGTTCTGGTCTGAAGTTATTATGGAATTGAGGTTGAAGCCCTGTTGCTGCAGTTTCAAAATTCCTCAGTCCACAGGATTAGTAATTTAGCCTTTGTAATGGCCTTAAAACAATTTTTTTGCTATCTCACTATGGGCATCTTGCTCTTTATAGCTAACATTTATAGGTGTAGTCTCTACACAGGTCAGCTCATAGAAATTCCACAATTCCAAGAGGATAAGTATCAAATCTAAGCCATAGGGAATGAAAAAAAGTACGCTGAATATATATATATACATCAGAATAAATTTTCTTGATGGCAACCATATTCTGAGATATCTAGATTCGAGAAGGAACATGTAGAAAGATGGCTTGCTTGGGTGGAAGTTTAATCGGTTCACATTCATGGAAGGAACACTCAAAACCACAAGCCGCGATAAATATGAAGACAACTAGTTTCTGGACCGAATGCTTCCGACAACATATTGCTGGCGACTTGGACGGAGTTTTGGTGTAAATTTTGCTGTGAGAAAAAAAAGACGTTCATGTAGGTGTTTCAAAAGATATAGAGTTCTTTTAGCGTACATGTGTAGTTGTAAGATTGCATTTGATAACACATCTTAGGAGACATTAGCATTGATTAGTATGGGGAGAGCTGAGTTAACTAATTTCCTGAAGGAGATTGTGATGCATTATAGCACCCAGTCTACAGGAGAAATCGCAATGAGCAATAGAATATTTAGTGCATAGGCTTCTCGGAAATATGGCTTTTTTGTATCAGAGATGACAATCTCTAGACTCTTGAGAAATATAGATCAGTTGTTGCATGGAGTACTTGCACAGCCAGAATTGAAGAGATTGAGGAAGCCAACTTGTCCACAAGTGGAAGAGGCTACCTTCTCTTGGTTTCTAGCTATGCAAGAAAGGGGAGCAACAATCATATATGACCTTTTGTGTGGTGTTGCCAAGAGATTCTATGAGAGACTTTATAAAGATCCACGAGAGAAAGAGTTGGTGTTTTCACACGGTTGGGTCCGAGGTCTCAAAAGAAGACACCAAATTAAAGGATATACTAGACATGGAGAGGCCACTGGAGCAGATCATTCAGAGGAAGTACAAGCTCGAATTGTAGAGATTAAGGAGCTCATCTCAAGGCATTTAAAACTCCATATTCATTGGTTCACTGTAATTTCATCTGGTGTCAATTTGATGTAATTTTTGGTGCAAATCTTAGGATAAGCTACCAAGATCACTTGCCATTAATTAGTTTTGAATTTGTTTCATGATAACTAATTAATCTAGGTTGATTTCAGACCTTCTTAAAGTGGAAACTAGGTTTAGAAAGTACATCAAAGTGAAAGAGAGAGAGTCATGATTACAAGTTCATCTGTTGGATTAGAAGTCAACATTTGAGTGAAACATTGCAAGTTAGAAACCTTTGTGAGTTTCAAGTTCAAACAAATCTATATTTTGTGTGTAGAATTTCACTAGTAAGATGGAATTTGCTGGAGCATACCTTCTAGAAGTTAGTGAAAGGTTAAATTCTACCAATTATGCTATTTGGAAAGTGAGGTTGGAGTCACTCATGGTGTTCCAGGATTTTTATGAGTTTTTGATTGATGATGAAGATGAACCTCTAGGTGCACAGGAGTTAGCTAAATACAAGAGAAGATCTAGGCTTGCACTTCATTGTGTGAAGATGAATGTAAGCAATGATTTGTTGAGAGAAGTATTCGCTTGTACTAGTGCTAAAGAGACTTTAGTAACACTTCGAGGGTACTCATGCTTAGGAATCAGATTTTGCAAAGCATGAAGAGGAGCTTGGAGAGTGCACAAGTTTATGTGCTCAGAATCAAGTCTCTCAATAGGGAGTTAGCTTCCATTGGAGAGAAGATTCAAGATAGTGAGCTTGTTCAGATTGTCCCCTAGGGAGTGACTTTTCAAATTTGGTCCAAAGCTTTACAATCCAAGACACTTTGCCCATTTACAGTGTATTAGTGGCTGAAGAGTGTTGGATGATGCATACCAAGGCAAGAATGAATCCTATTTTTTTACAGGATCGTGATGAGAAAGCTAATTTCTCATTCAAAGGCAAGAAGAAGTCCAATGGCAAGAAGAAGCACTTCAAGGAGACCAAGGAGGAGGATGAGGCTTCAAGCTCAAAGGGCAAGATCAAAGACAAGTCCAACTACAAATGTTTTTTTTGTGGAAAGAAAGGACATTTTGCATCAGAATGTCTCAAGAAGAAGAAGGCACAAGAGAGTTAGGTGGTCACGCTCAGGTTTATAAACTACCATATATGGGGCAATGCCCATGGTTCGCCCATCTGGCCTGGTCAAACCAAGCAAGTGTGACCTAATCGTAGCACTGCAACGCAATGCCATCTGCATGCACTTGAACCTGTAAAAACTATGGGATCTTCGTCCAAGAGATCCGCCTCCGCCGACATGCCTCGTCTCGCTACAGACATGGCTAAGACCTAAGACCCCTCAGGACGTTATAAAAAAGTTCAAAAACTCAATGGAAAGTTGAAAATAGGGAGCTAAAACAACCCTAAAGAAACCTAAGACCTAAACCATAATGACAATGGATGCCCAAGGTCTACCTCAAATCACTAAACCTTAAACCTTACACCTAGAAAAGATTGTGCAAGAGCGCCTCATGCACATCAATCACATGCTTGCTCAAGGTGATCGCCTTTCTAAATAGAAGCTTGAGAACATGCAATCATCTCCTTAGCAATCCTATAGCCGATCCTAGCAATAGGAATCACCCAAAATAATGCACTGTAGCTTCCAAAAAAAGCAAAAAAATAAAGAGTTAGAAAAAACTTTTAGAAGTTGCCTTGCTTGCAAATCTCCATGTAGTCACTCTTGTCCTCTTCTATGTGCTAAAATCAACTTCCACACCATGTTTTCTCACACTAGCTCTTTTAGTGACGCGAAAATATCCAATACTTAGTCTTTGTTATACCAATTCGATTTTTTAGTGTGCCCCTCAAATGTGTTGGAAATTTAGTTCCAATCTAAAACTTTTCATGTCATAGCTACTATGCTTATCAAATTTGAGCAGTAGGAAGTCAACCTTTGAAGGTTTGCAATTTTTACTCAAGACTTAAAGAACATAGTCCATCAAACAAACTTTCTCATTAGAATTTCTCTCGAAATTTGAGTTTTATTTTATAATTTCTTCAAATCTAGTCCTAATTTTTGTTTTATTTGAATATTCCTTGAATGAACACTTCATCGAGTCAAGTCAGTATTCTAAATTTCTTAATTCAAATTTGAATTTCACACGTGTTTGAATACTACCGGATTAGTCTGCACTATGCTTAGTATTCCTACATAGTTGAGTACTACACTCTCTGGTAAAAGTAGACCATTGTTCTTGTCACATAGTTCAGACAACTTTTGATCGTGTATGAAAATCTAATACATATTTGGTGCATCTCAACCACTGAACCTATGTTATTTTGGGATGGTAGGCTTTATGGGTTTTCTATAAATAACAAGTAGTTGTGAAAAGAGAATCAAGTTGGAGAGTCATAACTACAAGCTCCTAAGCTATAGACTCAAAGTTTTCTAAAAAACCATTTTACTATTTGTAGTTCAAAAAATAGAATACTATTTTTGACGAATTTTCTAAGTGATTAGTATAACTTACAATTGTATCACGCTTAGTTTTAATAGTCCTGGACATTTTGGTTCAAGATATGTACTTTCATTATTAGACAATGACTAGTCCAGAATCATCCATCTTTTTAGCTATTGGTAATTGTAGAGGCAAAATCAAGGGCAGATTAATTTCAATCCGCTCGTACACATTAATTCTAATATAGTGAATCTCATTACTCACAATCTTCAATTGACACTATCAAATCGTAAGTTTTGACCTTGCATATTATCATAATTAGTTTTGATCTAGTTACACACTTATCTTTCTAAGTTACTAGCATGGAATTATCTTCTTTAGATTTAAGACTCATCGAAAGGTTCGATGTAAAAGATTTTCATGTGTAAAAATTCATAATGAAAATGCTACACTCCTAGAGAAGAGAAATAGTTGAGAGAAATAATAAAGTAGTTACACAAGAGAGATCAACATAAACTTCACCAATAGTTCCACAAGGAAAAGAGCAAGGAAGTAAGGATATTTATGAGAGTGAAGCTAATGAGCAAAGTATTGACAAAGGTGAAAATTTTGATCGAGAAGCAATTATAGATAGCAAAAGTTTCAATTGGAATAAATAAGTCGAGAGCTCATTCATAAATGCAAATTATGATCACTTGGATAATCAGATTTCATCAGTAGTCAATGGTCAATTGGATTAGTCAACTTCCAATACATGCAAAAATTAAGGGAGTCAACTAAATGACCATCAATCTGAACTTAATTGGAATTAATTGGTTGGAGTTAAAATCAACAAAAGTCACAAGTGGATAAAAAACATGATGATTTTAGACATTAACAAAGAGTACCATTCCCCAAGACACGGGAGCGGCCCAGCAACCATAGGCCCAGCAAGTTCACACTCTCACGGACATGTCACTATATTTTAATGTTGTGGAAATGATGGAAATTAGTGATGATGAAGCAGAGGAAGCGGATCAGTCAGGAGGAAGTCTGACCCCTCCACTAACCACACCACCACTGTTTCTACTAACATTGTCTCTCCACTCCCTCCACTCCCACCCACATTCCCTCCACAACGTCTATTCTTTGGACTAACATCACCAACTCATACCCCTGATCAGTACCCAAACCATCACCAACCCTGAAAAGCTCTCTAAAGCATCTAAGCGCTCAATGACCAGCCTATCCAAAATGAGCTACCATATGCATTGGTTGGTAAGCCAACACCACGTGCTTGAAAATAAGGTCCAGTACCAGAACCAAGAGATCACACATCAACAAAAGCTGGCTAAAGAAAAGGAAAAAGAGGCGTAAGAAATAAGATCCGTGATGGCAGGGCATAAGATAAAATTGGAAGAGGTTCAACAACAACTGAAGCACCATATAATGGCCCAGATCGACCATGCGCGAGATGGTTCGTCGGGTGCAATGACAGTTGATGCCTCTCTGGTCAAGCCCGATGATATATAGTTCCAGGCCCCATAGGCTAAAGCCATCCGGATGGAAAAGTATGTGCGGCTAATTCAAGAACAAGAAGCCCAAAAAAAAAAAAATTGAAAATGTCACGGCCAAACAATGAAAGATCATCCTTGAGTCCCGAAAGCAACTAGAAAAAATGAGTAAGGCCCTGCAGCAAGTCTTGGACAAGGTGAACCAATTATGGGACACGGCGTGCAAGGCCCAAGTGGGTACTTTTGTAAAGAAACCACGAGATGATGATGGAGATGACGGAGCTGACAATAAGGATGGGCAAACCCAGTCAGTAGATGGTAGTTCGAAATCGGGTGGCCAGAGAATCCAAGCTGCTTCCAGAGCTTTCCCCCTCCACCACCTATTTTTAATCCTTATTCTTATTCTTTTGAAGAAAATATTGTGAGCATTGACACATATTTAAGTTTGTGCTAAGACTATGTCAATGATTTATGAGGTTTTAGTCGATTCTCATACAAAGTTGAAAGCTATGCCATGAGGTGCAAGCTTAAGTGAATAAATTGTCCATAAGTTCACAAAAATCTTACATATCTTTTCATGATTATAAGGGGTTCAATGGTGAACTTGAAAGCATGCTAAGTTGCTTGGCCTCAAGTTCTTGTTGTATGGTATTTTCATGGTCATCCTACACATGCATACACACATACATTTTCTTCACAAATATTTCTATACTCTTTACTTACCTCATCATGCTTTTCCGTTGCATTTGAGATGGTGACCATTTGACTTGTGATAGGACCAATACTTGATTGTTTGCTTACAACGAGAAAGCTTGAGCACCAAATTTTGGCTCTTTTGTGCTCACTTTGCAACAATTGGTTGTTGATTTCGATAGTCCTAGCTCAATACTATTGTACTTTGTGGAAAATCTAATTGGTTTAAAGTTGTTGATGAAGAGAACTATAGCTTGCAAGTTGCTCACTAGTTTTCTAGGCTGAAAATCTAGTTGATATAAGAACAACTCACAAGACTGTGGTATGTCATTGACCTCCTTGGATTTTGATCTGTCTTGTGGTTTGTTGTAATCTTGCTCAAGATTTATATTTTCATTTTGTCATATGGCTTGCTAATGTACTACTTTGCACCCTTATATTGTCAGGTTATGATTCATGCGTGAATGGTTAAGATGTGTAGCTCTCTAATTTACACAATTGGTTTATGATTGACTTGTTTGATATGGCTTTGTTGTTGCACACACGTGCGGTCATGTTTACTACATCTTCATAAGTGATTGACTATTGCACTTTTTGCATTCTTCTTTGCTATTTAAGCACATACATTTCCGTTTGTCAAATCATTGTCAATGAATGTATAAGAGTCTAAGGATGTTTACATTTGAAGTTAATATGCATTTTTAATGAATGTGGTATTTATGCATATGGTTGCTAATGCACACTAAGTTCTATGGCACCATTTAGTTACCATGTTCAGATTAGTTTGGAGACTAATGGATAGATTGCTGTAAGCACGACCATTAATAGTCTCATTGTCAATTCTAAATGTAGCCTTAGACGACTGTCAAGACAAAGCTTTCAAACAAACATTCATTGTCACAACACGTAGATCATTCATTTATAGCAGTGTTTTTCATATCTGGTTTACATTCTACTTAATGTTCTAATGGTATTCATGTTTGTCCAGTTTTGAGGAAGCACCTACTGTCAAAAATGCAGCCTGCTGCTTGGTGAGGACAAATCCTATTTATTTGGAAGAGTGTTCTCTAGTGGCTTCTACTCTTTAACAAGAAATTACTTTCATTGACCTGACTGAGTACTGACACGCTGTATATACCTGAATTGTGATTTGTGTAAACTTGCAGGAGTGTAAAATCAAAATAATCAAAATTCTCTGGCTGTCAAAATTTCAAGTGATGTAGTCAAAGCAAGGCTGCATTTAAAAATGTAAGTTCAGGAGCTTGGTTACTATTTTACTGGAAGGGCTGAATCAGGCATGAAATATAGCAGCTACCAGGAGGAGAGCAGGGAAAGGGAACCTGATGTTGTTGACTGGAGCAGTTTTGTTTGCATACTTGGCATTGTCATAATGTAAAAAAGCTTCAAAATGTTTTATCAAACTTTGACCTCGATCTAATTGGATAGCTACTTGGTTGTGAGAGAGAAACGGGACGGTGGATAATATGGATACCATGCCGGGCCTCTCCTCATTAAAAAATGGCCTTGCCCTCACTTTCGTGAGAGTTCAGGAAAAATGAAATATCCTGTGTAAATCCCTGCAGTATATCCGTTGTGCACGGATCTTTGGCTGTCTGCGGCGTACTCCAATACAAGTTGATTGAGTTGTGACACTACATCCCCAATCGACAAGCTAGGCAAAACTCAAGGAAGAAAGAAAGATTCAGTAATTTCTTGAAGGTGACAAACATGGTACATAAGACTAAAAGAAAACGCACCAACTAGTTTTTGATGATATGAAAATTCAAGGCGTCTCTCTGGAACAAAGAAGTGAAACATATAAAGTGCTTAATATGCTGAGTTTTCTCTTTTCTCTTATATATAATTTCATGTTGCTGAGTGGATTCAAAACCCATGAACAACACAGCACTTATTGGAGGACTCAGTATGTCTAATTGTAAATAAACATTATGATATATCACGAGGAATGAAGAACTGCATGGATCATAATCATCACCACTCAGGGCATCATTTTGGATTGTTTGCTGGGAAAATGTTGCAAGTCCCAAGTGGAGGTACTGTAAATCTTTGATGTGTGTTGACCTAGGATGTGTCCAAGAAGTGGGAACGCCTCAAATCTGCTCTCAATGAAACTCATGGAGCTGCAAGTGTCAGTTAGAGTTCTGAGTCACCCTCACATCTGATCTTTGAATAATAGTATATCTTCTTTTTAGAAGTTGCTTTTTGTAAACCCTTGGCAAATCTATTCTAAAGAAAATGCTTTTTAACCATGATGGATTCACAAGAGAGCCACTATTCATTTCCAGTGTGTGTGAGAGACGGAGACGGAGGGAAGGGAGGAGAGAGATTTCCTTAGAGGCGTTTATGATAGCACTTAGTCCAACAATAGTAAATCTTTGTAGAGATTGATGAGAGATCTGTTTTGCAAATTTCAATTACTACATATTACATATTAGTAGCTAAGTGATTTATCACAAGTATGTGTTGCCAATTAAACCTTGGAATCAAAGCATAATTCTATCAGAAATCAATTTGCAGATTAAACGAGACTATATTAACCCTCCATCCTACTTCCCGGGTGCACTCCCACCTCAGACTCTCTCTTCCATGCATCCTTGACAGAAAATAGAGTTAGAGTACTCGAATTTCTGGCAAGGAATCTCTGTTCTGAGGGCAAACCACCCATGGCCTTGAGATGACAGTAGCATCGTTGTTTCTAAAGCATCAAAGGCTCCTGAGGTAGGGATTTCAGAGAGCATCGCCTGTTTCTTGCACCTGAGGCAGGGATTTTAGAAAGCATAGCCAGTTTTGTGCACTTCCCTGCAAACGGATCTGCAGCAGGTTGGTAGCTGTTTTTCCTCTAAAAAAAAAACTTCTCTGAGGGCTCATTTGTAGCACATCTGCAAATCCTCGGCCATTCTACGGATCTGTGCATGTCAGAAAGCCCTCTCCTTGGGCGCGATCCAGCTGCCAGCCATGCTAAACGCTAGATTGATGCCAATCTTCCAGATAGCTGTGAAGAGCAACTGTGTAGAAGAGCATTGATATGGACACTCATGCTTCCATCAGGACTGTGAGACTAAAAGTATGAATAAGGATAACGGTGCTTCATTAGAATAATGAGACTTGCACCCAGAAAAAGTTACACCACTGACTCCAAATAGTCCTAGGAATTAGATCAAGCAAAGCTAATTCCAGCTTATCAAGACCTGAAAGGATAGTTACTCAAACCACCTCAATGATCAGATACTCGCGCGGCTACGAAGTTTCCCCACCACCTTTGGCTGCTTTAATCATACGAACACGCTCCTGCCAAGAAACTTGTTGCATTTCAAGTACCTTCAGTAAGAAAGGCCAAGCAAGCAAACATTAGCCTTGTTGCAGATTTATGCAAAAGTTCACTCACAAATAGATAGAGCAAACTATGATTTTGCTGGTCTTATCTTGTACCTTTTTGCTAACAACTGTGGCATCAGGAAGAGACGCTTTAATGTTCTGTTTCTCAATGTTCAGGTTGTCTAGATCTTTCACATTTCTTGCTTCAGTGAGTCTTGGCCTAAAGTCTGTTGATTTTGTGCCTATGCTGTCAGAGGTGGCCAAACAGGCTCCAAAAATTGCACCCTCATGTGCAGCTTCAACATCAGCTTCTCTTTTGGCCTTGAAGGAAAAAACCCAACATTACTGAATAATGACTCTGTTAAGTACTGAGGCTAATCTGTTTAAAAGATGGATACTAAAAATGTCGAAAGAAAAAAAAAGGTGAACAAAATGTTCATTCATATTATCCCTCTCTGAGAAGCAACATCTCTTCCTTTGGTGATTCGTGAACCATTTAACTTTTGAAAATGCATGTTCTGAATTAATGACTACTCCTGTACAGCTGACCTGAGTTGTAGATGACACAAATGAATGACCGGTGTTTTTCAAAAACTCGGTATCATCATGGGCACCTGTACCATCTGCTACACCAAAAATCAGAGAGCTTCATGTTGTTAAAGAGCTTATCCAGTGATTTAAACCCCAATTGAATATTATACTGGAAAAGGACATGCAATAAGACCGTCAAAACACAGCATAAAGCCACAATGATTGTGCTGTTGCACAACAGCCTATTGATAATTTGATCAAACATGTGATGTTATCAATAAGAGTTGCAATAAGATTGTGAAAGCGACAAGCACCAAAATCATAAGAGAGATAACTAACTCAAAAAATATCGAAATCACGCTTCAGCAGGCAATCTTGGCTAAGGTGACATTACCATTGTTAGAACTTAGAAGTGCATCAGATACACACTGCACTAGTAACATGGGCATTTCATTTGACTTGAAGAGTCTCAAACACATACAATTTGTTGTCACAACTAGAGCCTTGTGCAACCCCTTTAAAGAGATATTTAATATCCTTGGCAAGAAATTTATCCGTACAAAATTCAAATTCCAGGCCTTGACGTGTAGGACAAACTATTATTAGCAAATTTCTAGCAATGCTGGGGATCAATAGAGCACTTTTTATATTGCCTTTATGATCGAAAGGAGAGATTGGAAAAGAGAAAGTAGATTATTAGGGAAAAGCTTTTTGAGTGTTTAGGGATAAGAAAGAAGGGGGGAAAGGTCAAAGCAGGAGTACAATTGAGAATAAGGTTTCATGAGTAAGGAGAGTAGATACTAGATGGAGAAAAAATTTGAAATTGAGAGGAAGGAGAGGGTGTTAGCCTTTAGGCAAGGACAAGTTTAGAATTTATGAAAAATTATAAGGTAAGGATTATAAGGCAATTACAAAGCCAAAGTTCCTATTAGATGAACCGGAGTCGAAAAAAATTGTCTACCTTATCCTTGAAATCACTAGCAAGTGACGGCTAGTGGCCATCACAATGTACAATTGGAACAATAACCTGATCAGGGTAAGTAACAAGTGGCAAAGTAGACCTGGAGCTTGTAGATGTCGTGGCAGAGAAGGCTGCATAGATGCAACCAACTGTTGTGACAAAGCAGTGGCAATTATCTGTGGTGAATGAGCCTGGAATGCGTATGGTCATCTGTGTATAGAATTTTCTATGCTCTTGTCTATAGAGCATGTGAACTCTTGTCTATAGAGCATGTAAACTCTTGCGTAAGCACCTGAAGAGAGCTCTGAATGGAATCTTGCATCTGGCCCACTCTTCTCAAAAGAATCCAGCAGTCCCTCTTTAGGAGTATTAGTAGATGAACGTGGGGCAGGTATGACAGTAACCCACAGCATACAGCAAGATGATGCTGAGCACAATACAGATCTAGAATGTATTGCTCAAACCAACTCAATAAGTTGTACCAGCACTAGACATTGTTTCTCCATGCTAATCCGATGGGATAGTTGAAAGACACCCAAATACTGTGATGTCTCATATGAAAGAGCTGCAAAAGAAATGCACGGCTTGTAATGGTTCACAGATATAACAAGAACTACAAAAGAACATGTCCAAGTATGTATATCATGCAGATGCAAGCTCAAAGATATCTTTACCTGCCATATATGAATTGTAAATATAAACAAAATCGTAAAAGAATGTGTATCAGCTAGAAATGGTCTGATAGAATTGGTAGGCAGATATAAGCAAGAGCCCAAAGTTGTGTATTTCATAGAAGTAGCCCAATCCCTGGACTTGGAAGGACTGTTATAGAGGACCCGGGATCATCATGTATCTCTCTCTCTCTCTCTGTCTCTCTCTCTCTCTCTCTCTATATATATATATATATATATATATATATATATCATAGGTCCCGCGGTACTGGGTACCGCGGATCCCGGTACCGCGGGACCGTACTGGTACCGCGGTACCATGATGGTACCGCGGTACCATAATATAGTAATATAATTAATATTTAATATTTTTTGAAAAATTTTAAACCTAATCTACCCGTCCCCCTCGCTTCTTCTCTCCCAGTTTTTTTGCAGCCATCGTTGCCCTGCCTTTGCTACTGGTTTTGCTGCCCTGCCTTCCCTACCTTGCGTCTGATTTGCGTCGCCCTTCGCCCACAGACTGCCCTGCCTTGCATCTGATTTGCAAGAACCTGCCTTCGCCCATTTTCGGCGTCTCTCACACAGTGTACCCTGCTGTTTTTTTTCCAGCGTTCCATCCTTGCAGCTTTAGCTTCATCTGCATTTTGTCCTTAGATTTCTCCATCGCAATGGTGCAATCCGACCTTTTCGGTCTGTGGGACGAGGTAGACATTGTCAGGCGGGTTGCCGACAAGTCCAACAAGACCGGACAGAAGATTGTGCGCTGCCGATACCGTCTCGTCGAATTTGCTGCATCCCTCACTCGCCTTAAAGGCCATCTACTCGGTGCATGCGCCAAAAATGGTGCCACCTTGAATGCTGCCCCTTGTGGCAGCATGACCGTCCCCGACAGGCAACGACTACTGGACACCTACAGGCCGCGGCTCGTGGCAGGGGAGAACACCATTTCGGAGGGCATTCTCCGATTTTGCACCACTCATTATGTGGCTGACCCAGAGTTGCTGCCTGCTTGGCTGGCACGCACGAGGAGAGGGAGTGCATCCTCGTCCAGTCCCTTTGCCCCTCATCCCCCTCAGACAGTTCCGCCTCACGCACCCCCATCTGCTTAGATTCCGATGGATCCCGTCCCATCGCGTCCACCAATTGCCACTGTGGTTCCACCTCCACGTCCTGTTGCTCGCACGCCCCCGATTTACGACTTTCTCATGGACTCTCCGCCACCCGAGCAGGCCTAGGATGCTACTGCTGAGGCCTTTGAGGATGTGGAAGAGATCCCTTCTTCCTTCCCTTCCCATCTGGATGACCTCCTCAGCCAGCAGTTTTCGTACCCCATGCCAGATGTTGCCCCTCCACCAGTGCACCCCACCTATGCTGCTGCACCCATCCCTGCCAGTGCATCCCACTCTCCCCATTCCACGTCTACAGCCGATGCATCCACCAGTGCCCAGCCTATTGCGTCATCGTCCATTCCCATCATGGTTGGTGCACCGTGCTGGAGGTCCACCACCCGTCGCCCACCAGGTAGAGCCCTTGTGCAACAGACCATTCGTGGCGCGCATCAGCCACACATGGACGAAGAGGCCACACAGGCCGTGGCCAGTTTGATTTACGAGCTGAACCTACCTTTTGCCATCACCGATTCTGAGCCCTTCAGAAGGGCATTCCGTCTTGCAGAGTCTGTCAGCCTTGGCTGGAGAGTCCCTGGTTCGAAGGTTGTCCGAACACACATGCTGAGAGATAGGGTTGAGTCCTTGTCTAGAGAGATGGAGCCTCTACGCCACCACTGGGCCACATATGGATGTAGCATCATGCCCGATGGCTGGACTGATGTCAGGAGTAGGCCGATCCTCAACATCTTGGTCTCCAGCTGCATGGGTACACAGTTTTTGAGAGCCGTGGATTGCAGTAGGGGGGGGGAGAGTCATATCTGCAGATTTCATGTACGGTGTCATTAGGTCTTCCATACTATCCATAGGCCCCCAGCATGTCGTTACGGTGGTGACAGACAATGCCACCAACTGTGTTCAGATGGGTGTCCTACTAGAGGCCGAGTTCCCTCACATCGTCCATACCCCCTATGCGGCGCACGGCATAGACCTTCTCATGGGGGACATAGGTGCACTTCCCTGGGTTAGAGCCATCGTCCGTGAGGCCCTCTTCCTGGTGACTTTTGTCACCAGAAAGAGGCGTGTTCTTGCCATGTTCCGGGTGTTCAACCATCTGGACCTCCGTAAGCCAGCCCCCACACGCTTTGCATTTGACTTGGTGGTCATCGACCGTCTGATCAGGTGTAGGGCGCAGCGTCTACAGATGGTTGCCAGTGATCTTTGGCGTGCCAGTACGTTTCAGCACACTGAGGATGGGGAGCACTTTTCTTCCACGGTGAGGGGAGACCACTTCTGGAGGGATGCACAGACATTGTCAGGACTGCTTCGGCCACTCTACATTGTGCTCCGCATGGCTGACAGCGAGGGGTCGACACTTGGACTTGTATATGAGCTCATGGACCGGATTGGACAGTTCCTGCAGCTGCCCATCTTGCAGCCAGAGAGGTAAGAAGTATAGTAATGTAATTGGCCTTTATCTTTTTAGTAATTGCTAGTTTGTTTTTCTGTCAGTGTTAAGTTTTTTCGTAATGCCCTAAACCACATGCCTCTCACCTGCAGGATGACAGAGCTGAAGTTCATGTGGGAGACGGGGTGGAACTACTTCCACAGGAGTATCCACAGCGTTGCACACATGCTGCATCCCCTCTTCCTCTCTCCGACACAGATCGCAGACAGGGAGCTCGAGGCCGATTGGCTTCAGTGCATTCACAGGGTGGGTCCACACATAGGTTTGGATCCTATCAGGCTCATGGAGGAGCTCGCGGCATTTCGTTTCGGCATGGGCACGTTCGGCCACTCGGCTGCTCAGGATCCAGAGAGGAGGCAACTTCCCATTACCTGGTGGACCATGTTCGGTAGCACCTATCCATCCATACAGCGTCTTGCACTGCGTGTCCTTTCTCAGGTATGCATCTCATTTCATCCTCCATTGTTGTGTTTTGTTGACCTTCCACCCGTGCACATGTGCTGAAGCATTTCATTGCACGTACCACAGGACTGCGCTGCCTCCGTGTGTGAGCGTAATTGGAGCACATGGGCACCGATTCACACGAGGAGAAGAAACCGGTTGTCAGTTGGAGCGGTTGGTGTTCTATAGCACCAACGCACGTCTCGCCAAGAGACTTCCGACCATTACGAGCGCATTGCAGGTGATTAGCTATTCTCCCATAGCATGTTGGTTGACTCCTAGTACGTTGGTTTCATTTCTTCATAAAGTTGTCTCTCTGACATGCAAATTTTAAACCTTGCAGATGAAGATATCTGATTTGGAGCGCCAAGTTGACTTGCCTACGGACAGTACCCATCCCATGCCTGCAGATGACCTGGGCACACAGTTGATGGCAGAGAGAGAGAGGGAGCTTGCCGAGATGAGAGAGAGAGAGAGAGCTTGGGCTTGAGCACAGAGAGCCCCCATTGTATGAGGCAGATGAGCCACTGTCAGAGGATGAGCATGATGAGGATGAGCCCATGCGGGTTGTGTTTGCCAGATCAGAGAGGGATGAGACGGATGATACAGGTGCAGGGCACACGCCACGGGCAAGGGTCACAGGTGCATCACGTGGCAGAGGTGGGACACATGGCACAGGTTATACCAGGAGACAGGCAGGGCACACGGGGGGGCCAGTGGCATACCTACCTATGCCGACATGATGGAGGAGGCTCTTGATAGAGGGCAGAGTGATTTAGATGTCGGTCCGGCAGATGTTTGGATGCGTGCAGTACAGAGTCATGGCCATTACTACGACAGCACACCAGAGGAGGCACCAGATGACTTTGATTGCACAGATTGGGAGGCCATGCAGGGTCTACAGGGTGCACATGATGAGGCACGGGATGAGGCTCGGGTTGATTCAGGGGTTGGTGCACAGGATGATTTAGAGGTTGGTGCACAGGATGATTTAGAGGTTGGTGCACAGGATGAGTCCTAGAGCCCAGAGTATTTGTATTCAGATGCCCAGCTGGACGACTTGGTTGCCACATTGGATTCAGAGGCCCAGCAGATGCCGAGTGTCAGGGCGCCCCCATCATCTCTTGCCAGCATGCCATACACAGAGTCCTAACCAGAGCAGCCGCATGAGGTGCCTACAGTTCCTCCAGCTCCTCAGAGGGTGTATGTGCGTCGCACAGCTCCTCCAGTGCCACCGATGCCATTTAGGCCTGCAGCCCCTCCATCGCCGTCCACTTCTGCAGCACCAGGTCTCCATGGCAGGCCACCATATGTGCCCAGGTTTTCTCTTGCAGCGCCCACATCCACAGTGGCTCCTCCAGCTGCTCCTCCAGTGGCAGCACCCACTCCACATCCTCATCCTTTGGCAGCACCCACTCCACTGGCTCTCCCTTTGGCAGCACCCAGGATGTACCAGTACCCGCTGTACTCACCTCCTGCACAGCCAGTTCCTCCACTTGCTGCAGCCTCACGGACACACACTCCACGAGCTCATCCTCCTCGCTTAGGTGCACAGGGAGTTCCCTCTTTTGCTTCCCTATCCCAGCCGGCCTCAGCTTGGGCCTAGCCTAGCCAGCCAGGTGATTTGCATGGGGGTGACGAGGCATTGACAGCTCCTCTTGTCCGCAAGGGACCAGGAAGGCCCAAGGGTGCACCGAACAAGAAAGGCAAGGCACAGAAACTGCCAGGGAGGAGAGGACGACCACGCAGGGCTCCAGGTACAGGTAGAGGTGCAGTATCACAGCCAGTTGGAGCAGGTGTTGTTGGTTTGGCCTGCTTGGGGGCTGATGCGGAGGCAGACTGGGATGATGCTAGTGACGAGTCCTCCTCCTCGGACACATAGCCCATGCCAATTCCAGATCGGCTGCGAGAGTCAGCTCGGGGCCCTGAGTTGTCTCCAGAGCATTCGTCTGAGTCAGAGCCAGAGCATTGATTGTGGCTCTGTTGTTTTAGTTTCAGTAGTTTGTCTCCAGCAGAAGGTCTACCATTGTACTCAGATGATTTTTCACATTATATACAATGTTTGGCCTACATTATTTGCTGCACATTGTGCGTATGTCGCTTTGTACATGTGATGCTGTATTTTCAATTTTATGTCGAATTCTATGTGCGTGCGTGAATCCTATTTTCATTTAATTTCGTTTGAAGTGAGTGCTAGCTTCACATATATGCACCTACATCATGATCACAGCAATTACCCCTACACCCCAAACGACATTTCACAAATACATGTAATACATCTGCATTTAAAAAAATTACAGAGATTGCATCTTACATGACCAGGCTCGCATTGCACAAAAAACAACTATGTATATATTCAACCGTTGTATCAAGATAACATCACATATACTGTCATTTTTTTAAGCAGCCATCTAGTTATTTGCTGCACCATAAACTGCCGAAAACTACATAGCAACAGTCCGCCACATACGGCTGGACCTTATCTATTCTAAACATCCCTCACTGATCCTCCACCGACTCCTTGCCCTCATCTGGTGCATTGTTTTGTCGCTCTTGCTCTGCCTCCCGGTTAGCCCGAGCTGCCTCCTGGTTAGCCCGACGTCTGGCCGCCCTTTCCCTGACCATCATGAGCTGCCGTCGTGTGAAATTCATTTCGATCTGCTCATCCAGATCCAGCTCAACAGCGGGGACAGGATCCACAGCAGGGGCGGTGGCTCCGGTTCCGGATTTCTCTGCCGAGTCTGTCGCAGCATCTCTCGGATATCTGCCTCTTGCTTCCGATGTCTCTCGTTGTGCCTTGGGTTTCCTTCCTCAAGCTTCCTCCTGGCTTCGCCCTCGGGCTTCGGTGGTATGCGCTCTACCATCTCGATTCACCTTCTCCTCACAGCACCCTGGTCCTTGAACACCCTCTCACAGCACCCTGGCTCTCAAACAGCCTGTCACCGGCTCTCGCTTGCTCTCTCACTGTCTATCACTAGCTCTCTCACAGCCTCTGAAAATGCCGACCACAATGGCATTGTGAGTGCCTATTTATCCCCACAGCTTGATCGGCCATGTGGATCCCCATCATCCATCCACGTGCCTCTGTACCTGCCCCCATGTGATGCTCCCCCCCTGTGTTGGTCTCCCATTGGCCCCATGGTCTGCTCACCCACAGTGCCCATGTGCCTATGTACCTGCCCCCATGTGATGCTCCCCCCGTGTTGGTCTCCCATTGGCCCCATGGTCTGCTCACCCACAGTGCCCATGTGCCACTGCACTAGTCCCCTGCACCATGTACTGTACCCTTTTTTTTACACCCAGTACCCCTTTTTTTCCATTTTTTTGTCCTTTTTTGGTAAGTAATAGGCAAAAAAAAATTATTAAATATATTAAAAAATAAAAAAATATTAAAAATGGTACCGCCCTGGTATCGCGGATCCCAGGGCAGTACCGTACCGGCGGTACCACTGATATGGTACCCGCGGTACCATACCAGCGGTACCAGGGGGTACTATGATATATATATATATATATATATATATATATATATATATATATTTGTTTTAGGTAGCCAAAAAACATTATTTTCAAACCTGTTGAGCAGAAAACAAGGATGATCACAGCTAATGAAGGCAGGTTGTGATAACAACACATGGATAGGTAAAAGCTAATTGCCCTGCTGGAATGTTCAATAGCGTTTTTTTTGCACTATGAGTAAGCCCAAGTGGGCAGAACCTAATGAGTGCTAATGGAATCTCACATTGGTGGGTGCCAATGGAGTTGGAAAGGTGTTGAATGACTAATTATATTACCAACTAAAGATTAGTCACAATGGTCTCTCTCCAATTCCCACTCACTTATAACTGTAACCTATGTGATACGAATGGTAAGCCCATACCCCAATCTAGATTACAATATCAATCTATAAACCATACATCATCTGAACATTATGAATGTGGAGTTAATTGAATGAAGCACATACATGCATTGAAATTGGAATAGATAAGATGCTCTGACTAGTCATCAATTTCCAAAAATCCAAGCTCCAGACCTGCATGCTTGGTTCTGGGTCAAGTTTAGGCCTTCAAAGCGAACTAAAGTAAACAGGGGTTGCTATGACACCTGGATCCTAGGGTTCTAAAGATTACGACTCCTGAACGCATCAAGGCTCTATTAGAATATGAATGTCGAGTTTATATTGTTGTACAATTAGTTTGAATTGTTATTTGTCGAGTATTGTATGCTCGCAATATTTAATAATGGTAACAGGCCTAAATGTCCTGTATGATACCAAAAGGGTGCAAGCAGCCCCTATACACAATTTGGTATTCATTGTCTTGTTCATTCATTAGAAGATTGTAACGGCTATGATGTGTCTTATTCTTCATGTCTGATTTCTCTGTTGTGATCCTAGTTCATTGGTTAATGGCATAGTTGCACCGAAACGTGATTCTGGGGCTGAGCGTTTCGGAAATCGCGTTTCTTAGCCCAGAATCGTTCATTAAAAAAGAAAATAAATAAAAAAATTTGAATACCTCTTTACGGCCAGAATCGCGCCAGCTGTGGAGGTGTTAATTTTTTTTGTTTTGAGCTGTAGGCATCGGATCTTGGCGTGTGGATAGTCGACAGGCATCTACTCAGCGATATTGAGGTGGTGTGCACAGTTCCAGGGGGATCTGAGCTTCGTGGAGATCGAAACGATCAGTTTTCGATTTTTGGTAGGTGTAGGCTTGTTTTTTTGCAAGTGTTGACATTGAGCTGTAGGCAACCAAATCAAGCGCAGTTTGGCTCTAGACCACCTTTCTTCATGCCCACGGTGATTCCTACAGGGTCAGTTTCAACCATTACGGCACACCTTGCGATATTTGAACACCACAATCCAAATGCTCGTTTTTTTTTTGCCATTTTCAGAAAATGGCTTCTGGGCAACCGATTCAAGTGGTGTTTGAGCCTAGAATGCATTTCCACATGCCCGCACAGACTCTAGTGACCTCCGTTCTGCCCGTCTACGTCCGTAGCACAAATTTCAATTTTCTTGCCCTAATTCCATGTTTTTTAGGGTTTAGGGTTAGAGCATCGTGCAAGCATCCGCCAGTAGCGTGGTTTAGGCCTGCACTGGACTCATAGACACCTGCAAGGACTCCCATGCTAGCGTCAGTCGCCTGTTTTCGCTCGCACTGGAATTATTCTATCCCTCGCCCTGTCTCGTGTGTTTTTTGGCAGTTGCTATGATCTTGCTACAATCAATGTGACGCGTGCTTGGATGTGTTCAGCTCTGTTTTAGGTTGGCAATGTTTTTCAATGCAGTGTGTTTTCTTCTACTGAACGGTTGTTTGCTTGTTTTTGTTCAAAGGTTTGATCTCGTGTGGACACGATGCCGGTGCAGGGCCGAGGCCTTTGGGGCGAGGTTGAGCTTACTGAGGGGGGATGTGGCTACACACCATGGCTCGGGAGTCCGTAGATGGAGATGCTTGCATTGTGGTGGTCTCTTCACAGGATCACTTACCAGGGTTAGGGCTCACTTACTGAGGGTCATAGGGCCGAGTGGGCGGGCATTGGGCATATCTGATTGCCCCAGGATTTCCGATGAGGACAGACAAAGGTTGTCTATTACGTACGGGCACGGTGCTGAGACCTGGCGCTGGTTGCTGCCCAAGTTTCTGTCTGCCGGACTCCCCCTATAGTTCTGCTGTGATTCGACGCACCCGCTCTGTTCTGAAACATAGTGCTTTTTGGTAAAGCACGCTTTTTAGGACTTAGTTTTTATTTTGCTGACTAAGCCTGGCAGAATCAGTCTGGCTCCCAGACATGGGTCCCGGGAGCCGTCCCGGCGGCAGAATCAACTTGCTTCCTGACTAGGCCACGACTCGAGCTCCAGAGCTAGCTCATGACTTGTGACTACTTGACTGGCTCACCTCAGGTTGGAGGCTCAGTCCTTGACGTTCTAACTTAGTATCACAGGTTTCTGGACAGGGACAGGGACAGGGTGCTGCATCACAGGTTTCTGGACAGGGACAGGGACAGGGGGCAGGAGCAGCTGCAGGTCCACAGGCAGGGGTCACAGGTATGCAGGCATGGCCTACTACGGGTGCAGAGCCTAGTACAACACGTTCTTGGCAGGGTTTAGGTGCAGTGCATGGTCCAGGCGGTGCCACTCCAGTTCCACCCGCAGCAGCAGGGCTTACTTCAGAGGGGAGAGCGTCACATGAGCAGGTTGGATCAGCACCAGCAGGTCCTTCTCGTCCCTCCTCTTCTTCGGCAGCAGATGCAGCACATGGTTCGACAGGTCCTCCCAGAGAGAGTGATACACCCATAGATCAGCCATCCGGTTCGCGTGTTAGACCACGAGCGCCGTGTGCACAGCACAGAGAGGTTAGAGTTAAAATAGCAATGATCGACTTATACAGTGCTTTCTTATTTCGACGGCACCACGTGTGCTTAATTCTAGAGTTATCGGGCCATCTTTCTTTTACGAGCCCTTTGAATGTTTTTTAACAACTTATCTTTGTACTTACGAGTTAGTTGAATATATAGTTTGAGGAGAGCAATTCTGTGGTCTTGTTGCACTTGACGTTGTGCTGTGGTGATTGATCCGGTCGGGTGTTTAAACTGTGTTTTTTCTTAACTTGGTATCAGAGCCCTTGGTGGCTTGAATCACCGGACAAGAACAGAGAGCTGCGAATTCACGACGGTTTGTTGGCTAGGAAGCACAAAACCGAGTCTGTGGAGATTCATGGAACGGCTCAAAACTGTAAAAAGGATTCAGAGACAGGGAATTGTCGGTTGAATCAGAAAGCAAGCAAAGTTTGAAGCTGAAAAATTCTTCTGGAGGGTTGCTTGGCGTTTGTGATTGGTTTGAATCCAATCGAACACCGTTTGAAGAGCGGTTTGGAGCAAAAGATTGCCTGCAGTAGGGCGACCTCAGCCAGATAGGAGCTGCAAGTGAAAGCTCAGGGAAAGCCTGAGTAAAGCCCAATATATCCTTCTCTTCAAAGTTGCTAGGGTTTCAAAGTGCAAAATCTGGGATATCTCCTTGTAGGAGGCCGTTTTCAGAGCTGTAAGTTGCTGAGAATGGGCGCCCTGGTAGTGCGATTCAACAGTAGGAAGGCCGCGACTGGCCGTGGAGGAAGAAACCAGCCAGATCGATCCACAGGGAGCAGCCATAGCCTGTGAAGAGAGAGAAGAGTCCATCGCAAAGAGAGAGAAGAGGAGGAGAGGTCGCGGGACCTCTCGCGCGCCCAGTTCAATTAGTCTGTTAGCGGCCCGAAGTGCTTGGTGCTTCGAAGGCCCTTGATCAACGCACAAAAGCGTGGAAAGCCGTCCGATCTTGAATCACACAGATCGACGATGGTTATTACACGACAGGTGGGTCATTGGATCTGAAGGATCCGTTGGATTGATGTGAAAAAGTCTGAAGGAATCTGAAGTGCAAAGTGCATTGCAACTTCATTAAAAATCTTCAAACTGAAAAAATTGTTGGGTCCCAAGTTTTTGAAGGGTGAAGTTTCTTCACACTCAAGAAACAGTTCAAAAACCCAAATTGCCCTTATTTTCACCTCCTTTAGCCTATTTTGGCCAAACGAAAGGCTATAGCCTCCAAACGAAGGGCACCCTGACTGTACTTGCAAGTACGGTACACCATAACAGAGTGATTGTCGTGGAGAAAGTGTTCGAAGCGCGCCAGAAGTTATTCCACTGGGCAGGAAGCTGGGAGTTGGTAACGAGAAGCATTTCGAAAAACGACGCCAGTTTGACTTTCAATTTGGCGAAAGAGCGGCGGGTGGCCTGGTAAGCTAAAAATTGCAGGTCATTATTATTGATTTATGACATCACGGTTGGCTCCAGCATACACTTTATAGCCTACAGGTGAAGTTTCAAGCAGTTTGGAGATGGCAAACATCAATGAGGCAATTTTGGGCGATGCAAGCAAACTTGATGGGGCTTCTAACTACAACATTTGGAAATTCAAAATGAACAGCATTTTGATGGAGAAAGAGTTGTGGGAGATCGTGGCAGGTATTGAAGTCCGGCCAAATACCACTCCAGGTGACATAAGGGCCTTTGATAAAAAGGCGCAGAGAGCATTGTCCTTGATCAATCTTTCAGTGATAGACCATGTGATCACTCATATAATTGATGCCACGACGACTAGGGGAGCTTGGGAAGCTCTTAGAATGCAATTTCAAACTTGCAATCCAGCTCGAGCCATGTTCTTGAAGTTGAGATTGAACACAGTAAGGATGGAAGAAAGTGAATCAGTGGGATCTTTCTTCACCAGGATAAAGGAGCTGAGAGATCAACTTGTGGCGATTGGAGAACCAATCAGAGATATTGAATTGGTACATACCACAATGAGCGGTGTCTTGGAAGGGCTACAGATGTTTGTGAGCGGCATTGCTTCGAGGGAGAGGTTGCCTACTTTTGAAGACTTCCACGGAATCATGTTGTAAGAAGAGCAGCGTCGCGAAGTGGTGAAGTCAAAGCAAACCCCACAGGAGGATCAAGCCTCGCTTGCTAAAGGCAAGCAGAAAGGATGAAAAAGGATTCCTAAAAAATCCAAGGATGATGATGACGAGGGAGAGTCGTCATCAAAAGGGAAAAAGAAGAAGAAAGGCAAATGTTACTATTGCCACAAACCGGGTCATTGGGCACACGAGTGTTATAAGAAGAAAGCGGACATAAAGGCAGGAAAAGTGACTCAACAAGGAAACATTGCCGAAGATGATGGAGAAGATGACAAGACAAGTGTCTTCTCATCGGCATTGGCATCCCAAGTTGATGATGGTGCCAGATGGTTCATAGATTCAGGCGCCACAAGGCATATGACCGGGAAACGTGATTGGTTTGAAAAATTCTCACCAATCCATGATGGGGATAAGGTCACTCAAGCCAATGGAGAGGAATGCCAGATACAGGGTGTGGGCAATGTACCTGTGCAATTTCCTGATGGCAAAATTAAAAACATCCCTAATGTACTTTATGTTCCTGGACTCAAAAAGAGTTTGCTTTCTGTTGGTGTAATGGCAAATCAACATCTTAAAGTTGAATTTGTCAAGGATGGATGCCTTATGAAGGATATGAACCACAACCACAAAGTGGTGGCGAAGGGTCATAGAGATAGTAACTGTGGCCTTTATAAATTGGATGCTGCAAAACCAGGTGAATATGGTTTGGCTATCTCAACAGCATCTCAATCCGAGTTGTGGCACAGAAGACTTGGTCATTTGAACTATGGGAGCTTGAGATTGATGGCGAAACTGAAGATGGTAATAGGGTTATCGGCATTGCAGGATGATCATCATGCAATATGTGAAGGATGCATCATGGGAAAGCATCACAAGGAGACATTCAAGAAAGGTGGAGCTGCAAGAGCTAAGAAACCGCTGGAACTCATTCACAGCGACCTGTGCGGCCCAATGAAGACCATGTCGTTGGGGAAAGCATATTATTTTATGACTTTCATAGATGATTACTCTAGGAGGCATGGATTTATTTCTTGAAGAAGAAATCTGACGCTTTTGCTCGCTTCAAGGAGTTCAAGACTTTGGTAGAGAACCAATTGGATGCACGCATCAAAGTGCTAAGATCTGATAGAGGGGGCGAATACAAATCTGATGATTTTGAAGACTTTTGCAAAGAACACGGCATTAAAAGACAATTCACACAGTCACACACGCCGCATAGTAATGGTGTAGCTGAAAGGAAAAACAGGACTATTATGGAGAGTGCACGCTCCATGATGAAGCAAATGGGCTTGACCGATTCACTTTGGTCGGAAGCGTGCAGTGCGGCAACGTTCTTGCAAAACAGGAGCCCTACAGTTGCGGTCCCAAATGTGACTCCTGAAGAAGCATTTACTGGAATAAAGCCAAAAATCGACAAGTTTTGTGTCATTGGATGTAAGGCCTATGTACATGTGCCAAAGGAGGAGCGAAAGAAACTTGATGCCAAAGCAATCAAGTGTATCTTCGTCGGTTATGATGAAAGAACGAAAGCTTACAGGTGTTTTGATCCTGTAATGAATAAGATTCACATTAGCAAAGATGTGATCTTTGATGAAACGCATAGGTATGAAGATGAAGACCATGCAAGTGGTGAAAGCATCAAAAGACTTCCCACAATTCTGGAGGAAGAAGATGAAGAAGATGCTCCACAAAATGATGCACGTGAAGACGAGAATCGAGAGGGCGAGTATGAAAGACCACCACCTATTCAAGAGCTTAGGGGGAGGTAAGGAGAAACCGGTTGGAAGTAAGAGACATTACTTGGACACTCCTTGGGATACATACTCTCCACGTAGTGTATCACCTGAATCTAAGATACCAAAATGGTATGAAAAGATCATGAAGGACGCAAAGCTAAATCAAACAGGATCTAGCACACAAAGTGAAGTGAGAAGATCAACACGGGAAAGGAAGTCTCCCGATCGTTATCATGTGAACTATGCCCTAATGACCGACATTTTGAAGTGTTGAGAGCCATCAACCTTTGATGAGGCAAAAGATCACAAAAAGTGGCAAAGGGCAATGGAAGAAGTCATGTGCTAGGTAACATGTTTAACGTCCTTCCTTCATATTGACACCTCCTATATGGCTAGTGGATTACATATTTTGTGACAATCAAGCTTCTCAACAAATTGCTTCAAATCTTATCTTCCATGCTAGAAACCCATTGACAACAAATGGGTGTTTAGAACAAAGTTTCATGCGGATGGCACAATAGCAAAGTATAAGGCACGCCTAGTAGTGAAGGGTTATGAGCAAAGTAAAGGAATTGACTATGAAGAGACATTTGCTCGAGTGGCTAAGTGGACTAGGCTACGCCTTATCATTGCCTTAGCATCTCATTTTGGGTGGAAGATCCATCAAATGGATGTGAAGTCTGCATTTTTGAATGGTGACTTAGAGGAAGAAGTTTACATGGTCCAACAGCTGGGCTTCATGGCAAAAGGGCAAAAGAACAGAAGGTATGTAAACTACACAAAGCACTTTATGGCCTTAAGCAAGTGCCACGCGCATGGTACGCACGCATTGACAGTTACTTTCTTTCTCATGGGTTTGTAAGAACAAATTCAGATCCAAACCTTTATGTTCTTATAAATGATGACAGCATTGCCTTGATTGTACTTTATGTTGATGATATCATTATCACGGGCAATGATGAGAATCTCACTTGTTCTATCAAAGCCAACTTATGCAAGCAATTTGAGATGACAGATTTAGATCCTATGCACTATTGCTTGAGTGTCGACGTATAGCAAACTAGCAGTGATATCAGGTTATGTCAAAACAAGTATGTGGGCGAGATATTGGAGAGATTTCACATGACAAAGTGCAAACCTTCCATCACCCCTTGCGAAGCTGGTAAGAAATTATCTCATATTGATGATAGTGCACATGTTGATGCTACACTATTTCGTCAGCTAGTTGGAAGTTTGATATATCTTACGACTACACGTCCTGATATCTACTATGCTATAAGTTTGATTAGCCAATTCATGTCATCACCCACTATGGACCATTGGAAAGCAGCAAAAAGGATTTTGAGGTATGTGAAAGGTACACCTAACCTTGGTCTAATCTACAAAAGACAAAGTGTTTTACCTAAGTTGCAAGGTTATGTTGACGCTGATTGGGCAGGAAGTATAGATGATAGAAAGTCAACAACAGGTTATGCCTTCAATTTTGGTAGCGGTTGTTTTTCATGGTCTAGCAATAAGCAAGATACTATTTCTCTTTCTTCCACAGAAGCCGAATATAAAGCGTTGAGTTCTGCTACCCAGGAAGCTGTTTGGCTACGTAAGTTGTTATGTGAGATTGGCATGAAGCATGTAAATCCCATTGTTATTTTCTGTGACAGTCAAAGTGGAATACAATTGGCTAAAAATCCTATCTTTCACGCAAGGACAAAACATATTGAAGTAAAATATCACTTTGTGCGTGAAAAGTTACAATCTGAAGATATAAGTATTGTACATTGTTCTACGTTATTACAAGTTGCTGATATATATTTACAAAAGCTTTAAGTAAAGAAAAGTTTGAGACTTTTAGAGCCAAACTTGGCTTAGACCTGGTCATGTAAAAAGCCTTTACTTGTAATACTATCATGGAGGTATGTTCCATGAATAGAGTAAACTCTAAAATAAAAAGAGACGTTGATCATTGAGGGAGAGAGTTAAAATAACAATGATCAACTTATACAGTGCTTTCTTATTTCGACGGCACCACATGTGCTTAGTTCTAGAGTTATCGGGCCATCGTTCTTTTACGAGCCCTTTGAGTGTTTTTAAGCAACTTATCTTTGTACTTACAATTAGTTGAATATACAGTTTGAGGAGAGCAATTTTGTGGTCTTGTTGCACTTGACGTTGTGCCGTGGTGATTGATCCGGTCGGGTGTTTAAACTGTGTTTTTTCTTAACTGTTAGGCCCAGAAAGCAGACCCTTGATCGATGCAGGTGGCAGAGAGAGCATCATGCCCGGTGCACTCAACTTGCTAGCCAGTTCTTTTACGAGTGCGGCATTTCCTTTGATGTTGCTGACACTTGGGTGTTCAGAGAGTTTTGCGCACAGATGGCAGCCGTGGATGCTACATGGAAGCCTCCCAGACGAGAGGCATTGCGAGGCAAGATGCTTCGTCAGGAGGAGGAGACCATTACGCGGGAGCTGAGTTCCATTCGCTCAGCTTGGCAGATGTAAGTACTTTGTTTTCATAAACCCATTGCATGCGTTTAGGGTTGACTCATGGTGCAATTTTTGCATTTAGCTAATGGGTGTTTTGTGGCAGGTATGGATGCACGATATTGAGTGATGGATGGACCGGCATTCGTCGGCGATCCGTCATCAATGTCTTGGTTTCTTGCCCGCTTGGCACAGTATTCCTACGTGGCGTGGATGCCACTCGAGGTGGTGACGCCATCACAGCCGATTTTATATGGGAGGTTATCAGAGATGTTATTGTTGACATTGGAGTAGAGCATGTGGTTCAGGTTGTCACGGACAATGCTTCGAACTGCAAGCAGATGGGAGAGATTATGACCAGGGAGCACCCCAGCATTGTGTGGACACCTTGTGCTACGCATTGTATAGACTTGCTCATCTATGACCTGTGTGCACTTCCATGGATCAGAGAGGTATTGGTTTCTCCATTTGCTATGCTATCTTGATTGACGCCTACTCCATGCTGCTAAACACATCTCAACTACTGTCTAAATTTTTCACTGGATGTCTGTGTTGCAGGTCACTTCTACGGCCATGCGCCTAGTCACTTTTGTTACCAGGAAGAGGCGTGTGCTGGCCCTATTCCGCACCTTCTCGCACCTGAACCTGAAGAAGCCAACACCCACACGCTTTGCCTTTTACTTTTTGGTGCTAGAGCGATTAGTATTAGTGAAGGACGCATTGCGGCGGATGGTTTCCAGCGAGTCCTTCCGAGAGTTCATGGACGTCCCACATGCGGCGATTTTCAAGTCCACTGTGTTCGGGGAGCCGTTCTGGAGAGATGCTGAGGAGATTACTGGGGTCCTACCCATTTTCAGAATGCTGCGCCTGGTAGACCGTGAGGGGTGCACTCTCAGCCTCATTTATGAGTTCATGGACCACATCGGCGAGGGGATTCAGACGTCAGCCTTGGTCGAGCACAGGTATGACTCTTTAGTGTCTAGTTTGTTGTTTCTCACTCAAGTCTGATTCGATTCTTTTATGCTATGGCAGCTATGGTTACATGATTGTTGTGATTTGCATACTGCAGGAGGCGCGAGATCTCACGTATCTGGGAGGCCAGATGGGACTACTTCCACCGACCCATCCACGCCGTAGCCCACATATTGCACCCCTTGTGGCACGAGACTCGGGATCGGGACGATCGGGAGCTGCACTGCAGATGGGTGGAGTACAGGGAGCGCGGCGTATGGCCTGGACCAGGTACGTGTGATAAATTGCTTGGTAGGCTAAGTACTGCAATAGTGACTGTAGTGTGCTCATTGCTAGTGTGTGAATTCAAGAGGACTTACATGAGCCATGTTTTTTCTTCTGCCAAAAGGTCCAATGCTCACTAGCATTTCATACCAGCTGCTGATCTTTGAGCGCTACCAGCTTCCTTTCGATGGAGAGCAGAGTCGGTGGAGGGAGGATATGTTGAGGCCTGTTTCATGGTGGGGCTACCATGGGCGCGACACTGGTGACCTGCGACGACTGGCCGAGAGAGTCCTTGCACAGGACTGTTCAGCAGGAGCTTGCGAGCGAAATTGGAGCACCTAGGCCTTGTATCACACGCAAAAGAGGAACAGGTTGTCCATCGAGCAATGTAGGCGGTTGGTGTTTGTGAACACCAACGGCCGTATGCTGAGGCGCACACGAGGAGGGGGACAGATGCTCGAGGTGAGTCACATCATCACCCCCTGTTTCTTGCTGTGCTTTGATGAACTGAATTGCTTTTGAATTATGCAATGAATTGCTGACAACAATGTATTGTTTTTGGTTGCAGGTGAACCCTGATACTTGCTTTGTGGATTCGGTAGCTGCTGCTCCTCGGGCACCACCCACGCAGGAGGAGATGGATGATGAGATCTATAGAGATCTATATAGACAGGTGCAGGCTGACGCACGGGCTCTACGGCAGGAGGGCAGACAGGCAGAGGGCTAGGGCTGAGGAGGGGGATGATGAGGGCTTGGAGGGTGAAGAGGAGCTCGGGGCTGACTATCAGGAGGAGGAGGAGTGGGTTGAGGGGGATACGGAGGAGGATGAGGAGATGGGGGCGGAGGCACAGGGGGATGACCTGGCTGACTTGCTGGTGGACCCTGATGCGGAGACAGAGGAGGAGCCAGCCATTCCTACACGTAGGCCTAGGGGGAGACCTAGAGGTTCTGGGAGGGGGGGGCTGAGTTCGCTTTTTGTAGACAGGAGTGGAGCATCACAGGCAGCCGTCGGCCAGGCATCATCACAGTGGGTAGGGCCATCCCAGGGCGTTGGATCACAGCCACCTGACACACAGACACGCAGGGGTAGACACAGGGGTGGAGGCAGGCAGAGGGGGGCAGAGAGGCAGAGGCAGAGGCAGAGGCAGGGGGAGGATCCAGAGCCAGAGCACGCAGCAGAGAGCCAGAGCACACGGCAGAGCCAGGGCCACACCACGGGCTCCCTCCAGTTCTGATTCATCTACAGACCCTTGGGATCTGCAGTCAGGCACAGATTCAGATGATGGTTCCTACCATGACTCTGACGAGCCTTAGTTGTGTAGTTTTCATTATGTTCATGGAACATCATTGTACTCCATTTTGGTGCCATGTGGCCCGATATTATATATTACGATGATCCTATTCACAATAGTGTAACGATTCAGTACTGTTCTTTGAGAGAGAGAGAGAGAGAGAGAGAGAGAGAGAGAGAGAGAGAGAGAGAGAGAGAGAGAGAGAGAGAGAGAGAGAGAGAGAGAGAGAGAGAGAGAGAGAGTATGGTTGAAAAACAATTCCATATGGTTGAAAAATGCCTCAGTACAGTTCAGGACGATGCAGTATGGTGATTGGTTCAGAACACTTAGCATGGTTTTTGTTTAGCATGATTCAGCATTTTTGTTTAGTTTGTTGGATCTGAGAGAGAGAGAGAGAGAGAGAGAGAGAGAGAGAGAGAGAGAGAGAGAGAGAGAGAAGAGAGAGAGAGAGAGAGAGAGAGAGAGAGAGAGAGAGAGAGAGAGAGAGAGAGAGAGAGAGAGAGAGAGAGAGAGAGAGAGAGAGAGAGAGAGAGAGACAGAGGGAGTTAAATTTTGGGGCATCATGTTTTTTTATTAATGCACCTGGGAGTTAAAGCGTAAACCTAGGAGTTAATGCACCTAAACTAGACCATCCTGCACCCGAAACGTTCGACAAAATACACAGTAATTAATTGGATGGCTCCAACTATCCAATTTGGAAGTTTAAAATGAAAAATCTTCTAATGATGAAAAATTTGTGGGAAATTACAATCACTGATGACGAAAGGCCAATTTTGTCCAATTTAGCCACATCCTTTGATGATAGGAATGAATGGGATAGTAGGGCCTTAAAAGCCCTATGTATGATAAATTTGTTGGTACATGATGCTGTCATTCCTCATATCTCATCGGCAACAAATCCTGATGAAGCTTGGACCATCTTACAGTCTATGTATGAGGCAAAAAATATTGTTAGGATTTTATATCTTAAGCAAGAACTCCTCATTTCGAAGATGGATGAATCGGAATCCGTTACGGATTTTTCGACGAAAATCAAAGTCGTGATTAATCAAGTAGAGGCTGTTAATGAGCACATTTATGAAGTTGAAAGAATGAGCATGGTCATGAATGCTCTACCTTCTTCCTATCGTCATCTTGTCACTACTTTGATGGTGAGAGAAAAACGACCAACATTTGAAGAATTCTTTGGCATGTTAATGCAAGAAGAATTGATGCGAAAAAGATTTAATTCTAAGAATTCTAATATTGATGATCAAGCACTTATATCTACATCAAATTCTTCTAGAGGAAGAAATTGTGCTTGTAATAAAGGAAGAGGGAGGGGAAATGAACAAAGTCAAAGCTCTTCCTTTGATCGTCAACAGAGTGCTTCTTCTCAACAAGATGATGATTCTAGCTCTTATGCTAGAAAGAAAGGTCCATGCTACTATTGTGGTAAAAATGGACATTTTGAACGTGAATGTTGAATTAAGAAGAATGCACCGGTTCTTAGAGAAAGGGGGAGAGCTAATTCTCCTAGCCAATCACAAAAGGCCGAAGACGATTCAAATGCTGAGCATGATCACTTTGTGGTGGAACAACGTGAAGATGAATGTTCTTTTATGGCAGTGGTTATCCAATCACATGAAGAACATATCCAATTCCAAGAAGATGATTACTTCATGGTGAATGAGGTACAAGCAAGCGTTCAATCATCTTACATACTTAATGAGGCTTTGTCATTCGTTGAATACTTGTCTAACGAGATTGAACGAGGTGAAGAATTGATTGAAAAAGATGTATTTCAATTAATGAACCAAGAATCGAAGAAATGCAATGTCTTTGATCCAGTTACATCTAGTGATTACCAAGATAGTGAGATTGAAGATCCGTCATATCTTAAAGATGATTCAGTTTTGTTTCTTTCTAATCATGATCGTGAGTGTGGAGATGATTCACAAATTGAAGAATGGACAAAACCGGTTGAATCATGTCATCAACTTCTACAACAAGCACAATCTAACTTGTTTGAATGTGAATGTTTAAGTGCTAAACAAGAATGTTGTAAGCTTGGCGAGATAATTGAAATGTCAAATGATCCAAGTATCCTTGAAGTGTTTTTACAAGCACTAAAACAATGGATGGTCAACTACACAGTTGTGAAGCAGATTGAAGATCTTGACTACATGGAGCGAACGTAACTATTGGAGTACCGCATTTCAATTATTACATAATGCTGTTGAGTAGGGTAATCTACTTGTAGAAATATAACCTAGTCATTAAGGGGGAGTATTAGAATATTAATGTCGAGTTTATATTGTTGTACAATTACTTTGAATTGTTATTTGTCGAGTATTGTGTGCTCGCAATATTTAATAATGAGTGGAGAAGATTGTAACGGCTATGCTGTGTCTTATGCTCTGTTGTGATCCTAGTTCATTGGTTAATGGATTAGATGAGTGATGGTTACACGCATTGAATGTAATTGCTTCTAATTGCTGTAATCTCCTTTAAGTTTTCAAACAGGCTCGCCAAAAAGACCTAAGAATAGAGTCTTAAAACTTAAATGACAAAAAAAATCCTTCTCCAAAATTTCTAAAAAGTAAGTTTCCTTTCACATAGTTACCGGTGCTTATGGTCTTGATAGACTCAACTGGTATCTTCACTATTTCATGCATTCTGCAGACTAAATTATTGATTTAGCGCATAAAACTCCTCTTACATGTTTGCCTAGCTACTCACAATGAATAATCATAAGATAACGTGGCAGCATAAATGTGCAATGAAGATGTAGATCAAAAGGTTGCTTACAGAGATTGACAAGTCCAACCATTTTTTACTGTACATGATAGAATTACAAACTTCTCAACTAATAGATACAAAGAGCAAAGACACTTCAGAAAGGGCAGTTAAGTCAAAGATGCATCTATGACATGAACCTACCTCAGCTGAAAATGTGTACCAAAAACTTTAGTCTACTCTGAGTCAATTGTACTTCATAAGGAGCTATTTTCAAAAATTCCATATGCAAGATAGAGAAAACTGTACCTCCAAAATAGTCAAGCTTAGCATCATCATCCAAAGGTGCATCCTTATTAAAATCAAACCGCTCCCACTCTTCAGAATATCCTTTTGCTTTATCCTTTGCAACTACACATATCAATATCCAGATGCTGCAGGTAAGTCCACAGATCCCTGGGCCTCACCTTTATGGGGTATTTTCCTGCACTAGATACCAAACCTCTTAACACAAACTGACAAATCGAATCAATCATGTTCAGAAAGGATTCTCGTACAAGAGGGACCATTGCTCAAATTACAATCTAAGAAACAATGCCTAATTTTCATGCAAAAGCTGCTCAATTGTCATGCTAACTTTTCTCAAACTCAGCATTTTGTAAATCTGATATATTGAGAGCAATTACACAGTTTATTGCAAAGGACAAGTTCCAAACTAACCAGTTTCAAGAAGTTGAAGCTTCATCTTGGCTTTCACTTTCTCTGCCACAGCCTGCAAAGTGTCAAGATTGTGCTAAGCATGAATATTGGCTGTCTGCGCATGTTCAGCAATACCATATCGATAAGCGTGCAAGACAAGTTCAACTCCAAAAGTCAGAATGAGTTCACCAGATCCAATAAGACAACCTCAAGCTACTATCACCTCAGACCATTAATAACTGCACTCAAAAGTTGCATAGGAAAGGTGTCCAAACTTGGAACACTGTACAAGCATTGTTCAAGACACTAGCCGTGCTGCTTTTGAAGGTATGCAAAGATTTTGGAGGTCTGGACTTTATTTATGAAGCCTCACAGAAAAAATGACAAACACTGTGATCCTATTGATTCCAACAGCCGAATGCTTGCCCCTTCGCTACAGAGGAGCACAGAAGCTAAATCAAGCTTCCATGCAAGCTTTGATAAAATTTCTTCGGCTCTACTCTAATGTATATTGGCATTAATGCCAATAAAATATGTTTTCTGGACTTACCTGTAAACCCTCACAAAAAAAGGACACCTATTGAGCCCAACAAGTGAATGCTTGCTGTCGCTTGAGCATAAAGCTTTGATAAGATTTCATGAATCGAGATTGCCTAGCAAATCAACTCTCTCTCTCTCTCTCTCTCTCTCTCTCTCTCTCTCTCTCTCTCTCTCTCTCATGATATGAGAGATGTTCAACTTCCTACTACGACAGGATCTATGTCAACCAACTCAGCAGAGTCACTTTGACACAGAGCTCCAAATTACATTCTTCTTCTCTCATAAGAGACCATGTGACGTCGACGATGACATTTCTCGACACAGAGACCAAAGATGGCACACCACTTATATTCATTCGTTAGAGAAACATGTCCTACCATGAGGAGAAACACATCTCACAGATGAACTCGACGATGTCAACAACATATCTTGGACATACCTCTAGCACCAGTCTCCCTTACATCTTTCTTCAACAACAGTAGGATATGATGACAACATGTCATACCATTATATTTGCAAACCATAGTTGCCCAAAAACGCGTTTCTAGAAACATGTTTCTAGGCCACAAACGTGCCAAAAAAAAACATAAAATAAATTTTTTTCTGGATCCCTTCTCGCGGCCAGAAACGCGACAACCGTGGAGGGATTTTGATCTACTATGGGCAATAGGAGGCGGATCATTGCGTGTGAATAGTTGGCATCCATTTGTTCAACGATTCGGAGGTGGTGCACGCGGTTCCAAGGGGATCTGAGCTGTGTGGCGAGCGAAATCAACCAATTGTGTTATTTGGTAAGTGTAGGCTTAGTTTTTTGAAAGTGTTTACATAGAGCTTTTTATAGGCAACCAAATCGAGCGAAGTTTGGCTCTAGACCACCTTTCTTCATGCCCATGGTAACTCCTACAGTGTCAGTTTACGATGAGCCCTGCAAGATTTGAACGCCACACTCCAAATGCATGTGTATTTTTGCCATTCTCATGAACTGAGCTGTAGGCATCCAATTGAGGTGATGTCTGAGCCTAGACTGCATTTCTACATGCCTGCACAGACTCCTGTGACCTATGTTTCGTCCGTCTTCGTCCGTACTACAGGTTTCAATTTCCATACCCTAATTCCATGTGTTTTAGGGCCTAAATGTGGAGAGTCATGTCAGCATCTGCCAGGGCGTGGTTTAGGCCTACACTGCATTCCCTTACGCCTGCACGGACTCCCACGCTAACAACATTCACCCGTTATCGCTCGTACTGAAATCATTCAATCCCATGCCCTAATCCCATGTGTTTTTTGGCATTGGCTATGATATGATCTGTAGAATGATTGTGATGTATGCTCTAATGTTTTGAACTCTATTCATTTGGATTTTAACTTGGCACTGGTTTTAAACGGAAAATCCTAGGGCTTTAAAGTGATGCTTGTCAAAATTGTTACGAGCAATTCGATGCCAAATATTTTCTTCTATTGAACATTTGCTTGTTTATTTTTTTTTTGCAGGTTTGATCTTGTGTTGTTTGAGATTTTTTTTACACGAGAATCAATTCGAACAAGTTTCCGATTTGAATCGGCCGATTCAAACCGCGATTTCTTGTTCAAATCCCCGATTTGTGAAACATTGAGCAGATGCACCACACGCTTCGACATATAAAGCCAAAGAGAGTGACACACCTCCAAGACGATCAGACACACCCACAGATCACCCATCCACTGGGCGTTCTAGACCACGAGCGCCCTATGTACAGCAGAGAGGGGTTAGGCCTAGACAGCAGACTCTTGATCGATGCGGGTGGCAGAGAGAGCAGCATACCCGGTGCACTTGACTGGTTGGTCAGTTCTTTTACGAGTGCGGCATTCCTTTTGTTGTCGTTGACACTTGGGTATTCATGGAGCTCTGTGCGCAGATTGCAGAGTGGATGCTACATGGAGGCCTCCCAGGCGAGAGGCACTACGAGGCAAAATGCTTCGTCATGAGGAGGAGACCATCACGCGGGAGCTGAGTTCCATTCGCTCAACGAGGAAGACATAAGTACTGTCTAATCCATTTTGTCAGTAGCGCACTTTTTGCATGTGGCTAATGGGTGCTTTGTGGCAGGTATGGATGCACGATATTGAGAGATGGATGCACCGACATTCCTTGGAACACTCAAGTTTGTTGCGTTTCTTTTATTCTATGGCTCACTAATGATTGTAATTTGTCCGTTGCAGGAGGGACGAGATCTTGCAGATCTGGGAGGCCAGACGGGACTACTTCCACCGACCCATCCACGTCGTAGTTCACATGTTGCACCCCTTGTGGCGCTCTACCTGGGATTTGGACGATCGAGAGCTGCACAAGGGATGTGTGGAGTACACTAAGCGTGTATGGGCTGGACTAGGTATATGTGAGAAACGGCTTAGTAGTAATACTCCATCAGTGTACTCATTGCTAGTGTGTGGATTCAATGGACTTATGCGTGCCATGTTTCTTTTGCCAACAGGTCTGATGCTCAGGAACATAGCACGCCAGCTGATCACTTTTGAGCGCTCCCAGTTTCCATTCGATGGAGAGCAGTGTTAGAGAGAGAGAGAGAGAGAGAGAAAGAAAGAAAGAAAGAAAGAAAGAAAGAAAGCTTTATTAATGTCTTTTCCATGCCAAAAGGCATAACAGACTGAAAAGTACATGTCAAGTGTGTGGTAACCATGGGAGCATACAAAACGTCTCCAATATGTAATAAAGAAAAACATCTAGTACAAACTAAAATAGACACGTATGCGGTGTGTGTGCATACTGATCATATGTATCTATGTCAAGATGTCAAGACTGCGGAGCTTGTGCTGCTGTTGCTGCTGCTGTAAGATGTAATGCGAGCCACAACATGAGAAAGTGTCGGAGCCTGCTGGCGTCGTCTGTGGGCATGAGCATGAGCATGTGTAGCAGTGGCACGCCTCTGTGTATGATGTCTGGTGATCCTGGTAGTAACACGATGGTGGGGAGTACACTGTCTCCGGTCTCTATGAGCATGTGAGTGGCTATCATACTCATCATCGTCGTAATCCTCCTCCGGCACTAGATCATGTGATCTCCGCCTAGTAAAGAATGAAGTGATCAATGGCTGTGAGGTAGAATGTTGTGGCGTCCCGTATAAACCTCTCCGTAGTATGAACATCTCACGTATCATCAGAGCGACACATCGTGGGTCCTCATAGGCCACGAGAGAGCGTAGAGTGGTAGGCATGTCTCGAAACAGGCAGTGATACCGCCCTCTGATCTCATAGTATGCAGGGCATCGGAAGATAAAGTGCTCCTCAGACTCCACCTCACCTAGAGAGCATAACTGGCAAATCCGCTCCTCTCTGGGAATACCATGAAATCTCCCAGTCTCAATAGCTAGCTGATGAGAAGACACCCTAAGCTGTCCTAGTGTGAATCTGAGGCAATGTGATAGTCCCGAATCCAAGTAGCGTGGCATAACCGGGGCCCCTGATGTATCCAGCTGGGTCTGGTAGAAAGCTGGCTTAACCCCTAACTGATTATGCCAAGTCCGCTCTAGGTATGTGCGATAGAGGAATCGGATGGATATAGATCTACAAGAGAAAAATGATCAGATTGGCAAGTTTAGTAATAGATGATAAGGATATAGTGGGTGCCTGAGGGTAGCTCTGTGATGGAGATACCAAATGAATCATGTAGGAGGTGAGATGCCTGAGAGAACCATGATAACCTGTAGCCCTGATCATGAAGATGCTGTGAAGAGAGTAGTGCAACCTGTGTGTATCGTCTGTCTATCTCTGGTAATGCCTGTATCCTCTGTATATAAGTGATGAGCTGAAGAGCTGTCGCGAGGGACAGAATCAAAGGCTTTCCCGAAGTCCACAAAACAACAGTAAACCCTCTCTCTCCTGTGCTTAGCCTCCTCAATCACGGCCTGCAATGTGAATATGTGATCTGCAGTAGAATAATGGGCTTGAAAACCTGCCTGACCCATAGCATGTAGTCTCCTAGTCTCCGCCTTTGAGCTCACAACAGACTGAAGTATAGTACCATAGAGCTTCACTAGGACATGCCCAATCATGATGGTGCGGTAGTTACTCGAAATCATGGGGTCACCATTCTTATGGATGGGGTGGATGATGTTAGTGCACCAGGATGATGGGAAACCAGAAACAACTGCGGAATTAAGAAGGGTGGCTATGGTGGGAGCGAGTAAGTCAGAGGCATGGGAAAGGAGTTCAGACTCAAGGTCTTCAATATCTCTGGCCTTGTGAGACTTCATCTTCTTAATGGCTGCAAGTACCATGTCAGATGTGAAGAAGGAGAACTCAGATGGTCGTGGAGATATGGAGATAGGTGAGTCAGTAGGGACGGTATACAAGCTAGCAGCATAATCAGTCCAAATGCGGAGGTCCTCCAGGAGAGGTGGTGGAGATCGAGGAATGAACTCACGCCAAAAAGCGCCCGAAGAAGAACTGAAAAGAAGGTCAATAAGACGTTTCCCTTCAAAATCATCATAGGAACGTTTCTTACGACGGAGAACACATGCTGGTAGGAGCGTCGGGAAGATCGAAGCAGATGTGGAGCATGGATACGTGAATAGGTTACTGACTGATGAAGAGAGCGGCACTCGATATCGTACCATGGGGGGTGCAATGGTCGAGGTGTTCAGCGAGTCTTTTTGGGATGGGGTTTTGTGGGGAGGGTTAGTGATGCAGCTGTGTGGAGAGAGGTAGTGAGAAATGCGGCCTGGGTGTCGACTGGACTGTCATGAGGAAAGGAGTGTAAAAGTGAAGCCAGGGACTGCCGGTACAATGGCATGTAAATGGGATCAAATGTGTACGTGGGTGCTTGGGTAAGCATGGGTAGTGTAGATGAATGAGTGGGTGGAAGGTGGCCAATATCGAAGGAGAGAAATGAGTGATCAGAAAGGGTGATGGGGGAAACGTGAAAGTCAGAGACTATGGGTACAAAGGATGGTGACCCCATGAGATAGTCAACGACACTATGTCCTCCATTGCAAGGGTGACATGTATAACTGCCTGAGTGTGGCCAGCAGGGTAAGCCATTATAAATGGCTAGCTCATGTGCCTCTCCAAACTGCAATAAGTGCTCACCATATGAAGTAGTAGATCCCAAACTGTCTGTGGAGGTCCTGGTAACCCCAAGCATATCACTGTCAAGGGCACGAACACGTAGCTGATCAGTGGTGTCAAAAAACTCTGTCTGCCTCGAAGATGTTCGAGCATTAAAATCCCTTGTGAGGAGAATATGCCCCCGCTCTGAGAATCTGATAATATCTGGTGAGAGGTCCTGATATGGAGATCCAATACCCTCAGCAAAAGACAAGGACTTTGGCAGAAAGTAACATGCTACAATAAAAAGATCAACGTACGTCTCCAGAAGAGTAAAGACAAAGATACTTGCAAATTGAACTGGTAAAATCTAAGACGAATATAATGCAATTATATGCTTGCATTGTTGCATTGCGTTTCTAGAAACGCGTTTCTGGATTTTGCCAGCGTTTCTCAGAAACGTTTTTTTTTTAATAAAAAATTGATGGTTTTGTGGGCAATATGGGTGTCGGATTAAAGATCTGATTAAGGGCAATACATTTGTATGGGTTGCCGAATGTTTCGGGTACAGGCTGGTCCAGTTCAAGTGCATTAACTCCTACTATACTTACAGTTTAGCTCCTTTACTATAAAAAATTAGAATGGCTCGTCATGTCACAACATGATTCTCTCTCTCTCTCTCTCTCTCTCTCTCTCTCTCTCTCTCTCTCTCTCACACACACACACACACACACACACACACAAGTAATGGGGCCCATCCCTTGGATGTTTTCAAACTTACAATTGTCTGTAGGAAATTTTCTATAAAAAACAGAATGAGAACCAAGAAGCCTTGAGTAGCAAGAAATACTCAAAAACCAAATGGGGAAGTGCAATATCAAACCTTAGGATCTGATTCTTTGGGTGGCTGCAAATGGACTTTGTTCTTAAACCCTGTTTTTCTATCACAAGCTTCCTTTGATCCTTCATACCGTTCACGATCCTTTTTGTTTCTGTCTTTCCGTGGGCTCCTGCTTCTGCTACTTCTTCTCTTGTCAGAATGTGAGCTGTTCTTAGAGCGCTCATTCTCTCTCTGTGATGAACCGTATCTATCATCTAGCAGTTTTTTGTTGATGTAACGTTCACGTGGTGATGGACTTCTTCCTCTGTGTAATTTCTTTCTTGACTGAACCTTTCTCGCTCTCTCTCTATCTTCACTACAATCACTCACAGGACTCCTTGAGATACTTCTTCTTCTGTGTGATTGATAACGTGATCTTTCTTTCCCTCTTGAATATTTCCGCCGTGTCCTTCCTTCATTTTCATTGCTATCACTCAAAGGACTACAAGAGCTTGACCTGCGTTTCGGAGGGGAGCGGCTTCTCTGATAATCTCTATGCCTATCCCTATTCTTTTCACGGCTGAGCCTTGAAGAGCTCTTACTGCATTTTTCCAGAGACGGACTTCTGCTGCGCCCCCTCTCATTGAACGTTTTGGATTTGTCATCTGCTTTTCTAGCATCTTGAGGCTTCTGAAGCTTATTCCGAATCCCATCCAAAGCAATTTCCTTCTGAATAGCGCTCGCCCTTCCTGGGCTTGCCTGCCTCACGAAATTACTCATCAAAGAGCGGGTTTCAGCTTTGCTGAACGAAACCTCAGATTCCTTGTTGCTCCCATAGCCCAGGCCTTGCTTGAAGCGAGCTGCACCTCCACCCTTTTGCAGCAGCTCATCGTAATATGCTGCTGCTTTTTCTTCCTCCATCACCAACCAATGCACGATCCAGAATCGCGAAGACGATAAATGCAATGCTGGTTCTGAAAAACGCTTTCGCTAGCCAGCCTGAATGAGAGACTACACATAAACCCTAATGTTGGATAAACCCTAATGTTCTTTTTTCATAGGTGATGGAAAAGGCGCTCTTGTCCCGACTTGTGAAGGTTATATTTTTAGGTAGGTCAATGGAGTTTAGCAAAAAGTTAACGTTAAAGGATATTATGTGATGGTAGTCTTACCTTTTAAGGTTAAAACCTTTGTTGACGACCAAACTAGCATGCATTTGTTGTCATTAAAAAATGTTTCGAAGTCATGCAACCAATGCATAAGCCATAGCAAAAGGAAAAGCTTTTTTTCATTTGAGGAGCCAAAAGCAAAAGCAAAACTAACATGCATTTGTTGAAAGAACAGACTTCTAGGATGGACGAAATGGATGGTAGTCAGCACATGTATGCAGATACAAATGGAATCACAGATCAAAACAAAATAATATATGATAATGTGAAGATAGTGGAGACTAGTCCAATAGATTATAGCAGAGGCAAGGTCTGCCTTCTGGCCATTGACGATGGCCATTGACGAATGAGGAATGAGTGGGATCATTGTTGCGACTGTTTTAATCCACTTGGAGGAAGCTCTCAATTGCAAAAGCGGACACAAAAAAGCTCAGATCAAAGACTATTTTGACATTGCTGCAGGCACCAATGTCGGTGGTTTGCTAGTCTCCTTTCTTTTTACAAGAGATGAATGGCCACCCCATCCAAAGAGACTTTCAAGTTCATGATAGAGAAAGGAAAAGATATTTTTAAATTTAGAAAGGCGCAGCGTGCTCTCGCCTCACTACATGGGCTATTCTCACCGAAGTACTCAATCCAATTTTGGGAGAGCGTTATACAAACTTGGTTTTATAAAAAATGGCATGGCGATCACCATGCACAACATGCTTGTTGAAGCCTCGATTTGGCAACGATTTGGCAACTGCGGGACTGGTCATTTTCAAAACTGCCGATGCAATTGATTCTCCTTCATGGAATTTCCACCTCTGAAAAGTTATTCGAACAACCTTGTCTGTGCCTGCCTGTGGAAGCCAGCACTCTTGTGTCGTAAAACGTGGGGATGATCGGCAGCGGAGCTTTGAGCGTAGGCGTGTAGGAACAGATTCGCAACAGTTAGCAGCAGAAATATTGAAGAAGAACGATTCATATAGAATTGCGCAAATGAACAATACATAGTGAGACAAAAATTGCACTCTGATTAAAATCAACAGTGAGTACAATGGCTTGAAGTAATAATTTCAGCTTGTTGAGCGTGATAACGCTGGCTACAGATAACTCTGATAATGATAAAACTTAACACTTTGATTAACTCCTACATAGCTTGATTCAGCTAGTATATATTTACAAGTGTTTTAAAAAATATCTTACGAGCATTGAATGCTATTTACGCTAGTCTTTGTGTATGTACAAAGTTGGTAACCATCCTTGGGATATTTGGTTGTCCAACTGTTTTTAGGATTGATGATAAGTTGGCGACGTTGGTCTGCCACTATTGAAAAACCCGAAAAACCCGAAGGTGCCTTTAAATTGTTTAAGGCAGGTCCAAAATGGAATTTGGTCATTGTGTCGTCTTTTTCGCAAAAGTGCGAAAAAGACGAAGGTGCCTTAAATTGATTAAGGCACAAAAAATCCCAAAGGTGCGAAAAAGACAAAAAAGACGACAGTGCCTTAAAACGAAAATGTTTTAAAGAAAAACGAAGTTTTGGAAAAATGTGAAGGTTCGAAATATGTTGTCGGCCTTCTGTTGTTTTCAGGATGCTCATTACTTGAACGATTTGTTAAGGCTGAGCATAAGAAATCTAACACTCCCCCTTAATGTGGATTCTGAAAAGCCTTGATCTTTAGATTTAACATATCGTTAAATCTGAGATGTTGCTCCTTTGATAGAGCCTTTGTGAAGTAATTTGCTGCCATGTAGTTTGTTTTGTAGAAAACCAATGCTACTTCCTCTCTAAGGTAGTGATACCTGATTTTGATATGTTTGCTTCTAGAGTGAAATCTCGAATTGAGAGATAACGCTATTGTGCTTTGATTGTCACAATATATTGTCGTAGGAAGTAGTTGTGCAAGGTTGATGTTTGCAAGTAGTTGCCTTAGCCAGATCGCCTCCTTGGTTGCATTTGTGGCAGCTATGTAGTCAAATTCCGTTGATGATAATGCAACAAAGGTCTGCTTCCAGCTGTTCCATGAGATTGGGCCTTGGTTGTATAAAAATACAAATCCAGAAGTTGATTTTCTGGTGTCGACATCTCTTGCCCGATCCGCATCTGTGTAGGCTTCAAGATGTTGGCAGTTTGGTTGCCTCCGTACCAGATGCTGAGAGTTTTTGTTGCTTGGATGTACTTCATAACCTTTGTTAGTGATTTCCAATGAGTTAAGCTTGGATTTGACAAGAACTAGCTAAGCGTACTGATCGAATATGCAAGGTCTGGTCGCGTGCAGATCATTGCGTACATCAGTGAGCCGATGATGGATTGAAACAGGTAGCACTTCATTTCCTTCTTTTTTGCCTCAGTTTGAGGAGACTATTCCTTTGATAACTTTACTTCAAGGTTGAGTGGAAAGTGAGTTGGTTTGCAGTTGGCCATACCATACTTTTTCAACACATTGTTGAAATATCATTGCTAACTGATAAAAATCAGTCTGCTGGGTCGATCTCGATGGATTTGGATTCCAAGACAATAGTGGGTTGGAACCCATGTCAATCATTTTGTACTCCTAGGCCAGCATGCATTTTGTATCCTTTATCAGATTCATATTGTAACTGAATAAAAGTGTATCATCTACATAGAGAGTGATGATGATGAAGTAATTTGATACAGACTCGAAGTAGACATTTGAGTTTGCTGAGTTTGGAATAAAACCATTCTCTATCAAAAATGCATTGATCTTTTGGAACCAGGCTCTGGGTGACTGTTTCAGCCCGTAGAGTGCCCTGTGAATTTTGCATACATGGTGCTGTTGCTTGTCGTTGAGTTCGCATCCCTCTGGCTATGTCATATAGATTTCCTCTTCGATGGTTCCATTGAGGGAAGCGATTTGGACATCCATTTGGTGGACTTCAAGATCTGATGTGGCTGCAAAGGAGAGGAGTAGATGGATCGAAACATGTTTGACAACTGGATTGAAGGTTTCTGAATAATCCAGATCTGAAATCTAGGAAAAGCCTTTGGCAACTGGCCTGGCCTTGTAACGATTTAGCCTTCCTTCAGCGTCGTACTTCGTCTTGAATATCCATTTGCATGGCTCAGTCTTTTAGCAACTTGTGACTGTCCATGTTTGATTCTCCATCAAAGAATCGAATTTGGTGTCCATTGCTGCTTTCCACTGGTCAGCATCGGGAGTAGACATAAACTCAGAAACGGTGGTTGGTTCCTACACAAAGTAGCAGGCCGGATCATCCATAAATCTGGATGGAGGTTGTCTGGACCTCTGATGTGGGTTGACTCATTGAGGTAATGACTCATTGTTCGAGTCAGTGTCAATATTCTGCAATTGAATCCCTGGATCATAATTTGGTTGTTCGATCCTTGGGTCGGATTTATCAGCAACTTTTCTCTTGTAGTCGATGAACTGGTCTTCCACAAAAATGACATCTCTATTGGTGAATGCCTTCTCGGTATCCAAATTGTAAAGCTTGTATGCCTTGTGGTCTGGGAAATAGCCGATTCAAATCGTTTTTCTACTCTTATCGTCCAGCTTTCTTCTTAGATCTTCAGAGATCTGAACGAAAGCGATGCATCCAAACACTCGAATATTTTTGAGTGATGGTTTTGATCCTGTCCACACCTCGTAAGGTGTCTTGCCATTCACGGCTTTGGTGATGGATCGATTCTGCAAATAGGCAGCTGTAGTAACAGCTTCTGTCCAAAATTTCTTTGGAAGAGAGGCATGGGCCAGCATGCTCTTGGCGCTTTCGATGATTGTTCTATTCTTCCGTTCAGCTATACCATTGGACTGAGGTGAATAGCTGGTTGTGAATTGTTGATGTATTCTGCTAGCCTTGTAGAACTCCTTGAATTCTGTGGAGATATATTCTCCCCCTCCATCTGCGAGCCTTGATCTTCCTTTGGGTCTGATTTTCTACAAACGCCTTGAACTGCTTGAAAAACTTAAATGCTTCAGATTTGTTCTTCATAAAGTAGATAGCAGTCCTTCGAGAGAAGTCGTCGATGAAGGTTAGGAAATAGAGAGCTCCCCCTGTGGAAGCAGTCTGCATCAAGCCACAAATGTTGTTGTGTACAAGGTCAAGCAAGCCCTTGGATATATGAACTAAGTCTGAAATGAAGGGGCTTCTAGCATGCTTGTTGACCAAGTTTGAAATGCCACAACATATTAGTTGATTCAAAAGTAGTTGTGTGAAGAGCTTGACTATTAGAAGAGTAGCAATGGCTGAGTTTGTAAAGATAGTCGCTTCTTCTTCCGTAGGCTAGAACCTTCCGAGATTTGTCAAGAATTGTGCAACCTTTTGTATCGAATTCAACCCTCCGACCTAAATTGGTGATTTTGCTAAATGAGAGCAGATTCTTGGTCAGATTTGGAACGTGGAGAACGTTGGACAGCAACTTGACTTCACCTCTTTTGAATTCAACTCTGACTGCTCCTTCACCTTCGATTGAATGTGATGAGTTGTCTCCAAGTTGCACAACTTGAGAGTGGGTGAATGACTTATAGTCTTTGAACCAGTCGCGATGGTGAGTCATGTGTTGAGTTGCTCCGGAATCTAGATACCAGAAATCGATATCTGTTGTTCTCCGACTTTGGTCATGAAAGTTGTTTCATCTTCTTCTTGTTGCTGATTTGAGTGAATAGTTGTAGCACTATGTTCTTGTTATTGGAACTACTGCTTCTTTTTGTTGTTGTATTTCAAAGTTCGACAATCCTTAATTTCATGGCCAGTCCTCTTACAGTATCTGCAGAAAAGTTTCTGCACTGGTTGGAATGATGAAGAGCCTGAATTTGATCTTGAACCAAAATTTGGTCCAAACTGCATATTGCTCTTCTTATCAATATAACCTGACTCTGTAGATCTCTTGGATTTAAACTTTTGATTTTTTGAATATAGAGCTTGAGGATCCGATCTTGAGCCTGGGGAGGATGCTGATCTTCTGATCTCCTCGTGTAGGAGCAACGAAATTACTCTTGACAGAGTGAGGTGCTCCTAGGTAGAAATTGCCATTACCCAATTTTCGTAGGCTTCGAGTAGACTTGATAATAGAGTTATGAGTGCATCAGAATCTTCTATGACTGAGCCAGTTGTTAGATTATTCTCCTTCTTACTAATCGACTAATCGGTTTTAATCTTCATCCATTGTTTATCCAGTTCTGCGGATTTTTTCGTGTCTTTTCACAGTCTGCAGTTTTATAAGTGTTTTTACACAGTCTGCTGAATTACACAAAGTGTTACCACAATGTCACAATTTTTTGTCTGTCAAGATTTACGAGTAAAATTACAGTGTCACATTTTTTGCTTTTTAACGACATTGTCGCCTGTCAGGATTTACAAGTAAATATGCAGAGTCGCATTTTTCGCTTTTTCCAAAGTGCCTCAAATGTTAAGAAATGGACTCTGGCAAGGTGTGGGGCTACCTTAAATGCATTTTTAAAGCATTGTCGGGTTTTTTGCAAAATCCCGACACTGTTGTCTTTTTGTGACAGTGTTGCCTATGGCTATTTTGGTTCATTTATGCAGAAGTGACAGTTTGGTTCATTTATGCAGACAGACTGTTTACGACTAATTTTCACCGCTTATCAACAATCAATGACAAGGAACCGGATGCATGCCAACAGAGATCAACCAACTGGCAATCGCAATTAACAACCTAATTGCTTAGTATAAATAGTTGTTCATATTCATACATCTTATTATGAAAATGATCAAAGAGATCAAGTTCAGCAAGTATTGTAGTTAGCTCTCTATCAAGCTTTCAAGCTTGAACTCTCTTGAGCATTCTAGCTCAGCCTTTTAGAGATTTATTTTAAAGTTGCTATTGCGCTATTGCTTATCACCATAGCTGCTTATTATCATACTTATTCTCAGTTACTCAGAGACAACTTAGAGTGCGCGGTTTCTATCCGCTATTGTCTTGCGCTCATTAGCATCTGATTTTGTTTTTCTGAATCAATATCTTTCATTGCGTTCAGTATATGTCGGAATGCATGCATCTCTGTATTGCTTTTATAACTGATAGAAATTGTCTGAGAATTCAATACTTCATGTTTGGCTACGTAATCACTTAGTGCCTAGCGATTTCAAAGGTAGTTGCTAAAGATTGAACGTGATTTCCATCACTACTGCTAAGTTCCAGATGGATTCTCAAAGTGAAGTTGGTCTCATCGCAGACAAGCTGAATGGATCCAATTATCATTTGTGGAAATTTAAGATGAAGCCTTGCTAATCGCCAGCGAGTTATGGGATGTTGTTACAAGTACAGAAGTAAAACCTGAAGACGACGACTCAAAGTGGAAATCGAAGGATGGTAAAGCTTTCACGCTTATTATATTCAATATATCAGATACACAGATTGGACACATACCTGAAGCTAAAACGTCAAGAGACGTTTGGGACATCCTGAACTCACTATATGACATGAGGGACATAACTGCTAAGTTACATCTACGAAGAAAATTCATCACATTCGAGATGTCTACTGGTGATTCTCTTCAGAGTCACATTAACTAGTTTAAGAATCTCTTGCAATAGATGGCCACTGTCGGATCAGTCATAGATGATCAAGACACATTTATGACATTGCTATCAAGCTTGCCCTCTACATATGAGAACTGAGTGATGATCATATCGACACACTCAGATTTAACTCTAACTAGAGTTATCACTATGTTGTTGCAAGAAGACAATAGAAGAAGTCAAGACACTTCGTCTATTTCCTCCTCTCAGGCTCTATATGTCAACAAAAGCTCTAAGCGACAGAAGCTGAAAAGCTCCAAGAAGGCTGCAACGAATCAGAAACAAACTCAAAGTCAAGGACAATCATCAAATCCCAATCGAAGAAGAAGATGTTTTGTAGGTATTGCAAGCGCAATAACCATGAGATCAAGGATTGCCGAATTCTCCAAGCGAAGAACGCAACCAAGCAACCTGATCAACAAGCAAACACAATTTCATCATCTCCCCAGGTCGAAGTGGACGAAGGCGCAATCATGGTCAAAGATCAAAGCGCATTTTTGGATGATTCATGGTTTCTTGATTTTAGAGCAACTCAACACATGACCAATCAACGTGAGATCTTCAACTCCTACACGCCTTACATCACAAAGAAATTTGTTCATCTTGGTGACAATAGTACTCACACTATTGAAGGTGAAGGTACTGTAAGATTGCGATTCCAGCATGATCAATTCAAATTACTATCAAAAGTCTTTTATGTTCCTAAGCTCCCTACAAATTTGTTATCAGTAAGTAGAATTACAAATTTGGGTCATAAGGTAGAATTTGAATCTGATCAATGCAAAATTATTGATAGGAGTAATAAGATCCTTGCACTCGGCAAGAGGCAGAGTTACTTATGTAGATTGGCACATTGTTATTCTGAGTATAGTCAAGCTTTGAAAGCCTCTGTTCTAGTCAATAAAACATTACTATGGCATCATCGCTTAGGACACTTGAATCCTGCATCTATTTTGAACATGTCCAGACAATTCATGGTTCTTGATCTCAACTATCCTTCTGGTAAGGTCGTTCTCCCTGTCTGTCATAGCTGCATCTTTGGAAAGCAGGCTAGGATTCCTTTTAGATCAAACCATATGCATGCAACAAAAGGTCTGTTAGATGTTCATACAGATGTATGTGGACCTATGCAAACTCCTTCATTGCTAGATGCAAAGTATTTCATTACCTTTATTGATGAATTCTCCAGAAGAACAATTATTTATTTTATTAAATAGAAATGATAGGCTTTCATCAAATTCAAACAATTCAAAGAGCATGCTAAAGTATCAAATGTGTTTTTATTAGCTATACTACTTCAGATCGAGTCGAAGATATTCACTAGCTGGGATGTCATCTTCATTGAAGATTAGTTTCAAGACCTCAAAGGAAAAGGCAATCCCCATGCCGACTTGTCAGATTCTCCTGACTCATTGAACTTTCTAGTTCCGCAGGCAACTATTCCCATTGAAGCTCCAAGCTCTTCTACTTCTGACAAACAACAAATCAACGACGGATCAGAAGATGATAATGTTGCAGTTCAGCAACTACAATATGATTGAAATGATCAACTTCCTCTATTACCCAGAAGATCTTTAGGAACTAGCAGACCACCTAACTGGTATATCGAGAGTCTGCAGCCTACCTTGTTTAGGAACCGACGTCTGTCCAAGAGGCACTCAGTCAGCCTGATTTTGATCTCTACAAAGAAGCTATGGATAAAGAGTATTCATCTCTTATCAAGAACTAGACATGGACAATTGTCGAATTACCTGCTAACAGAAATGTAGTTGATTGCAAATGGATTTTCAAAGTCAAGTTGGATTATTCTCCTTCTTACTAATCAACTAATTGGTTTTAATCTTCATCCAATTATGCGGATTTTCCCATGTCTTTTCATAGTCTACAGTTTTATAAGTGCTTTTACACAGTTTGCAATTTTATAAGTGTTTTTACACAGTCTGCAAAATTACACCGAGTGTTACCACAGTGTCGTATTTTTTTGCCTGTCAAGATTTACGAGTAAAATTACAGTGTTGCATTTTTCGCTTTTTAGCGACATTGTCGCCTGTCAGGATTTACGAGTAAATATGCAGAGTCGCATTTTTCACTTTTTCCAAAGTGCCTCAAAAGTTAAGGAAAGGACTCTGGCAAGGTGTGGGGCTACCCTAAATGCGTTTTGAAGGCACTATTGGGTTTTTTTTGCAAAATCCTGACACTGTCGTTTTTTTGCGACAATGTCGCCTGTGGCTATTTTGGTTCATTTCTACAGAAGTGACAGTTTGGTTCATTTATGCAGACAAACTGTTTACAACCAATTTCCACCGCTTATCAACAATCAATGACAAGGAACCGGATGGATGCCAGCAGAGATCAGCCAACTGGCAATCGCAATTGATGACCTAATTGCTTAGTATAAATAGTTGTTCATATTCATACATCTTATTACGAAAATGATCAAAGAGATCAAGCTCAACAAGTATTGTAGTTAGCTCTCTATCAAGCTTTCAAGCTTGAACTCTCTTGAGCATTCTAGCTCATTCTTTTAGAGATTTATTTTAGAGTTGCTATTGTGCTATTGCTTATCAGCATAGCTACTTATTATCAGACTTATTCTCAGTTACTCAGAGACAACTTAGAGTGCGCGGTTTCTATCCGCTATTGTCTTGCGCTCATTTTCATCTGATTTTGTTTTTCTGAATTAATACTATCTTTTATTGCATTCAGTAATGTTAAGATGCATGCATCTCTGTATTGCTTTTATAACTGATAGAAATTGTCTGAGAATTCAATACTTAATGTTTGGCTACGTAATCACTTAGTATCTAGTGATTTCAAAGTTGGTTGCTAAAGATTGAACGTGATTTCCATCACTACTGCTTTGTTCAATTTTTGATAAACGTAGTCATGCACTTGAAATAGGAAGTTTTCGCTGTTATTATCTATTCTATTTCCGACACCAGTTGCAGTTATTTGCTCCATAAGATTTTTGAACGTGTTGAGATGACTCGAAACACTTTCTGCATCAGACATCCTTAGGGTGAAGAATTTTTTCCTCAAGTGTTACTTAGAAGTAACATCCCTGATATCATAGAGAGTTGCTAGGATGTCCCATGCATCTTTAGCAGTCTAAGCAACACGTATGTGGCTGATCTGAGTATCCTTGATGTTGAGGGTGATCATGGGTAGTTATCTCCATCGAGTTTGTCAATGAGAGATGAACTAGATGATAGATCCATTCTGGTTGAACGAGATAGTTGGTAGAAACAACGATTGTCGCAATATTGTTGGCTGCGCGTTTGCTAGAGAGACATCTTGGTAGAAACAAGACTGATAATCCGCAGTAGAAATGCAGATTACTGAAGTGCCTGCTCTGATACCATGTCGGAAAACGTGGGGATGACCAGCAGCAGAAGCTTGAAGCTTTGAGCGTAGGCGTGTAGGAACGGAAAATGCAACAGTTAGCAGCAAAAATATTCAAGAAGAATGATTCATACATAATTACGCAAATGAACAATACAGTAGTGAGACAAAAATTGCACTTTGATTAATATCAACCATGAGCACAATGGCTTGAAGTAATAACTTCAGCTTGCTGAGCGTGATAATGTTGGCTATAGATAACTCTGATAATGATAAAACTTAACACTTTGATTAACTCCTACATAGCTTGATTCAGCTAGTATATATTTACTAGTGTCTTCAAAAATATCTTACGAGCATTGAATGCTATTTATGCTAGTTTTTGTGTATGTACAAAGTTGGTAACCGCCCTTGTTGGGATATTTGGCTGTCCAGCTGTTTTTAAGGTTCGTTGGCGATGTTGGTCTGCCACTATTGAAAAACCCGAAGGTGCGGCAATACTATGTTTTGAGGTTGGTCAATGGAGAGAGAGAGAGAGAGAGAGAGAGAGAGAGAGAGAGAGAGAGAGAGAGAGAGAGAGAGAGAGAGAGAGAGAGAGAGAGAGAGAGAGAGAGAGAGAGACCGCTATGTAAGGACCACAATTAGGACGCATAGGGACCATCGCCACCTAGATCAGAAAATCAGCGTCCGTCAACGACATACTGAATTTCCAAATCATCGGCCGCCATTGCCCGTCAACAATGGGCACTCTTTACTAGTTTGTTTTGAAAAAAAATTCATGGGATTTACGTTGCATTTATTGGTTGAAGTGTAGCCGTAAACCTAAATGTCATTTGGCAAGATAAAAATCAAGTTGTGAGGAAACTTTTGAAAACCGAGAAAGTTAGATAATATTCAAGTAACATGAGGTTTTAGAATTAGTTTGCTTATGATTTTGAAATTATTAACATCCAAAATGAAGTTCGCAAATTTATGAGGATTTTCCTTTTGAAAGATCAGTTTTTCATTGCTTATGATACCAAAGTTTGCCTAAAGAATGAGATTGGCCTATTGGGTCTTTACTCATCATAAAAATATATGAACCTTTCTTTGCTTGTTAGGGTTTTTATAGGAGTAAAAAATTGACACTAAATCTATCACTTAACTTGATGAGTAGTCCAATGAGTTGTAGCCATGACTTCCCATACATAGTTTGAGTGACATAAAAAAAATATTTTAAGGACTTTTGATTTTGAAAATTTTGTGTGCATAATTCACATTCCAAAAAGGCAAAACGATTGAATACCACAAATGCCTACTTTTGCATTTAAAGTTTGCATTCAAGAAGTTTGAGTAAGTTTAACTGTCTTTAATCCATCTCCTAACAATTTGAGTGTGTGATTAACAGATAGTATCAAATATATTTGAAGCTTATGTATAGTGTTTTATTCCATTTTGTTTTCCTTGAGGTAGAGAACAATACTTACTATGCTTTTTGTGAAAGATATAATGGATCAATAAGTTTTCACTAATAGTAGTTGACCTTTATCTAATTATAATTTTGTAATTGTGTTTTCTTTTGTAGGACATAAAAAAGTCTTCCATATTGGATGAAGAAATGATCTAGTTTTTAGAGATGTGTCTTGAAAAGTACTTAATTGATGGTTTGTGAGATCTAGAATTGCGAATACTAAGAGGCGAATATTTTGAGATATTGATCATGAATATTGTGAAGAGTGATCGTGAATATTGTGAATGCTGGTCAAGAATATTGTTATGAGATTGTGAATACTAAGAAATGAATATATTAAGTTATTGATCGTGAATATTGTGAATACGGATTGTGAATGTTGATCGTCTTGAATACTGAAATACTTTAGAAACTAATTGTGATTATTGTGGACACACTGGAATACAGATTATGAATGCTAATATGTGATTATTCAGAAATAAAGAGTGCAATTGTTAATTTTGATTACAACTATGTTGAAGAAAAAATATACAACCATGTTGAAGAAAAAATATACAATTATATGTATAATCAATCATGGAGTATGTTGTCTATTACAACAAAATTGTAGTCAAAAACAAATTTTATCAATTGTTGTAACTGCTAGATCTCTAGTCAAACTCTACAACAAACTGATATCAAAATTGCAGGATTGACATAGAGTAATTATGACAATATGACATGGCAAGGCCTTTGTGGTACAATACCATATCGTTCTTGTTTTTGAGCTTTTTCTGTGGCGGCTTTTTCATCCGAGTTTTTAGTTCTCGGTTATTTTTTCGAAAAAAAAAAATTTACGATTTTTTTTTTCCATAGTTATGTTCCACATTTTTTTTTTTGAATTTCTTTTAGTTTTCCCATTTTTTGTACAAAATGTATAAAAAACATTCAATTTTTTTATATCATGGAACATGCACATGGACAGATAGGGTGTCGCATAGCAAATGCACATTTCACGTGGAATGTGTATGTTGTTATGTTAGCTCGTCATTGGCTATCCACATGCACATTTCATCATAACTCTATCCCCTTGAAAATTATGACAAATGCACATTTCACGCGGAATGTGCATGCCGCTATGTGACAGCTCGTCATTGGGTGTCCACATGCACTTTTCAACATAAATCTATCCAGTTGAAAAAAATACAAAAAACATCTAAGCACTTGGCATTCTCAATGTTCATGGATGTATGAAGTCCTCACATGGAGCCTCCTCTCTATAGATTTGATCTCACAAAAGATGCAATTTTCCATTGTATATGTGTGCCCTATGGCTCAAGTGTTCGAAGTCTGTAATTGCAACTCCAATCCTGTAGCGGCTTAAGTTATCAATTTGCAAGCTGAATTTGAAATTTGTAATTGCAACAGCTGACATTTGCAATATGCGAATCCATCTGTTTGAGAGGATGTCTTTCGGAATTTATGTTAAAAAGCAAAGTGATTCATTACTTTTGATACCTCGCTATTACTACTAGTCGCAGTTTATGGCGCAATCACCCATTGCTATGGATTTCTTATTTTGAGGAAAGAAGCCTCTGCTCTCTGTTACACTTGTGAAACAAATATTCATTGCTTTTGACAAGCTCAAAGGCAAAAGGCCTTTGCTGCCAGTCGCACCATGTGGGCCAATCATCCATTGTTTTTCAGTACACTATTTGAGGGAAAAAGTCTCTGTTGCCAATCATGCATATGAAGCAATATATGTTGATATCACTCGCTCTTCCAAAATCAAAATCCACTGTTGTTAATGGCACATATGAGGCAATATATGCTGGCTATCAAGTGATTTTCTGAAGTAATATATCATTGTTGCTAGTCGCATCTCTGATGGCAAGAGACCCTTGCTACTAGCGCACTTCTGAGACATGAAAATACTGCCAATTGTTGTTATGAGGGCGAGGAACCACAACTAATTGTAGCAGTTGTCAGCTGAAATGGCCTTGTATCCAGTCGCTCCCCTGAGCCATATAATCTATGCTGCCAAACGACTATCTAAGGCTCATAATTGTTGAGGACCAGCTCATTCTCAACCTATATATGCCTATAATTCACTGTTTAGGGACTTTCTGCAATTAGGGAGACCAGAGCCACAGAACTATGAAAATTAATCACTCCTCTAAGCCATGGAGAATCACTCCTCTGATTCACCCATCTGTTGTTGATGAGCGCACTCTTGAGCCATATATCCTTTGCTGGGGAGCACACTTTTGATCACCATTTCTGATCTGATCTTTGAACTGACGGTTGAAGGTTGCTCATTGGTCCTGATCGCACCTCTGACCTATGCAATCTTTGATGAAGAGCCTATTTTCTGATGAAAGAAAATAGTTAAATTTTCTTTGCTATCGAGCGCACTATTGGCTACTATTCTTAAATCAGGTCTCTGAGCCAAAGGTTGGATGTCCCAACTCTAAAGGGGAAGGTCCCTGTCCGAGGGCCTTCCCCAACGTAAAGCAATTTAAAAAAATTTCACCCTCTCTAAATTTACCGCGCCCTTCCCGTCCTTCGATGTTTCTACATGATGCTTTGAAGATTTTTACTGCTTGCTTGCTGTTAGCTATGGCGTGATCCCGCAATGGTGAATTCCTTGTGCGCTAATGGTGTGATGAACGGAGCTCGTTTTGTGCTTTGTGTAGGTCGTTCAAGGTGTCGTTTCTAATAGTTGTTACGGCAGCTTAAAATGAGTGCTTATTTTCTTGATGTACGAAGGCATTCACTTGTGATCGTCGCATGGTGCAATACATTAACTTGTGCTGGCTTCTTCTACGATTTTTCAGGCTGAAACTTCAACTTTTGCTAGTTAGATCTGCAGTTTCAGTTCTTCAGTCTGTTGAAGCTGAAAACTGTCATGTTTGCCATTACGGTCTCAAACTACGAAACTGTTTTCACAGTATCACTACGTTGTTACAATTGCATTGAAGTAAAGTATTGTTTCTTCCAAAAGAACGACCGAGCAACTGCTTTTCAAAAGCATGGAGGACACCCTTAGTTTTCTGAGATTGCCTCATGGCAGCGCTCATTACACTAGTTATGGTGTTGCCAAGCTGAGATTATGCAAAGTTGATGAGCTAGACGCGGCTGTGGGTTTTGGACCCGATACATTTCAAGGTTGATGACTTGTAAGAGTTCTCTAACGAAGAAATCGGTGGGGCAATTGGATTCACTTGTCTGATCATTCCACAGAATCATCAGTGTCAACGTAGCGGTTGCCAATAACTCGTCCCTGAAAGCCAGATTGCAATCTTCTTTTAAAGCTCCCGACGAAGAAGACAATCTTGGAATATCTTCACGATATCTTGGAATTTCCCTCTACAATATCTTCACAATGCACTCCAAACAACTAGAAGACCGTTTGTACATGTTTCAAAGTGATTATTTTGGGGCAATCAGAAAATTTAAGTTCATGTTATAAAAGCATAGTCAATCCGCGGTTGTTGTGGATGCTCAATTTGTATTATGGAAGGAGCCGGGCACAGGCCATTTTGCCCGATAAGGATTTCCAAAAAAATTTGGGCTCCGGGCCTCGCCCAAATTTTTTTGGAAATCTTTACCGGGCAGAATGGGCTGTGCCCGGCTCCTTCCATTGCGTAATGGAGTCTTTGACTTTTCCACATGCCATTTACAAAACATAATCAGCAGTTTGGGATTTTTTGGACCAATGAGAAACTGCCACATGGCAGTTTGACGCGCACAGTCTGACATGGACTAACACGCAGTCTGACGCGGACTGGAATGGGCTTCAAAATTTTGAATTTTTTTTTTAGAAAATTCAGTGACATTTTATGCTTTCTAAAAAGCCCAAAAAGTGGCATAATCAGCACAAAGAATCCATTACGTAGAGAGAAGTCTTACTTCAAACATCCTTAGGAGTCGTACATTGTATGTTGTTGGTACTTTTTGCATAATGTACTCATTTTTTTTACTGTAAGTAAATTTTTTTTACATAAGGTAATTTTTTGCTTACCATAAGTGAAATTTGTTTACATTAGGTCAAAACTTTTTATTGTTGCTAAAAACTTCAGTCATTTTTTACCTTTGGTAAATCAAAATATTAAGACTCTGTAAGGTTCCTCTGATGTGTGAAGTTGTTACAACTGTCATATTCTTCCAATTAAGGTTATCTCAAAATACAAAGCAAATTTTTTAGAGTGCTTTACGTAAGGGGGAAGGCCCTAGGGCGGGGGGCTTCCCCTGCATAAAACACTTGTAGGTTTTTAATTTTTTTTTAAATTTTTAGAAAGTCGATTTCCAAAAATAACAAGTTGGATTTGTGCGACTTTCCAAAAATAGAAAGTGTACCTTACAAAAATGTAAGGTGATTCTTAAACTTTTTAAAAATAGCAAAAGTACATTACAAATCTGTAATGTATTCATTGCTCTTATAATTTTCAAAAATAATTTTTTTTTGCCATTTAAGACAACTTTCAAATGAACTGCAGGTTTTTACATTCAGAGAGAGAGAGAGAGAGAGAGAGAGAGAGAGAGAGAGAGAGAGAGAGAGAGAGAGAGAGAGAGAGAGAGAGAGAGAGAGAGAGAGAGAGAGAAGCTTTATTAATGTATTTCCATGCCAAAATATATATAATACAAAAGAGTACATATCAAATGTATGGCACAAATGAGAGTCTATGAAATGTCTCCACACAATCAAGAAAAACAAATACAATGTAATTGGGAATGGTAAAATAACTCTAATACAAAAGTAACCATTTGAAAATATAAGTCCAATGGCAATGGTAGAACATGCTATCCTCAAATCTACTAAATAAAGATGTAATGGGATAACAACGCCTGAAGGTAGGTCTAGTAAGTACTGCTAACATCATCAAGGAGGTTGTCTTTGAGATACATGGCTCCTCATAGTATGATATATGGCTCTATGGGCTACACGAATCAGTACTATTTGGAATCCACACACATACGAAAATCTCCATCCTTCTTCGCTTTCAGAAGAATATGAGTGTCCCATGGTGATTTGTTGGGTTGGATATGTCCCATCCTCAGATAGTTTTATATTTGATTTGTAATCTCTATCTCCTACTTTTGAGAAAACCTATAAGGTTGACTACCTAGAATTAATTTTATTATGTACTCCACTGACCTAGATGGTGGTAAACCATGAGGTAATTCAGTTGGAAAAACATTTTGAAGTTTATTGATGATCTAATTTTTCGTTGTTTTTTCTCAATCTAAAGTTACCAACTTTAGAATTGTAGAGAATTTCCAATTGTTTAGATGCATTTCAGAAACATCCACAATAGGTATTACAAACGCAGAAAAAACTACATACATGTGAATCATCAAATGCTTCCTTTATATTAACATAAAAATCAGAATTGATGGATAAACAAAATTATTTAAAAAAAAATGTAACTACCTTATCACCCCCCTTGAAAGTGAGTATGCTTCTCAAATTTTATCCTTGATCCGAGATATAAACTTCTTATTTTTCTTCTTCGGTGGTTCCAATGCCAATTGTTCCAATTCATCAAAGTATTTTGGAGCTCAATCTGGACCTTGCTTCTTCCTCTTTTTGGTTTTAGAGGTAATTGTAATTTGATGAATTTGCCTCCTGAATGTGATAACTATTACGTCCAAAAGATTCTGTGTAGAACTAAGTTTGAAGGTCAAGGCATATAAGGATTCAGATTAAAGGGGAGTGTTGGATTATTCTCCTTCTACCAATCAACTAATCAGTTTTAATCTTCACCCATTGTTTAATCTAGTTATGTGATTTTTTTAGTGTGTTTACATAGTCTGTAGAATTACAAGTGTTTTTACACAATCTGCAGAATTACACGGAGCTTATGACAGGGTCATATTTTTTGCTTGACAGAAATCTCGTGTAAAAACACAGTGTTGCATTTTTCGCTTTTTCCAAAGAGGCCCAAATGTTAAGAAAATGACTCTGGCAAAGTGTGGGAGAACCCTAAACCAAGGTGCGAAATTAAAATGAACAAGAAGACTCAGACATACGAGTAACAGCAGACGCATTTGATCAGACACAACAAGAGAAATTATAAATATTGATCTTCCTCTGATTTCTTCAAGCACTGCATGCAAATCCACGCAGTGCGTGGGCGTGGGAGAAAACACGGTTCTCTCATGAGTAATCGTCTCGCTTTACTAGCGGACAATGGATCTCTATGGATCCTGATCACAGAGCTCATCTCACACACAGGCGGACTTGTTGTCTGTATTAGACTACTACATTACACTGTATGTGTATTCTGTTGATCTATATGTCAAGTATCATCCCATAAGTATAGTCGCTCTATGTAAATCTGAGATTAGAGTGATTAAGCATCTACAACTAATCAGGGAATTACAAGAGTGGCAGATTAGCCACGACCTAAAATGTATCTGCTGACGTCATGCCATCAGATCAGATATCTGTACTTCTGGGTACTTGCATGATCTCGCTGGTATTCTTTGGAGCGTAGAGGGCAGGAGAAGGTTTCGTTTCCGTCGTTGGTCTACGTAATCACTGTAGTACTGGCGATTTCAAAGTTAGTTACTAAACGTTCAAATGTGATTTCTATCACTATTGTCTTGTTTGAAATTGATAGGCGTAGTCATGCATTGGAAAGATGAAGATAGTTTATTCCACCATGCACAAAAAGTTTCTTTCTAGACACACGAATTATTTTCATTCGTTCCTTTTCGAGCTAGACCTATCTTCTACACACCACTTTCCGACATGTAGTACTAATGATTTCAAAGTTAGTTACTATAAGATCGAACGTGATTTCTATCACTATTGTTTATTCGAAATTGATAGGCGTAGTTGTGCATAAAGAAAGAGGAAGATAGTTTATTCCGTTGTGCATGATAAGTTTTCTTTGTTGCCGTTCAAATTCTTTTTATTTGAATTCTTTTCTTTTCAAGTTTTGACCTTAGTTTGACCTATCTTTCATACACCTTTTTCCTTTTTCCAACATGGAGTACCATGTATCCAAGTATAAGACTATACCGAATCCTATATATAGGACTCCAGAACATCTGTTCTGAATATAGGTTGCTATTGAAACAGCTTCAACCCAGAAGCACTTCGGAAGTATCGCATGTGATAACATGCACTTTGCCAATTCAACCAAGGTTCTGTTCTTTCTCTCAACAAGACCATTTGACTGAGGCGAATATGAGGTGATGTATTGTTGCTCAATGTCGTTATTAAGGCAATAGTCCTCGAATTCGTTGGAGATGTACTCTCCCCTGTTATCTAACCTCTTTGCCAGTTTGATTATCAGCACGCTCTTTGATTTGTTTGAGTTTGATGAAAGCCTCTGATTTCTGTTTAATGAAATAAACAAGTGTATTTCTAGAGAATTCGTCAATTAAGATAATGAAATACTTTGCATCTGGAAATGAAGGAGTTTGCATAGGTCCACATATATCTGTATGAACAACATCTAACAGATCTTTTGCTGCATGCATATGGTCTGATCTAAAAGGAATCCTAGCCTGCTTTCCAAAGATGCAGCTATGACAGGCGGGGAGATCGACCTTACCAGAAGGATAGTCGAGATCAAGGACCATGGATTGTCTGGACATGTTCATAACAGATGCATAATTCAAGTTCCTAAGCGGTGATGCAATAGTAATGCTTTATTGACTAGAACAGAGGTTTTCAAGGCTTGACTAGACTCAGAATAGTAGTGTGCCAATCTATATAAGTAACCCTGCCTCTTGCCGAGTGCAAAGATCTTATCACTTCTATCAATAATTTTGCATTGATAAGATTCAAATTCTACCTTATGACCTAAATCAGTAATTCTACTTACTGATAACAGATTTGTAGAGAGTTTAGGAACATATAAGACTTTTGATAGTAATTTGAATTGATCAAGCTGGAATCGCAGTCTTATAGTAACTTCACCTTCAATAGTGTGAGTACTCTTGGCACCAAGATGAAAAAATTTCTTCGTGCTGTAAGGCGTGTAGGAGTTGAAGATCTCACATTGATTGGTCATATGTGAGTTGCTCCAGAATCCAGAAACCATGAATCATCCAAAAATGCACTTTGATCTTTGACCATGAATGTGCCTTCGTCCTCTTTGACCTAGGGAGATGATGAGGTTGTGTTTGCTTGTTGATCAGGTTTCTTGGCTATGTTCTTCGCTTGGAGAATTCGGCAATCCTTGATCTCATGGTTATTGCGCTTGCAATACTTGCAAAACATCTTCTTCTTTGACTATGGATCTTATGATTGTGCTTGACTCTGAGTCTATTTTTGATTCGTTGCAGACTTCTTGGAGCTTTTTTGCTTCTGTCACTTCGAGCCTTTATTGACAAATAGAGGCTGAGAGGAGGAAGTAGATGAAGTGTCTTGACTTCTTCAATTATCTTCTTGCAACAACATAGTGATAACTCTAGTAAGAGTTAAATCTGAGTCTGTCGATATGATCATCACCTAGTTCTCATATGTAGAGGGCAAGTTTGAAAGCAATGTCCTAACATCTTGATCGTCTATAACGGCTATCTGTTGCAAGAGATTCTTAAACTGGTTAATGTGACTTTGAATCACCAACACACATTTTGAATGTGAAGAATATTTTCGTAGATGTAACTTAGTAGTTACGTCCTTCACGTCATATAGTGAGTTCAAAAGGTCCCAAACGTCTCTTGACATTTTAGCTTCAACTATTGTCCAATTTGTGTATCTGATATATTGAGGATAATAAGCGCGAAAGCTTTACCGTCCTTTGATTTCCACTGAGTCATTGTCTTCAAGTTTTACTTCTGTTCCTGTAACAACATCCCATATAATTCGCTGGCAATTAACAAGGTGTTCATCCTAAATTTCTACAAATAATAATCGGATCCATTCAGCTTGTCTATGATAAGACCGACTTTACTTTGAGAATCTATCTAGAACCTAGTCTGTTGATTGTATCGATGACGCTAAGATGTGGTAATGCCAACAATAAGAAATCAGTAATCTGATACTGAAAAGTTGAAAAGAACTAAAGAGTCTGATATCAATTTGATATTACGAAAGATATCAAGTATTAGAGCTTTCGCTCTGATATCATGTTGGAATCAGATAAAGAAGTAGTGAAATAGCTCTGATACCATGTCGGAAAGTGGTGTGTAGAAGATAGGTCTAGTTCGAAAAGAAATGAATGAAAATAATTCGTGTGTCTAGAAATTTTTTTTTTCGTGCATGACGGAATAAATTATCTTCATCTTTCCAATGCATGACTACGCCTATCAATTTCAAACAAGAAAATAGTGATAGAAATCACGTTTGGACTTATAGTAACTAACTTTGAAATCACTAGTACTACAGTGATTACGTAGCCAAACAATTAAGCATAAAAAATTATCAGACAAAAATTTAGTCACGAATTAGTCACGAAGAAATATAGAAACGCATACATTCTGAGACGAAAGTTGAATGCAATGAAAGATAGTATTGATTCAGTATGAACAAGTAACAGAAGTAAATGAGTACAATAAGTTGCGAATCAAAGTCGCGTACTCTATGCTATCTTTGAGCAGCTAAAATGAAAGTCTGAATTAAGCACAATGCTGATAAGCAGTGGCGCAATAGCAATCTCTTAAAACAACTCTAAGAACTGAGCTAGAATGCTCAGGAGTGTTCAAGCTCGCAGGTTTGAGAGAGAGAGAGAGCTAACTATTCAAATGCTTCTAATAACTCTGATTTCAATGAATTTTAGATGATTTCAGATTATTGAAACTTTATGAATATGAACAACGATTTATACTAAGAAATTAGGTCGTCAATTGCGATCGCCAGTTGGTTGGTGATCCGCTGGCATCCATCTAGTCCTTGTCATTGATTGTTGATAAGCGGTGAAATTGGTTGCAAACGTTCTGTCTACATAAATGAATCAAAATTGTAGCTCTGCAGAAATGAACTAAAACTGCCACGCGACACTGTCGGGTTTTTCACGAAAAAGGCGAAAAAGACAAAGGTGCCCTTAAATCTCATTTGGGGTTGTCCCACACTTTGCCAGAGTCATTTTCTTAACATTTGAGGCTCTTTGGAACAAGTGAAAAATGCGAGACTATGTTTCTACACGAGATTTCTATCAGGAAAAAAATGCGACACTGTCGTAAACTCCATGTAAATCTGCAGACTGTGTAAAAACACTTGTAATTCTGTAGACTGTGTAAACACACGAAAAAAACCGCAAAACTGGATTAAACAATGGACGAAGATTAAAACCGAATAGTCGATTGGTAGAAGGAGAATAATCCAACACTACAGTGATTACGTAGCCAAACATTAAGCATCAAAACATCAGACAAATAATTTGTCACGAAACATTAGACAAATAATTAGTCGCGAAGAACTACAGAAACGCATACATTCTGAGACGAACCTGAACGCAATAAGAAGATACTATTGATTAAGTATGGAAGTGAAATAGATGTAAATGAGTACAACAAGTTGCAGATCGAGGCCACGTACTCTAAGCTATCTCTGAGCGGCTAAAATGTAAATATGAATTAAGCACTGTTACTGATAAGCATTAAGCGCAATAGCAATCTCTAATCAACTCTAATGAACTGAGCTAGAATGCTCAAGAGTGTACAAGCTCGCAGGCTTGAGAGAGCGAGAGCTAAGTATTCGATACTTGATCCTCTTCTTAATCATCTCCTTGATCGTAAGATTGATCATCAGATGTTGAAATATGAATAGCTATTTATACTAAGCAATTAGGTCATCGGCTATGATGTGCTGGCATCCATCCAGTTAGGACTTCTTAGAAACTACTTGCTGATGGATTAATACAAGTCGGTGGCTTTGGTCGTAAACAGTCTGCCTGTAGATATGAACGTAAACTGTCACTGTGAACCGTTTCGAGTAGTTATGCAGACTGTGTAAAAACATGAAAAAAATTGCAGGTCTGGATAAAAGTTGGACGAAGATTGAAATGTCGATTAGTCAATTAGTGAGAGAATATTCCAACACTCCCCCTTAATCTAAATCCATGAATGCCTTGACCTTTAAACTTAGTTCTACACAAAACTTCCTATGTGCATCCAAGCTTAATGCTTTAGTAAAAATATCTGCTGTCATATGTTGCGTTCAACAGTACTGCAATCTGACCTCTTTGTTGAGAACTTTGCTTCTGACATAATGATACTTAAGCTCAATGTGCTTAGCTCTAGAATGAAATCAAGGGTTGGCTGACAAGGCAATGGCACTTTGATTATCACAAAATAATAATGTCAGAGCATATTGACTCAGATTGATATCTGATAGTAAGTTTCTCAACCAAATTGCTTCCTTAGTAGCTTATGAGGCTTCGATATACTTTGATTTTGTAGAAGATAGAGCTATCGAAGATTGCTTGCGACTGTTCTAGGAAATTTGACCATTGCTGAGAGAATGTAAATCCAAAAGTAGATTTATGAGTGTCTATATCTCCTGCCCAACTTGCATCTATGTAACCACTGAGTAAATTGCGTTTGTTGTTGTCAATTGCTCCATAACAAATGCAAAAGTCCATAGTAGCTCGAAGATATCTCATGACACTGATGAGAGCCTTCCAATGTGTTATACCAGGGTTGGTCATATACTGAATTAGGGAGCTGATTGCAAAAGCTATGTCTAGCCTGGTACAAATCATTGCGTACATAAGAGATCATATTATCGAATGATAAGGATACTTGCACATCTGCTCCTTTTCTTCGATTGTTCGGGGACACTAGTCCTTTGACAATTTGAGACTTGGTTCCATTGGTGAGAAAGCTTACTTGCAATTAACCAGATTATATCTGACTAACATATTGTAGATGTATCTCTGTTGAGTAATGTAGATCAACTTTTGATTTTTGTCTCTGTAAATTTGGATACCAAGGCAAAAATGAGCTTCGTGCAGGTCGGTCATGTCAAATTCAGAGGATAGCATTGTCTTAGCTTCTTTTATTAAATCGATACTGCTGTCAAAGAGTAATGCATCGTCCACGTACAAAGGTGATAATGATAGAATACTGTTGCACTGTCTTGAAGTAAACATACGAATTTGAAGAGCTTGGTGTATAGCTATGATCAATAAGGAAAGTATTGATCCTTTGAAACCATGCCCGAGCAGATTGCTTCAAGCCATAAAGTGCCTTATGGAGGTTGCACACATGATTGTGTTTACCCTTGATAATATAACTTTCGGGTTGCACCATGTAAATGTCTTCTTCGATAACTCCATTGAGATATGCTGTATGCACATCCATATGATGTATTTCCAAATCTGCTACAACAACAAATGATAATAAAAGTCGCATGGAAGAATGCTTGAGTACTGGACTAAAGGTCTCAGTGTAATCGACGTTGTATACCCGAGAAAATCCTCTGGTGACAAGACGAGCTTTCCTTCTCTCGATGCTTCCATTTGCTTTGTACTTGACTTTGAAAATCCATTTGCAATCAACGCTAGCAGGTAATTCGACAATCGTCCATGTCTGGTTCTTGATAAGAGATGAATACTCTTTATCCATAGCTTCTTTCCAGAGATTGGAATCGGGCTGACTGAGTGCCTCTTTGACAATAGTTAGCTCTTGAACAAGATAAGCTACAGACTTGTCAATATACCTGATAGGTGGTCTGCTAGTTCTTGATGATCTTCTGGGGATTAGAGGAGGTTGATCACTTTCATCATGCTGTAGTTGCTGAACTGCAACATCGTCATCTTCAGATTCATCATTGATATGTTGGTCATCGAAAGTAGATGACCTTGGACCTTCGATAGGAATAGTCGACTGAGGAACTTGGAAGTTCAATGTGTCGGATGAAATTGAAGAGTCAACTATATGGGCTTTGCCTTCTCCCTTGAAGTCGATAAACTGATCTTTGATGAAGATGACATCCCGACTAACAAATATCTTCGACTTGATAGGATCAAACAACTTATAGGCTTGATCTGAAGTAGTGTAACCGATGAAAATACATTTGATGTTCTGGAAGTCGAGCTTCTTCCTGAGATCATGGGGAATCTGTGCATAAGCAGTACATCCAAAAACTCGTAAGTTTGTTCAAGAAGGTTTGGTACCTGTCCAAACTTTGAATGGTGTTTTGTTTGAGAGACCTTTAGTAGGACATCTATTCTGAATATAGGTTGCTGTTGAAATAGCTTCAGCCTAGAAGGACTTTGGAAGTGTCGCTTGTGATAACATGCACTTTGCCGATTCGACTAAGGTTCTATTCTTTCTCTCAACAAGACCATTTGACTGAGGCAAAAAGGAGGTAATGTATTGTTGCTCAATGCCGTTGTTAAGGCAGTACTCCTTAATTTCGATGGAGATGTATTCTCCCCCATTATCGGATCTCAGTGCTTTGATTTGTTTACTAGTCTGATTGTCTGCATGCTCTTTGAATTTTTTGAACTTGATGAAAGTTTCTGACTTCTATTTAATGAAGTAAACAACTGTTCTTTTGGAAAATTCATCAATAAAGGTAATGAAATAATTTGCATCTAGTAATGAAGGAGTTTGTATAGGTCCACATATATCTGTATGAACAACATCTAACAGACCTTAAAATGCATGTCTATAACTCGATCTAAAAGGAATCCTAGTCTACTTTCCAAAGATGCAGCTATGGCAGACAGGGAGATCAACTTTACCAGAAGGATAGTCGAGATCAAGTACTAGGGATTGTCTGGACATGTTTGAAACAGATGCATAATTCAAGTGTCCTAAGCGATGATGCCATAATAATGCTTTATTGACAAGAATAGAGGTTTTCAAAGCTTGACTAGAATCATAATAACAATGTGCCAATCTATATAAGTATCCATGCCTCTTGCCGAGTGCAAGGATCTTATTACTTCTATCGATAATTCTGCATTGGTCAGATTCAAACTCCACTCTATGGCCTAAATCTGTGATTCTACTTACTGATAACAAATTTGTAGATAGTTTAGGAACATATAAAACTTTTGACAGTAGTTTGAATTGAACATGCTGGAACCTTAATCTTACAGTACCTTCACCTTTGATAGTGTGAGTGCTATCATCACCAAGATGAACATACTTCTTTGTATGTAAGGCGTATATGATTGAAAAATCTCGCGATGATTGGTCATATGTTGAGTAGCTCCGGAATCTAGAAACTACAAATCATTCAAATTCGCATATTTGTCTTTGACCATAAAAGCGCCTTCGTCCATTTCGACTTCAAGAGATGCTGTAACTATATTTGCTTGGCTGCACTCTTCACTTTGAGAATTTGACAATCTTGGATCTCATGGTTATTGCATTTGCAATACCTGTAAAACATCTTCTTCTTCGATGAATGTGGATTCGATGATTGTTCTTGACCTTGAGTCTGTTTATGATTCGATGTAGACTGCTTGGAGCTTTTTTGCTTCTGTCGTTTCGAGCCCTTGTTGACATATAGAGCGTGAGACGAAGAGGTAGACGAAGTGTCTTGACTTCTTCGATTATCTTCTTGCAACAACATAGTAATAATTCTGGTAAGAGTTAAATCTGAGTGTGTCGTGATGATCATCAGCCAGTTCTCATATGTAGAGGGTAGGCTTGAAAGTAATGTCATAATTGCGTCTATGACTGATCCGTCGACAGTGGCCATCTGTTGCAAGAGATTCTTAGACTAGTTAATATGATTCTGAAGAGAATCATTATTTGACATCTTGAGTGTGAAGAATTTTCTTCAAAGATGGAACTTAGTAGTTATGTCTCTCACATCATATAGTGAGCCCAAAATTCCCAAACTTCTTTTGATTTGTTGGCTTTAGCTACATGGCCAATCTGAGTATCTGATATATTGAGGATGATAAGCACGAAAGCTTTACCATCCTTTGACTTCCATTTTGAGTCATCTGTGTTGTCTTCAGGCTTCACTTCGATACCTGTAACAACATCCCACAACTTGTTGGCGATTAGCAAGGTCTTCATCTTAAATTTCCATACATGATAATTGGATCCATTCAGCTTGTCTGTGATAAGACTGACTTTACTTTGAGAATCCATCTGAAACTTTAGACTGTCGAGGATTCAATTGTCATTAAGAGAAAGATACAGTGCTGTGGAAATCAATTCTTCGATACTGAAACAAATTGATTCAAACTGAAGAATAATTTGATATCACGAAAGATACCAAGCGTAAGAGCTTACACTTTGATAGTATTAGGCCTTGAAGAATCAATGCTCTGATACCATGTTGGAAAGAGGTGTATGAAAGATAGGTCGAACTCAAAAAGACAAGAATTAGAATGACAAGAAAGAAAAGTTATCATGCACACCGGAATAATCTATCTTCCTCTTTCTTTATGCATGACTATGCCTATCAATTTTGAACAAAACAATAGTGATAGAAATCATGTTGATTTTATAGTAACTAACTTTGAAATCATTAGTACTATAGTGATTACGTAGCCAAACATTAAGCATCAAAACATCAGACAAATAATTTGTCGTGAAACATTAGACAAAAATTAGTCGCGAAGAACTATAGAAACGCATACGTTTTGAGACGAACCTGAGCGCAATAAGAAGATGCTATTGATTCAGTATGGAAGTGAAACATATGTAAACGAGTACAACAAGTTGCGGATAGAAGCCACGTATTCTAAGCTATCTCTGAGTGGCTAAAATGTAAGTCCGATTTAGGCGCTACTACTGATAAGCAGTAAGCACAATAACAATCTCTAATCAGCTCTAAAGAACTGATCTAGAATGCTCAAGAGTGTACAAGCTCGCAGGCTTGAGAGAGAGAGAGAGAGCTAACTATTCGATACTTGATCCTCTTCTTAATCATCTTCTTGATCGTAAGATTGATCATCAGATGTTGAAATATGAATAGCTATTTATACTAAGCAATTAGGTCATCGGTTGTGATGTGCTGGCATCCATCCAATTAGGACTTCTCAGAAACTAATTGATGATGGATTAATGCAAGTCGGTGGCTTTGGTCGTAAACAGTCTGTTTGTAGATATGAATGTAAACTATCACTATGAGCCGTTTCGAGTAGTTATGCAAACTGTGTAAAAACATGAAGAAAACTGCAGGTCTAGATAAAAGTTGGATGAAGATTAAAATGTCGATTAGTTGATTAGTGAGAGTATTATCCAACACTTTAGTACTCGAGTTTATTGGTTACGCCTCGTTATTTTGAACTAGACTAGAAATGTAATTAATAACCTTGTGAGGACCTAGTTACACATATTGTGACATGTGGAGCTATTGCATGGGTTAGCATGACTATTGGCATGGTGTAGGTATCAGTAGTAATGAACTATATGTATGGGAATGTTGTATGCTTACATGGACACATGCACATGTAAGATACTTCCTCTTGGTGAAACTCGCCCTACTCCCATTCTCATTGTCATGAGTTTTCATTGCTAGATTACTCTCTCTACACTTGCATCCTATTCCCTAGCACGAGGGAGATGCTGTTGGAGATTGATCAGTAGCATCTGCATGGTTGGGTGGTTTGGCTCCACAGTCATTCCTTTGTGTGTGTGTGTGCCTTGTAAGCAGGATCTTGGAGGTGCTTACATTGGCATCAGAGCAAGGCTTACGAAGATCAAAGGGATTGGAGCTATGAAGCTTTTCGTCGACACTTTTGTGGTGAAAAAGCTTCCAACTGGGTGTTCTATCAGTACTTCCACTTTCATGTTGTCAGGATCCATCAGATGTTGGCTTTCTCCATAGTAATTATAGGTGATTGTCAATTTTAGCCAGTTTATGACGACTTTTCAGAGTTTTGCTTGTATTTCTCATAACTTATGGTAGATCTAAATTTCCAGCAAGTGTGTTTTTAGTTTGGGAGTCATTAAATGTTGATTTAATGATTACATGCCGGAAATTTGCAAGATTTACGGTTCTAGGCTATGTTCTAGTCCAAAAATTGCTTGTTTTTGTGAATATTTGACTAGAAATGGGTAGTAAGAGCTATAATCTAGCAAAATCAAAACTTTTAGTGCTTCATGTAACCAAATTACTATAGAACAGGCCTGATTGCACTTGTATGTGGATTATATCCACAAGAACTTGTCAAAAAAGTTGAAAATTGGTCAACAAACATGGTGCGCCCTCCTCCTTGGAAAAGTGCACCCTCCTACTATTTTTTTGGTCCAATACAGCTCACATGTGTGAGGTCCAGGTGGCAGGGTGATGTAGAAATCATTTTGCTGACCCACTCTCCCTCTGTATTGTGCTTTACAACGACCAATTTGGTGTCATGTAGCAAAAGTTATGGTTGTCGGAAGTTTTGGTAGTTTTTAGAGTAAAAGTTGCAAAATTTTCGAATTATTCTAATGCATGTCTATTTTTCTTCCATACTTTAGTGCATTGTACTTGTGGAAATGGGTTGCATGGTGATTCTGATAGTGTTTTGACATGCATGGTTGATCTACAGTAGTTTTGACTGGTTACATACATGTATTTTGATGATTCTGTCATAGACCAGCGTGAATGGCTAGTGGATTCTAAGTTACATAAAAAATTTAGTAATGACGTTGTGTGACTGATGTAGTGTGCTTTGCATGCCAGTCTGACATTGGTTTACTGACATTAGGAATCGAACAATATTTCAATTTTTGATTGTCTTTTCGTCAGAATTTTTGAATTACGTAAAGTTTGTTAAAAATCGAGTTTTAAAAAAAATTTGAAGTTTCAATTTTTTTTCGTTACCTATGAAATGAATTGGCTATACTGAGTTTTATCTATCAGATTTAGTCATAGTGTTTTCACTAAAGCTAAATTATTTTTTGGTTATAGATAGTTTAAGATTGATTGAAGGAACCACAAATATCGTTGTACTCTGCTAAATGAAATTCGTCGACAATTTATATTATAGGACATTTTAACTTTTGGAGTAGGGTACTCCCAGATAGAAAGTTAAACTAATATTTTTTTTCTCTTTTATGTTGAATTTCAAATCTGGTTAAAATTTAAAAGTGGTTACTTGTTTGATCCATTTCTAAATGCCACTGATCATTAGAAGTGAATGTTTGTGCAATATACTGATCAAAATTGAATTTAAAACCGTCAAACAATATGAAATGGCCAAACATAATGACTGGTGATTGAACTCTTTATCCAGGCAATGAAATTTTGTTGGATACATATTAAGAGTTGTTGAAATCCTATTGGTAGGATTTCCATTCATGTAATTTCATATTCTAAGTTTTTGATAGTTTTTTAACATTGACGGAGTAATGCCAAACTAGTCAATAAAAAAAAGGTCCAAATTTTTATTGGAAAAATTGTAAGTGATAAGAACTGATCAAAGGTGCAAAACTGATTTCATTACATGTTTGAATCCTATGGTGAATAGTATGCAAAAGGTCAGACTAGTACTGTTATGCATACTTGTGGATGATTTTAGTGTAGTAATTGTGATTCAACCCAGGTGTAGGATAGAAATGAAAAAATTTCAAACTTTTTCCTACAATAACTCACTTTTACATTTACTAATTTCTTTACATCTTTTTAGTATTTTAGTTGAAACAGATTTTCAGGGGACTGAAAATCCTAGGGGGGGGGGGGGGAGTGTGGACATCATAGATAGTAAGTGTGCTCTGGAAATGTATTTTGCAATTAGGATTTTGGAAGTCCCTGGAAATAATCGCTTAATACTAGATCTTATTTTCCTAAAGGGAATTCATTTGGTTGAATTCATAACAGATATCTTTGTAACCTTGAAACTTGGTTACAAAAGATATTGCCATCGTGAATACTTTGGATACAGATTGCACATTCTCTGAATATTGACCATGAACATAGCTCTAAATATTGGTAATGACTACTCTATGTATTGATCATGAATACTACAAATAGGAATGGTGAATTTTTTGACATTGTTCGTGAACACCAAGAAATACCCAATGTGAATACTTTGAATACCTACCCCATCGATGCACACATTTCAACAAAGTTAAATCATCAACATAAGAAACTAGAATGCCAATTGCTATGACATAAGTCCAATATTCGCTAATATGAAGTTTTTGATACATTATCAACAAATTATATACCATTGTATAGCTAAGAGCCAAGACCTTTGTGGTATATCACAACATCTTTGCGTGACTTTGAACCCGTGGCATGCTGTGCCATTTGCCGGCTCTTGATTATGACATCACTAGACTAAAAGTCTAATTTGCCTAAAGTATGTAAAAAATTGATGCAAGCTAACAAAAAAGCTCTAAATGGCTTAGCTTTTGGATGATATAGAATCAAAATATGCTTGCCATAAAAAAATGGGAGAAGACTCAATGGATGTAAGAGGCATTAAGTCTTGAGGTAGCAAGCTACATCTTTTGGAGTTTAGTGAATGTCCTTAATGTCTATGTCATGGACCTAGCAATTGGTCTCTCCTTGATTTCATGAGGAAGTGATTCTTGACAGCTGATTCATGACTATGCATGGCAAAGGAACTTTCATTTGTGGTGCACCTAGAAGTGGGGTGTGGCATGGCATGTGTGATGGAGCGTGTAATGTGCAGTGCAATTTGGCACATCATTGGAACACTTGGAATAGTTGGAGTACTGGTCTAGAAAGGACACCAAGAAAAAAATTACGAAACCTCATTTTGGACCAAAAAATAGAGGAGATAGCTAGAAAATATTCAGGGTTGGAAGCACCTGGCCATCGTTTGACGATAATGGCAAGATCCTAAGATGGCCCATTGGACCCACTAAAACTGGGATTGTACTTTGTATAAATACCCACAACTCAATGCTTGCTTCATTCAAAGTTTCCTCATCTTCACTGTGCAAACAGATGATACATCTCTGGCATCTGCAAAATCAGGCAACAATCAGGTATTCTTTTCTCACATTTATTCACATTCTTAGTTGGAACTAGCTGTGTTAATTTGATTGATGATTCATGTGCTTCCGCTTTTGGCTGATCATGCCGATCAGCACCGAAGAAGATGGCAGATGCAACAACGTCTAACAGTTCGTGTTGTGTATTTGAAAATGCAGATATTAATTCGAGGTTGGAACAAAGTAGCTGAAGCCTGAAAGCCTTGCTATTCGAAGTAATATCAATTGTTTCCTGTACTTCTGCTGGAAAGATCTTGACGTTGAAGTTGTGGAGCAAGCTGCAGGTGCATAGTTTCATCATTTGCAGTATTTTGGGTGACTACGATGATTAAGTAGTTTCTTGGTCTTCTACTAATTTGAAGTCCGTCCCAATCGGCAATATTTATGTTGATATTCCACTATAGCGAGGGCTTAGGGAGTGCACTGTGGTATTTTATATTGATCTAGCAGAAGATTATAGTTGGTTGAATCTAATCACTAACTTGCTCCCTTATCATGGACGATTCAGGTTTTACCAAGGGAACTGTAACCTGCAGCTAACAATCAGCGATTAGTTATACATCAGAGGAACTACTACTAACTGTGATCGCCGGATCGGAATCAGGATCCACCTTGCAACGGCACTGCAGGTGTAGACGTTGTGACAGAGATTATGGGGAAAATATTGAAGCGGATTGATAAACTCAATAACGCAATGATTGCGGCAATTCTGAGTCTGCTGATCATTGTCTGCCAAGGAGAAGATCAAGCACGTGAGCGAATCTTGTGGTATAACTCGACCACGCCATCGCCACCACCACCATATTCTGATAAATCTCCCCCACCACCACCCCCGTACACCTACAAATCTCCACCACCACCATCTCAACATACTCCAAATTCAGCTCCATCCCCTTCTCCCTACCACAACCATTCTCCACCTCCACCACCACCATCTCAACATACTCCAACTCCAACTCCAACTCCATCCCCTCCCTACCACTACCATTCTCCTCCTCCTCCATCACCACCAACACCCCCCCCAAGTTACACCTACAAATCTCCACCACCACCCTCTCAACATACTCCAACTCCATCCCCTTCTCCCTACCACTACCATTCTCCACCTCCACCACCACCACCCCCAAAATACACCTACAAATCTCCACCACCACCATCTCACCATACTCCAAGTCCAGCTCCATCCCCTCCCTACCACCACCATACACCACCACCACCATCTCACCATACTCCATCTCCTCCCTATCATTACCACTCTCCACCACCACCATCTCACCATACTCCATCTCCTTCTCCCTATCACTACCACTCTCCACCTCCCCCATCTCCACCACCTCCCCATCCCCATCCACCTCCACCTCCCCCCCCTCCATCTCCGCCCCCACCCCATTCACCACCACCTCCTCCTCCTCCATCTCCCCCGCCTCCCCATCCACCTCCCCCACCTCCCCCTCCATCTCCGCCCCCACCCCATCCCCCTCCCCCTCCTCCCCCTCCATCTCCTCCCCCACCCCATCCACCTCCCCCACCTCCCCCTCCATCTCCCCCTCCTCCCCATGCACCTCCGCCTCCACCTCCTCCCCATCCACCTCCGCCACCTCCCCCTCCATCCCCCCCCCCCACCACATCCACATCCGCCTCCTCCACATCCATCACCACCACCTCCTCATTCTCCATCTCCACCTCCACCCCATCCACATCCGCCTCCTCCATCTCCACCTCCACCTCATTCCCCCTACTACTACCACTCTCCACCTCCACCTCCTCCCCCATACTACTACCAATCTCCACCTCCACCTCCCTCTCCCTACTATTACCAATCTCCACCTCCACCTCCACCTTCACCCCCACCCCCCCCATCCACACATTACTAGCTATCTCCATGTCCACCTCTTCCCTCCTAGTGCTATCAATCTCCACCTTTTTCTCTTTCCCCACATCACTTGGTTCCTACTTATCATTAAATGAAGACACCATATTTTCCTTATCATTGCACATCCCCACCACCTCCTCCACATGTGATTGCACTACCTTCTCACACACCAATCTCTATCGCCAAAGATGTACCATGCAAAGCTCCTTAGCCAGCTGTTGTCCCAACACCAACTTCACGTCATGTTTCTCTTCCTCCTTTATCCCATTCATCACCTCCACCTAAATGCCTATATCTGTTGTCTCCTTCTCATCCTTATGTTTCTCATCAGGCTTCATCACTAGTACCTTGTGGGCATGTGTAGGATTAAGCTCCACAAAATTTGATGATGCAACACTTTCTCCTTTCAATAATGGAAAAATTGATGGATTCTTCACAACATACCTGCTTTATCGTGAATCATCACAGTACATCTCACTTTTCAAGGACTAATCATTTCTCATGTTTCTTCATGGACACTATCAGCACTAGATCACACCATTGCCATTGCTACTACTCAATAATTTTTTGGAAAATAAATTGAAAAAAAGTGAAAGTTGTAGATCAAAAGATTTGGATTGTTTGATCAAGTGTCATTCATGACACCTTATCAAGTGTTAATTCTCTTTTACAAGAGCATCATGTATGAGCATTGTATTTTATTTTTCATCACTAGCATCAAACATTTCATGACATATTAAAACATATATTTCTAGTTATGATCTACATAATTCTTAGAGAATTTTGTGTTTTGTAATATCATTTTCACCTACAAAGTTCATCAATAAAAGTCTTTTTTTCTTTTTCTTAATGCTCTTAGTCTATAAATATAAATATGTTGATGTACACAATAAATGTAGCTAAGCCCCTCTTAAGCCCTTTCTAAGATGGAATATTAGATATACGGTTAGTTAATCCTCAAAAACACCTTCTTGTTTATGAACTTGCTCTAATGAGAGGTTAGGATTGTTGCATATCAATGATACCAAATTTTATTCTATCAATAGTGATACGAAGTTGGGTTTTCATAACAAAATTAGCTTTATTCTCACATACAACAAAAAAAACGTTTTCCACAAAGGGAAGATATAAGGGAATATAAGGTAGAATATATCACAAGAAGATGAAAAAGAATGGAGAGAGAGAGAGAGAGAGAGAGAGAGAGAGAGAGAGAGAGAGAGAGAGAGAGAGAGAGAGAGAGAGAGAGAGAGAGAGAGAGAGAGAGAGAGAGAGAGAGAGAGAGAGAGAGAGAGAGAGAGAGAGAGAGAGAGAGAGAGAGAGAGAGAGAGAGAGAGAGAGAGAGAGAGAGAGAGAGAGAGAGAGAGAGAGAGAGAGAGAGAAGATACCATAGGTTTAGCTAAGCAAGCATGAGAGGAAAAATTCATTGAGAGTTTTGCAACTTCTATTGTGTTCTCTAAGTTATGAATACATGAGAGCCCATTGTTTGCTAAAATTCCTCTTTCTAGTAGCGCTTATTCTATAATTGATAGATTCCAGAGAGGTTCTGTTAGCTTCTAACTTCTACGATTTGCAATATAATGGTAATGCAATGTTGATGTACCCACCTATCAATTAGCACATCTACGACCTGATCTCGATCCTACTGATAATGGATGTTTAACTTCGATTTGGATCTATCAAAATGTGGATATACCTGTGTTCTACAGTCTGTTTTGAATGTTTCTTGAGTTCTTACAGAGTGAAGATTATTGCTACTCTAATCTAAGTAAGAACAGGGGATGGAATTGAAACTACACCTATTGAAAACATCAGAATCAACAAAACTGAAACAACTAAGATCTGCAATCCTAAAAAGTGCTTACTACAATTATCACTCAACAATTGTAACAAGAACTCCTCAGGGAGTCAAGCACAAATCAGCATCAGATCAAAATGGTATTGATCTACCACAAGGCCTTGCACATCTACCTGATCTTAATCACAAATGCAAACTTAAGAGGGGAAGAATCAACAACAAAACACATTCATACATCAGTACTCGAACTTATGAAAATGGAACATAGATGGAAATGAAAATAGGAAGATCTTCAATTAACAAAGCAGCAACATTTCAGTACAATATCTAGTGCTCTAAAGCTCGTGGAGGAGGCCTCTATGTATACCCACGAGCTGGTGAATCCAATTTTACAATACTTTGGATTCCACCTCTTACAATTGAGTGAACCTCATTTTATAAAGATTTGGGTTCCACCTCTAACAATTGAGGGAATCCCATTCTATAAAGATTTGGGTTCCAACTCTTACATGCTAATAAGAGGCCTCTTTCTTAAAAATATAACTTAAGTTGTGAGAGTCTAAGTTACTAGCTCCCACAAGGTTTTCCATCTTTCAGAAATTACCATGGGGCTCACAAAATATACATTTTTAGCCTAGCACTAATGATTCTCGTGTTATCAGACTCGGCTCTCAACTTCATCAAGCCCTTTTGAGTGGAGAGGTTCTGCATCAACACCTCGGGGCATGGCATCAGCTAACATTATCCTCCCCTATGGTGTTGCAAGCCCCACTGCATTATTGCTTCAGCTTTGATGCATTGTCCTTGGAAAGGCATGGATTCACGCTTGCCTACGTAAAACCAAGGACTTATTGGCTTTGTTATTGTGTGTCTCCGCAAATCTTCAAGCTTCAATAGCTTTTTAGGACGGCCCTGCATAGTTGAGAGTCTCCTAATTTTCCTTGTCAACTTTTCTTTTATCAAGATTTTTCTCATAGCTGGCCTTTTTTCCAATGGCTTCAAATGTGATGAATCTCGTCTTTGCGCCGAATGGGATAGGTCCCAGGTATGGCTTCATTCCGGGTATGAACTTGTTTCCATACCACTTCTCGATCATCTGCATGTATTGACTAGAAGTAAAGGTAGCTCGGAAATAAAGTCTCGCCATCATTGTGCATCTTCCGTTTGTAAAGGTTGGTTGAAATCCAACTTGATGGGTGGCAGGACTTTATCTCAGTAGCACTCCAATGTCGCAAAAAAGGCTATAGATAAACAATAGTTAGCGCTTTCTTGGACTACAGTATCTGCACATCCCCTATAGGTATATCCAAAATTTAGGAGCACGTCCTGATACTTTACAAAGGTTGAGCTGGGGTGGTCAACAATCCCTGGAATATAGGCCAATTGACTTGTCGCTCGGCTGGATTTGTTTTCTCCCAAGGGTCTCTTCTTTTGATCAGCACATAGTAGGGATCAGTCCTTTTCCAGCTCAGTGCTCTTAGGTATTCTTGTAACTGCTTGTCGTTATTTAGCAGCATTACAATCCTCTAGGAGGGATGTGGTCATAGGGCGTTCACAAGGTTACTGAGCTTCGAATACTCTTCAACCATTATTTTCTTTGCCCCCCCTCGCTCTCCCTTCTTGTAGGTCTTCTGAAACTCATCAGACTCCTTGTGATCATCATAGCATCTTTTGATCTTTTCTATAGATGTCTCTGGCAGCTTTCTTGAGGGTCTTGCCAGATAGTCATCCAGTGCGTTGGCACTCTTGGTATCAGGAACTTTCGAAGTATAACCCTCGGGCTTTGATTCAGCTAAGATTTCGCTCTTACTCCTCGAAGGAGATGGAGAAAGTCCCACATAGGCTGCACTGTCTCATCAAGTGGATCTTGATCGAAAAAATTGAAGACAGGTGGTGAAGGAGGTGAGAATGGTTTATGAGAAGAGGGTGGTGGGTTAGTTATGAGGTTATATGTGATACCACACATTTGTATATTTATTCAAAAATGGCAATATATACTTAAAAATGAGGACATGCGCTGGATAAATATATATTATGAAAAGGCCTATATCATTTTTTGGATATAATTGCTTAAGGACCTGTCTTTTATTTAAGGACATGACCTCTTGGAATGAACCGATGCTTGGAATATGAAGCGACTGAATTTGAATCGTCACATTGAACCATCAAATGTACAATTTACTTGTAACTTATAAGTTAACTAAAATTTGTAAATGGAGCGATGCACTAGGAATTTCAAGTGGTGTGCTCCGTAGGCTATAAATACAGACATGCTTCATTCTCACATTGTCGAGAGAGAAAGAGAGTTATTGTATATTTGAGATTGAAGAAGTGAATAGAGCGTCTAAGGTTATGTCCTTTAATCTCTGTTCTTCGCACTGTTGTGTGTGAGTAACTTCAGGTCTACTAGCAATCTCGTACACAATACTTAAATCATTCTTTGGTCAGACAGTACAATATTTCATTATAGTCGTTTGCTGTGTTTTTGTGAAGTTGATCTAAAGAACTGTCTTTAAACTAACTTACCTGTTTGTGCGAATACTTTGTGTTCGACATTCGAGTGAGATATCCCTTGGTGCAATTTTCCATAGTTGCTGATAAGAGAAGTATGTATGTTTGTGAAATGCTAGTCCTTGCATGAGGAACTGAGTTATTGATCTGTATACGTGTTAGTAACAAAGATAATTGTTTCTAACGTATTCGCAAATCACTTGAGTTCTTTAACCATGACTGGACTTTAGTTGTTGAGGACTTTTGCTTAGAACACATTAGGTCAAGAATAAGACTAACTTTTTGTCTGTTCGTATGCGTTTGCATTGAACGTAACACAGATCCCTGCTGACAACTTAATCAGAGAGTGTAAATCATTCAAACTACTCTGATAACATTTCATTTGCAGAACGCTTTTCATTCAATTTGATAAAAGAAGTTTGTTGTTTGGAATTGATTTATCAACGCACATCCATAATACAAGCAATATTGGTTGCTTATAAAATGTCCATTGACAACTAGAATAACAACCGACACCATTTCATTTGTAATAAGTCAAGTTTGTATCAATTAAGTAGCTTTTGAGCACTATCTCCTTGGGGAACAATCTAAATACTATATAAATATAGCAATTCTATGTTGGTGTGTTGCGACATATACCAATTTTTGGCGCCTTTGCTGGGAATAGCCAATTAAAGTGATGCAAAATGACAACTCCATCTCCATCCCCATTGTATGTCAGATAGAGCTGCTCGACTAGAAAGATATCAGAAACTGTGAAAAGAATTTTTCAAAAGACTTCATCTTTGCAAAGAGGAGAATCACCTTTTCTAAATTTTGATCTTGAAAACCCTCTTCCTGAAGCTTCTACTGCAGCCGAACCAGGTTCTGAAGTCGTTAATCCTGAACCTAAACCAGATCCTGAACTTGAACCGGAATCGAATATGGAAGGCCTTGGTCCACGTTTCACTTCAATCTCAAAGATCAAATATGATTATTTTAAAGGAACATCTTCAGATGATGCTGATAGTTATGTTTCGCAGTTCGAGTCAATTGTCAACTCGAACAACGAAGGTGCAGATTCTGACAAGCTGTGAATTTTTCCTAGTCTTTTGAGAAAGCAAGCACGCATATGGTACAGCCAAGTTAAACTAGGACGTGTCGCCACCTGGTTACTACTGAAAGATGCGTTCCTAAACCAGTTTAGAGAAATTGGTTATTCTTCCTCGGATGACTTAACAATGTCCAGAAGAAAAAAAAAGAATCTCTTCGAAGGTATACACAAAAAGTAAAGAATCTGATTGGAAAACTAACTGGTGTGTACCCTGTCGCAATGCCGCTCGAGTGGTTTTTGGTAGGACCACCACTGAAAATTGATCGGTACGGTAGATAAGAAGATATGACTTCTTTATCAGCACTCATAGTGAATGCTGAGAATTATGACTTCCAAGTTAGCATGTAAAAGACATTCTACTAGATGAACTCGAAAGTCTAAGCATGACTCCAGTGAAAGAGAAGATGAATCTAAATCTGAATCCAGTTCAAGTTCTTCAAGTTCTGAATCTAATTCTAGTGACTCGTCAAACACAGAAACTGATGATACTGATCGAAGAAAGAAACGAAAGTCCAAACAAAAAGAAGATGGTAAAAACTAGGAGGATAAGTCTTTGACATTTAAAGTTGAAAAGCTTTGGAAAAGTAACATGGCCGATCTTAACAAGAAGTTCAATGATTTGAAAGTTCAAATTTTAGAAGTTGCATACAAGAGACCAAAAGCTTCTTCTTCCAACACAGGACTATGCAGGTATGTGCAATGCGGTACATCTGGACATTCTAAAGAAGAGTGTAGGGCTGTGAACATAAAGTATGTTGGAGATCCTTCTCAAGAGGTATTCTTTATATTTCAAGATGATGCATCTACCAATTATGTGCAAGGTTCTACAACACCATTCCAACAAGGCAAACCAAAGTTTGCACCAAAGAGACACAATCCACCAGAATTTGTGGGTGCTTCCAGTTTGACTGTTATAACTGTGATGAACCAGGACATTTTTTGCCTGAGTATTCGAAGCCACAAAAATCGATCGGATTTATACCTTTGTGCTCGAACTATAAAGAACCACAAGTAGCCGGATTGTCCACAACTGTTGAAGTCACATCCAAAGTACCAGTATGTTGTTGCTCTTGCTGCTACTGCTGATATGAAACTAAAATCTTCGGCTGATGCTATTGTATAGAAGGTTGATGTCATCAAAGCCAAACAGTCAAAGTCAGTTGACCAATCTTGGCCAAGCGATGTGGAGAAGTTATTCAAAGTGACTACGAGAAGCAAAAGCTCCTCGAAACCTGACACGAAAGTACCTTCAAAGAAACAAAGAAAGTCCTCGAAAAAGAAATCTTCCAACAAAGCCATAACGAAAGAAGATCTTAAAGCTGAGCCTGATTATGATCGTGATGCAGCTAAGTTAATTTCAAAGGATATTTCTGTAGAAGTGAAAGAAATTTTTAATTCTGAACTACAAATAGCTGCTGCAGAGAAGAAAGTCACCTTTGAGGAAGGGGACATGGAAATCATGAAAACAAAACTTTCGAAGGCCACTATTGATAAGCCCATCTCAAAAGCGAAGACGAAAGATTATGACATTGTCATTGATATTAGTTCACTTAGCCTCAATATAGCTTTTGAGCAATTATTGGCTGACAATAATTACTTTCATAAGCAGTTGAAAAGTCTTTCTTCTCCTAAGAAGAAGAAACCAATTTCTTTGCCAGATGTTGGGATATTTTCCATTGATCTGGGAGATCTTGGCGCACTAGAGATTGACGTTACAATTGCGGGATGTTTCATTCACAAAGTGTTGATTGACTCAAGTTCGAGTGTCAACATCATAACTGAAGACATTGCTCATGCCTTGGGTATGACTAATATTCAACCAACTCAAAGAAATATCAAATTGGCTGATTCAACACGAAGAAAGCCGTTGGTGAATTAAAGGATGTGACATTATACATACAAGCCAAGCCTTTTACAATAAATTTTATTGTCATCAAACCACTTGGTTTGTCATCATACTCTGTTTTAATTGGACGACCTTGGCTTTATCAGGCTAATGCAAGTGCACACTGGAAGTCTAGAGAATTGAGATTCCAAACTGGCGAGAAAGGTAGTCATGGTAAATCAGAGGAATATATTATGACTTGGAACCGTGATAGATATGAAGGCGAAACCCCTGTGAGTGACACCAGTTTTACTTCAGAAGACACTTCTTATGATCTTAATATATTCTCTAATTTCGAATGCTATGAGAATAATGATTCATCGGAGGACGAAGAAGAATTCTTCAAGGTATGCAACGCAGATGCTAATGTGACTACACTAGAAGCGACAGACCAAGATTCTGAAAATTCTGATGCAAATGATGAAGATATCGATGACGAATTTGAAGAATCTGAGCAAGAATTTGGTGATAAAGACCAGGTTGACAAAAAGAATAAATTTGTAGAGTCAGCCATACGCGAGATTCATGGCCATATCCAGGCCAGTATGACGGAAGGTATAATTCTGCCTGATTCTACAGAGCTAATTGAACTAGCACTTGAAAAATTTGTGCATGTTTCTAAGTCCCTTGGTTAGACAGAATTAGTGGAATTTACTGAGCTGTTGAAAGAGTACCAAGGTATATTTGCATGGTCGCTCAAAGATTTGAAAGGAATCCCTCCGAAATTTGGTGAACACCACATTGATCTGAAAGAAGACGCTGTTCCTATTCGACAGAGGCAATATCATCTTAATCCAAAGTACTCTCTAATGGTAAAAGATGAACTCAACAAGCACCTTAAGACATGTATTATTTATCTTGTCTTAAGTAGTGAATGGATATTCCTATTGTTGTAGTTCCAAAGAGGAAAACTGGCAAGATTCAAATTTGCCAGGATTTCAGGAAGTTGAATGCTACTACAAAGAAAGATCACCATCCATTACCCTTCACGGATTCCATTCTAGACCAAGTCACTGGACAAGAACGTTACAGTTTCTGTGATGGTTTCTCTGGTTACAATCAAGATGGAGTAAGGAAGGAGGATCGACCAAAGACTACTTTTACTACTAATTGGGGCACATATGCCTACAATAAAATGCCCTTTGGTCTTTGTAACACACCAACTACTTTCCAGAGAATTATGATCCTGATTTTCGCTGCTTTCTTAAGAACATTTTTTGAGATTTTCATTGATGATTTTGGTGTTTATAGTAATATCAAAACTCATATTCAAAAATTGAAGCTTACATTGTAGAGGTGTCAAGACACTTGTTTGTCACTTCACCTCGAAAGTCATTAAAAATCTACTTATACCAACGTGAACAAGAGGTTTCCTAGGACATGTGGGTTATTATCGAAGATTTATCCAAAATCATGCCTATATTGCTGCAGCTCTTACACAGTTACTTAAGAAGCAAGTTGCTTATATTTGGACGATAGCACAACAAAGAGCATTCGAAGAACTTAAGCACAAATTGATTAATGCTCCAATTCTGAGACCACCTAACTGGATGAAACTATTCCATTGTTATGTTGATGTGTCAGCATTTGCTATTGGTGTTTGTCTGAGCCAAAAGGATGATCTGAAGAAAGACCGTCCAATATACTATGCTAGTCACTAGCTTAGCCTCGAAGAAAAATTATTCGGCAACAAAAAGAGAAGCACTTTGGAATGATTTTTACTGTAAAGAAATTTTGGCATTATTTGCTAGGATATGCTTTTATATTCCATGTTGATCATTATGCTTTGAAGTATCTTGTGAATAAACCTGATTTATATGGACAAATAGCTCGCTGGGTTTTGTTGCTACAAGAGTTCACATATCAAGTTGAGCTTCGTCAAGGAAAGTATCATACTAATGTTGATTATCTTTCACGACTTAGAAGAACTGTTGAATGATGACTTTCCAGATGAAAATTCATTCAAAATATCTTCTACGAATTCTTTATATTCTGACATTATTATTTATCTGCGGATGCAAACTCGTCAGATACAGTGGCGGATGAATACTAGGTGGATGAACACTCATCGAATATAGTGGCGGATGAACACTAGGCGGCTAGAAATGTAAAAAAAAAAGTAACTAAGCCACCGGTGGATGGAAATGCAAAAAGCAAGTGCCTGGATGCAAAAACAAATGGGAAACAGATGTCAAATGAAAACTCAAAAATTGGTGGATGTAACAGAATGAAGTTGTTGCATAGAAAAAAACAAAAAACTGTAGACACTGATGGTAACACCGTAATGCTAGATCGAAGAAATGGAAATGAAAATAAAAAATGTTATAAGGGTGAAGAGATGAAAGTTTGTGCGAGTAGGGGATGGAGGATGAAGCAAACAAAAGAGGGACAAAACGTGGTCAGAATGCAACAAAGAGCGGCTGAATCAAAACAAAACACAGGATGATCGTCAGAAATTTGCCAATCACGCATGAACTCGTCCGAAAATTGTGTGAAGTAAGAATGAATGGGGCGACCGACATATTTATACTCAAAATTTTAGGTCAAGCATCAGATGCAAATTTCATCGAACGCAAATGAAACGGGAGTTGGCAAATGCAAATCGTCGGATGGAAAAATATATTTGATTTTTTGAACGGGTGTAAAACCATTGGGTTTACAGAAATTGTGATAAAGAAAAAATATACATCAAAGGAAAAAAATAGGAAAGTATAAGGTAAAATATCATAGAAAGCTATTGCTACACAAGACTTACCGAAAAATTATCCATGTAGTACCATTGTAGTCGACTACGAGATTGACTAATGTGTCAAGGATGCCTTCTAGGGTTTCTAATTGACCTGCAGCATTGGTGAAAAAATTCTTGACAACATAGGGGCCTTGGCTATGGAATTTTTATTTCTTGAGATGGACCTTGGAAGAGGTATAAAGTAAAAGTCTATCACCATCATGAATATCCTTAGTCCTGACATGACGGTCATGCCAAGCCTTCTACCGTCGTTTATGAACTAACTGTGCGTGATAAGAGATAAGATGTGTTTTACACAGTTTGGTCAATGTAAAGAGTCGATTCTGAACTTGGTGTTGATAAGTACCATCATCACACAAGTCAGTGGCATATGCTAAAGTGACGCATAGAGAAGGAATTAAAAACTCTACTAGCATAACAGCCTCTTGGCCATATACCAGGTCAAATCACTACTACAAAATGCGCTCATTCTGACATGTGGTTGTGATGGATTTTGGGAAATCCCATCAAATGTCAAAATTCGACATGTCGCTATCCGACACCTCTGTCGAACCCATGTAGAAACAAACTCCGGCTACCTCCGGTAGCTGGAGGGAATAGAGTTTTAAATTGGATTTCAGAATTCGACATATAAAATCTGTGATGGATTCTAACATCCGACATGGGTGTGGTAAACTTTCTTTGAGCTTGGGGCTTGGGGAGCTCAAAGATTCATATTTTGGAGGTTTTCATTTGTTAATTTAGTTGATTTTACATGTTTTAGATAGATAGATAGATAGAAAGAGATAAATAGATAGATGGATAGATAGTGAGAGAGATTAATAGATAGATGGATGGAAAGAGAGAGAGTGTGTGTGTGTGTAAAAAAACTTGTGACATTTGATTTTTAAAGAGAGAGTGTGTGTGTGTGTGTGTGTGAGTGATTGAATTTGTGAGAGAGAAATTGAGAATGGAAGAGAGAGAGAGAATGAAAAAATGAACTAAAGGTGAATGAGCTGATTTTTATTTTCAGTTTCAATTTTTTGTTTGAGAAAAGAGATTGATCGTGAAAGAGAGAGATAGAAAGAAAGCTGATGTGTGTCTAAGAGAATGAATGAATTGTTGATCAATTGATTTTATTTTTTGTTTTGAGAAAAGAGATAGACGTTGAAAGAGAGAGAGAAGGAGAGGTAATGTGTGTGTGTGTGTGTGTGTGTGTAAGAAAATGTATGAAATGTGAATGATTAGGAAAAAGTTTTCACACTTTTGTGAATTTTTTTTTGATATGAATGAATTGATTCTGATTTTTGGTTTTGTGAGAGAGAGAGAGAGAGAGAGAGAGAGAGAGAGAGAGAGAGAGAGAGAGAGAGAGAGAGAGAGAGAGAGAGAGAGAGAGAGAGAGAGAGAGAGAGAGAGAGAGAGAGAGAGAGAGAGAGAGAGAGAGAGAGAGAGAGAGAGAGAGAGAGAGAGAGAGAGAGAGAGAGAGAGAGAGAGAGAGAGAGAGAGAGAGAGAGAGAGAGAGATAATGTGTGTAAGGCTTTTAGCATACTCAATTCATTCACTTGAAAAGCTTTCTTCACATTCTCTACATGCACACATCATTTCTGATTTTATCCATAATAATTGTATCTAAGAATTCTAACCTCATTAGCATAGTCACTTTTAATATTGCCCCCTATGATATCCTTGGATTCCTATTAAGGTTCTTGGATAAGACACTTGGTTTGTATCAAAGGCATGGAGTAGAGCATGGATTCATGTGGATAGGGCACATGATACCTAACAAATGGCAATCCCAAGGCTCTCATTCACAAAGGAGGAAGAGGATATAAAGCTCCTAGTTCTCTCAATTATAAATGAGCCAAAAGATTCTTAGAATGGTCTCTTGCTTTCTTATAGAAAATGCTCTAACTTAACTAAAATCTAACTATCTTGAGGGATAATTAGCCCTTGCTATGTCTTATTTAGTTTACATTGGGCCCTTATTGGCCTATTATACTTATTTAAATTACTTTGGAGGGCCTAAAGAGAGAACCACCTTGTTCTTACGGCTAATAGCTCATTTTGGGCCTACAAAGCTTACATTGGATATTCTAATAAGTTGATAAGCACTGATGTACTACAAGTACATGATAAGATTGGTTTTCTAGAAATAGTTGACTGGTCACATTAGAGATTTATAAACCTAAGATCAAGTTTTTAACACTTAGAATTTCAAAATCATGGTTAAAACTACTCACATGGTTGATAAGCTGATAAATTCTCGTAGATGTTGACTTCTTGTAATAGACAACTAAGGTGAGTAGCTGGAGCTACTTGAGACACTTATATAAAAGTTTAGAAATTTTGATAGTTTGAGGAGTGATTCTATGGTACCTATCTCATGTCATCACTAAGGCCATCAAAATCTAACGTGAATTAGCTATTGCTAAAAATTGGGAATAAGAAGTTTGATGCAAGTTGTTAGAACTTTTAACAACATAGATTTTCTAGCTCTTAGATCGTTCCAATCAATAATATTAAAGAAATAATTTGAATCTTAACAACTTCAATTGGTAAGTAGGGTGGTCCTTTCTCTCAATGCTAAAAGTTTTTCTTGATTGTCAAATTTCCAATGTTTGTCTGAGAATTCACGCGTGTAAAACACAAAATTTTAGACAATTAACATTTCTAGACTTAACCTTTTGCAATATCCAAACTTTTGTGAAGAATTTTCTCAATCAAGCTCCACAAGCCTACAGTAGATAGTTTTTCTTGGGGAGGTTCAAAAACTACCTACACCAGACTTGCATTTGAAAAACCTAATTTCACACATGTCTAGCCACGAAAACCACGTACATAATATGCCTATGTGATGTGATAGCATCTTGGCATGGTCAAACACCAAATAATTTAATGAAAGCAACAAAAAATTTCTCAAAAGTGTTCTGCATACATCTAGCAATATAGATATAAAAGTTGGAGGGATCCACTAGGAGTGGAAAAGTGTCTCATCAAAATAGGAAGTCTAGCACATCTTAGTAGAAGGATGATTGAAGATCAACTAGCAATTGATCAAAAACAAAAAGTTCTCTTACTCAATCTTTCCTACCATCTAATTCTCACTTATGTGCTTCCTAAGCTTCTAATTGATTTGGATGATTATTACAGCTTTTATTGTTTGCCATTGTCATGCGATAAATCATTTATAATTCTTGACATGAAGTTTTCATTTTGTGAAAATTTGACTCACCATTTTTTGAGAGCTTTTGTGTCTTGAAGTTTTCATGAGCTTGACATGAAATGTTTTTGCAAGAATAGTCAAAATGAGCACTCATTGTATGAACAAAGAAAAAATACATCATCTATGGCATTTTGGTTTTTGTAAAACAACAATTAAAGTCATTATCAAGATCAATAACAAGAGGTCAAAGACAAGGCAAAATTTTTGATATGAGATGTCTATGTAGATATTAATTTATTAATTTATAACATGATTTTTTTGCAATATCAATTTTAGAAAATTTTGACCATTTCACAATAACAAATCATGACGTTTTGCAAAATTTTATAATCTATCCAACATTAATACAAATCATATGCACAATGAATATTCCAACATGAACACTTTTGAGTGCTAATCATAAACATGAATGTTATTGAAACTTGAAGACACAAGATATTGCCATCGTGAATACTTTGGATACTGATTGAATATTGACCATGAATATAGCTCTAAATAATGGTAATGACTACTCTATATATTGATCATAGGAGTGGTGAATATTTTTGACATTGTTTGTGAATATTTCTAAATACCCAATGTAATTACGTTGAATACGAAACATGAGTACATGATCTAATTAATGCTTTTATTGTTGGCCTATCCCTACCCCATCCATGTACACAAATTATATACCATCATATAGCTAAGTGCCAAGGCCTTTGTGGTTTAGCACAACTTTATGTCGTGCCATTAGCAAAGAGGGACTTGCCGGCTTGCGAATATGACAACACTAGCCTATCATCTTAAATCTACCTAATAGTATGTCAAAACTTGATGCAAGCTAACAAGAAAGTTCTAAATGGGTTGGAAGAAGATGCAACGGATAGAAAAGACATCAAGTCTTCGGGTATAATTTGTACCAGGCTACACCTTTTGGAGTTTAGTGCATGTCCTTAATTTCTAAGTCATGGACCTAGCAATTGGTCTATTAATGATTGCTTGAGCAAGTGATTGGTGACAGCTAATTCATGATGATGCATGGCATAGGAACCTTCATATGTGGTGCACCTAGTACTTGGGGTGTGGCATGGCATGTATGATGGACGGTGTGGTGTGCATTGCAATTTGGCACATCATTGGAACACTTGGAGCAGTTGCAACAAAATAGTTATGAAACCCCATTTTGGAGAAACAAACAAAGATACCTAGAAAATGTTCAAGTTTGGAAGCACCTGGTCATCGTTTCACGTTAACCCAAGATACTCGGATGGCCCATGGGGCCGACTAAAACTGGGTTTGTACTTTGTATAAATACCCACTAACACAATGCTTGCTTCACTCAACGTTCCTCATCTTCACTGTGCAAACAGATGATACATCTCTGGCATCTGCAAAATCGGGTAGCGATTAGGTATTCTTTTCTCACATTTATTCACATTGCTAGTTGGAACTAGCTGTGTTAATTTGATTGATGCTTCATGTGCTCTCGCTTTTGGCTGACCATGCCGATCAACTCCGAAGAAGATGGCAGTTGCAACGTCTAACAGTTCGTGTTGTGTGTGAAAATGCAGATATTTATTCGAGGTTGGAACAAAGTAGCTGAAGCCTGAAAGCCTTGCTATTCGAAATAATATTATTTGTTTCCTGTGCCTCTGTTGAAAAGATCTTGAAGGTGAAGTTGTGGAGCAAGCAGGTGTATACTTTAAACATTTGCAGTATTTTGGGTTCCCATGGCTAAGTCGTTTCTTGGTCTTCTACTGATTTGAAGTTCGACCGCATCGGCAATATTCATGTTAAGATTTTTTTTCAATATAACGAGGCATTGGGGAATGCACTGTGGTCTTTTATATTGATCTAGCAGAAGATTGTAGTTGGTTGAATTTTTGCTAATCACTGACTTGCTCCCTTACCATGCACGATGCAGCTTTTACCAAGGGAACTGTAACCTGCAGCGAACATTCAGCAATTAGTTATACATCAGAGGAACTAATACTAACTGCGATCGCCGGATTGGATTCAGGATCTACCTTGCAACAGCACTGCAGGCGCAGGCGTTGTGACAGAGATTATGGGGAAAATAATGAAGCGGATTGATAAACTCAATAACGCAATGATGGCGACAATTCTGAGTCTGCTGATCATTGCCTGCCAAGGAGAAGATCAATCACGTGAGCGAATCTTGTGGTACTCAAACACGCCATCGCCACCGCCACCTTATTCGCATATATCTCCCCTACCACCACCCCCGTACACCTACAAATCTCCACCACCACCACCCCCAAGTTACACTTACAAATCTCCACCACCACCATCTCAACATACTCCATCTCCAGCTCCATCCCCTTCTCCCTACCACTACCATTCTCCACCTCCTCCACCACCACTCCCCCCAAAATACACCTACAAATCTCCACCACCACCATCTCACCATACTCCAACTCCAGCCCCATCCCCTCCCTACCACCACCATTCTCCACCTCCACCAAGTTACACCTACAAATCTCCACCACCACCATCTCACCATACTCCAAGTCCAGCTCCATCCCCTCCCTACCACCACCACCCACCACCACCACCAAGTTACACCTACAAATCTCCTCCACCATCACCATCTCAACACACTCCATCTCCAGCTCCATCCCCTTCTCCCTACCACTACCATTCTCCACCACCACCACCCCCCCCAAAATACACCTACAAATCTCCACCACCACCATCTCACCATACTCCAACTCCAGCTCCATCCCCTCCCTACCACCACCATTCACCACCACCACCAAGTTACACCTACAAATCTCCACCACCACCATCTCACCATACTCCATCTCCATCTCCACCCCCAGCTTCTCCCTATCACTACCACTCTCCACCTCCTCCATCTCCGCCCCCACCCCATCCACCTCCGCCTCCTCCCCCTCCATCTCCGCCGCCTCCACATTCACGTCCACCTCCTCCCCCTCCATCTCCTCCCCCACCCCATCCACCTCCGCCTCCTCCGCCTCCATCTCCCCCCCCACCCCATCCACCACCTCCTCCCCCGCCTCCATCTCCCCCACCTCCCCATCCACCTCCACCACCTCCCCCTCCATCTCCTCCCCCACCACATCCACATCCGCCTCCTCCATCTCCATCCCCACCTCCTCCTCATCCACCACCACCACCTCCTCCTTCTCCGGCATCTCCACCTCCACCTCCTTCCCCCTACTACTACCATTCTCCACCTCCACCTCCACCTGCTTCCCCATACTACTATAAATCTCCACCACCACCTCCTCCCCCCTACTACTACCAATCCCCACCTCCACCTCCACCTTCACCCCCACCCCCATCTACACATTACTAGCTATCTCCATTTTCACCTCTTCCCTCCCAGTGCTAGCAATCTCCACCTCTTCCACTTTCTACACATCACTCGATTCCTACTTATCATTAAATGTAGACACATCTACCATGTTTTCGTTATCATTGCACATCTGCACCACCTTCTCCACATGTGATTGCACTACCTTATTACATACCAATCTCTATCACCAAGGATGTACCATGAAAAGTTCCTTAGCCAAATGTTGTCCCAACACCAACTTCACCTCATGTTTCTCTTCCTCCCTCATCTCATTCATTTCCTCCACCTAAATGCCTATATTCTTTACCATTGTCTCCTTCTCATCCTCCAGTCACACTATCAGCACTAGATGACACCATTGCTACTACTCAATATTTTTTGGAAGCTGAATTGAAACAAAGTGAAAGTTGTAGATCACAAGATGTGGATTGTTTCAAATGCGATTCATGAGACCTTATCAAGTGTTAATTCTTTTTAAAAGAGCATCGCGTATGGGCATTGTATTTGTCATGCCATGTTTTTTCATCACTAGCATCACAATTTTTATGACCTAGTACAACGTATTTTTGTAGTTATGATCTACATTAATTGTAGAGAACTTTGTGTTGTGTAACCTGATTTTCATCTACAAAGTTCATCAATAAAAGACTAATTATTTTTTTCTTCTCAATGCTCTTAGTCCATGAACATAAACATGTAAACATTAATATAATACACATTAAATATAGCTAAGCCCCTCTCCTTTCAAAGATGAAGTATTAGTTAGATGACTAGTTAATCCTTAAAGACACCTTCTTGTTCATGAACTTACTCTAATGAGAGGTTAGGATTATTGCACATCAATGAAACCAAATTATATTTTATCAATAGTGATAAGAAGTTCCAGGGTTCTTATAACAAAATTAGCTTTATTCTCTGATATAACAAAAACAACTCTCCCACATTTTCCGCCAAGGGAAGATTATCCTTCCTCATAATGTATAGCCCAAATCCTTATGAGAGTTGGGATCTTGATGTTGATTTGACTTTAACAAATTTCTCACAAAGTTATATTCAATATTGAAAGTTGTAAGCTCTCTCCCAACTTCTGTATAGTGACTCTTCTAAAAACCATTGGTGCTAACGAATGGTTTACACATTTGAGGGACATTATTTTACTCATTGTTGTACTATAGGTACTAATGTTCGTGAGAATTGACATCATTTCTTAATTGTTATATTCCACTTTATATGCTTTAAAGTTTTCATTATATCTGATATGTTGGTAAAATGCAATTTTTTAATGTACATGGTTAATTCACTGACGTGCTCAATTACTATCATGGACAGAGTAAAGATTTAAATTCATGATTTTGTCCCTTGCCTTTTTGTTGTGACCATAAGGTCTATATTGGATTGATCATGAACTTCCTAAGTATAACCTCATCAATTTGTAGGCTTATATTGGTCGTCATTATAATTACCATATTAGAATTGATATCGACCTTCACATTCATGCCCATTTGTACCAAAGTTCACATTTTCCAACATGATAAACACAAAATCTTTTGAAATGGAAAATAACTTGAAGATTTGTTTTGAATTCTTTAGGATATTCTTAAAAACAATATATACTTTTAATATATCAAGATCTTTTTTTCAAAGACAGTTTTTTAGAAATTTCTTTTTCTTGTAAAATTGATAATTGTCCAATATATAATCAAAAAATAAAAAATTTTAAGTATACCATTCAAAAAACTTCTAACTACTTTTTAAAATATACAAAAGCAGAATTTTGCAAATTTGGCAAAATGTTTTAAGTGGAAAATCTCTAGTTTTGAAAAACTAATATTTTTAGGCTTACAAAATCATGTGCAAAACAATACAACATTTTCGATCCTTTCCAAAGCAAATTTTGATGTTTTCTCAAAAAAAAAAAAAGATTTCCATTGATATATGCCCCATCCTTTGCGCCAAAACCAGCACCTCTGAATATACAATGACATCCAAACCATAGATTTTCTTAAAGTATAGGCATGTAGATGAGGCTTGTTTTGAGGTACATAAAAAAAAGTTTATTTTGAAGTCCATATTTTTTATTATTCCAAGGTCTGTACTATTTGTTACTCCGAGGTCTATTTCGAGTGCCACAAATTTACAAAAAAAATAGGGCACAATAGCGCCATATACTAGCTCCATTTAGCCCTTAAATGGAACTCCATGATCCAACTCATGAGTCTTTTCACCACTTCTTGGTGAGCAAAAATGTTGTTGGTGCAGTTGATTAAAAGTAAAAAAAAATAGAGTTAGATTTTGGGCAATCAAGTTAAGTATGAAAGACTTAAAACAAGTTTTGAATATCAAAAGTGGTCCAAGTTCAAAAATATATTTATATTATCAATAATTTGTACACAAATATTGTCATATAAACTGAAATGATAAATGCATATGTATAAAAAATCTAAAATGTAAGTAGATCCAGTTGAGTCATTTTCGAACTTTTGGCCACCACCACCAAACTTTGCGTCTTGCTCTTGAATTGGAAATTGTAGTGCCTGCATACAACAAACATGAGACAATGATGAGTTATGGAGAGAGAAATGTGATGAGAGTGGGAGATTGCATGATTGTAATAATGTTCAAATTTGTTCCAATGCCTTACCTCAGAACCATCCCAATCAACTCTAACTCCTTGCCTCTTCAATAATTTGAGAGATTATGTATTGTTGTCATTCAATACAAATGGATAAAGAATGTCCTTGCTCTCCATCTCTCCTCTAACTCTCATGCTTTCTTTGTGCTTGCTATTTGTTGGATTTGATGCTTATTGGGATTGATCATTCTTATGTTTTTTGTGAGAGAGAAAGGGAGAGAGAGAAGAGTGAGTTCCTATCATTGTGAATTAGGGTTGATAGATGTAGTGTTAATGCTTAGTGTTAATGGATCTTAGTGTTAATATGCACATGCTGGATTTTGGAATATGCGCTCTCATGAGAACGAACCTCCACGTGACAACTAACTTCATCTCCTTGATGCTTGTGTGCTTGGATCTAGGGTTGAGGGTAGGATTTGAAATGAACACAACAGACATTATTAAAAAATTTACATGGTGTGTCATATTTGCACTTTACACATTGTATATGTGTAGTATTCTTACTATGCCATGAAAACTATAAGCTTGTTAAGTCATCATCCGCTACCCATAATCAGAAATGTATAGAATCAGTCCACAAATTACTTTAAAACTAACCCCTCTCACAACTCCATATATACAAGTTTATGATCATCAAATGATACAACAATGATATCGACAAAGAACTGATAGTCTAGACATATTCAGTGGGTCAAGAACATCATCTATGAACATTCATTCCATTAAGTCATCAACAAAATCCATAAAATAACCTATACATTATTTTGATCATTATTAGATTCAATACAATATAGAACATTTGGCTTAAGAAATACACTGGAAATGATCTCGAGCCTAGGTCCTTCATACATTAAAAAATCATTGAGTCCCATATGTGAATTCCTTACATCTACATAGAATCATGTTGTAGAGAAGATAATTTTTAGTGGCTTGAATCAAGAAATCATTTCCAATTTGAATGGATGACATGATCTGATCAATCTTTGACTCTAGATTTTGTTATAGAGCTTGAAAGTCACTTGAATGGATGCATTGAGAGAACTGTTGTGCCTAGAAGAAGGCTTAGAGTGTTGGAGCTAGGATTGGGAACTGGCTTAGTTGGTTTGCCTACTAGGTGCTATATGTACAATAGCTAGCTGAAAATACTAATAAATATTCTTATGTAAAGGAAAAAATATTGCCAACTCATTTAACATATTAAAGAAAACACTACCAGACATATTTATAAAAAACCTACAAGGTGTGTTAGATTCGCATTATACATGTATATGTGTAGTATTCTTACTATGCCATACAAACTATAAGATTGTTAAGTCATCATCCGCTACCCATAATCAGACATATAGAATCAGTCCACAAATTACTTTAAAATTGATCCCACTCATAACTCTGTTATACAAGTTTACGATCTTCATCAAATGATACAACAATGATATCAGCAAAGAACTGATAGCGATAAACACATTCAGTGTGTCAAGAACATCATCTATGAACATTCATTCACATTAAGTCATCAACTAAATCCATAAAATAATCTATACATTATTTTGATCAATGTTAGATTTAATACAATACATATTGAGCATAATTCTCAAAAAAAAAAAATTGAATCACTTGTCTGACTAGATATGTCATTAATTCTCAATAATTTAGCTAACTTCCCATTAGAGTGTCTAAAATATTAGGCTTAGACAATCAATCTTTTTTTTTTCAACTAATTTGTTTAATACTATGAGATCGGAGCACATCCAAAATCATAAACGGCACAACAAAAGAGAATTCTGAAATTTGAAAGTGTCTCCCAACTTGGTTAGTGTGGAGAGAAAAACGAGTGTTCATAATCAAAACTGACCTTTAAGTTACAGTAATGCCCCTTAATTGTCTATCAATGGGCAAAACCAATTATACTAAAGTCTTATTTATTGTACCTTACATAACTTAAATTACTAGTACTACTATTTTGGCTTTGACTTTGGTCAGACAACCTTAGAATTTTAAGTCTTGCCTTTAATTTTAAGTCCTACCTTAAACTCATAATCATATTTCTAAATTTAAGTCCTATCTTAATGTTAAGGGGTAGATACAAAATAAACATCAACTCTAACAGAAAGGTATGGAAAGTTCTTGTTGATTGACAAAAAAATTGAATTATTAATTTAACAATATTGAAATATGGTGAAAAACTTTTGGTAGCAGTAGGTAAGCTTAAGCTACATAAGCTTGCAACTAATAGTTTGGTCCTGTTTCTTTTTGCTTAGTTTGTTTCAACAGGAGACCCACTGTTTTAACTTTCCCTTGATCCTGCTCCTCTAAAGACATCTTAGAAAGCTTTGAAATATTTGTTCATTTAAAATAACTTTAGATTGTAAGGATATTCTAAGTTATGGGCACTCAATTGAGTACAGTACCTATTACTACTGAGCTGCATATGATCATTTTCAAGTTTTCACATGGGTTAGTTTTTACCAAAATGTCGATTTCGATATGAAGTTGATTAAATGTTCAGGTCTTCTTAGTAAATCACCTACCGAAAGTGAAACTTCTGCGTGAATGGTAGATGCTTGGATTTTGCTTCTCAGTCTAGGTAAACCCATTAGAAAATTAGAGATGCATGTGACAATTTTCAAACATTCAGGATGTACAAAACACGCATTTGTTTCACTAAACCATGATCGTGCAACCCTTTTCAACCATTTAGCTCAGAATAAGTAGCAACAAAGTATTTAGCTATATCGTTTTCAGACTCGGGCCTCATCAAAAGGTGCTGGTTCTTCCGCGTCAAACCTAAAGGTTGTTCTCTTCTAGGTGGGTGCTGCATGAAGAAAATGAACACTAAACGGTCTCATCAATCCTTTCTTTTGCTGCAGAACGGCCTCAATTCTTGCAATCGCTCTCTTCTTGACCTAAGACGTAGAACATAATTTTGTTAATGTTTGCCTGTTGCATAGAGAACAATTCTTGACATTGATTGAGCATGGAGCCAAGTGTGAGACATCCTAGAAAAGACATGATGCCGACACGTAAGGCATTAATAGTAGACAATGATGGCATAAATAAGGAAGAAAGAGCAATACATAATGAAAAATAGGGCTCATTTGTAGACTTAGGAACTTAATATAAGGCAAAATGTTGTACTCACGGCTGGGAATATAGCCCAGTGAACTATGTAGAAGGCAAATGAGCTTCACATGTTGTAAAAAACTTGATGAACTGACATGAAAGTAGCCTGAAATATGCAAGCGACCACATGGTTTTGGAAAAACTTCAAATTATTCAATCATTGATCAAAATCGACTAGACTGCAACCTGTGAAAGGTAATTCAACAATAACTCAGAATATTGTTGAAGGAAATACACGCAATTTCCACAGTGATATATATGCTTAGGATACAAGGCACGTGACCAGTATGCTGCAAACCTACAAATCTTTTTTTGAAATACAAAAAAGAAGTGTAAAAAACAAGCAGCTGTGCGTAGAAATACAATCAACCTAAAAGATGAGCGAAATTTTGCAATAGCATGCGAAACAGATGATCTAGCAAAACCTTAATGACAATCTTTGCGCTTCCTACTTTTGGATATCCAAGCTGCAATCTGAAAGAGTAGTTTTCTCATTCTCGTGCTACAGGAAGCCTGATTATGGATTGAGGATTAGTTCAAGCATTTTGCCTCCTTACCTTGCGGCAATCCAATAAATTTGCAGCAGAAGAATCTTATCAAAACCTGAAAAATTTACTCCAACAGATGAGAAAGATGAAGATTCAATGAGATCGTCATCGATAAATTCTGGTTATATAAAATGCACCATAAAATTTCTCATGTCCATACTGTTGGAATCTGAATAATGTAATCAGAACATGAAAAACATTTTAGACATATGAATAACTCGAAGATTCAGTAAAACTCAAAATGATGAATTGCAAGAAAGGTACTGGAAACAAGGATTGTTGTAGTGAAACAAGTTGTTTAGCTGGTTTCCCTTGCTCTCGTGGGTGATACAGGGATTGGGATTTTTTTTTTTGGGTAGTTTTCAATGAGCTGGGAGGTAGGGGATATTACCCTCTTCCTTCACCTCTTACGGGTACATGGCCAGAGTCTAGTGAGTCACAGTGCAATATTGAGCTTACGGGCTTCATTATGAAGTCTGAGACTAACATACAAGTGGAAACATAAAAATTCGTCCAAAGATTGTGAGATGTTCTGCAACCTATTTCAACTTGGAAACGTCTGGTTAAATCTCAAAAGGGCCTGCAGAACTGTTAGTATTGTATCCTCCTATGACTGGTATACTAGCTTGAAGTGGGCACTTAATGGCCCAAGATTTTTCTATAAAACTTGATGAAAGACGAGTTGGACGAGATGGTCCTTGTCCTAGAGGGAAGAACCTAATCAGAGAAGAAAGCGACAAGTTGGCTATGGCTAGCATTGCCAAGCTCTAAGCCCATATGCTGCTTCTCACTTCCCTTACTCTTCCTAGATCCAGTGTTTCCACACACCCACCATCGTCACCATTATTGAGCCTCTGTTCGATCTTTTCCATCTGAGCGTGGCTGTGGGCATCTGGTGGCATCTAGGTTTTCCTTTCCATCGCTATCTTGTGGCTGTCGGTGCAGGCTGGTTTGATACCGCAATGGCTTTTGCACGTATTCACAATCTATTTATCCCCAAAGTTTATGAGAGATAAGGTGACTTGAGAGAGAAATGATGTATAATGTGATGCTATTGGGCCCAATTCTCTTTTAGAATCCGGTTTAGGGTCTATGTTGTCCATCTTGACTTTTATTTTTGTTTATTTTCGTTCTTGCCTCTGTTCTTTTTTTTTTGTTAATAGTGTGGTTTATTGTTGAGCTTATGACTAGAGCAGAATAATAGTTTGTCTAGCAACACTGCAACAATGCAGCCATTTTTCATAGATTGGAATCTAGCTCAACAATAGAGCTTTGAGCTCACACATAAATCTGATATGAATTTGGGCTCAGATATGGCTTCTCTGGTAGTAATGGATTGCAAAGACGGCTTCTCTAGCAGTGACGGAACCCCTAGTCATTTATTAGCATATGGCTCAGCAGTAGAGCTTCAACCTCACACATAATTTTTAGAAGGGTTTTCCTCAACCTTCTCCCTTGTGCTCCAAAGAGTAATGTCTCTCAAAGGTTACTTCGAGCTGCACGGTATAGAGGTATAATCATTCTCTAGACACTTACACAACACTTGATTTCCTTTAGCAAAAGGGGAGGAATAAAAACAAGCAAAAAAACAAAACCCTATTCTTTCCTACTTCAAACAAGTTGCAAAAAGTTTCAAAAAGATCCATATTTTGATGTACGATATATCCATTTGAAGTACAATGTCAAGTGATAGAAGCACAACATATAGCCTTTAATATGAAGACAAAGTTCTATCCTAGGTAACCAATGGTGGTCACCTAATATATCACAACGAACTAGTTTAGAGCACATTCAAATTTGTGCACGTCTTGCTATGTCTGAATGTACTCAAGTATTAAAGACATTGTGTTGGAGAGAAACAAAAGATCTAGAATTACTCCAATATTGACTACATGCCATTTTGGATTTTATGTCGGAACAAAACATTCTTTCTAACACAACTATTATCTTAGTTTCTTTTGTTGCATTAATTGCAATCTAAGAAATCTTCAATTAATTAATGGCATTTGGGTCTTTGCTTGCTCTCCAACTCCATTAAACCATGAAGATAGATTCCCAACGACTAGGGTCATTATGATTGCGTCTCCATTTTTTTCTCCCAACAATCCCCTTCGATGTCCATATGTGGTCTAAACTCTGGTCTAGTCCTTGCATTTCGCATACCACAATAATGAGGTTCTAGGAGGTCAACACGATCATTTTGAAATGTTTGAGTTTCTTTAATAAGTGAATCTTTCCACCTTGTTGAAGACCAAAACTCCTTTTGCAATCCCCCCTCTGGTGTAGATGGTTCCTTGAGTCTCTTTATGATGGTGTCCCAATATTCTATAATTGGACTTATGTTATTGAAAAAGGTAGACTCATGTCTACAAGTGTCCTTAAATTTGATCCAAAATGCCTTGTATCTTTTCAACCTTTCAATCACAAGCTCGACATCCTTAATGTGTGACATCCGAGGAAAAGCATGTGGTTGTCCTGCTAGAAGCTTTGGTGAGCCATCTTGATTTCTTTTCCACATCTCTATCCTAGTCTCAGGTAGCCATTCTCGTCCATGGGTGCATTTTATAATGCATTAATGGAAATTCTTTAACAATTCCAAATTTGAATTGATGTGGTTTACTGCTCCCCACCAACTCTTCACTACCATCAGGCATGTAACCTTCCACAAATGATTTGAAGCCAGGAACTTCGTCGATCACATAGGATGGTGGCGAAGTAGCTTGCATGGATGCGTTGTCTCGTTCAAGTCCATTGCATTTGCTCCTGCCAATTTTTTGGCATATGAAAGGGACCTTTGAGATAACAATGCATCAACTATGTCATTGTTTTGCAATTGTGTAGCATATGGATCCGCATGCATTGTCCTATTAAAAGCCTCCAAGTCTTGCAAACATTTTGCCAAAGATCCAATGGTGAAATTTGGATCCGATTTCCACAATCCCAATCCAAAGTGGCCAAATGCCTTTGGACCATGTCCATGCATAAGCATACCCGTAAGTGATAAAGGCACGGAAAATGCTCATGCTATAGCTTTTGGTTCAAGAAGCAATCGAGGAATGCTTGTTTTCTTTTGGTCCATTTTGTCGTGAATTATGCAAAGGCATTTATTCAGTTTCAAGCATGACAACAACCTATTACTGTAATATACACTACGACAAGCACGTTGCATTTTCATGTGCTTTTCTTTCTCTTCAAGGTATTTAAGTCTTTCAGACACCACCTTTGTAGATTGCAATTTCTCTTTTATGGATGTGCACACATCACATCTTGAGAAACCATTGTTTGTTTCTATTTGAACCTCCTTGAAATCATTATTCCACAATCTACTCATCTTAGCTTGTGAGATGCCTTTGACATTCACCATTGACTTCCTTTTGAGTGTCCTTTACCTTATACACATTGGGAAGAACATATTGTGTCTCACACTCCCATATTAGTTGTTCGACACTTGTGTGGCATTCTATCTGCCATTGTTTTTATGAACTGCCAAATTGCTTCCTTGGCGTATGATTAAGTGAACTTGAGCACTTAGGATATTGTGGCATACCCTTTTAGCTATATATACCAACACATCCCTTAAACTACTGCATGAATCAAAATGGACCTCCATGGCTTACCATGAACATATGTTAGTCTACAAAGACTAGGACCTATAGCTTTGATATTTGATGATTGTAGATATGAGACGATGCTACTTGTAAGATTAGTTCAATAATAGGACACTCGAATGTATTTGAGAATGATATATCTCAAGGACCCCTTAAATCCGTGATCTTACTTTTATGCTTATGAATATAAGATGAAAGCCTAAATCATCTTTACGAACATACCCTATAATCTCAAAGACGGAGATGTTGTATTGAACCCAAGAACCGAAACCCGTTATCGCTCGACATAAGAGAGTACAAGGCATAACTCAACTTTCAGTATGGATGTACCTACGATGAGACTACAACCTTACTGAAACATCTTTCGAGAAAGCCTAAGTGACAATATAAATGCGAAACTTAGCTAATGTAATTCCATGGAGATCTTCTTGTTTCTAGCTTCATGTCCTTAATATGCTATCTTGAATGATTTGTATCTTTTCTTGCTACTAGCTTTACTTTCATTGTAATTACTATCAGCTTGAATTTGGCACATGACATTTCTCTGGTGCTAGAAATCTCTTAGTTGGAATTTCTCGTATAAGGTCTTATCAAATTTTAGGACTACTCAAGTTGATTGTGATTAAAACTACGACACCTAGAATTTGATGCAATGATCTAATTACACCCTTAGAACCTCTCACAATGTTCACTTTTAATGCTACACTTAGCATTTTCTTTTCAATGTCCTTGAGCTTGTTAACTTTTGGAGTAGATGTTGAGATCATAGCTTGGAATGGCTTGATCATTGGTTAAACTTATGATTTTATTCAAGTTTTGTGCACTTTGAAAAATCTGTATTGCCAGATATATTCAAAATCACTAGTAAGATTTGGGTGCATAAAATTGAGTAACTACTTTTCTTTGGTATTGTTGTCTTGAAAAGTGCCTTATGCAATCACTTTTGAATTTTTTTTTGTTTCTTTTGGTAATTTTAACATTACCAAGATGCTATCATATCCTATAGGCATATTATGTATATGATTTTTGTGGTAGGATATGTGTGAAATTAGGTTTTCCAAATGCAAGTCTAGTGTAGGTAGTTCCTAGACTTCTCCAAGAATAGTTTTGTTGAGCCTGATTGAGAAAATTCTCCAAAAAATGTTTGGATATTGCGAAAACTCAAGTCTTGAGCTTAAGTATAATTATGTTAAATGTCTAACATTTTGCATTTTCACACATGTGAATGCAAGAAGTCCTAATTTCTCATATCAACAATGAAAATTGATATTTAAAAAAAAAAATTTAATTGTGAGATTATGGACCACTACATGCTTATTCGAATTGTTAAAATTAATATTATCTCTTGACAAAAAAATCCATGTTGTTAAAAGTTTTAATGACTTGCATCAAATTGCACCCAAGGTTTAGCATAGCTAATTCATGTTAGATTTTGCGGGGCTAAGTGATGAGATGGCATGGGAACCATACAGCTTGATCTTATATTCATAAATCCCTAATGTGACTAGTTGAGATCATATCTTGAAGTGGCTTGAACCTTTGTGCACTTTTGAATATTTATAATAGTTGGAGAAAGAAGAAAAGCTAATGAACTTGTACAACTAAGTTCTAGAATTGTGATACTAGTGATAACTAGACCCTGAATAGAGAGTTCTCACATGAAAGCCCAATTCTAAGAAAAGACTGCACTCTAGGGTTATCCCAGTTAGGTGACACAAGTTTAGGATACACCTTTGGTAAATCTTTTTCTAGAAAAAGCTTATTCCATAGAACTAGCCTTGATCATTAAAACTAAAAAAAACCCTACAAGAACTTTCAAGTCCTACCAATATCATAAAGTAGGATGTTGGCTCCATTCACACATGAAATAGATGGTGGATCAAACCAGCCCAATCAAACCTAAATTGACCATATCTAGGCTCCCAATTCTAACAAAAACTCATGATATAAGAGAGATATCAATCCAATGACATGTAGCTACTTCTCATAGATCAAGATATGCCCTAGAGAGGCCTTTGGAGATACTTATGCCCTCCAAGCTTGTACCACAATAGAATTGAGCTATCACACCTCATTGGGACACATCAACAACCTAATTGACATCTTCCACTGAGTAATGGGTCACTGCTAATTCTGTGTATCCATTGTAGCCTTTATGCCTCAATCATTATTTATGATTTGATATACCATGAGGACCCCAACCATCCCCAAGTGTAACTAATGAATCACAAGTTGAGATAAGCGTTCTAGCCTCATTACAAGACACAGATTTGAGGCTAGTCAAATCATGGGCATGAGGTATTTCACCCTTCAGACAAGTTATGTGCTCAAAATTTGAAGCTAGCTAAGTTGTTCCTAAGGATGTGCCCATGTTCCCAAGAGTTTTCATAATAATAATGACCTTCCCACTGAACCAAATACCCAATTATTTTATGATTCCACACTCAATAGGTTCTAGAATCTAGTATCTTTTTTGCATTTGAAAAAGAAACCACCTAACAATTCTATCTTTGATGGCATCTACATCCACACCAACAACAAGCAAAAGCAACACCAACAACACATGGTAGATAGATAGTGGGGCAATTTCCCACATGACATTTCAAATGTAATCATTCTCAACTCTACTCTCTTTCAACGACTCTAATATTAACACCATTCAATTTAATTCTATATTGTCCAATAATGCTTGTGAGTGATCTTTGGTATATGACACATTTCCATGTTGAAATGTTGCTGTAATGTATGTGAGTAAGCTTATGCACATGACAAGTGGCCTTATTAAAATTGATTAAAGAGGCTATTGCACCCTCTTATATGGTGCAATGAGTCTCAAACCTTCATTTGGAGCAGATAAACTAACTATTTAAACATAATTCAAGTGTTTGATCTAGTGTGATTCACTGAAAGAGTTATAATAACATTTATGTAGAAGATACCGAGATCAGTCCGTAGATATACTAATTGACAGGCAGGTACATCACCATTGCATTACTATTATACTACAAATCATAGAAGTTAGAAGTTGGTAGACCCTGTCGGCTGATAGCTGGTTGGAATCTATCAATTAGGGAATAAGCGCTAGTAGAAAGAGGAAACATTGGCGCCGCTGGTCTTGATAATCTTCTTCCATCTTGTTTAAGAATTCGTTTCAACCAGTTATTTTTCAATTCTTGAAGCTTCTGTTTGCATGCATGCATTTTGCATTCATTTTTTCTTGCACCAGCATGCATTGCATCTGGAAACATCATTTCATCCACACTCTATCACAAACAGTTCAATAAACCCACCACTCCACCGCTCTTGCAATTTTTCAGGGGAGGAAGAACTGTTGCTTGAACCGTCACTTTAAAAAATTCTCATTTGACGTGCATCCGACAACTAGTTAAAAATTGTGTCCAACGACCAATTAAAACAACTCCATCCGATGATTGCATCTGCCAACTTTGCATCCGCCAGCTTTTGCATCCACCAGCTTTGCATCCGCCAGCTTTGCATTCACTAGCTTTTGCATCCGCCAGATTTTACATCCGCCAATGTTGCATCTAACGTTGCATCCGCCGATGTTGCATCCAACAGTGCATCAAAATTAATTCCCATCTGACATGCACCTAGCAACCTTGAAAACTTTACATTAGATGTTGCATCCGACGACTTGATAGATTATTATTTTATTTGAGTTGTATTCGACGAACTTTTTGTCCCCGACAATTGCATCCTATGACTTCCTGTCCGGTTTCTAGTATTCATCCGACGAATAGCATTTTTTGCCGCAAAATTTTTGTTGCAATTCTTGCCGCAAATTTTTTGTCGCAAAGATTCTGTCGTAGATTTTTCTCGTTTTTTTTTTGCAAATTTTTTGTCGCAAAATTTTTTTGTCACATTTTTGTCGCAAAATTGTCATAGTTATTGTCGCAAAATTTCTGTCGCTTTTTTTTAGCAAATTTTTTGTCGCTTTTTTTTTGTTGTAGCATTTTTCACCTTCGGGATTTTGGCGCATTGTTTACCTTGAATTTTCAAGTGTCTTGAATTAGTTTTTTTAAGTTTTTCAAATTTTTGAATTTTTCGACATCTCAAAAAAGAGAGAAGAATTGCATTGAATCTGAGTTGAATCCCATTAGTTCTCATGGCCAACTTACCAGAAGGAGTTATGAATGAGTTCACACCGACTAATCCTCCAAATGATGAGAACAAGCCCTATCATCTTAGATCTCAGGTAAACCAAGATCTTGGACCATCCAGATGGACACCTAATCTTGACGATCACACTATTCACCATGCTCACCATGCCGCAAGATCTGACAACCGAACACCCCGATTGGAATTTTCAAAGTTCGACGGTAATGTGGACCCTCATAGATTTTTACAAGTCTTTGAGAATGCATGTGAAGTATATGGAGATTATACTAACAATGCAAAAGTTCAAAAATTTTCAATGACCATGGTAGATAAAGCACGAGAGTGGTTTTTTAACCTCAATCGTGATGATAGACAAGATTGGTCAGAGCTGAAGGAGTCTTTTACTAAACGCTTCCAACCTTTTAGACTCATAGAAAGCCCCTTTGTACGCTTCAGTAATATTAAAATAAAAAAAGATGAATGCGTACGTGACTACATCGGGCGCTTTAAGCATCTCAAAAGTCAAGTCCAAGAACATCCAACTGATAAAATGTTGATTATATGGTTTATAGTTGGCCTTCCAAGACGCATCCAGAAAGAGCTTAAACCTAGCGAAGAGAATTTTACTCTTAAATCTACTATGTCTGATGCCGTTCGTGAAGAAGATGAACGTTTTGATAATGAGGACCAGAAAGAGAAATGAGCTCACCGTGTTTACCCTGATAATTGTCCCAGTGAGCCTCGAGATTTAGACCAAGTCTGAAAATCTCAGTTTGAGTTGATGAATCAACAACATCAACACCCTACGAAACATAGCACTGTATACTCTGTGATACGACCACTCATACCACATCAAGTTGTAAATACAACCCACGCAACATGCAATATTCTTGCCCACAACCATATGCACTGCGAGGACAACCACATGCGCCATATAACCCCCGTTATATGAGTCCAGTCCAAGTCCAAAAATTGCCTAGACAACAACCGCCTGCATAACAACAACGCTTGGCACTTCCAGGACCACGAGGATCTGCTCTACCCAACAGACCAAACTAATAAAACCGACCTCACGTACAGGCCAATGTAGTGCAGAATACCTCCTATGACACCCCAGCCTATGAGTCCACTTATGATGACGGTAATACTAACTCATACATAGATGAGGCCTCTGCCTCCTATTTCAATGAGCAATATTATCTGGAGGAACAACCTAGTCAAGTTGACCAGAATGGTTATGCCATTTTCCCTTCAGCACTTCAGAAGTGATGTTTTGTATGCAGAGAAACCACTCACTTTCAAAGTGAATGTAGACTTCGTTATAACTTTGTAGTTGAGTGCACTGATTGTATTCGAAGGCATTGCTATAAAGATTGCCCTAACCAGATCAAGAAGACAGTTCCAGCACATAGGGTATCTAAAGAGCCGTTGTATGCAGTCACACGCACACAACATAAGGCCTCACATCAGTCTGCGGACCCTGCACAACCTCACCCTCCTGCTAATACTTCTATGATGCCACAATCTTACCCTGACCCTGTAGAAGCCCAATGGCAATACCATGAGTTCCGAGATGAGTTTGATAGAGCTTAAGATAGGATTTCTACTCCGCCATCCGCCCAGTTACCTACGTAGGCAAGCCCAAATCACCATGCCCTTCTACACGGCTATCAAGTTTTCCAAACCCCTGCGGGATGCTATACTACAAAGCTCCCAATAGCCTGATGTACCCGATGAGATGAGACGTCCGAAAAACACTGAAGTGGTTCATAATGTTGACATGAGCTTACTTCATGTAGGTGTCGCTAAAGGTAACAAAATCACTTTACATGTGCATTACAAATCTTACCCATCCATGCAAGCCATTATCGACAGTGGGTCTGGCGTGAATATTATCGCCATGTTATTAGCAAAGGCATGGGGAATATCCACATTGAAAAAGCCTAATTACAAGTTATGTATGGCTAACCAACAAATGATGACACCTGTCGGTCACATAAGTAGTTTACCGATCAAAATTGTCGGTTTGATTTTCACATGTGTAGTCCTAGATTTTCCTGATGAACTGCACACCTATCAATTCCTTCTTGGAACACCTTGGTTAGAAATGGTCGGAGTGATTCAAGATTGGAAGAAAAACAAAATAAATTTTGGCAACAGAGACAGGAGAATCTCTATTGATGCCACAATAAAGATAAAACCTGCACGCATTGAAGACGAATGGTCTTCAACTACCTATGATGATCCCGATAGTATCGAATAGACCAGAGTACTGATATTATTAACTGGGGTCATGCTTTAACAACTATCGATTGTGTCAATGCCACTCTTTGTGCGTGAGGTTCAAGAAGAGGCACCAATCGAAATCACTATACACTTCATGGATATCAACACTCCCATCTTGCCTTTATACATGATAGATGTAGTCCCTATTGACTAGATACCTGAGGATGTTTTTCTTACTAAAATATCCACCAATGAGGATGACATTCTTACTGTGGGAGAACATGAGTTATATGACGATCAGCTTATTTATTTGCTGAATCTTGAGCATTTAGGAGAGCGTCGTATACCGAAAGAGATTAAGCTTCCATCACTATTGGCTTGTGCGCAACATCCACAACCAATAAACACTCGTGTATACCGACCGAAATTAAAAGTCTATCAATGGGACGTACACGATGATGAAGTTTTGAGCACCATTGATAAAGACTTAGTCTGAGAAAAACCACCAAAAAATCCATGCATGCCCACCACTACAAATCCACAAATATCCTGCGCATGCTAAAAAACAAATCAAGGGTTGATGTATGATTGACTGATAAGCAATTCCAAATGCATGAAAATCTGAAACAACTAATTAAGCCTTTGATACAAAATCAAAAAAATCCTCATCATCTACAAGCCCACACTTGTAGAGGACATTCCTAAGATTCCACCTGAGGTAGTTGATGATCCACTTTATGACATCCCCAACACTTTAAGGATTACACGACTGGTGACGTCGTCGTCAGTATGGTAAAGCCAAAACGGGAACCTCAACCACCATCAACTTCTTTTGAGGGACTTGCAAAGGCAGTACCTCTTAATTTAAAGGATGATAATGAAGACGTAGACCGTATCATACACGTGGGAGCCCACTTGAATCCAACCCAATTACGGGATTTGGAAAAGTTATTGCGCAAATACAGAGATGTGTTTGCATGGAATTATAAAGAAATGAAGGGGGTCCCTACTGACGTTGATGTCCATACAATCCCATTATTGGATGGTGCCATATCTGTGAGAGCAAAACCTTATTGCACCAATCCCACATATCGAGAGAAGATATGAGAAGATATTCAAAAGCTTCATTGAATCCCGAAAAGTGCCAAATTTGGGTAACCCATGGTGTGGTGCTGGCCCATATCATTTCTCAAAATGGTATAGCCACTGATCCCGAAAAGATCAGGGTGATTCCAGAAATGCCCTTACCAGAAAGAGTGAAAGAAATCTATGTCTTTCTGGGGGACACATGTTATTATCGAATTTTTTTTAATACACTATGCTGATAAAGTGTGGTTAGTATATCAAATTGTTACTGACCCAAGGTGGACAGAAGACAAGATTAAAACCTTCGAAGACCTCAAGCAGGCTTTAGTCACTACACCCATTCTTTGCATGCCCAATTATAATAAGGAGTTCCATGTGCATACGGACGCTAGTAAGTATGCTATTGGTGTTGCTTTAACGCAACCTAAAAAATTAGCCGTCGTCTTGTTCCAGCTGATATTAACTATTCCACAATAGATCAAGAAGCACTAGCAATGGTCTATGTTGTTCAACAATTTTGACATTATTTGATAGGCCAGCTTTTTGTTTTCTATACCGACCATCATACTCTTCTTTACGTATTGAATAAACCTTGCAAAACCGAATGAATTGCACGATGGCTGTTGATTCTTTTAGAATTTAAATATCGAGTTGTTATTCGGAAGGGATCACAACATTTTTTGGCTGATCACCTTTCATGATTACCTAATGCTGAAGCATGTGATGAGCCAATCAATGATGAGTTACCAGATGCGTGTCTATTTTATATAGATGTGACTCCGTTATGGGCAGATGATATTACTAGATATCTAGCCACTGGGGAAATAGATCCCCAGCTGACGAAACCGCAAAAAATAAAGCTTATATGTAATCTTTACCATATCATCTTATTGCGGGACAACTATATAAGTTGGGTATTGACGGTATTACACGACGTTGTGCACATGAGTCTGAAGTCTGACAGATTATTGTCTTGACACATGAGGGTATTGGGGGTGGACATTTCTGCTCCAATGCTATGGCTAGGGCAATTGTTCTGGCTGGATTTTGGTGGCCAACCCTTTTCAAAGACACTTACGCTTATATAAAAGTTTGTGGCGTTTTCCAATGCGCAAAGAATACCAAGAAAGCCGACCACAATATCCTTACTCCAATACTTGAAAACGGAGCATTCCACAAATGGGGTATCGATTTTGTTGAACCTATTATCCCAGCAGCACGTGGCACCCAATCATGATATATCTTGATTGCCATTGATTATGCAACCAAGTGGATAGAGGCTAGAGTAACGCACAAAATAGATGCAAAATCTGTAGCACGCTATGAAAACATTATCACTAGATTTGGCTGTCCAATCGAGCTTGTTAGTGATCAAGGTTCTCACTTCCTTAATGAAGTAATCAACAGTTTACTGACTCATTACTTCGTTATACATCGAAAGAGAACCCCGTACTATCCTAGATGTAATGGATTAGCTGAATCTACAAATAAAACAATTTGTAAAGTCTTGACCAAGATAGTCAAAACAAGTCGATCTGACTAGGTTACGAAATTATTTTCTACTATCTGGGCATATCTAACAATGCCAAAGCGAGCAATGGGTTGGAAAACACCATTCACAACAACAAAAAGCAGTGCTTTCCGACATAAATTCCGACATAAAATCGTGAGAAATTTTTTTGCCAAATTATGTCGGAGAATCTGTCGAAAGCCATGTTGAAAAATCTGTCGCAAAGGATCTGTCGGAATTTGACATGTCGAAATCCAACATATTCTCTTTTCTGGCTACCGGATGACCGTCGGAGTGTAATTCAAATTCGATGTCGGAGACCGACAAATAGTTGTAGCTGCGCAACAGTTGTTTGGGGACGCCACGTGGAAAATGACAGTCCACATGGATGTTGGAAACCGACAGATATTCCTTGTGTCGGATTCCGACATCTCTATAGATTTTCGACAGACAGAGGGCATTTTTAAATCCGTCGAAAATTTTCAACATATCCGACATAATTTTAGGGCAAAAGTTTGGTGTTAGAATCTGACAATTTTACCAGTGTCGGATTTCGACATCCTCTGTGAGTTTTCGACGCACAGAGGACATTTTCAAAGCTATCGAAAATGTCCGACATCCATTTTAGGGTTGAAATGGATGTCGGAATCCGACATTCCAAAAAGCATTAAAATTCTATTGTTTTTCGCGCACAGTTTATGCGCGTGTTGTTTTGCGATAGGATCGGAACTGGCAAGATGCTGCATTGAGTTAAATTATCGATTCCGTGATACAATTGGTGTTCTAAACTGAGGTTGGTGATCATGAGTCATGTTTCTTTCATCTAGCATAACTGATCCTTTCTTCTCTCTCTCTCTCTCTCTCTCTCTCTCTCTCTCTCTCTCTCTCTCTCTCTCTCTCTCTCTCTCTCTCTCTCTCTCTCTCTCTCTCTCTCATTTTTCCAAGGATGCATGTGATAGGTGTTCATAATGTAATGCATTTAGGGTTAAAAATCTAAGCTGTCTTTAATTGAATTAAGCATTATGCATACTGTGGATGATGATTTCATTAATGAACGAAGTTTTAAAAAGTCTAACAACCTTAAAACATTTAGTTTGAAACATTTTTTTTTTCATTTTAGGGTTCATTCACAGCTTCACTTGCGAATTAACTAAGTGAATAACAATTCACAACTTCATAACTAACGTATGGAAATTACAATCCATTCAATATTCACAAATCAAAATCATTGAAATTTGAACGTTATATTATGTCATAATGTTATATGACAATGGTAAGTTTTCGACCAAAGATCAATCTACTGATGATATATGCATATAAATAAATTTGATGAACACAATGATGAATATAACTCACTATGGGGTGGATGCCCTGATGAGTTAGCTCTGCCACCAGACTAACGTATGAATCACAAAATGCAATTTCATACTCGGCCTTGGATGGATAGCGTCCAAAGTCATGATGACAAAAATGAATGACAAGTTAAAATTTTTACCACGAATTAATTCATATGCGATGACAGTAAAGAATGAATTGTAGAATATAAATGAATTACATACCATTTGGGCCTGTAGGCCTCCCTTTCCACTAGATTCTAACTTAGGATTCCCCATGCCATGGGTCATCCTACTCGCCGCAGCCTCCTTTTGCAAGCGATATTTTTCTGGATCTTTGGCCTCATCCTTGCAGGCCTTCCAATTTGGCCTGGAATACTAGGCAGGTTTTGACTTGCTTTCCCAAAGTGTGTCCCGCACGGCATCCGAACCTCAAGATCACTTCCCAACATTCTCAAGAAAGGGATCATCATAGGAGCCACCTTAATGTGGGTTATTGTGGAGGTTGTGGTGATGAGGATATGTCTGAGGCCTCTCCATCTCCTTCCAACATGCCTCATCTAGGGAGTCTCTACTTAAGAGACTTTTGCTTAGGAGGTAGCACACAAGGCAATTGATATTGCTACTCTAGCATCTATCGTTCTTAGTTTCCTTGGCACTCCTAAATTCACTCCTTCTCTTCTCTTCTTCTGGACCCACAGCTCTAGATTTTGTTTTTTCTTTTGGGAGTCCATTGTTAAAAATTCACAATTCTAGCTTGACTAGTTTTGGTCATATGACTTGTAAATAGTTATATGGTCATGATGTGGCTTGTCACACGTGCCAAATAGCATAGGATTCCATTCATAAGGATGTTCTCAAGAAGATCTAAGTGTTAGAACCCTAGAATGAGTCCAGATTATGCTTAGATACAAGAGAGAAAAAATAGGAGCTATTTTTGGTGATTTCTGCATTGTTGAGGGATCTCCAAGATTCCAACCCTAACTTGGTAGGGATGAAAGATCCACCAAAATTAGCATTAGGGATAGGTTTAGGGCTACTCATACCTACCCAAAACCGTGATGGATCATGTATATATAGGTGATGATATCTCACCAAAATAAATCAAGCAATTTCATGATTTTTCTCTCATAATGGTGCAATTGCTCTCTATGTTCATAATTGTTTGAGTACTTGTGATTACCAATGATTATAGGATTGAATGTAGGTCTGGTGTACAGTACTCAGACTGTGGGAGGCCGTACTTTCACACGTGTGAAGCCTTCTTCAAGGATTTGGGCCATTTAGTGAGGTTCAAGCATAGATTTTTGATGGATTTTGATGATTCAACTTGTGCTGATCTTATGAAATCATAATCTATTGTTTCCCTCATCATTTCAAGTGTTTTAGGGTCCTTATTTGCTGTAAACTTTACATGGTATCAGAGCCTAAAGGCTGAAATGAGCTAAATCCTTGGTTTTCATTCAATTTGATCACAATTTTTGATCTAAATCTTGTGTAGATTGGATCTTAGCATCTAGCATTGATTCTAGAACTCAAAGTGAGTCAAATGCATTGGATATTGGTGTTGTGTGACTTCATTTGCAGGTGTTTAGGTGTCTATAACTAGAGGCAAAGTTGAATTCAATTCAGATTACCAAGATAGCAAGTTTTGCTTGCTCCAAGCATTGATTTCTAAGCGAGTTTTGGAGGTGATTTTATAGAGAAGGCTTTCTAGCATTCAAGGAGAGGGAAGATCAGAGTTTTGGGGACTCTTCAAGGCTGTTCTAAGGTGTAGTTAGAATGGAATCCATCATGATCATGCAAGATCTGATGGAAATTGTAAATGATAAGGAGGGTGAACCTATTCATCCTCAAGAAAAAGCCAAATACATCAAGAGGTGCAATGTTGCACTACATTGCATAAAAATGAATGTTGCAAATGAACTCTTAAGAGAGGTAGGAGATTGCACTTCGGCTCAAGATGCTTGGGAGACTTTACAAAAGTTCTATGAATCCAAGAACCAAACTAGAATGTTAGCTTTGAAGAATCAAACCTATAGAAGCTATGAAAAGAAAGGAGAGAGTGCACATGCTTTTGTCCTAAGAGTAAAGGAATTGAACAAAGAGCTAGCCTTCATAGGTGATCCTATCAAGGATGAAGCTTGTTCAACTCATATTGAATGGACTAAGCTTTGAGTTTGACAATTTGGTTTAGGGATATGCAATTATGGGTAAGCTACCCATACTTGAAGAACTCCAAGGCACACTCATGGCCGAGGAATCAAGAAGGAGCCAAATGCAAGAGAGGATGGATAGACTTTCCATCCAAGGTGGAGATGACCAAGCTCTCTTCACCAAAGGCAAAGGCAAGTCCAAAGGCAAAGTATCAACATTCAAGAAGTCTTCAAAGCTTGAGGGTCAAGAAGGACCCTCAAAGGCATCTCCATCAACCACCAAAGTCAAGAAGGACAAATCAAAAGTTAAGTGACTATTGTAGCAAGATGGGGCATTATGCCTCGGAATGCTTCAAGAGGAAGCAAGATCAAAGCCAAGCCAACATGAGCAAAGAGAAGGAGGAGGAGAGTTCACATGAGGACTCTCTCATGATGTCCATATTTTCTTCAAGTTTCAAAGGAGAAGATCCTTGGTGGATTGACTCGGGTGTTAGTTCACACATGACTAGCAAAAGGGAGTTTTTCTCTTCTCTCTTATCTTATGATGGACCTATAAAGTCTATCTATACAGCAAATGATGAAGCTTGTAAGATTGAAGGAGTTGGTAGCATTCCCTTTGCTTAGGATCTTCCAAAAAGATCAACATAGAAGGTGTTTTGTACATTCCTACAATAACAAAGAATCTACTAAGTGTTGGCCAAATGGTAGACAATGGTTTCAATGTTGACTTTGCTTCAAATGAATGTTTCATCAAGAAGAAGGGTAAGATATGGCTAAGGGCACTAGACTTGGCAAACTTTATAAGTTGGATGCATTTGTGGATACTAATGTTGTCATGTTGGCCGAGAAGAACAAGATATCTACCTTTACTTTATGGCACAAAAGACTTGGACATGTCAACTCGGGTTCCATGGAGGCTATGATCAAGGAGGATTATGCTTTAGGCCTACCAAGGTCTATTGGGAAGGAAGACAAGGTTTGTGAAGCTTGTGCCTTATCCAAGGCACATAAGAAGGTGTTTCCTAACTCCATCACAAAGTCATCTCATACTCTTGAACTCATACACTCGGATGTGCACTTTGCTAGCACCAAATCTAATGGAGGTTCATCCATGTTTTTAACCTTCATTGATGACTACTCAAGATATTGCTGGGTGTTCTTACTTTCCTTCAAGTCTCAAGTATTTGATACTTTTGTAAAGTTCAAGTTGTTTGTGGAAAAGCATCATAATCATAGCATCAAGATTCTTAGAAGTGACAATGGTGGAGAATTCATCTCCAATGAGTTCAAGGCCTTTTGTGAGGAGGAAGGGATCAAGAAAGAGACTTCTTGTCCTTACACTCCTCAACAAAATGGAGTTGCTCAAAGAAGGAATAGAACATTATGTGAATGTTCTAAGGCTTTAAGATCAGATGCTTGTTTGCCCAAATCCTTTTGGGGTGAGTCTCTCGTATGTGCAAACTACTTGATGAATAGGGTGTCTTGCAAAGCAATTGAAGGCAAAACTCCTTATGAGATGTTGTATGGAAAGAAACCCAATCTTAATCACTTGAAAGTTTTTGGGTGTATATGCTATGTGCATGTGCCATTGGAAACAAGAACCAAGGAGGATCCATCTTCCACAAGAGGGATCATGCTTGGACATGCAAGCTCAAGCAAGGGCTACAAAGTCTATCTCCCATCCTTGAACAAATTTGTTGTTTCAAGGGATGTTATCTTTGATGAACATCATATGCATATGCTTGAAGAAGGCTCAAGTGCTCCAACAATCAAGAAGAAGATGACCGAGGAGCAAGATCTTGGTTTTGAGGAGGAGCTCATGGAGGAGCAAGCACCAAACCCACCTATCACACCAAGGAGATCTTCAAGGGCAAAAGTGGAGCCATCAAGGCTCACATATCAAGGCAAAGGACAGCAATTTGAGGGTATCTCATCCACTTCTTATGCTTTATCTAGTTTTGAAGAACCATCTAATGTTGAAGATGCATTGAACTCCAAAGAATGGTATAAAGCTATGTTGGATGAGTATGTTGCCTTGATTGAGAATGAAACTTGGTTGCTTGTTGAGAGACCTCAAAGGAATGTAATAGGATGCAAGTGGGTTTTCAAGCTTAAGTTGAATGCAAATGGGAGTGTTAACAAACATAAAGCAAGATTAGTTGCAAAAGGTTATGCTCAAGAGAGAGGGATAGACTATGAAGAAACTTTTGCACCCATGGCCAAGATGGTCACAATAAGGCTAATCATTGCACTTGCGTCACATTTTGGATGGATCCTATGTCAAATGGATGTCTCTAATGCTTTCTTGAATGGTTTTTTGGAAGAGGATATCTATATGGAGCAGCCACAAGGGTTCATCAAGCATGGAATGGAGAACAAAGTATGCCATCTCCAAAGAAGCATCTATGGCTTGAAGCAAGCCTTGAGATCTTGGAATTCAAGACTACATTGCTATCTCATTTCACTTTCTTTTGTTCAAAGTGAATATGATCCCACTCTTTACATTAAGTTTGATGATGTTGGTATTGTAGTTTTACTCATTTATGTAGATGACATCATCATTAGTGGAAATAGTGTTGATGGTATTGAAAAAATAAAGATAGATCTATCCTTAGAGTTCAAGATGGTAGATCTAGGGTGTCTTCACTTCATCTTAGGCATAGAGGCACTTAGAGGGTCTGATTTTATCTTTATAAGTCAAGTAAACTATGCTCAAAGTCTTTTGAAGAAGTTTAAGATGGAAGTATGCAAAAGTGTTGACACACCAATGGAGCAAGATGTAAAAGTGCCAAATGAAGATGGTGAAAGATCCTTCATGGACATCACTTTGTTTAGGCAACTTATAGGCTCCTTAATGTGGATCACTATAACTAGACTAGATCTTAGCTTTATTGTATGTAGCTATTGAATATCCATTGGAAAAAGGCTAAGAGGATTCTAAGATACATCTCGGGTACATTGGATTTTGGGATTCTATATAGAGGAGATGTGATTAACCTTCATGCATTTAGTGATTCAGATTTTGCAGGGGACAAGAGAGATAGGAAATCAACAAGTGCCTATTCAACTTTCATAGGAGAAGGTGTGGTTTCATGGCTTTCAAAAAAGCAAGAAACTATATCTCTATCTTCAACCGAGGCTGAGTACAAAGCTTTGACAACCACTACAGAGGAGGTACTTTGGATCAAGAGATTATTGGTGGAGCTAAAGATCATGGATTCAGAGGAGGCACCAATCATCTACAATGACAATATATCAGCCCAACACCTTGCATCTAACCCAATCTTCCATGCAAGATCTAAGCACATTGAGATATGCCATCACTTTGTGAGAGAAATGGTGCAAGCCAAGGAGATTGCTTTGGAGCATGTTCCAAGCAATGAACATGTAGCTGATCTACTTACTAAACCCCTTTTATGAAGTTTAGATCATCACTTGGAGTGATTAGTAAAGCAATGATTGAACCAAGCTAGATAGTGAGGAGGAATTCACAATTCTAGCTTGACTAGTTTTGGTCATATGACTTGTAAATAGTTAGATGGTCATGATGTGGCTTGTCACACGTGCCAAATAGCATAGGATTCCATTCATAAGGATGTTCTCAAGAAGACCTAAGTGTTAGAACCTTTGGATGAGTCCAAATTATGCTTAGATACAAGAGAGAAAGAATAGGAGCTATTTTTGGTAATTTTTGCATTGTTGAGGGATCTCCAAGATTCCAACCCTAACTTGGTAGGGATAAAAGATCCACCAAAATTAGCATTAGGGATAGGTTTAGGGCTACTCATACCTTCCCAAAACCGTGATGGATCACGTATATATAGGTGATGATATCTCACCAAAATAAATCAAGCAATTTCATGATTATTCTCTCATAATGGTGCAATTGCTTTCTATGTTCATAATTGTTTGAGTACTTGTGATTACTAATGATGATAGGATTGAATGTAGGTCTGGTTTATAGTACTCAGACTGTGGGAGGCCATACTTTCACACGTGTGAAGCCTTCTTCAAGGATTTGGGCCATTTAGTGAGGTTCAAGCATAGATTTTTGATGGATTTTGATGGTTCAACTTGTGCTAATATTATGAAATCATAATCTATTATTTCCCTCATCATTTCAAGTGTTTTAGGATCCTTATTTGTTGTAATTTTTACACATGGCAACATGGTTTCTCTTACCAAGCCACTCTGACCACTTTCTCTCCTCTTAATTCAACTCCTCCCATTGCTTCTTTGATTCTCTCTACTACTCCCCTTCCCCTTGATTCTCCCCTCAATATCCCTCCCCTCCCTTTCCCCTCCACTAGCTGCTATGCCATATGATGGCAATTCATCATTTAGTGTTCAATCATTTAATGAAATATGGTGGGTAACAATGTTCCAAGTATATTTCAATCTTATTTATTATTCTTTATCAAATGCTAGTGGATTATAATCTATTTTGCTCATGTAAATTTGTTTATGTCAATCTTATATTTGATATTGTATTAATATCAAGGTTCCAATATGTTTGTTCTATTTTAGGTTCTTACAAAAGACCATGCTATCTTGATGGATTTCTGTAACAACAAATTATGCTATAATTATTAAAGAGCACATGGATGGAAACCAAATATTTGTGCCAAACTATGACACATTTCAGATTTTATGGCATCTTGTAGGTGATTTAAAGACATTGTAGTGTATGTATAATGTTTCACATGGGGCAAATACTTAATATTTTTGTTTATATTGTATCTATAATTGTAAAGATTTGAATGTGATAAAATCATGAGTTGGTCCAAAAAAGAGATCAAGAGGATCCAAACTTTAGATCCGTGTTGCCAATTTCGTTGATCAATGTTCCCATATGCACATTGCATGTTGAAGTATGAATTATTGGAAAATTGATGTATAATCAGCATGGAACCTCGTCACTATGCTGACAAAGTTGCAATGAGGGACTATTGGACTGGTAAGAAATGGGAACAGAGAATGAAAGAATTTTTTTTAGCAGGCTTAAAGGTCAACCTTTAGTAGATGACATCAAAGCAAAAAAAACGAATATGTTTAGCTATGGCAAAATATTAGCGAAGACCACACAACAATTTTCGATAGGAATTCAGAGGGAGATATTCCAACAAGTACTTTTACAACCAACTATTTGGGAGCTGCAAATATCATCTAATACTGTTGAAAGCAATCTTGTTTCTAGCATCCTAACACTCTCAGTCAAATTAAGATGCCTCACTTGGCAAATAAACTCTTCGTGAAGAGATCTTCGCTTGTGATGGTACTAAATAAAGCTGATGGCACAACGAATCTCCCTCATTCGAGAATTGTAGGTGCTTTGGGTGTTCATTGTAGAAATATTGCTGCAGCCAGTTCTCATCTTAATATTAAGGACGACGAGGAGGGTCTTCCCTTAAGTGCATGTCAGAGACAATTGCCTAGAGGTAGCATAATCACGGCTCAGGTCAAGGAACAGTGTGTATGCCTTTTGGAGCTCAGAAAATCGAGTGTCTCCCAACAAAAAAGACATATGCCAATAGATGATTGGAAGAAAGAGTGTTGTCACGCATCCAGTACATCTTCTTGATGACTTTCAGGTCCTTGTTTTTTTTGGATTTTTGTTTTCTTGGTATTGTTGTTCTTTAACACTGCTAAAACTGATCTTTGATACTCCTGTTCTTTGGTTCTACAAATATACACTCATTTTCTATTTGATACTTATGAAAACTTGTGTAAGATATATTTTTGGTACTTTGGTACTCTATATTCTTTTCAAATAACTTTTCTTTTCGTTGTTTGGTCCTCATGGAACATTTGGTACTTCTGGTGTGCAAAAAGTACTGTTGTTTGTTGCTCTTTGGTGCTTTTGATAGTTTTGGTAGTTTTTATACGTTTTTTCAATTTGTTGTTTGCAACATTTTGGTACTTTTCGATCTACTAGCATTTAGTTGTTTGGTGCTTTTGGATATTTTTGGAACTTTTGATACTTGTGGTATTTCAGGTGTTTTCAAAACTACTGTTTTGTACTTTGAGACTTGCGATAGTTTTTTATCGACTGATTATTTTATCAGTGGTACTTCGGTATTTTAAAAAACTTATAAACAGCTATTCTACGCGCAATGTGCAGTAGCAAGACAATTTTCTGAGACTGCATTTTGACATTTTTTGAAACCCTTGACTACCAAAGTTTGATACTATTGGTACTTGTTGGTACAATGTGTTGGTTTGCTTTTTTGTTGTAAGATTGAAGCCTCAAAGTCGTTTGCCACTGATTGGTACTAATGAAGCAATATTTGGATTTAATGTTTGTATATGAAAGAAGCGTCCTAGTCGTGTGTCGTTCAAACATAGATTGTGTGTGACGTTGGTACTTATATCGGCCTATATGGAATTGTTTTAGTGTTGTTACCGAACTGATAGTGTTTAAGCATTATTTGATAATTTTACAATTTTTGTACTATTTTGGTAGTGTTGTCGTGTTGGTGAAACTCTTGAATACCAAAGATTGGTACTACTGAAACTTATCGTGTAGCAATTTTGATACTCCGGATGACCAAAATAGGTTCTTTAAAACCTCGTGTCTCATTTTCATTCTAAAATCAGCCAAATTGGTCTACTGAGATTTAGAGTGTGTACCATTTTTATTTTAAAATCTATAACATTTGGTACTATTTTTTTAAAATTTGGTCGTATTTGCAGTTTGCATACAATCCAATTCGGTCTTTTTGGTACTATTTTAGTGTTGTACACCAATTGATAGTATTACTCCAATATTCGGATACTAATTTTACAAATTTTGTATGATTTTGGTACTGTTTTTGTGTTGAAAAAAATTCTTGAATACAAAAGATTGGTACTACAAGAACTTATTTGTGTACCAATTCCGATCCTCATGACTACCAGATTAGGTTCTTTTATACTTAGTGTCTCATTTTTAATTTAAAATCTACCAAATTGGTATATTGAGACTTATCGTGTCCCTATTTTACCCATAAAACTATCAAATTTGGTACTTTAAAAAAAAAATTGTGTTGGCAGTTCGCATACAATCCATTTTGGTCTTTTTGATACTATTTTAGTGTTGTTACACCAATTGGTAGAATCTAAGCATTAGTTAGTACCATTTTTACAAATTTGTACTATTTTTGTAATGTTTACATGTTTGTGAAACTTTTCAGTACCAAAGATTGGTACTATTTGAACCTATCTAGTGTAACAATTTTGATCCTCCAGATTACCAATCAAGGTTCTTGTACTTTCTGCATTTTTGGCACTTTGGCACCATAAGAAGCTTTGGTACTTTGCTACTACTTGTATATGATCTTTTGTCATGGTGGGTATGGTAGTCACCTTTTGGTACTTTCTACCATTCTGGTACTTTGGTACTATAAGAAACTTTTAAACAGCTCTTTGATGTGCTGTGTGCTTTGGTAATTGTAATGTGCAGCAACAGAAGAAATTTGGTGAGAATTTTATTGCAATGTGCAGAAAGATATTGTAATGTTAAATGTTGGCAAAACCCTGGAGTACCAAAGCTTTCTGAAACTCTGTAGTGCCAATGCTTGTTTCAATTAGTACTTATCGATTTTCAATTTAGATAATTCAAAACACCAAATTTGGTTATATTTTGCTTCAAACTTCTTGTGAAAATTCGCACGTGTGGGAATGCCCTAATGTGTGAAATTTATCTCCTAAGCTTTGTTTTTGCACTATAGATCAAGTACTGATTGAAATCCAAGATCAATGTCAAATTCTGAGGGCAAAGAGACAAATCTACATATGCATACACGTGTGGAACTAGTTTGGTTATGAATGTATGCATATGTAGATTTGTCTCTTTGTCTTAGAATTTGACATTGATCTTGAATTTCAATCAATAGTTGATCTATAGTGCAAGAACAAAGCTTAGGAGATCAATTTCACACATTAGGGCATTCCCACATGTGTGAATTTTCACATGGTATCAGAGTCTACCTAAGTGTTTTGATGCAACGATCATCCAAAATTTTCAAATTTTCATGAAAATCTAGATCTAGAGAGTGTTGATTGCATCTTCCATGCTATCTTAGAGATTTTTGGATCAAGAGTGTTCATTATCATAAGGATTGAATCATATCTGTTGGTATTGTACGGAAATCAATGCTCAAACATGTGTGAAGGACATCCAAATTCATTTGGGTGGTTCTCTTCCAAGTTAAATCCAAATTTGATGCTTGATAACTTGTTTGAAAGCTAGTAGAGTCTAGTTTGTGTAGCAATTGATTTCAAATTCAATTGGATCTCCCAATAAAAAGGTATAATCAATTGAATCAAGGTGGGCAGGGCACCCAACCTGGTTGGACACATCTACCTTTGCCTCTATGATGCTTGTTTGATCCAAAAATTCAAGAAGCTTGCCAATCCCATCTATTTGAGATCTAGTCATATTTTTGAGGTCATTGTTTCTTACAATTCCATTGTATTAAAGCGATTTGTGGATTCTTTGAGTCTGTCACACATGCCAAAGATAGTTTGACCCAAACTTTGCCTATAGTCCATCAACTGATGAGAGGTTGATCTAGTTTGAGAGAGATTGGAAAAGCTAGTGAGATCTATCCCACATTTTGTTGCAAGATCTTGCATAGGAGTTGGTAGTACACCTTTATTGGATCCTATAGTGAGAGAGAAGCAACACTTTATTGTAATTCACAAGGAGTCTTCACTATTTCATGGCATCTATGGGTTCCTTCCTATTGGAATCTAGTGAAAGACTATCTACCTCCAGCTATTCTATTTGGAAGTTTAGAATGGAGTCAATCTTGATACTCCAAGATGTGATGGACATTGTACTTGGGATTAAGGATAAGCCTCAAGTCCTTCAAAAAGTACAAAGATATAAGAAGAGATCTAGGATGGCTCTACATTATATCAAAAGAAATGTCTCTAATGAGATTTTGAGAGAGATTGGTGCTCGGCCAAGGGTGCTTGGGATACTCTCAAAGCAATCTATGAGGCCAAAAATACCTCTCGACACCTCACTCTTAGAAATCAAATATTTCAAAGTTCTCAAAAGAGTGATGAGAGGGCCACCAATTATGTTTTAAGAGTGAAAGACATTCATAGGGAGCTTGCTGGAATTGGAGATTCCATAAATCAAGGTGAGCCAGTCCAAGTCATACTTAATAACTTGAGAGATGAGTATGAAGAAGAGGTGTTCATGGATCAACCTGAAGGCTGTATAGCAAAAGGACAAGAGAATAAAGTATGTCGCTTGAATAAAGCACTTTATGGTCTCAAACAGGCACCACGTACATGGTACAGCAGGATTGATGCCTACTTTCATTCTAAGAGGATGGTGAGAACACACTCTGATCCAAACCTTTATGTCTTATGCTTTGATGGTATGATTTCTTTGGTTGCTCTTTATGTTGATGACTTGATTATTAAGGGGAATAATCAAGAGATGATAGATATGATCAAGAGAGATCTCATGGATTTATTCGAGATGACAGATCTCAACCTAATGCATTATTGCCTTGGAGTGGAGGTGTGGCAAAAAGGACATGAGGTGGGTCTAACACAGGTGAAGTATGTCAGAGAGCTACTGCACAAGTTTAGGCTACAAGATTGCAAGCCAGTGAAAACTCCTATTGAACTAGGTAAAAAGGTTTCTAAGCTTGACGAATCATAGCCATTTGATGCTATGCTATATAGGCAGTTAGTAGGGAGCTTGATTTACCTTACCACGACTAGACCAGATATATGCTATGTTGTTAGGTATTGTAAGTCGATTTATGGCAACACCTACGGAAACGCATTGGAAGCAGCCAAACGCATTTTGTGATATGTCAAAGGCACTTCCGATTATAGCTTGGTGTATAGGAAGCATGAGGGTTTACCTGAGTTATGTGGCTATGTGTATGCGAATTGGGGAGGTGACTATGATGATCGTAGATTCACCACAGGGTATGTATTCCAACTTTGTGGCAGTTGCTTTTCTTGGTCTAGTAAAAAGCAAAGTATAGTTGCTCTATCCACAATAGAAGCAGAGTATAAGGCAATGTGTAGCACAACACATGAAGCCATATGGTTGAGGCAAATCTTGGATGAGGTTGGCATTAAGAAAATCCCACAATTACACATAGCGATAGTCAGAGTGGCATTCAGCTGGCAAAGAATCCGGTGTTCCATGCGAGAACCAAACACATCGAGATTCAATATCACTTTATATGTGAGAGGCTGCTGAGTCAGGAAATTAATGTTGTTCATTGTAGTATGGATAATAAAATAAAGAATACAATCAATGGAAATATGAGCATGAATTCATGTGGATAGGGCACATGAGACCTAGCAAAGGAGATCCCCATAGCTCACATTCACAAGGAGGAAGCAAGAAGCTCTCACTTGCAAATGAGCCAAAAGATTCACAAATTGATGTCTCTTGCCTAGTTATAGACAATGCTCTTACTTAGCTTAACTATCTTGAGGGATAGTTAGCCCTTGTTAAGTATTATTTAAACTACATTGGTCCCTTATTCACCTATTATCCTTATTGATTATTTTGAAGAGCCTAAAAAGGAAACCGCCTTGTTCTTAAGGCTAATAGCTCCTTTTGGGCCTACAAAGCTCGCATTGGATATTATCTTGCATGTGTAAGCATGGATGTACTAAAAGTACATGACACTCCCCCTACTTAAACATTTTTGTCCTAAAAAAAGAATACACTTGTCTTATCAGCTTGATCGCCTTGGTTAAGTAGTCATGATTGAGGTCGCCTTGGTTAAGTAGTCATGATTGAGGATGTGTCGTCCAAAAAACTATTGCCTCATTTAACTAAACAAAAGCAATAAAAAACATCCACAAATGACTCAAATACAATTGGATTTCATGAAACTATATGGCTATGGATAGCCCTAGGGCAGGTCATCCTGGTGTGGATAAGACTTGTGACTTGATCCGACGTAATTTCTGGTGGCCTAAGATTAATAAAGATGTCCGTAGTTATGTGACACATTTTTTAAAGTGTCAAATTCACAAAGTTTAAAGGATTAAAGTTCAAGGATCATTACCCTCTTTGCCTATTCAGATGGGAGAGTGTTTTGATGGACTAATTCATTATACACTTGCCTCATACATAGCTTCAACATGATACCATAATGGTTGTGGTTGATTGACTCACAAAAATAGATCATTTCATACCAACTCATAAAATGATAGATGCACCTAGGGTAGTTGATTTATTCATATAACATGTATTCAAACTTCATGGCTTACCATCATCCCTAGCATTTGATAGAGAGACATGCTTTATGGGTCATTTTTGGACTGCCGTAATGGATAAGGTTGAGGTGCAGTTGAGAATGAGCAGTATTGATCACCCTGAAATGGATGGTCAAATAGAGATGGTCAAATGGATGGTCGAATAGAAAGAGTTAACCAAACCATAGAGGATGTCATGCTTAGGGCATACGTAAGTGTTAAGCAAACGCAATGGAAAAAATATTTGCCATTGTTGGAGTTTGCTTATAATGATAAAAAGAATGTTTCTACTAAGATTAGTCCTTTTGAGTTGAACTATGGTTTTAGGCCAACTGGTCCAATTACTGTAAGAATGCCTCATAAAGTGCCCACTGTTGTAGACTTTTTAACTCACATATTATAGATGCTTGAGTTAGCCAAAAAAAATGTAAAACATGCGATGGATCGCGCAAAGACATTTGCTAATCAAGAACGCACACCAAGAGAGTTTAAGGAAGAAGACATGGCGTTTCTCCTGATCTCAAAGCACTCACCTTCTCTTAAGACAGGGAAGTGCTATAAGTTATCTCCGCATTATTGTGGACCCTAGAAAATAGTTAAAAAGTTTAATGATGTTGCTTATAAACTAGCATTACCTCGGGATTCTAAAGTTTATCTTGTTTTTCATGTTTCACGCGGCTTAAAAGAGGGTTTTACAAGAGGGCGATAACTTGCTAACTGATGGATTTGTTTTGTTTCAGGAGCATGGGGAAGTGATGCACAGACCTGACAAAGTATTGGACGAGAGAGAGAGAGAGAGAGAGAGAGAGAGAGAGAGAGAGAGAGAGAGAGAGAGAGAGAGAGAGAGAGAGAGAGAGAGAGAGAGAGAGAGAGAGAGAGAGAGAGATGGCTTAGAAACCATCTAATCCATGAGTACTTGGTTGTGTGGCACGGTAGACCTCTCAATGATGCTACATGGGAGACCATGTATGCTTTGCATGCACAATACCCTTATTTTACCATTCACGGACGATGTTCCTTGAGGAGGGAAGAAATGTCACGTCCTCATATTCTTGCCTCAGTGTGAACACATTAGACTTGTAAATTGTAAATTGTAAATATTGAAATGGCTCACACCGACCTGTGGTGCCTTGTAAGAAAATGTAAATAACAGGTTTTGGTTAACTTGACCTGCTTGTATTTGGTATAGGGTAAATTGTAAATTGTAAATATTGAAATGGCTCACACCGGCCTGTGGTGCCTTGTAAGAAAATGTAAATACCAGGTTTTGATTAACTTGTTGACTTGCTTGTATTTGGTATAGGGTACTGGGTCTTAATTTAAAGGATGCTGGACTAACCTCCTAAAAAGTCGGAGAGTTCACCGATCAATGGGACATGTGTCATATGCTCGTTGGGACACACGGGTACTCGGACAATCCTCCTACTTGCTTGCCAATGTGTCAAGGTACTGCCAAGTGGCAAGTGTCGATCGTGCATGGGGCTCGCCATGTGTCGACGTTAGGAAAGGGTCATGGTTGAATGGGTGCTTGAGGATTACGTATAAGTGAGTTTGGAGAGAGGCATTCCTCATCATAGGCTATCCAGCAGGTGGCTGGGAGAAGACTAAGTAGTAGCAGTGCTTTATGTGTTTATGCTGGCAACTTGATTTGTACTTTAAGAAAACATCAATAAAGTGCATACTTGGTGCCTACTTTGGTGTGCTTTGGGTTTGATTCTAATTGCTTTGTGAGAACTTTACACAAGTGCACAATATTAGGTACAACCTAACCTAGCCGAAGCAAAAGGCTCCAAACTGCATGTCCCTAGAGAAGAAGGCCGCGATTGATGGATTGACATGTCATGAATTTCCCTCTTACCTGATTTGTTCCACTATGTTTCACAATAGTTATAGCCCCTATCAAATGTCATGAAGCTCCATGAAACTTTCTTATGCATGAATCTCCCCCTTACCAACTTAGTCCTAGCGTCCTTCACAATGTTTCTATTTTAAAAGGAAGAATAGTCCCCCTAACACGGCCATTTTGAAAGGCTTTTTCGTGAACTTTCTGTTGAATCAGATGACATTTTTAGAAATAATCTTTTCCACTCTAAGATAGGTAGAGAGTCCCTTGCAAGGCTTTGAAGCTAAATCAAAGCTTGATAATATGTCTCTTGCTTTGAATACGTTTCATTTTTTTCTTATGTCCTCTTTACTGAATCCTGTTGAAGCCGATCTCCTGACCTCAAAGAGAGGAAAGGAGGACTTCACCAACACAGATGAATTATTCAAGGACTTGCTTTGGGATAACTTACGAATGCTTGGATTTAATAAACTATGCATTGTAGCCATATAGTGATATAACGAGTCTATTTAATTCTGAAACCACTAAACCATCAATTCTAAATCAGACAGTGGTAGTCATAGTGGCAATCTATTCAGACATAGCTCCAAGGATGCTTACATTTATGGTAGATGCTAAGTTTTAGCAAAAATAGTGGTGTAAATGAAATAAATTTGCTCCATGTTAGACCGCAGAAGCACTTGATGTTGCAAATTGAGAGATAACAGCCACTGCTGAGTGATTTTTAAGTCAATCAGTAGCTTTTATCAAACATATGATGCATGATTGTGGAGAAGATCAAGGTGCAGAAGGTAACGAGTTCACAGTACCGTTTTTGAGGTAAGTATCCGTTGATTCTACATTAGCAGAAGTTTACTCTAAATATCCTTAATGTCCCACTTGGCAACAGAACAGATGTCACAGCGCTCTGAAGAGGTACTATGTATAATATCCTCGGGTCTAATATTTGCAGGAAACCTGTGCCCCCGAAACTGGGATAGTTTAACGAAATGTAAGGTTCTAACTTCTCTTAGCTGATTGTAAATAATTGTAACGCTACTGAATTATCTGCATTACCATGAAAAAACTGTTCTCGTCGTTAAAGCCCAGGAGCTATATGCAAGCATGCAATGCTTAAACTTCTGAGAGCGAAGTACTCCAAGTGTCTTCTTGTATAAGCAATTGTGCTTAGATTCGTCTATTTGAGTCAAATGTCACAATCACATACTTATAACAACCCAGCTGATTTTTCTTACTCAGAAAGTGATACCCTCTCATGGTTGGATTTAAGAACGATATTATAACCTGCTAGAAAAGGTGGTGCAACAAGGCTTGCGCCATTGATCCATTCTACAAAACTGTCCATACCAGAATTGAAGTATATAAATGTGAATCCAATCGTGGGAGCAAATCTGTAATCAATAATTGCCACTCTTACCTGCAAGCCCTTGACACAAGTAGGCCTGCTGATTGAACGTCGACGGAGAAAGTGGCTTTACGGCAGCCACTTTCTCCATATGCATGCCATTAGTTTCAGCTTGCAGAGCTGGAGCTGCGAGAACGTCCCAAGTCATATCAATCTCAAGACTGGGAGCATCTTTCAGCAGACTTTCGTCAATCTCTGCCCACTTCCATAAATCTGAATCATTAAGATTAGCATCCAGTTTGCATGAAGAGGGTGATAAAGCTTGCTTCGACAATCTAATGCAGTCATCGGGTAGCATCTGCGATTCTTTTGGAGCGATGGTAAACAATGTAGAGCTCATCAAGTTCGTCACGTAGGATGTGGTGGAGTCAATGGTGGTGGAATTCATGTAATCCCTTGCGTTCCCATACCCTGAATCATTTGTGATCCCTCCATCTTCAGCAGCTATGAGGTTCTGACTTACCCTTTCTAGCTTCTCGTTGTCCATGATTAGGCTGGACGTAACCGTTGAGCAGCTTTCAAGCGAACAAGCGCTAGTAACATTTGCTTTCCACTTGAATCCCCGATTGCTATCGGCGTCAGGCTTTAGAATAGATGGAAATCCATGGTAGCTCGTGGGTGGTGAGAGATTGTAACAGGGATGATGATGATGTCGGAGTTGAGGGAAATTCAAACGAGCAAAGTCACCTCGCAGCTTGTAGGCAGCTTCATCGTATGCCATAGCTGCCTCTTCTGCTGTTTCAAATGTCCCAAGCCAAAGGCGAGTTCGATTTCGAGGAAGTCTGATTTCTGCCACCCATTTTCCCCAATGTCTCTGCCTTACCCCTCGGTACATTTTGGTTCGCCGCATGGCCAATGTTCTCGCATTTTGCTTCTCTATCATCTCCAAGAATTGTCTAGCTGACCACGTATTGAGACCTGCATTCCATTGCTCGCGTTCACTTTGCTGTTGGTGCTCGTTATGCCATTGTAATCCTTGCTGATGATCAAGCTCCATTGGCCGTGACTTAGCTCCTAGCTGTTGTGATTGATCTAAATGCATCTGCAATCTTCCCACTTGCGTCATTATAGCGAATTTTGCCTCACAATTTGGACGATTTTGTAGTTGAAGTCCTTGATCGTCCGCCAGGCGCTGTGTCAGCGCCTTCCGTGATGGAATCTCGACACAGCTTCCTTGAGACTGCCGAATGCCACACCTTTTTCTCAATGCTTGTTCTAACATAGGCTCGAACTGGCAAACAGCATCGCGTGTAGGAGCAGAAGCCACATAAATACAACCACTGGTGCTTGTAGCCGGCGTAACCGCAACGCTTCTCTGCGTCAATCTGTGTTCCTGATCCCGATCGTCATTCCAGCCCACATGTCCGTAGGACGAACACGAGCTAGAAGTGGATTCAGGGCTAGCTGGGAGCTCCAATCTGGGCCATCTAGCTGCACGATCGAGGAAAGGATCAACTACTTTCATGAGATCCTCTTCTACACATGCACTGTATGAGGCAGCTGCTAATTCGGTGGTGGGTAGCATTGGAAGCTTGCTTGCTTGCTGCCTGCTACAGATATCAGAGAATAGAAAAGATTTAGAATTAGATGGTATGATGTACAGAGCTCGATATAGATAGCTAATCTGCAGCATAACTTATGATCATGCGACGATCGACTATCGGGAGAGAGAGAGAGAGAGAGAGAGAGAGAGAGAGAGAGAGAGAGAGAGAGAGAGAGAGAGAGAGAGAGAGAAACCCTAATTAGGGTTCCATTAAGCCCTCTGAACTGGGTGACCGGCAGGGTTAGGAGTTTCGTCCTCACCATAAGCGAATGGTCAAAAGAAAACGGATTAAACAAGTCAACATAATACAAATGCACATACTGTGAAACCCTAAAGGGCAATTAGGGCTGCGACCTCAAAAAACGAGCTTAGAAAATCAAAAAGAAAACACGTGAAGCTAACGACATTGACAAAATGAAACCCTAAACCTAAGGCTAGGAGAAGTAAGGATGTATACTAGGATCGTGTGTGAGATAAAAGTATTGTGTGATGAAGGAAAGGCCGCTTGCTGCATGGTCGCCCACTGCGTACCCTAATTTTAAATAAATCCGATATGTGAGAAATCGAGAGAAACGGTTAAATGACCTAATTTGTTATTAGGGTTTGAGTAGCTCAAAAACCAAGGGGAATGGGGAGAAAACCTAATCGGGGGCTAAAGTAGGAAGAGAGAGTGTCGTTGTGGTGGCAAACAGCCAGATTCCTCGACTGTGTCACATTGGTTGCAGGCCATATTTCTGGGCGGCAGACCTCCACTCGTGGGGGGCCCTTGTCTATTTATTTAATTTGTACAATAGAGGGTCCAAAATTATTTCATACGCATTTTTTCGGGCTACAAAGTTTTTAAATAAATCAATAGTACTAATGCATATATAAAAGAGTATTTTCACAAACTAAATTAATGTAAAAATGATCCCCTAACAAAAAGTTCTTTCAAAATGTGGTTTCCATGACGGAAAAGTTATTTATCTATATTTGTGCATCTATATTAAAACAATCTTTGGCTTTACCACTCAATAGAGCACATGGCCCTTGCATTTTTCTAATCTTCACAAACTATTGATTTTCATCAACCCCGATTTGCGTTATTATGTTAGAATATTTCAGGTCATAAGGGCATTGTTGTTCTTTCTTTAATCTACTCTCGATCTTTGTGAATTTCATATGTTAGATTGCTCCTTGTAAACTTCAATACTAAATAATCTTCATTGTGGATGTTTTTTATTCACTTCTATTTGTCACTAGATTTCGTATGTTCAACAAAGTGTTTTTTAAATAAGTTAAGCTACTACTATATCTACAATGCACATAACCATCCCATCCAACCTCGACAGGTCTCCGACAATTGACACAACTCTCATTTTGTGGGGTACCTTTCCAGTTGTCATAAGAGTTTAACATTTCATGATGTCTTTAAGTTAATTACGCTCATCATTGCATGTGCAATGAACCTAGAAAGAACAATGAGAAACATACCTCAGTGACAACTTCGAGTTTAGTTCTCTTCTTTCAGGACAATCATATTTGATAACAATATTTGCCAAGAGCTCAAAGAATTTTCATCTAGGGCATCTATTAGATTCTCGATAAACCACAAATGTATCATGCTTCAACGATCATTTCAAATAAATGTCAATTGACTAGCTCTTCCAACATTTGTGCAAGTGTATAAAGTGAGCATGTGGTCCATGTCATTTTTGAAATACAAGATAATAATAAAAAACTTATTGGTGAACCACACATGCACTCACATCACTAAACAGTACACGCAATTAAATCTTGAGAGCTTTTTAGTGGTGCTATAGAAAAAAGTAAACCAAGATATAAAAGAAGAAGGAAAAAAGGTAAATCAAGAAAATTATCTAATCAACCACATAATGTACAACACAACCTAAGGGATCATAATCTTCATGTTTACATATATCAAGAAATTTGTGATATACACTATTTATATTTGTGGTTGCGCTATCATGATCTAGAGCACAATATAATTAGATTCACTTTTGTTGCTTACAATTTCCATTGTTTCTACCTAATAGGTTCCTCGAAATGTGAGCTATCCTCAAATAGGCACTGTGATTTTGCAATGAGCACCATGAGATAAACACAAGTAACATAACTCGAAGGTACTTCCAATTGATGCTTAAATTTTCATCCTCATGAAAGCAACACTAATGATACATTTGAATAAGTGTAATGACTACAAATAACACATTATCAACAACCAAGCTTGAACATAATTTCTTGTCAAAACTCTTCATCGACAAATTAGGAGTTTTTGGTACTAAAATATGCAAGGTGGTAGTTGTGTTACATTTGCATTTCCATTGACAAAGATGTGGTAATTGCATAGAAGGCAACTATGTCGAGCCCATGTAATCTCAAAAATATTAAAGTTGATAACGTATAACAAAATCATAATTAATGGAAACATTGATGGGTTAGAGGTAATGAAGCATTCTTATGGTTTGATTATTTGTCATATTTCTATTTTTTAGTGCATTAAGTTACTTGATTTCCAACATATATGGTAGATCAGAGGTATGTTGTACTTAAACTTGTCACTCCAAGAAACCCAACACATGATAATAAAAATGAAAAAGTTGAATTAGTTTTTAGTATTCTGTCATCATAATGCTTTTCCCTAAACACTAAGGACTTGAAATTCTAAATATAGAAATATAGCCACTTTTTTGTTTCAAGACAACAAAAAGTCATGGAAATCTTTTATTTTCTTTGTAGAGTAAGGCTTAATAATGACTCCTTGATTTGAAACATCACAAGAATCCAACATAAAGCCAACATGCGTGTAGGAATCATTTGTTTGTAATTCTCAGATTAAACAAAATGTATGATTATGCTTAAAAGCAATCACTTCTTGAAGTACTTGAATGAATTATCTTAAAATTAGTATTGGGGTTATAATTATTCTAAGCACATGGGACACCTTTGCAGAGGCATTATTGATCAATACAAAACCCGTGCAACTATCAATAAACATCTTGGATACTAATCTATGTAGTTCACATCTAGTTTCAGAAAAACAACTAGCAAAAATAGCATGCCACAAGTAAATGTTTCCAATTCCTCTTTCTCAAAATTAGTGAAAATGCTCTAAAAATTTAAGGCACACTATACCTTTTCACATGACATACTAAAATATATAAACTTATGTTCTCTTTTCTTGTCAAAGATGCATCATTATCCTCATTAGAGGCCCCATGAGAGAGACCAATATGCCATAGACCAACAAACTAGGATCTTGGTCAATTGGTCATCTTCGAGTTTACCCTCACTAGTACTTATGTGAAATGAGTGTCATGAAATTGGATTTCTAAGGACACTAAAGGTTATATAGTAAGACTCTCAGTGATATGTGTAGAAATTGGGTCTATTTTATGTCACTATGAAATGGCAATATGCCTCATCTCACGATACCTTTTATGAAATCTATGAAATGTTGAAATGTGTTTGCAAACAATACCTTGAACAAAATGATTATATTGTGTTGTGTTGCCCATATTACCTTGAATGAGGTCTAAAGATGTTGAAATCTGTTAACTTAGAGTGCCTCAAATGAGGTCTATAAAATATTGATATGCTCCACACGATAGTACCATGACCTATTGAATGTCAATATGAGTCAAGCCATAGTATCTCAAATTAGGTATCTTGGATGTCAAGGTGTGTTTGGTGTTTATAACTTCAAATGAGCTTTATTGGATGTCGATTTGCAATTTGGCCACAATAACTCAAATAAGGTAAATTAATTGCATTTCTATTAGCCTAAGGCAGGAGTACCTCAAAGGTATATAACAATATTTGTTTGGTCATAGTATCTCAATTGGCGTATCAGGTAGAATGGATATTGTTAGGTGTTGGGGGCCATAGTACGGCCACAATATGACTGACAAACTATGCTCTATTTCAAGATTTTGGTGGGCCATGAGGAATAGTGAATGTTGATATGTGTCATGCCACCTAAAACCTCAAATGAGGTTCCTTGTTCATGGCTTTGTTAAAAAAGTAGATCACAAAGATCCATTTATGCCCTTTGATCTTAGCTATAATGGAAAGCACATCTAGCACCATTAACAATGTAGAACTCTAGCATCAACTACAAAAGCAACTTAAATGCTCAACATGGGCTGGTAAATGAATCGGCCTGATAATTTTAGAACTAAGCAAAATGTGTCACCGTCAAACTTAGAAAGTAATCGTAAAGAAAAATTGTACATTTAAGTTTATCATCCTTTGGTACACAAATGTTTTCATTCTGAAACAAGAAGCCATCTCAAATGGTGAACTATTCCACAATCTTCTTCTCTTTCTTAGTTAATTGAGATCCATGTGAGTATTGTCCTCATTTCTTCTAATTTGAACATTGTTCCAAATGCAACCAAAATGGGAATCATGTTCATATTGTCCTCTAAACAAAAGATATAGATCTATAGAAATTTGGGTAAAAATTTATTCATTCAATTCATCGATTTGACTAAGAGCATTTGATTGAATTCTTGTATCTTTGCTCTTTTCACATGTGTGAGGACATCTCAAACAATGTGAATGATCTCCTAAAGTGTGTGTGATTGCACATATTAGATCTAGCACCAACAAGATTGAATCAATGTAGCTTGACAATTCTAAGGCAAGAGCACACTAGACATGCATCGTACATTCACCACTCATCATACACATTCAAAGGCGACTTGTGATGAAAAAAGAGCTAAGTATGGAATTGGCTTGCTCTCAGGTAGAGAGAGAAAGAGTACATGTGTAAAGACCACTAGGGAAAACCCCTAAGATGAGGATAGGAGAACACAATAAGAGAGACTATGGAGCCAAACCGCCCAACCAAACCTCGATCAACTTGGATCTAGCCCCCAAGCCATGCCATGTGATAGCAAGAGGAGAAGAGCTCAACTGATAACCTGAACCAAGTCATCAACGGGATAATCCCTACCTCAATATATAGAGAGTAGAGTCCTGTGCATGAATCCATGCAATCCCCATGTAGGTCAACTATAAATAGGTCACAACTCTTCATGGATTCCTCTTGCCTATATCCATCACACGTACATGCACTACTCCATTTGTCTCAATTAGAGTGTGTGGGTTCTCTGAAGGTCATTAGCCACCAAAAGGCCTCGATGTGGAATTAAATCTAGGCATGACCTCGAACACTGGAGGGCCGGTCTACCATATTAGGACTCACGTCGACAACCTGGTTCAGATTACCAGTTGAGCTCTTCTCCTCTTGCTATCACATGGCATGGCTTGGGGGCTAGATCCAGGTTTTGGTTAGGCAGTTTGGCTCCGTAGTCTCTCTTATTGTGTTCTCCTATCCTCATCTTAGGGGTTTTCCCTAGTGGTCTTTACAACAAGGCGAAGTACCTCAAAGGTATATAGCAATATTTGTTTGGCCATAATATCTCAATTGGCGTATTAGGTAGAATGGATATTGTTAGGTATTGGGGGCATACCCTAGTCTCATTTTGAATATGTATATCATCTAGCTTAGATGGCCCTGGAGGGGGGAAAATATATGGTATCGACCTTGCCAGGATGCTAAAAATCAACTCTTGCCAAAATATGTACACCTCAGAGCTGGTGTAGTCACCAGGCAAAAACTGTCAAACAACCAATCATCAGTAGTGAGAAGTCATGACAAAATAAATGTCTCAATAGCAGAAAATACTACCACTTGAAGTAAAAGAAACAAAAGAGAATCAAGGGGAGTTAAAGAGAATCAAGTGGAAATTACCTTTGCAAGATCAACATCCACTTGAAGATTGTACCACTCAAAAAATTGTTTGGCATTGAGAAGTGCAAACCAACCACAACCGAACGAGTCATTCTGTTGTGGGCTCTGCAACATTGGAAAACTCATTCAATTAGACTAAGAACCTGGTAACATATTATGAACAACATGGACGATGACTGAAATTCTAAACACTTACCTCAATGAGACACAAGCAAAGACTATATGAAGGTAAATAAGCTTCTCTATTATCCTAACTTCTGCATGAAGAGTGCAAACATGCACATTTTTCAAGGGAATCGGCAATACAGGCTTCCAGTTTGGATCTACATTTTCTCTCATGATTCATGTATTCCTAGTAACATCTTTTGTCATTTTCATGCTATACAAACAAGGATCTTTAGATGTAGCACCGTGAGAGACATTATACATGCATTTCAATGTTTTCAAATCATCTACTAAGTGCCATTCAACATTGAAGTCTCCAACTTCTAGAACATTGAGAAATCCTCCATTCATATGGTCCTTGATGATCCTAAGGTAAGATGTCCTAGAGAATATCCATGATAATATATCGTAGTCCTCCTTCAAAACCTTTTCAAAGAATAAATCAAACTTAGTTAAATAAGAATTAATACTATCCATTGAATCTAATATTATAATGAGAAAAAACATCTGAAAAGCTGTTAACCACCATATGTCATTTTTGAACTGGACACTGAATCTGAAATCTTCTTGATCCACTTTTTGCGATAGTGCACCATTCATGAGGATTATACTAACTCTCTCCATCTTCTGCCCTTTCACAATCTCTGACTCATCTAACTTACATACTATGATTATTTTACCATTCACCTTTTCAAAGGTTACATCATAGAATGTGATCATGTATCTTAGCAATACATCTCTTTCTTCAGGTGATATGACCTTGGTATAGGGACTTTTTTTATTCGAACTTGCTTAAAAGCTTTTCTAATACTGTGAAGGAGAGAAGAAGGTCATCAACATGGACAATGATGGTAAAGTTGTTATCAAGGGCACTGGTACTATTCCTATTTTTTTCTCATCTACAAATAGGAATGTAAGCTTGAAGAATGTTTTGTTCATACCTTCCATTACTAAGAATGTTCTTAGTGTCATTGGTGAGCTTTGTTCAATGTCAAAGTCACAAAGATTGTCTTATTCTATATCTAGTTCAAGATCTAAGATGCCTTTTCATTTAGTACATTTGGATGTGCATTGTACTAGTGCTTTGAGTAATGGAGGAGAAAAGATGTTTGTGACTGGCATTGATGACTTTAGTAGATATTGTTGGACTTATCTTCTAAAGAGTGAGGATTTAATTATTTGTGTGACCATCCATTTAAAGGTCTTGATCTAGTGGCATCTAGGTCCCACTTATTCGTTTCCATCTCTGGTAACTAAATGTAAGACTAAGCATTTGTCTCTCAATATAATAATGGAATGTCATAGAGGATTTTTTAATCCTACATTCAATATCTCCAACTGTCTTACAATCCCAACCTATATCCATCAGATTTGAAAGAGTGTCATCTATTACATCCTTACAAACAAATAATGTAGGTGTTCTACGAATATAAAATCAACGAATACATATAAGGACAAAAACCAACTTGATCTAATGACTTTTGATCCAGTGCTCGCTTTCGTTGAGTTTTTCAAATCTAATAGTAATTTGCATCTAAAAGATTCTAACACAATACTATCAGATGCAAGCCATTCATCACTTCCAAAAAGTGGAAGTGGAATATCTTCAAGCTTTCCAAAACCTCCATGCATATTCGGAATGTACCTGGACTCATAGAAGAATATACCACTATTTGCAAGCTCTTTAGAAGTTCTTCCTCAGTATTGTAATTTTCCAATATTCGAATGAATCACATCCAAGATACCTGCAAGGGATTGTGCTAGCTCCCATTTACTTATGTTGGATGGATATAAATATGCAAGAGTACAATACATACATGATAACTTATATGATCTCTACAAGTTTTCAAGGCATAAATGTTAAAATATAGATCCAAGCACTTTTTGAACTTACAGTTACATTTTTGGCGATCATGAATATTGAAATCTTGTAGATATAGTTCTGAATTCATATAGACATGCTGAACCAGGACTTTTCAGATTGATAACCCTCCTGGAGAAGTCCTAAACTCAAGGATCTTGGCTTTCCAATAAGATTGGAATGTCATCTTTCCCTTCTTCCTTGGTGGAAACATGCCTTTTGAGGATGGATGCAGTAGAACCCATGAGTTTTTTTATGTATCTTGTTGGTTTCCAAATGCCAGCTTCATCCTTCTCATTTTAAAGAATCACCGATTCAATTTTGGATCTTGGTCTCCTAACCATAGTGATTGTTGCCACAAGGGCAGCGCCAAATTCTCAAATCTATGACATTGAATCTAGATTCAAAGTTCCATTAGACTTATTAAATGTGACCAGGGGATTGGACCACAGTAACTACATGTGGTAACTATGCTTACTGTTTAACTGTGACCTGTACCTGTGTTGCTTGAAGTTTACCAATATATTAACTAGTATGGTTAAATATTTTATCTAGAGACACTGTTGTCAGATAAATTGACACGTTCATGCAGACACTGTCTACCAATAGAATGTTTCCATGCTTCCCGGTGGCAATCTTAAATTTTTTAAAAGTTTATTTCGATAACTTAATTAAATTCAGTTACATTACATAGATTTTAAATATATCCATTATGATTGGGCCACATGTTAGACGATTTAAAAAAAAAAAAAGCATTTTTAGAAATGATCGTTCTAGAGTCCAGAACTCCTCTAATGAGAATTGATGACACTTGATCAACAAATGATCAACCTACAATATTATGAACTTTTGCACTCTCTAAGATTGAAACACACTCTTGAAAGTCCAGGAACTTCAAACACAAGAGATCCAATCAATTTTAGAGTTTCCACAAAAGTACACAAAATTGAATTATACACATTCTATATGCTTGCAAAAGCTAGAAACTTGATATAGAATCTTGAAGAATGTCCTAACACCTTTCTTATGCACTAAAATTCAGCACAATCCAACAAGTAGGGAGGGAAATCCGTCTAATACAAGTATTTTGAGCTAAATTGAGTTTTGAATTCCAAAAATCCCCATTCTACACTTGAAAATGCTTGATTTTGACAAGGAATCACTCTAGCACTCTCTAGAATATATTGGTGACACCTCCAAATCACTCAGTAGAAATAGTTGGTCCTCCAAATACAGCATGCAACAAAGCTCTGATACCATGTTAAAAAAACAGATCACAAGGATCCATTTATGCCCTTTGATCTTTAGCTTTAATGGAAAGCACATCTAGCACCATTAGCAATGTAATATTCTAGCATCAACTACACATAGAAGATGTAAACTCAATAAGAACCTGACAAATTCACTTATGAATGATAATTTACTAGTGTTGTCCGTACAATGGCTGTACTATAATAGGTTTCACACATGTGGACCATAACATAAGAAAAAATAGCATTCTACACACAAGATTTCAATATATAACCACAAAGATGCAAAAATGGATGTAGAAACCCAAAGATATATCTTTCATAAGAATGAATATTGAGAGAAGGAGGAGAGAGATGATTTCCTCCCATGCTTGTACACTATTTATAATAGTCCTTTTCCCTATTTGTATGTTCTTGGCCAAGCTTATCTAAAGTCACTAGATTCAATGGCCATGAATAAGCCAATTAGAGAAGGTCTACATGCGACCCTATCAACATGATTAAGTTGCCAAAAATAATACATCAACTATTTTTAGGCCTTATTAACATTGTAAAGTGTATCTCTAAGTTTAAAATGCATATTGGCCAAAATTTCCAATTAAACTCAACATGATAAATCTCAAACTAGTCGATAATTTCTCACAGGCTTTACATCGGGCTATAAGGAATTGGAATTTTTTGCAAGTTCCAATGGCCAAAGAGTGGTTGACTTTTATCCTTTGTATCTGACATGTCGAGTTGTAATGTTCTAAAAATTTCACATGTTTCAAAGGACATAGAGTGAAATTATAAAGCCATGACAAAAAATGGACATAGCACCAAAAATTGATTATATTGCTTTGGCATTGCAACTTTTGGGTTTGGCTTGATGCATGTCACATGTGTAATGGGCTTTCTACAATTGTGCACCTACTTTTGAGATTTATAGTATCGTGTGGCTTCTAATTTTGGTTTTACAAGGAGTTTGTTTCTAGAGATTTTGGCTCAACAATGATTTTGTTATGGTGATTTTAAAATGAAACTTTTGAAGTGATTTTCTTATATTGGTTTTGCTAGTGTGAGTTTACAATGATTTTAAGTAGTGCATGTTTTTAAGTTAATTCACTATACTACACTAATTTTGCTATGATGATTTTTGTAAATAACATGTGAAATTTGGAAATAGTTGTGACATTCTATGAGCTTTGAAAGAAAATAATTCATTAAAATCAATAAGTAGGAGGTAATTGGAAGTGACATTCTTAATGAAGCAGGATCAAAATTCCTCATAATACTACAAGAAGTTTATGCATAATTGTATATGGTATTTTTCACCACTAACATGTTCATTTTTTTCTATGAACTATAAACAATTAAAGATTGGCATCCTCATCTTTTTCAACAGCTCTTGTGCTCTTCACAATATCTCTAGCCGCACCCATCCACATAATCATAATGATAATACAAAAACAAATACTGGGAAATAAAGTTGTAATAGTGAATGAAGATATTTATTTGATGACAAATGATCCTAGCTGCTATATGGCAAATGGAATACTAGTTAATTAGGCCATCAAATAACAAATTAATCTAGTAAAGAGATAAAAAATTAAACTAGCTATTTCATAGTAAGAAAAAGAACTAGGTAGATATTGGAACTAAATATATGATAACATAGGAAACTATGTATCTAATAAACAAATAAAATTGAGTATTTGACAACAAATGATATGAATTATATGATAGTTTCTTGTCTTGGTTTGTCAAGTGATTGTAACTCTACTAGTGATTTGACCAAAGATAGTGATGCTAGCTTTGGTCCAATAACAAATAACTCACATGATTTTGAATGCCAAAACATTGACACTCTAGTAGTAAAGAGACTTTAGTGTAGTATTGATAGCAACAATAATATCAAAAGCATATTTATTTCCTAGTTTTCAAGCAACTCAACACATGGGAGTCACCTCATACATATTGCTTGACGGTATTGCAAATTTCTTGTAAGGAGATTGGTGTAACAAAAAGTGATTGTTTAAGACTTTAGATGATGTATGTTATGCAATATCAAGGTAAATGTCTCAATTTGGCATTTTAACACTAGCTAATACCCTTAAAAATTTCTTTGAACATGTGCCAAGTGCAATGAGTTGATAATTTGTCAAAGCAAATTCAAAAAACTGATGAGAATCATGGGTTTCGCAGTCACGAAGCTTTCGCGAAGGACCCACGATCCTCTTGCGACTCAGATGGAGTTCAGATGCGATCGTTGGACACTGCCAGCTGAATCACTCCTACAATCCTCCAAAATGTAGCTAGGCACTGCTGATCTACGTTTATAAAATTAATGCAGCATTCAACATAGTTTCAACCAAGGTGCGGAATTAAAATGAACAAGAAAACTCAGACATACGAGTAACAGCAGACACATTTAAATTCGAGATCAGACACAACAAGATAAATTATTTATATTGATCTTCCTCTGATTTCTTCAAGCACTGCATGCAAATCCAAGCAGTGCGTTGGCGTGGGAGAAAACATGGTTCTCTCACGAGTAATTGTCTTGCTTTACTAGCGGACAATGGATCTCTATGGATCTTGATCACAGAGCTCATCTCGCACGCAGGTGAACTTGTTGTCTGTATTTCGTCTTGATTGCTTACTTGCATCAGACTACTACATTATACTGTATGTGTATTCTGTTGATCTATATGTAAAGTATAATCCAGTAAGTATAGTCGCTCTATGAAAATCAGAGATTAGAGTGATTAAGCATCTACAACTAATCAAGAAACTACAAGAGTGGCAGATTAGCCACGACCTAAAATGTATCTGCTGATGTCATGCCATCAGATCATATATCTGTACTTTTGGGTACTTGCATGATCTCGCTGATACTCTTTGGAGTGTCAAGGGCAGGAGAAGGTTTCGTTTCCATCGTTGGTTTCATTGTGGTTGTTTGCCTTCTCTCGCACTGGACCACAATAGATTCTCGTGCCATACCGCAAAAGATTCTTGTTTGTGAGTCTTTCGTGTTTGTGAATCGTTCATCTTCGTCTGCTTTGACTTTCGTGTTCGCAAACCGTTCGTCTTCGTTTCCTTTGACTTTCATGTTCACGAAACTTTTCGTGCTTCGAGTCTCCTGAATTTCGTGTTCGCAAACATCTTCATCAAGCTGAGGGTTGAAAGCTAGCAAGGCTTTGTAGTTATAGACATTTCGTTTCTTCAGCTCTCTCTCAAAGCATGATAGCTTTACAATCCCGAGACTGCCCCTTTGTCTCTCAAAGGGTCCTTTGTCCAGGGCTTTAGTGAAGATGTCAACAACCATGTCTTTCGTTCCGATGAAAGTGGTTTGCAACATCTTCTTTTCAATTAGATCCCTGATCAAGTGGTACTTTATCGCAATGTGCTTTGTTTTGGAATGGAACACGGGATCTTTCGTCAGGTGTATTGCAGACGTGTTGTCCATCTGCAAGACCAGAGACTCGTTCCTTGTTTCGCCCAATGCGTCCAAGAACTGCCTTAGCCAGATTATCTCGTTGGCCATCTTTGCTGCTACAACATATTCTGCTTCGCCAGATGACTGGGCTACAACGGTCTACTTCTTGCTGACCCAGAGAATTGCTGCTCCTGATGCGATGGTGCATCCTCTTGAGATGCTTTTACACTCGTCCTTGAGAGATGCCCAGCTAGCATCGCTGTAGGAAAGTATCCTGAAACTTGCACCACGACAATAACACAAGTCATAATCTCTCATTAATTGAAGATATTGCAAAATTCATTTTGCAATCTTCCAATGTGTCAAGCCTGGATTCATGTAGAATTGGCTCATTTTGAATACTGCATAAGCAATATCAGGACGTGTGTTGTCAGCAAGGTACATCAGTGATCCTATCAGCTTCCTGTAAGGTGTGAGTTGCATCCGTTCTCTCTCTTCCTCAGTCTTTGGACAATCATCATTCGTCAGCACCGTCCCTGCAAGCATTGGAGTATTCGCTCCTTTGCAGTTCAGCATCCCAAAGTTCTCTAGGATCTTCTGGGTGTATCTGGATTGGTGAAGGTATAACTTACCTCCCTCATAGTCCCTTTCAATTTGTAAGCCTAGGTAACACCTGGCTTCTCCCAAATCCACGATCTCGAAATGTTTCAAGATGTCTGCCTTTACTTCAGCAATTAGCTGCTCACTCCTGTAAAGTATTAGAGTGTCGTCCACATATACATCCACTATGATAATCTGCCCATCTGTAACTCTGACATATACATTAAAATCAACCAACAGAGGCTTGAAAAATAATGATTTCAGGGCTTGATCTTTCTTCTTGTACCACATTGTCGGACTGATTGTTTCAGATCGTAGATGCTTCTATGCATTCTGCATGCATAGTCAAGAAGTGAATTTGAGACATATCCTGGGGGTTGATCCATGTAGACCTCTTCGTCTAATTCACCATGCAAGAAGGCTATCTTCTCGTCCACAATGTGGATCTTGAGGTCATAAGCTGTTGCATATGCAAATAACAGACGTAGGGACGAATGTTTGACCACAAGAGAGAAGGTTTCAGAGTAGTCAATACCTTATCTCTGAGAAAAACCTTTCGCTACTAGTCTTGTCTTGTATTTTATCACATTCCCATTTGGTCTGCATTTCAGCTTGAAGACCCATTTGCATTTGACAGTCTTGCGCTTATGTGGTAATGGCTCCAATGTCCATACCTGGTTCTTCCTCATGGACTCCATTTTTTCGTTCATGGCTTGGATCCATCTGTTCTTTTCTGGACCTTCAATCGCCTCCTCGAAAGTCTGTGGTTCACCACTGAACCTGCAAAACTCTTCTGATGTAGAAGCTGAGCTACCTGGCACATATCTTGTTGGCGCTCTTCGTGGTCTTGAAGACCTTCTGGGAGATCCTCCTAGGACACTATGCCTTTGCCCTTGTCTGCTCGGTCCGGAACCATCTTGGTTTACAAGAACTGCGGCGGCAGGTTGCCTCTCCAATATTTCTTTGTCAGATTCATCGTTCGAATGGGAGGCGACTCAAAAATCTTTGTTTTTGTGTTCATCCTCTGCTCCCTCTCTCATTGGCGGCAGGTCATAATATTGTCTCTCCAGAACTTCTTAGCTGACAGGATCGTCATTGGCCATTTTTTTGCTCTCATCGAATCTGACATCTCTCACTGTTTTCACAATGTTCGTGTCTGGCATATAGACTCTGTAGTATGACAAGTTGTTGTCATAACCTACCAGGAATCCCTGCTTGGATTTCTCATCAAGCTTCTTTCAAAGCTTGTCAGGAATATGTGCATAAGTTGCACAGCCAAAGATTCAGACATGAGACAGATTGGGCTTTCTACCCCCACCATAGCTCATGTGGTGTTGTGTGAGGGACACCAGACTTGTCTGTTTTGTTCTGGATGTATGCAGTTGTAGCTACTGCTACAGCCCACAGTGTCCTTGGAGGTTTCAAGTAGGCCATCATGCATCTGGTTGCTTCCATCAGGGTCCTGTTCTTTCGTTCAGCGACACCAATGTGCTGTAGTGTGTAGGCTGTAGTTCTTCTGTGAATGATGCCACAATCATTGTAGAAGTCAGTGAAGCGATTCGAGATGTATTCGCCACCTCGATCTGTTCTGATCTGCTTCACTTTGCTGCTTGTACATCTTTCAGTCCAATTCACATATTCTATGAATTTGTCAAGTGCTTTAGATTTATTTTGAATAAAATACACTCTGGCAAATTTGCTATAATGATCAATGAAGGCTATATAATATTTTGAACCTCCTACTGAGATCACGTTGAATGGTCCGCAGATGTCAGAGTGCACTAGCTCCAAAATCTTGGTCGTTCTGTAGGAGTCTTTAATGAATGGTGTGCATGACATCTTGCCTTTCAAACATGCATCACAGGTGGTCAAATTGGTTGCATTCGAGATGCTGACCCATGTTATTGCTCCATGATGGCTTGTCTGGTAAAGTGCCATTGAGTTCATGTGGCAAAGTCTTCTATGCCACAAAGTGTCTGACGAGTCGTCATGAGTCTGATGCACCTAATCTGTAGGTAGGCATACCTTCAAATGATATAGGTTCCCTTTCCTTCTGCCTTGATCGATCAAAGTGCTGGTACTGGCATCAATCTCATTGCATGCTTCGTCAGAAAACGTCACGCACATCTCTGCATCTGCTATTCTTGCTACAGAGAGCAATTCTTGTTGCAGAGTAGGCACGAACAGAACATCTTCGAGTCGTCTGTCTTTGCCATTGGTGTTGAGCCATAGTGAACCAATACCATTCACTTGATGTCTAGATCCATCTCCAAGAACTATGAATCTTGAGGGATCTGCACTTCAGAAATCAAACATTATTTGTCTTGATGTCACAAAGTGTGAGGTGGCTCCTGAATCTAGGATCACCTCATGTGTGTCAGATGTTGATGCTGCACACACATCTTCACATATATAGGCGGTCGAACAATTTCTATTCATTCTTTCTTCGCCCATTTTTGAGCTCTCGGGCTCCTCGTTCTAGGATAAACTATTGTTGTTCTCCTGTCTGTTCTGTGCTGATTTGTTTCTCGGGTTCTGGCGACAATCCATGGCTGCGTGACCCTTCTTATGGCAATGGATACACTCAATCTTGGAAATGAGCCAGCAGGTATCTACTATATGCTCGTCTCTTCTACATCTCACACAAGTCTTCTTGTCTGCACCTTGTTGTTTCGACCTCCCTTTGGTCTTTCTGTTGCCTTTGCTTGTTCCCTCTGCTTACTGGTCACGATCCTGCCTCTGATTGGACTCCCTCTTAGGCTTAAATTGCTTCTTTGATTTTTCTTTGTTGCCGTAGAGGGCCTGGTCAGAACCATCTTTGTGATCAAGATATTCTCTAGCCTTGACTTCCTCTTGAATCTCGACAATCGCCTTTTTGTCATAGGCATTTCTTTAGTGCCATCCACCCAAGGAAAGATTCCTTCGCCCTTGAGTATTAGTGATGTCTTAACTTTTCAGGCTAGAAAGTTAGATCCTGAAGAATCAAGTATTGTGCAGATCTTGCTCTGCATGTTGTTGATTGAAGCCATTGCTTCTTGGAGTCTGTTGCCTTGTTGATGGTTGTTTGTTTGAATGTTGGGCCTCTTGGATCTGCTACCTTCTTGGCTATGTCAGAATATGACAGGTTCACCTGCTCTGATACCACGGATGAGAATCATGGGTTTTGCAGTCGCGAAGCTTTCATGAAGGAACCTTGATCCTCTTGCGACTCGGATGGAGTTCAGATGCGATCGCTGGACACTGCCAGCTGCATCACTCCTACAATCCTCCAAAATGTAGCCAGTCACTGCTGATCTACATTTATAAAATTAATGCAGCATTCAACATAGTTTCAACCAAGGTGCGAAATTAAAATGAACAAGAAAACTCAGACATACAAGTAACAGCATATGCATTTGCATTCGAGATCAGACACAACAAGAGAAATTATTCATATTGATCTTCCTCTGATTTCTTCAACCATTGCATGCAAATCCACACAGTGTGTTGGCATGGGAGAAAAAACAGTTCTCTCACGAGTAATTGTCTCGCTTTACTAGCGGACAGTGGATCTCTATGGATCCTGATCACAGAGCTCGTCTTGCACGCAGGTGGACTTGTTGTCTGTATTTCGTCTTGATTACTTACTTGCATCAGACAACTACATTACACTATGTGTATTCTGTTGATCAATATGTCAAGTATCATCCCATAAGTATAGTCGCTCTATGTAAATCTGAGATTAGAGTGATTAAGCATCTACAACTAATCAGGGAATTACAAGAGTGGCAGATTAGCCATGACCTAAAATGTATCTGCTGACGTCATGCCATCAGATCAGATATCTGTACTTCTGGGTACTTGCATGATGTCACTGGTACTCTTTGGAGCGTGGAGGGCAGGAGAAGGTTTCATTTCCGTCGATGGTTTCGTTTGGCCGTTTGCCTTCTCTCTTATTGGACCGCAATAGATTCTCGTGCTAGACCGCAAAAGATTCTCATTCGTGAGTCTTTCGTGTTCGCGAACCGTTTGTCTTCGTCTGCTTTGACGTTTGTGTTCGCGAACCATTCGTCTTCGTTTCCTTTTACTTTCGTGTTCACAAAACTGTCCGTGCTTCGAGTCTCTTGACTTTTGTGTTTGCAAACATCTTCGTCAGGCTGAGGGTTGAAAGCTAGCAAGGCTTTGTAGTTAGAAACATTTCGTTTCTTCAAAAACAACATATGATGTGTTATGTGCATTTAGCCAAAATTAAATGATGGAGGAAGAGACATCAATCCCCCGAATTTAAGAATATTAGGAGGCATCCATAGTTTGGTTAGTTGTTTCTATTCGGCCATCTCATTTAGTATGATCATTTGAAATAAAACTAAGCAAAGCTATCAACTTATGGAATATTGTCAACCAAAAGTAGTCAATAAAACTCCGATCCCTATTGCTAACGATATCACTAGGCAATCCATGCAGGCAAAATAATTTTTCAACAAGGATCTAGGCTAAATTTGAAGCCTTAGTAGTTCAATTTACAAGTACAAATGTAGCTGACTTAGTTAACCAGTCTACCACAGAGTCATTTTTCTGCTAGGTATTTGGAACTCCAACTACAAAGTCCATAGATATACTCTCCCACCTTTTATTAGGGATATCTAATGCATGCAACAAACCAACAGCTTTGAGGCATTCATTAGGGGAAGTATGGGCTCAAAATGGGCCCTTTGTAAAGATACTTCTGTTGACTTCCTGCCTTTTAAATTTTCAAATAGGCCAATAACCTTCATCCATGTGTAACGAATTGTTATAGTGATTGACGACTGAAGACTTTTAGTCTTTTATGTCTATAGTTGTATGTTCTTGAAATTTGCATTGGTGGGCAGCAAAAAACCATTTGAATGAATAATAGTTGTTACACGTATGTCCTTTCGTTGCCCACGAAACATACTTCTATGAATAAATTGCATTGGTGCTTCCCAAGGTTTGCAAGTCATGAGTTATAAGGAAACATATCATGATTAGCTATAATTTTTTATTAGTACATCTCATAGTTCTACCAACGAACAAGAAAGTTATAAGCTTTCCAAAAATGGGATATCTATTTGCAGCGCCCATGTTTATTTGCAAGGTGTCAAATGGAACTCTTAGATATTTATTTCCATTTTTGGTAAGTTATAATAATAACTTTTTTGTTTGTTGGAAGAACTATGACAATATGGTATTCCTTGGAAAGTTCTTGAAGTCGTCTTTTTGGTGGTGTAGTCAGTTTTAAATTTTGATGCACTAATCAAAAGTTATAGCTGACCAAAAATTGGATATCGTTAGTCATTGCAAGGTGTCAAATGGCATTCTTGTGTGTTGAATCGATATCCCATCTTTGTTAAGTTATAACTTTTTGCTCATTCACAAAACTATAACAGTATTGTATTCCTTGGAAAGCTCTTGAAGTCCTCTTTCTGATGGTGTAGTCAGTTTTAAATTTTGATGTAATAATAACAAATTATAACTGAGCAAATAGGGGATATCGATTCAGTGCGCCCGAGTGCGCTGAATAGATATCCCATTCTTTTAACAGCTGTAGCTTTCTTCTTTCTTGGTAGAATATGGTATGCATTGAAAATCTCTTGACGTCCTCTTTCTTAAGGTGTACTCAGTTTCAAATTTCGATGTATTGATCAAAAGTTATAGCTAATCAGGATGGTGAGTGGCAATTTGAGTAACCAATATAGGTTAAACAATGGGCAACACCGAAAATATGAAATGTTGCCGAATATTCCTCTCTCTCCATCTAATCTCTCTTTAAAGTCAAACTTACTTAAAGGGCCCATTTTGTGCCCATATTTCCCTAATGCAGCCTTAGCTAGTTGATAGGGATTGCATTTTATCACATATGGCTTGTGTTTTGGCCAATAAAACTCTCTCCTAGCCAAGTCTAGAGTATTATGTATATCGGGATGTCCTACACAAGGTATGTCATGACATTCAAACAAAATTGTACATTTGAGTTTATCATCCTTTGGTACACAAATGTTTCCATTCTGAAACAAGAAGGCATCTCAAATGGTGAACTATTCCACAATATTCTTCTCTTTCTTAGTTAATTGAGATCCATGTGAGCTCATCCCAACATTGTCCTCATTTCTTCTAGTCTGAACAATGTTTCAAATACAACCAAAATGGGAATTATTTTCATATTGTCCTCTAATCAAAAGATATAGATCTATAGAAATTTGAGTAGAAATATATGTATTCAATTCATCGATTTGACTAAGAACATTTGATTGAATTCTTGTATCTTTGCTCTTTTCACATGTGTGAGGACATCTCAAACAATGTGAATAATCTTTTAAAGTGTGATTGCACATAGATCTAGCACCAACAAGATTGAATCAATGTAGCTTGAGAATTCTAAGGCAAGAGCACACTAAACATGCATCATACATTCACCACTCATCATACACATTCAAAAACAACTTGTGATGGAAAAAAAACTAAGTATGGAATTGGCTTGCTCTCGGGTAGAGATAGAAAGTGTACATGTGTAAAGATTACTAGGGAAAACCCCTAAGATGAGGATAGGAGAGCACAATAAAAGAGACTATAGAGCCAAACCACCCAACCAAACCTAGATCAAACCTGGATCTAGCCCCCAAGCCATGACATGTGATAGCAAGAGAAGAAGAGCTCAACTTGTAACTTGAACCAAGTCGTCGACAGAATAATCCCTACCTCAATATATAGAGAGTAGAGTCATTTGCATGAACCCCAATCCCCATGTAGGTCAACTATAAATAGGTCACAACTCTTCATGCATTCCTTATGCCTATATCCGTCACATATACATGCACTACTCCATCTGTATCAATTAGAGTGTCTGGGTACTCTCAAGCTCATTAGTCACCAACAATCCTCAATGTGAAATTAAATCTAGGCATGACCAATAATCTCGAACACTAGAGGGCCGGTCTACCTTATTAGGACTATTCAATCATGTCGATGACTTGGTCCAATTGAGCTCTTTGTGAAGAATTGCCAAACATTGGCAAATCTAGCTTCATCAAAAACCATGTAGAATAGTGTAAAGTGTGTACGCAAGTGGGTCCCACACGTGTAAAGTTCTCACAAAGCAATCAGAATTAAACCCAAAGCACACCAAAGTAGGCACCAAGTATCCACTTTGTTGATTTTTTCTTAAAGTACAAATCAAATTGCCAGCATAAACACATAAAGCACAGCTACTACTTAGTCTTCTCCCAGCCACCTGCTGCATAGCATATGATGAGAAATACCTCTCTCCAGGCTCACTTATACATAATCCTCAAGCACCCATTCAACCATGACCCTTTCCTAATGTCGACACATGGCGAGCCCCATGCACAATCAACACTTGCCACTTGGCAGTACCCTGACACACACTACAAGAGGACGGGCGATTTCCAAGGCATTTTTTTAGCGTTTCTTTGAAAGATAGTTTTTAAAATGAGTCACGCGAGGAGTGGAATGCTCGAGCCTCTGGTCTGGTATTTGGCCTCGAAATAAGCCTCCCAAATTTGAACTTGGTTTTGAAACATTTATAGAGAGGGACATATAGAGGGTTATAAATCCAGCAGAGGGCCTCGAAACACACATCGGAATATTGAAGCTCATTTGAGGAGTATACCGAGGCTGACGTTGGTATAAGCCTACCAAATTTGAGCTTGTTTTTGAGACATTTATAGAGAGGGCTATAAAGAGGGTCCAGGTGGCCAGAGGCATTGTCGGACACTCTGCTAACCGAGGGTAATATCGAGACTGATAAAAATAAGGCCCCTTGATAAAACAGCATGTAAATGGATCTCACTTTTGGAATTTGTTACCTATCAACACATTGAATTCCATTTTCTACTTTGGTTGCCATATGCACAAGTGAATAAAGAAATTTCTGTATCACAAAAAAATGATGATCGCAAATTGTGTACTCACATGCATTGACTTCTTGTTCGATGTCAACTAGTCAATCATTAAAGTGTAATTGCATTTGTGAGCAATATGATTAATATTACAATGAATTGAAATACATCGTACTGTCTCACTCATTCATTTGGTGGTTTCATTTGTCGCATCATCATGCGACAAATCCAAATGAGTCTATCTTTGATTCTACCCAAATATCTCCTACAACTTCATCATTGATAAGTTGATCTTCAAAAGCTAATGGCGACAGTGACGACGAGTAAGATCGTGAAAGTGTGTCATGTGTCGTCGGACCATCCGACGATGATGCATCACACTCAACGTCATCATTAGCTTGTGAAGCTTGCACATGATCATCCTCCAAAATTGTGACATTGAATCCATCATCACAATCTTGTTCATGAGATGCATCAGTTGGCAGCACCATGTCCTCCACGACATCTCTATCTTCAAAATTTCTATTACTTCAAGGAGCAACTTGAATCACATACCACCATCTGGGATCTGAACGATCAGGGTGAAAGACCACCTGCAATTGATCGATGTTGCCATAAACGTTGACTCGTAGTTAGTATCCATAGCTATGCTACAATTGCTTGCATATTACTATACACAATATACATTTTTTGAAGTACACTGAAAATCGATTGATTGACAACAAAAGAGCATAGATTGCATCTTGAAGACATCAAAGAAATGTACCTGCTCACATTGTTGCGGAAAAACAAATGTGTCACTTTGATCTGTCCAAAGCTTGGTGGAGTCAATGGCAAAATAACCACTCTCATCTTTCCTGACAATTGCATTGGGACCATTGCAAATAACTTTGAACCATTTGACATCAAATATGAAAAAGCTGAATTGTCTAAATCCAACTTCGAGGATGTCATTGATTGTCCCACAATAATCAAGTTGAGAAGAGAGTAAATTGGTGTCCGCCGTGCTTGCTCAACTCTCTTGGATAAAATTTGCCATGACTCCAGAATCATATGTGTTTCTATTTTTGTCAATGTGCTCCATACGAAAGTGTCGTCCATGCGTCCACAGTGCATTGTATTTTTTTGTACTGAACGAAATGGAACTTAATGTGTTAGGGATACAACAAACATGTACAAAATTGCACGTATTAATAAACATGTGAAGGTTGATCATCATAGCTTACATGTAAATCACACCCCCTTGCATATTTCCGCTCTCTCTCTGCTACTTCCTGGTTGTTTCCCAAGGCTTCTCTAAGTGCATCGCGTAGCCAATCAAGCGTCATGTCCTTGGGTAAAAGGGCGAGGTCAGGTGGGTATGGTTGTCTTCTTTGCCCTCTCCTGAAAGGGCTCGAGCGGTTTGTTTACGAGCCTTGGCATCTTCATATAACGAAATCCACTTTTGCATTTTCTCGCTATTAAGAATGCAAAACTTATTTACCTTCTCTCTGAAGGACTCACTCATTCTCATGATCGCTCCTTTTCCTTGAGGAACCACCCCAAATTGTGCTCCTGACATTCTTGAATATGTGCATCAGGTCCAAAAGATGGTTTATCAACAATTCTTCCCAATATGGGAGTTCATGAAATATTGATAACCTCTTCATGCCGAAAGGGAGTTGCCCTAAATCTTGACTGGATCTCCAAATACGAAGCCAATCACTTGGCTACAATATTAACAAACAAGCACACACATTTAATGTAGATTATATATCGTTAGAAGAAACATAAAGAGAGTAATCATAAAATAAATATTTGACATGTACCATTAATTGGCCCAAATATGTATTGTACTTGTATGGAATGAGGACATTGGCCATCAAGCCCATCACGCATAGGGTGATTGGGTGGAAGGTATCGAGTGTGGCCCTCATAAATCATCTTTCGTAGATGTTGTGAGTGATGTGCTTGCAAATACTCGCCACAAACGGGGCACGCATTGTAACCACTAGTTTGGAGCCCTACGATGTTAGAAAACCACCAACTTAATCGTGGGTCGAATGTTCGAATTGAAAGAAAATTTGTGAATGCACATAAAATTTAATATAATACCATGAATCAAACCAATAACAAGGATATCTCACCTGAACATTCCCCATAGCCAGGAAAGTTGTGCATCATCCACATCAAGATCCCCTTTACCACAAAATCTCTTTGTCTCAGTGGTCTTGATATATCGCTCACTTGAACTCCTTGCCATAGAATCTTTAGCTCATCTATTAAGGGAGCCATATACACGTCCATATTTTTTGCCTTGTATTTTTTGGGGATAAGAAGGGCGAGCATTAGGTGCCCCTTCTTATACTTAGCCAATGGGTGATCAAGTAACAAAACTCAGAATATGCTTACTCAATGTCCAAACTCTTCTATTTTGATAACTTCCTTTTGAAAGAGTTTGAAAATCCTTGCAAGTTTGCTACTTTTACTTGTTATTCTCAGCCTTCTTCTTAGCCACTTCCACATCCCTCAATAATTGAAAGCTTTCAAATCGCATAGACTGTAAGGTAGATTGCATTTGCTCTAATTCTAATTTGATAGTGAATGTTATCTTCTCTAATGATTCATTATTTCTTCTAAGTTCTTCATTTTCCTCTAAAGTTTTTTGGAGAAGACAATTTTTTTCATGACAATAAGAGGATATGCATCTCAACTCACATTCTAAAAAGTGAATTTTTTTCATAGAAAATTAATTTTCTTAATTCTGCAATCTCTCACAATATCCTAGTAATCCAGTATGCGATGGTGTTCATATTTTCATTCCAATGTGAAGATTGTGCTCATGTCAACCAGTGGAGGGAATGAATTTAGACAGACTAAACTCTTTTGTAACATCAATTTTTACATTTTGTTTTTTTTTTTTTCTGATTCAAATTTGGGGATGGCGCTCATATTTTCAATCCAATGTAAAGATTGCCCTCATCTTAACCAATGGAGGGAATGAACAGTTTAAAGTTCTTAACTGTGACTGTAGACACTATGGTTAGAGCATTGGGAGTTGAGAACGCCTCGGGAGTGGTGGGGGCAAGCAAATAAACAATATTGTTTTTTTTTTCATTATCCTACATGGCATTCCTTATATTTGATATTTGAAACTCCTCTAATGATGTGTTCATTTTGCTAGTTTTTGTGCAAGAAAGAGATTTGAGAGGTTCCATATCTTTGTGATTTTTTTTTGGATTCATTTGTTGGCTTTCAAGAGAGTGCTAAGTGCATTGGAACAGGTTGAAAGAGAAGATCAAATCATTGCAACATGGCTATAAATGGAGGCTTCATATTGGAGAGCAATGATAGGCTTACCTCAAGCAACTATTCAACTTGGAAGGTGAGAATGGAGTCTCTAATTAAGATGAATGAGTTGATGGATATTGTTGTTGGTGTGGAGGTAATTCATCTAGTGAGGCTTGGAGAGCTTTAAAGAAGCTTTATGAGTCCAAGTCTACATCAAGGGTCCTAACCCTTAGAGGCAAATATTTCAAAGCTTACAAAAGAAGAATGAAAGTGCTCATGCTTTTGTTTTGAGGGTTACAACATTCAATGATGAGTTAGCATGTATTGATGAAAGAATTAAGGAGGTATAAATACTTGTTCAAGTTGTTCTTAATGGTTTGTTGGATGATCATGCTAATCTTGTTCAAAGTTTTGCTATTCAAAAGACTTTGCCAAGTATGGTGTATTTGCAAGAAATCTTGGTGAATGAGGAGTATAGGCTTCTATCAAGAGGAGAATCTACTTCCATATCTCAAGTTGGAGAGGAGGAGGATATGTTCTCAAAGAGCAAGTTCAAGGGCAAAGGAAAAGGCAAGTGGTCTAAAGGGCAAGATCAAGGTGAGGCTTCTACTTTTGTTGGCAAGAAGACAGGTAGATCTAAGCTAAAATGTTTCTATTGTGAATCAAAGGACATTTTGCTAGTAAGTGCTTCAAGAAAAAGAGATTGATGAGGATGGTGTTGATGAGCAAAATTCAAGTGATTCTTTTTTATGTCTTCTTGTTTTCTAACCAATGATGGAGATATTGATCCATGGTGGATTGATAGTGGAGCAAACTTTCATATGACATGTCACAAAGAGTACTTCACTTCTTGGTGCCTTATGAAGAAGGTCATCAACATGGACAATGATGGTAAAGTTGTTATCAAGGGCATTGGTACTATTCCTATTTTTTTCTCATCTACAAATAGGAATGTAAGCTTGAAGAATGTTTTGTTCATACCTTCCATTACTAAGAATGTTCTTAGTGTGTCGACAAAGGGCTTAAAGTGGAATTTGTTGGTGATTCTTGCTTGATCAAAAGGAATGAAGTCTTGATTGCCCAAGACAAGAGACAAGGTAAGCTCTACAAACTTGATGGATATGTTGTTTCTAATCATGGTGGTTTGAAGGCAAAGAAGCACATTGGTGAGCTTTGTTCAATGTCAAAGTCACAAAGATTGTCTTATTCTAGATCTAGTTCAAGATCTAAGATGCCTTTTCATTTAGTACATTTGGATGTGCATTGTACTAGTGCTTTGAGTAATGGAGGAGAAAAGATGTTTGTGACTGGCATTGATGACTTTAGTAGATATTGTTGGACTTATCTTCCAAAGGGTGAGGATTTAATTATTTGTGTCACCATCCATTTAAAGGACTTGATCTAGTGGCATCCCGGTCCCACTTATTCATTTCCATCTCTGGTAACTAAATGTAAGACTAAGCATTTCTCTCTCAATATAATAATGGAATGTCATAGAGGATTTTTTAATCCTACATTCAATATCTCCAATTGTCTTACAATCCCAACCTATATCCATCAAACCTGAAAGAGTCTCAAATGTTACATCCTCCTAAATTTTACAATCATCACCATTTGCCTTTAGTGAACTTGTATCCATCATTAGTCTATGTTAACCTTTTGAGTCAATTCTTGTTATTTGTCATATTTCTTGTTGTTCATGAGTCAATAAACCAATGGGTATCAATAGTAGAACTATGTTATGCCAATGTAGTGACAAATTCCATGCTTTTTTCACCATTGTTTTTGTCATGATCATCCTCAACAAGATTTCTAAGTTGCTTTGTTGTGCCTCCTTTGATGTTGACCTTATTTTTTTGACAATTGGTCCATGACCAAGCTTCTTGTAATAAAAGCACTTTTCATGTTTCTTCTTTGACAATGAGTTATCCCATTCTAGATGACACATTTGCTTGCCTAGAGAGAGAGAGAGAGAGAGAGAGAGAGAGAGAGAGAGAGAGAGAGAGAGAGAGAGAGAGAGAGAGAGAGAGAGAGAGAGAGAGAGAGAGAGAGAGAGAGAGAGAGAGAGAGAGAGGGAGGGAGAGAGGGAGAGAGGGGGAGAGAGAGGAGAGAGAGGAGAGAGAGAGAGAGAGAGAGAGAGAGAGAGAGAGAGAGAGAGAGAGAGAGAGAGAGAGAGAGAGAGAGAGAGAGAGAGAGAGAGAGAGAGAGAGAGAGAGAGAGAGAGAGAGAGAGAGAGAGAGAGAGAGAGAGGGAAAAGAGTGAGTGAGAGAGAAAGAGAGGGGAGTTGAATGTAGTGAGAGTGTTTGAGTGTTTGGTATGACTTATTCCTTTCACTTTGGATGCAAGTAAAATGTAGATTTTGGGCATTTTGTTTGTTTTAGTATCTCCGAGGTCCTAAGGACCGAGCCCACTCCCCATATTACAGGTGACTTAGAAAGAGGTTGGAAGCCCATCCTCTTCTTGACAACAAATTTTTAGTTGATTCTACAAGTGGAAAAGTCAAAAGAATGTCTGGCAAACCTATAGAAATACTTAGAATTTATCAAAACATAAACTCAGAGGGTTGACAAGGACTATTTTGATTCCATTCAAATTCAAAATCTAGGGTTGAACTAGATCGAGGCTGCTATCTTGATTCTGACCCAACTACTATTTCGATTCAAATTTGAAAGTATTTTGACCCAACAACTGTTTCAATTCAAGTATCTATTCTGACTCTTCATGGCTCAAAACTGCCTAATTGTCAACAATAATGGACCTTTCATAAAGCCAGACATCATGAGCGGCTGCATCTCATTGGACTGCGCCATCAAACAGCCTTAGATCAAGTGATGTACATTATATGTATAAACGATTAGATTGATCAATGTATAACATAGTAATTTTCTGGTAACAATTCTTTTGTGATTGTGATTCAAAGGTCATTTTAGACTATTCTCATGAAGTCTAACATGTTATGTTGGAGCATTTCAAAAGTTATATTTTGGATGATGTGGTATTCATGTTGCCAAAAGCTCATCATGAACTTGAAGAAGAGGTACTAGATATGTAGGAGGTTTATGATGCTCAAACTCAAAAGCTCGTCGTGAACTTGAAGAAGATGTACTAGATATGTGGGAGGTTTATGATGGACTAGTTCGATTATGATGGACCAGCTCGTACTCAAATAATTTAGCTAAACTAGGTTAGAAAAAAAATTATAATCCAAGTGGGAGCACAACTATCTCCAGCCCAATTCTCAAAGTTGCGGAAGTTAATGATTAAACATAAAGATTATTTTGCTTGGTCTTACAAATGCCTTACGACGGGCTTTCTCTGCTGCTAATGCATGTTCTGCCATCAATTTGGTCTCACAAAGTTTTTGAAAAGCCTCATAACACATTTGGAAGGATTTTGCATCAACCAACCGTTCCGTTGCTGCTATGCAGAGAGATGGTATCAAAAATTCAATTGGCATAATTAGATCTTGTCCATAAATAGCTGAAATGATGTTTGATTTGTACTATCTTTGTAAGCAGTTCTGAATGCCCATAAAGCCAAATAAAGCTTATGTTCTTAATCAAAATGACTTGCTTAACCGTTTTTGTCATAATGTTGCAGAGAATTTTGTTGGAAGATTCAGCTTGGCCATTACCCCTTGGATAATACGGAGTACTAAACCGATGGATAGCAAAAAAGTCTTCCAACAGACATTATCGATTCATTCAGAAAATGTGTTCCGCGATCACTAACGATCTCGATAGGACATCCAAATCTAGTAATAATGTTTTCATAGAGAAACCTAGCCATTGATTTTGCATCTGCAACTCGAACTATTTTCGCTTCAACCCATTTGGTCATATAATCAGTTTGCAACAATGATATATCTGGCCTAAGATCCTCTTGTTGTAGGATGAATAGGACCAACATAGTAGAGGCCCCATTTCTCGAACAGTGATTGCGATAAAACTGGATGTAAAGGTTCATAATTTTGTCGAGTAGAACAATGTGCACGTTGACAAACATCGCATGACTGAATATAATTTTCTGTATCTTTGTAAAGTGTAGGCCACCAACATCTTGATTGTAAAAGTTTTCAAATAGTGATATTCGCTAAAAAAAATGCCCTCCGCCCATGCCATCATAAGAAAACATGATAAGTTCAGGTATTTCATGCGGCAAAACACATCTTCGTAAAATATCATCCATTTCTCGACGATAAAATTGTCCAGCAATCAATTGATAAGGTTGTGCCTTATGAATTAATTGTCTCTTCTATACTTTTGTCAAGGTCTCATTGGGTTGGCCAAGCATAAGATATTCAACAATATCTACTGCCACATAAAATAATACAGCATCTGGCAGTTCATCATCAACTTTAGTATTAACAGGCGTTGATTCAATCCTTGAAACATGGTCGGCTAGATAATATTGTTTACCCTTGCGAACCACAATGCGAAAATCAAATTTGGTCAATAATAGTAGCCATCTTGCAATACGCCCAATGTTGCATGTCTTGTTCACCAAATAAAGTAACGGTTGATGATTAGTATAAAATGCAAAATGCGTTGCCAATAGATAATGTCAAAACTTTTTAACAAAAAAAAATCATGGCCAACACTTCACGTTCAGTTGTCGAATAATTCTTCTTAGAATCTATAAGATGTCTACTTGAAAACCTAATAGGATAATCCTTCTTGTATTCTCCTGGTTGCGTCAAAACTGATCCAATGGCATATTTTGATACATCAGTGTGAACGTGAAACTCAATTGTCCATATTGGAACTCGTAGTATTGGTGCATAAGCTAAAGTTTTCTTCAATTTCTCAAATGCTTCCAATGCCTCTACTGTCCAGATTGGTACAATGGACAATTTATATATAGGTCTTGCTAAATCCGCAAAGAATAGTATGAATATCCGATAGTAATTTGCATGACCCATGAAAACATAGACTCCTTGAATTGTTCCTAGCAGTGGTAACTCAATAATGACTTTGATTTTCGAATAATTTGTAGCAATGCCATGTCTTGATATCACATGTCCAAGGACACAACAATTCGCAAAACCCATTCCATATGTTCGATAAAATCTTGTGACCTTTAGAACTGCATCAAGCATTAAGGGTATTGTATGCTCAATAACCAAGGTAGGAATCCCTTTAAGATCCTTATATGTCCAAGCAAAACATTCTTGATATTTAGTCAATAACTTCCTTAATGCTTGAAATTGTTCGGGAGTAAGTTGAGCTCCCACTTGAGCAATCTTTTCTGGTTCTCCTGGTTCAGCAAGATTCATTAGTTGAGTCTTGGCTAGTCCATCGTAAACCTCCTTGGTTTTCGGTAATATAATCACCACATAATCCAAAGTATAGCGTTTGAAATGATCTAGCATATCATGTTGGACTTCTTTTGATTGTTCCTTCTCACAAGGGTTGATCTTTGATCTCCTTTTAGATGTCTTGATAGGCATTGATCGTGGAGGCGATGAACTTCTTGAAGATGTGCTCGTCTCTAAAGGTGATGACTTCCTTGATGGTGATTTCTTGCGAGAATTCTGACTTGAAGTATCATCTTTGACCTGCTCTTTTCCTTTATCCAATAAAGGTGGTACATTCTTAGAATCAACTTTTCGAGATGATTTTTCCCATTTCATGACCGTATTATAGTGTTGCTTAGCTTGTTTCTTTGTCATAAGTCCTGCCATCTTGTCTTCCTTCAATATAACTGCCTTTGGAGATTTTATTGTTGGATCATCCGGAATATCTTGAACTCCATATCTTGTAGGATCCATATGATTGAGATTTGTTCATCCGTAAGTTCGGCCTCTCCATCATAAGTCAAAGCATAACTAACATGTATTAGATCACCTTCAATTGGATCTGGAATCGGTTCAATTGATATCCAAGCTAGGTTCATTATATTCAATGGAAAAGTGATCGACGTGTCCAAACTTCGATGAAGTAAGGAGATTTTGCTCAATTCAGATTGATTATCTTGTTGACACATATAGCCTGCTATACAATCCATTGTTGCAAGAGCTTTATTCCAATTGATAGTGTCAGTTTGACAGTCATAATGGACTCCTAGAGTCTTCACTTGTCGATCGTAGGTATGATCCATTGTTGATGAATCATCATCCCCTCTTTGTACTAATGGCTTGATAATCCAAGTGATTGAAACTACTTTGACTGCACGTTCACGATTCTCAAAAGTAATTTTGTCGGTGCTCCAGTTATGAATTACTTGCGCAGCTCGTAACCATGGATGTCCCAATAAAACTCGATATGCATTTGGTGCGTTAGGTAAAGTAATGACAAACTGCGCTCTAGCTATTTTGACAAGTACGCCTTCAGCCATTCCTCTTGGACTGTTGTTTGATCAGCTAGTTTAATGACAAAAGTGACAGGCTTCAACTTGGTAAGTCCCCATTTTGCACATACCTTGGTTGAAATCAAATTAACTCCTGAACCTCCATCAATTACGGCTGCTTATACTAAACTGTCTATGTTGTATTGGCAGGGTGATGTTTTTCAGCTCACTTTCCTAGGATGCTCCCACATTGAGTACTTCGTTCGATTCTTCAAACCCAGCACAAAAAAAGTGGCTTCTGACGGACTGATGGTTTCATTTGAGTCAATATTTCTGCTAATACTTCTTTTGCTTTCAGCACCAGTTTAAGAAATTCTCCCAATGTAATATCCATCTTAGTAGACAACATATTCATGATCATTTCTATTTGCGGTGCTTCGGGTTCTGTCATCTTCAAAGGTTCTTCATGATGGTGCAATTGTGTATTAACATCTGTTCTTGGATCTACTTGTGGCATAGATGGAGAAGAAACTTCGGTTGTTGCTTTAGCGGCTTCCAGGGCTTCTTCTTCTTGCAACTATTAAATCCACTGTCTCATGTCCTAGTATCTATTATTTTCTTCTTTGAGGTTCGGATACACGCCTGATGCGATAGGTATATTTGTAGTTGGTGCAGATTCAGCAGGTATTGGATCAACTACAACTTCTTTTTGTTTTTGGGCTTTGGTAACAACCATCAAAGGTATAGCTGGTTCACATTGAGCTACTAGTCTTTTCTTGATTGTAATCATGTTCATTGGAGTAGTAACTGGAGGTGGTTTAGGTCTTGCAGGACAATCTTTATAACAGTGTCCATAACCACAGTCTCTACATAATGGTAGAAACTTTCCTTTGTTCGGACATTCAGCAACTCTATGGTTTTCTTCGCATGCAAAACATCCAAGTGGTGCTCTAGTCCATTGTCTAGCTGCTTGTTGTTGCGCAGCAGCATAGATAGCATACTACTCTGAAGGACCACTCTCGTGATCATGGCTATAGTTCCATTGCTCATTAGCACGATGAGGTTCTAGTTTCATTAGATTAGCAAGAGGAGCACTCTGTTCTGTCGGAGTTGGCAGAGCTAGTCGTTCTAGAAATCCAAGGCCAAAGTTAAATGGCTTCCCGTCAGGCCCCTTTGTATAAGTAGGTTCTTGATACTGAAGCTTAGCATACCTTTGCTGGATAATCCGAGGATTAAACGAGCAAAAGGTTGTTTCATGACTCGTAGAATTACACAAATGACAAATAGTATTTGACATTTGTTGTTTCAATGTTGGTATAATTGCCACACAAATTGAACACCAGACATTTTCTCGGCTAGGAAAAGTCTTTGCAAACTTCTTAGGTTCTTTGTTTGCTTTGCCATGGAGTTCTTCCAAGGCTTTTATCTTTTCATCAAGTGAGACTGCATCTTTTCTAACTGCATCTGCTGCCTCTGACCAAGTTTCTCGAACTCGTCGATCATCTTCTCTGCAGTAGCATTGATATTCATTGTTGCAATTGTGGTAGATGTCGTCGTGGTTTGCCCTGCTGTATAAGGCAATATTCCAACATTTGGTTCATCGTCAGAATCTTCATCTTCCTCATGAATTGTGTCAATGCCAATAACACTATTGAAACAACATTTTCGAGCACAAATATGAAAATTTTAATTGTCAATGAAATTTGTACATATTGCTACAATCACATATAGACCTATTGGACAAGAAAAAAAATATTCTTAACACAAATAATAAAAGCATAGATTAACGTGTATTTTACATGTTTTGTTTAAATTCTTTATCATTAGCATATGTTGTGAAAAGAGCCCTCCATAGAGTGGATGCAATACTTTTTGGCACATGACATTACAAATTTCAATTATTATAAGCCTCTACACAATTCCAAAATGTAACTTTTTTCTATGGTCATAGAGGATTCTTGAAAGTAGAGCATAATTAAAAATGTCAAAATATCCATAATATTGTGCACTCACATTTGAAAGTGTTTTTTTCTATTGGTACACCTACATGTTTGACACATAACAGTATATTTATTATCAACTTGAAATCTATGGCTCATATATTTTAATTGGAAAATATGTACATTAAAAACATGTCTATGACATAATGTGCTTAGATTGTAGATATTGTTTTTCAAAATAATAGTCAAAGTGGGCACTTGTGTTCACATTTTCCTACAACTCATTTCAATTCCAGTTCGACTATCTGCACTTGCAATTAACACCACCTCATTCCACACAAACTATTTCACTAGCATCAACAATCACTTCATGTGACGACATGTTTTAGTCACATGACAGTTTTTTAAGTTTTTCTTTCTCTAAAACTTTGATTATGTATAGTTGCTTTTTTGAAGCAATGAATAGTTTTAGTGATTTGGGAGTTTAAGTGTAAAATCGATCTAGGTCGGATTTTTGACTGGATCGGATTTTACTAAGGATCGGATTTCCACTGGATCGGAATTTATAGACCCAATCCGATCCGATCCAAGGTTAGAAACTTATCCGAGTCCGAGAATAGCAGTTACAATAGTTATGATAGTTAAGCGTTTATTTAAAGTCGCGAGACTATAAAGAGCCATTGTACCCCTGATTTTAATAAGAATAGTTCTGTAAGCAAATGCCTTGGTGCTTATTTGTATGAATGGTTTATGACTTATAAGTGATTGAATGTGTTTGCTGCCCACTATTTTTCCAGAGTCTACAAAGACTATGCAAGCTCTGTTTCTTTCAAGTAAATGATGAATGTTTGGTAAAGATTGATTCATAACAGTGCAATTGTGCTTTCGGCCATATGAGAAGTAAGATGAGAGGGGATGTTTGATTTTTCGAGTCATTTTGCAGGTTGCTTAGCTACTTAGTCAGAACTGGAGGAAGCATAATCTTGAAACTTGTGGTTAATCTAGTCGTCTGTGTAGCAACTGTTAGTTGCTCAATCCAATTATGGTCATTGATGAGGATCGTGGGACTTCGCAGTCGCGAAGCTTTTGCGAAGGAACCACGATCCTCTTGCGACTCAGATGGAGTTCAGATGCGATCGCTGGACACTGCCAGCTGAATCACTCCTACAATCCTCCAGAATGTAGTCAGGCACTGCTGATCTACGTTTATAAAATTAATGCAGCATTCAACATAGTTTCAACCAAGGTGCGGAATTAAAATGAACAAGAGAACTCAAACACACGAATTACAACAGACGCATTTGCATTCGAGATCAGACACAACAAGAAAATTGACATGTGCGCAAAGGCTACAATATTGTCTGTTGATTTTCCTTCTTTGATTCTTCAAGCACTGCATGCATATCCACACAGTGCGTTGGCATGAGAGAGATACACTTCTTTCACGGATGTATATCTCGCTTACTAGCGGACTTTGGATCTCTATGGATCCTGATCACAGAACTCGTCCCGCACGCAGGCGAACTTGTTGTCTATATTTCGTCTTGATTGCTTACTAGCATCAGACTACTACATTACACTATATGTGTACTCTGTTGATCTATATGTCAAGTATCATCCAGTAAGTATAGTCGCTCTATGTGGATCTGAGATTAGAGTGATTAAGCATCTACAACTAATCAGGAAATTACAAGAGTGGCAGATTAGCCACGACCTAAAATGTATCTGCTGATGTCATACCATCAGATCAAATATCTGTACTTCTAGGTACTTGCATGATCTTGTTGGTACTCTTTGGAGCGTGAAGGGCAGGAAAAGGTTTCGTTTTCGTCGTTTGCCTTCTCTCGTACTGGACCGCAAAAGATTCTCGTGCCAGACCGCAAAATATTTTGTGAATCTTTCGTGTTCGCGAACCATTCGTCTTCGTCTGCTTTGACTTTCGTGTTTAGGAGATTTAAAAAGTATTCCTAGTGAATTTGGAGAGCACCGAATCGATTTAAAAGCAGACGCTCTACCAATTAGACAAAGGCAGTACAGATTGAATCCTAAATATTCCCTAATGGTGAAAGAAGAATTAGGTAAGTCTCTTGAAGCATTTAGTTCACACAAAGAACATTTGGAGAAACTCTAACAAACATTACAAAGATGCAGAGAAACATCTATATCCTTACATCCTGAGAAAAAAAAATTTTGGAATGACTGAAGGTATTCTATTGAGTCATTGAATGTCAAAAAGAGGTATCGAAGTCGATCAGGACAAGGTCAAAGTGATTGATGCACTTTTACCCCCGACTAATTTGAGAGAGTTGAGAGGTTTTCTTGGCCATTTGGGCTATTATCAAAGATTTGTACAAGATTATGCTATGATAGCAGCCCCTTTGAACAAGTTACTAAAGAAAGATGTTACATATGAATGGAGTCCAGACCGACAAGAGTCTTTTGAAGGACTGAAATCTAAGTTGAAAACTGCTCCGATATTACGACCCTCCGATTGGACCAGGAAATTCCATGTTTATGTGGACACTTCTTCCTTTGCTATCATGGAAGCATTCTAAGCAAGAAAACTGACGAAAAGAAAGATTATCCTATATATAATGTAGGTAGGCAATTATCTGCATCAGAAAAGAATTACTCTGCTTTCGAGAGAGACTTTGGGAATGATATATTCTATAAAAAAGTTTCGACATTATTTATTAAGTTATGCATTTACATTTCATGTAGACCATTATGCAATAAAATATCTGGTCAATAAACCAGATTTATCAGGTCGAATAGCAAGGTGGATTCTTCTAGTATCAGAATTTGATTATACAATGGAAATCCGACCCGACAAACACCATGCAAATGTGGATTATTTGTCGAGATTAGAAACAACTAAACCCAAAGATCCAATATCGAATAATCTATCTGACGAAGAATTATTGCTGATAAATATCGAAAATTCTATATATGGCGATATCATTCAGTATTTGCAAATATTGTTATATTCGGAAAGAAGAGATTCAATATGGTTGAAGACATTCCTAATATTGAGCATCCCGAAGGACATGTATGTGAAGATGCATACTTCTTTCAATATAAAGTAGCACCATACACAATTATATCTGGTGTGCTTTACAAATTGGGAACTGATGATGAACTCCGAAGGTGTCTAGAACCAGCAGAAATTCAAATAGTGATGAAGTCTTTTCATGAAGAAGAAGTTGGAGGACACTATGCATTGAAGAACACAGTTTGGAAAATCATGAATGGCAAATATTGGTGGCCTACTATGTATAGAAATGTGCATAGGTTTATTATAAACTATGATCCATGTCAGAGAATGGGTAAACCAGCAAGATCGACTAATTGGCCGTTGGTACTAATCTTACCATTGGCACCATTCGAAAAATGGGATATCGATTTTGTGGGGCCAATTAAGCCAGCTACAAGACATAGGAAAAATCGATATATATTATTAGCAACAGACTATTGCACAAAAATGGTCGAAGCTAAGCCTACGAAGAAAAATGATACGAAGACTGTTGCCAATTTTCTTTTTGCTAATATAATTACAAGATATGGCTGTCCTTTAGAACTTGTCAGTGATAGAGGAACTCATTTCATAAATAATATTATTGCAAAGTTACTGAAGCATTATATGATTATTCATAGAAGGACAACCCCATATAATCCTAAAGCAATTGGATTGACTGAACGAGCGAATGGTATTTTATGTAAAATATTGAATAAAATCACAAAACAACATTCTACTGATTGGGATATGAAAATACCAGCAGTTTGGGCATATCGGAACATTGAAAAAATTACAACTAAAAAGACTCCATATTATATAGTTTATGGAATGTACCCAATACTCCCAATCAAATTCGAGATTCCAACATATCGAATTCAACATGTAGATCGTGAAGAATCACATAACACTATTGATGAAAGAGTGCATCAGATATCTCGATTGGAGGAGGATCGATTCTGTGTTTTGCAGGAAACAATAGTGGTACAAAAAAAGAGAAAGAAAAATTACGATACACGTTTGAAGAAAGTTTCTCTTAAAGCTGGTGATTTGGCACTTTTATCTGACAATCGACATATAAAATTTCCTGGAAAATTACATACAAGGTGGATGGGGCCTTATAAAGTCATTGAAGTATTTTTTAATAATTCGATCCAGCCAGCTGATCTTGGAAGGAAATTTTCTTGATACAAGAGTAAATGGCTCTCGTGTCAAGAAGTATAATCAACCATAGAAGTGATTTACAAAAAAACTCTTGGTTTTACGTAAGCAATTTCAAATCTATGCTTTTCCATGAGAATCTTTTTTTTTTATTATTATTATTTTATTTCTTATCTTCTCCTCAGTCAACGAGGACGTTTTCCTATTTGAGAGGAAGGAGAGGTTTTATAGGTGTTACAATTTTTTTTGGATAAATTTGTTAAGGTCAAAAACATGTCCTTAAGATTCATAAGGATAAAAAATATCCGATCCGCGGACTTGCTCGGAAATATCCGAACCAATTCGATTCGATCCAGGGTCTGACATGCCCGGAAAACTTCGAACCTTGATAATTTTTGACCCTTTGAAAAAAAAAACAACGATCCTTCATATTTTCTAGTTATACGGTTGGTTGACGTACGCCTACTATTAATTTTTGTGGCGGTTATTACAATGGCAATATCCTCAGTCCTTGGCCGACGTCATCCAATTTAAGAGTGATTTATGTCTCATTTACTTGTCATATCAGTCACTTTTTCTCTTTGCCATAGTGTATTCCGTGAGCAGTTTTCTGACTTCTAAATTTTCTGATTCTATTGTTCTATTGCGAAATCTTCTCTCTGTTCTACAAACGAAATGGCATCCATCAGAGTATGGAAGGCCAGAGCTGAAATTATGTATGAAGAATGGAGAGTTGGAGCGGAATTGTTTAAATTATGATACAATCAAATACAAAGACAATTCGCTCTTACTTACTGAGATTTGTAATGAGATGGGAGATAGTGTCAGGATCAGAGGAAATGTGTGCTACTTTTCAGTGTGTCAAAGAGTTGTTGAGCTAAACAAAGAAGATTTTGTGGAATGTTTTGGGTTACCAACTGCAGGGTCTATCAAGAAAGCGAAAAAAATAACGGATTCGGCGTTGCTAGCAAAATGTTTGGACTTGTCTGAAGGCGAGGATTCCATTTATCAGGAAACGAAAGACTACAAAGTTAGCTACGTAAAGGATCCTGCCATCATAGGGGGTTATCTACTCCAATCATTTGATGAAGAACCAGTCGATTTTGCAACAATAGCGTATCAAATGTTTATCAAACCTCTAAAGAAGTCTCAGAATATTAGGCTGTGGGGAGCTCAATTGAGTCATCTGGCTGCACATTTGAATTTGTTGAATGAAGAAGAAGCAGGGCTTATGACAAGAACGATCACTCGTACCGTGGAACACATGTTTGAAGACATTGCTGAAACAAGTGCAACACATTTTACTGTGGGTGGAGACCGTAATTCAGAAGCAGAGGCGATGGATGCGGATGACACACAACAGCTGCTTGAAAACCTAATGGAAGTCCACCGAGCTACTGTTGTTGAAAAAGAAAAGGAGATGTCTCAAAGACCTAATGGAAGACCACCGAGCTACTGTTGTTGAAAAAGAAAAGGAGATGTCTCAAAGCCCTAATTTCCAGAAGGAAACTTTTGAAGGTGATGATGAAGAACAGACGAGTGAAGAGGACCTCCAGCTGCCAAAGAAATTTAGGAGACGCCCGAAAAATTGGACCGTAAGTCTATTGATGCAGAAACTCTAAAGTTTGATTTGTCAGATTTAGCTTCTACAATAATTTATCATGCTGCAAACGTTCCTGACCAATACCGGGAGTTTAATTGAATATATTAGAATTCGGGAAAAGGAAAGGTATGAGTTCAGTAGACTGTAGGGTCGAATAGAAGATCAGCAAGAGTTAATTTCGAAATTATCTGCTGATGCTGCTAAAGTGCCAGAATTATTGCAGCTGATGAACACGAAGGATGATGAGATAAATGATTTAAAGACGAATGATGAAGTACAGCTGCAGTTAATAAGGGAAAAAGATTTACAGAGGATTCAGTTGATGCGGGAGGTCGAAGAACTGAGAAATGACGTCTCAAACAAGAAAAACCAGCTGCTGAAGGAACAAAATGAAAATTTCGTTTTGAAAAGTCGAAATTCGAAATTACAGAAAGAGCTTGATGATATTAAGCAAAAAAAAAATTGAACACCCTAACTACAGAGAAGGGAACTGTGACGGTGAATAGTTCAAAAAATATCGAGCTGACACAATTGAAATTATAAAGACAAAGCTACTGGCACCCTTGCAGGAAGAAAATGAAGCCTTGTCAGCTACTCTATTCAAAGAAGCTGAGGAAGACGACTCTCTAAGTTCGGATACTGAACCTGAAACTACTGAGAAAGGGAAACTGATCCAGAAGGAAATAATAGAGTGTACTAATCCCTTGGATCCTGGATGAGTTCAAGAGCTGGAAGGACGCTTGAAACAGTTGATTCAGGCCAAACCAGCGATGAAGAATCAAGAAGTGCAGATTTTGGACTTATTATCAAAATTCGATTCCGAGAATGACCATTTCATTGATCATTCAATTCACGAGAGTGAATACACAAAGGCAGAGGAGGTGGAGCCAACTAAGTAAAGGAAGAGAAGAAGAAACGAGGTAAGGCCGAGACCTGAACCCAATCTAGTGCTTATGACAGTTCTTTCATCTCAAAAGAAAATTTTTTACTTATATGTCGCAGCTCAGAAACATTAAGCAATTGTGGATGATAGAGTATGCTTTTATGCCTAGGTTGAAAGGATATAATAATAAAGATTGGAATGAAATCTGGAGAACTGAAGACTTCATGCCACTCTGGTCAACCCTAACTTTGGAAGAAAAAAGATGCCTTTCTTGGGCAAGTTTACAAAGTTTCTTTGTGGTAGAAAAGCCAGGGCTGACATAGATTTTAATAGGAAGTTCTTCATTATTTGCTTTGGATTGCTTGTTCTCAAAATGAAAAGATATTGGATGTTGAAACCATCTTTAAGAAATCCAGAATTAACAAACAAATCAACTACTATTATCTTGAATTGTGGGCTCTGTACATTAAGTGGGAAGATAAATATGTAAAATATTTTGCTGAGATGTCAGAATGTATAACTAAGAGGGATAAACACCCAGCCTATCCTCTATGGACAACTTGCCGAATCCTTGACTTAGCAGAATTTGTGGGCAGAACTTTGCTAAGTACTCCTCTACTGTAATCTAGGATGGATTACTTGCCCATCACAAAGGAAATTACAACTTTCCAGAAAATGGGGAGGAAGTCAATCCGAGGATTACTTGGAAAAATTACAGCAGGGAACATTATTCACACACAAATTGAAGATTCTAGGGCATCGGAAAGCAGGGATGTATGCTGAACTTACAGAACAAGATAGATGTTATACCCGATAATGGAGTTTTTTCTATAATATTGAGTGTGAGTTCTTGTATTGGATGCACAAGCGGACCTGTAAACATTGGAAGAATTCTGTCTACTCAGAGGAGAAGTATATAGAGATGTTGGTTGGACAGACCTATTCAACAGAGTCGACATCAGACGGCCCTGATGGATCTGAGGGAGAGGACATGTGACGACATGTTTTAGTCATATGACAGTTTTTTAAGTTTTGATTTCTCTAAAACTTTGATTATGTATAGTTGTTTTTTTGAAGTAATGAATAGTTTTAGTATTTTGGAAGTTTAAGTGTAAAATCGATCTGGGTCGGTTTTTTGACTGGATCGGATTTTACTAAGGATCAGATTTTCACTGGATCGGAATTTATAGACCCGATCCGATCCGATCCAGGGTCGGAAACTTATCCGAGTCCGAGAATAGTAGTTACAGCAGTTATGATAGTTAAGCGGTTATCCAAAGTCGCGAGACTATAAAGAGCCATTGTACCCGTGATTTTAATAAGAATGGTTTTGTGAGCAAATGCCTTGGTGCTTATTTGTATGAATAGTTTATGCCTTATAAGTGATTGAATGTGTTTGCTGCTCACTATTTTTCTAGGGTCTGCAAAGATTATGCAAGCTCTATTTATTTCAAGTAAATGATGAATGTTTGGTAAAGATTGATTGACAAGCATATTTCTGAATTGATTCATAACAGTACAATTGTGCTTTCGGCCAGATTATGAGAAGTAAGATGAGAGGGGATGTTTGATTCCCCGAGTCATTTTGCAAGTTGCTTAGCTACTTAGTCAGAACTGGAAAAATCATAATCTTGGAGCTTGTGGTTAATCTAGGCATGTGTGTAACGATTGTTAGTTGCTCAATTCAATTATGGTCATGCATGGCAATGTATGGGAGAGAACTACTATCAATAATCTGTCAATATTAGTGATCATTGTTTAATATTGAAAAGGCTGTACTGGCTGCCTGAACTAAATATCCTTTGATAACCAGTTATTTATCTTTTACACAGAGTGACAGTTTCCATGAGTATAATGTCATTAATTCTCTTTTTATGGGGAACGACATCTTATATACTACATTAAATACCTTAAAACACAATTTGGTGTGTCACGACACTTCAAAATAACATTTTTGCTAATCATGGTACTCTAAAAAAAGTCCACAATCTACTACATTTAGATCCTATAGATTTGTGTCTCATCGATTAGTGCATTAAGAATCTCTTCATTTTGCATGAGGCATTTCAAACACCTCCCTCTATTGAAGTCTTATGCACTAGTTATTTACAAATAGAAAATTCTTGGTGCTCTTACATTATTCCAACAATTTGTAGTTTTGCATGCAACCATAAGTTTCTAGAAAATTCGCAACTTCAAGAGCCTGAGTTGGAGTTTTTATAATAATTTGCATACAATTTGTCACACTTATTGAAATAGGTGGAGCAATTAGATATCAAATAATCATAGTTTTACTCTAGTAGGATGCATGTAAAACCTACGATACTTTTATTTATAACAATCCCTCGGCACTTACTCACACCTAAACTTCTTGTAACAGGCAAAGTGCCACACAAAACTAAACAACCACTTTAATAACAAAGTGCCACACAAAACTAAACAACCACTTTAATAACAATGTTCGACAAACTTGACCAAGAAACAGGCCCTTTTATACTCCAAAACAAAACCTAAACAATTACTATAAATGAGACATGTTTGTACATCTTCCATTCACATATACTATTTATACAAGTGCCAACGTACATTTTTCACAATTTCACATGCCCTACTCATGTCAACATACAATCTCGTCATGTATTTTCTATTGTTCTATTTAATTTTATCTCCATCTTCACCTCCCAAACTCCTAGATGAAAATGATTGTGCGATGATCTCTTTCCTCTATCCATCCTACACATAATGCACAACTACTTTTTGCCACGAAGTCTTTCTTGTTCCCTTTCATTCTTGATATTTCCTTTCCGTCATTAACATCATTTTCATCTACCATATTAGATACCAATAAAGTTAGCTGCAACTTGATAGTGAAGGTTAATTGTTTATGCATCAAAATTCATCTGCGAGTATAGGATCCATAACACGACCAAATGGAATTTTGAATATACATGAAAATGATAAATTTTCAAAATGAAAAGACGCATTAGAGCAGAAGCTATACTGATAGAATGTCAATAGATCACTACAAGAGATTTGCACAATGGTATGGAAAAAGTACAAGTCTAGGCTCACACCCTCGCTCAGTAAACCATCTAAGACCTCCATGTGCCATTTGATAACTCAAAAGGGAGGATACTTAATTAAGAGAACAACAATATGTACATGAAGTTCCTGGTGAAGTTGATAGAATTATCCACACCCTCCAGGTCTCCTAAGTTTTATTTTTCCTATTTTATATTTAATGTCACAAGTGTAAACATATAGCAAATAACACTTCTGAAAGATATTGAAACTACTCAAATTGAATGATTTGCAGCTTTTTGAGATACATTGGACTTCTGAATGCACAGGTGATTGCAGTAAAATTGACTGTCAGAACTTTACATGTTGGATCTAGAATATAACATAACATCTGGAAAATAGGCCTGAAGTATGAAAGGTGTATCATGCTTTAAGAAGCCTGGCCTCCACGATTTGTGACAACTGCTTGGAATGGCATGGTGCTTAGAATGTCAACCAACTAAAATCAGATTAAAAAATGGCATGGTGCCGGTACATATTTTGAAGAGAACCTTGACAGTTTTGCTCATAGCACTTCACTTTGTAAAAAGTAAAGAATGTGAACCATTGGCCATGTGAATGGCGAGCCTGCATAAAATCAAGCCATAATGAAATGCAATTTCCACATTCCCAAAAACCCTATTCTCTTATTTACATGAAAACTTAATATTTCCCTAAATAACATTGCTTGATGAAATCCATACTGAGGCCACAATCGGAAACTCAACTTCTACAATTGGGAACTACATATACCAATAAAATACCACTATATATATTATTCTCTTCCTCATTACTTTAGCTCATCTGGTAAGTTCAAAATCCCAATCAAAGCCACCCTTTAGCTCTTGTTGTGAAAAGATTTTGCTTAATAGGAAAATATTCAAATCCTTGAGATATATTTCAGACAATCAAATAATCTGCTCTTTGACAACAAGTGAAGATTTTCCTGATTAGCATTCAGAGCAAACTAGTGTGGTGTTAGACCATTGTGGGTAAGCTTGAGTAATCCTACATGCATCCAATTATAAAACAGAGACACGAGTCTATCATTTCGTTGGACAAGGAAAAGAAAGCGAAATGCACCTTCAACAGAAGCGGCTGAAGGTTTTGAGGAAAGTCTTAAGTCTTCAGCAACACAGTAAAGTCCACCAACAATGACTTTCCTTGATCTTAACGATTGTCAGAAGCCTAACTGTTTAATGGTTCCCTTCATTTGATGCTGGCAACAGGAGCGGAAAGCCAAGTTTGGGACCAAATAGTCCCACGTCTACCATAACGCTCAGCTTTCTTTGCTCTTCAAAGCAAACTAGGCCTTGTCTGAATCTTCTGACAATCATTAAGATCAAGTCATTGTTGATGGACTTTACTGTGTTGTGTATATATATATATATATATCATAGATCCAGCGGTACCAGGATCCGCGGATCCCGGTACCGCAGATCCAGTGTGGTACCGCGGATCCATACTGATCCGCGGTACCACAATATATATTATTTTATAATATTTAATATACAAATATTTTCTTTTTTAACCTAACCCCCCCCCTCGCTTCATCTCTCTCCCTGCCCATCGCCCTACTGTCCGCGGCCTCCCTGCTGTCTGCGCCCTCTCTGTTGTATACCCATCGCCCTACTGTCCGCACCCTCCCGACTGTCTTCGCATTGCACTGATCGCGTCCTCCCCTGCTATTGCTATTTCGGCCTTTATTGTGGTTTTTTCAAGCCTTCCGACTCCTATCGCACCCACAGAGATCTCTGCCTTCTTTCCGCAGTCCTTTCTGACCTCCCTACCCAGCAGTTTTCGTATCCCATGCCAGATGTCCACCCTCCACCAGTGTACCCCACTTACGCTGCTGCACCCATCCCGGCCAGTGCATCCCACTCTCCCCATTCCACGTCTACAGCTGATGCATCCACTAGTGCCCAGCCTGTCGCGTCATCATCCATTCCCGTCACGTTTGGTGCACCGTGCTGGAGGTCCGCTACCCGTCGCCCAGCTGGGAGAGTTCTTAGGCAGCAGAGCATTCGCGGCGCGCATCAGCCGCACATGGATAGAGAGGCCACACAGGCCGTGGCCAGCCTGATTTATGAGCTGAACCTTCCATTTGCCATCACCGACTCCGAGCCCTTCAGAAGGGCCTTCCTCCTAGCACAGTCTGTCAGCCCTAGCTGGAGAGTCCCTAGTTCAGAGGTTGTCCGCACACATGCTGAGGGATAGGGTCGAGTCACTGTCTAGAGAGATGGAGCCTCTACGTTGCCACTGGGCCACTTACGATTGCAGCATCATGTCCGATGGCTGGACTAATGTCAGGAGGAGGCCGATCCTCAACATACTGGTCTCCAGTTGCATGGGCACACAGTTTTTGAGGGCAATGGATTGCAGCAGAGGGGGGAGAGTCATATCTGCGGAGTTCATGTTTGATGTCATCAGGTCTTCCATCCTGTCCATAGGCGCACAGCATGTCGTCACGGTGGTGACGGACAATGCCACGAACTGCATTCAGATGGGTGTACTGCTAGAGGCCGAGTTCCCTCACATTGTTCATACCCCCTATGCAGCGCACGGCATAGACCTTCTGATGGGGGACATAGGTGCATTTCCCTGGGTTAGAGCCATCGTCCGTGAGGCCCTCTTCCTGGTGACAAAAGTCACCAGGAAGAGGCGTGTTCTTGCCATGTTCCGGGTGTTCAGCCATCTAGACCTCCGTAAGCCAGCCCCCACACGCTTTGCATTCAACTTGGTGGTCATCGACCGTCTAATCAGGTGTAGGGCGCAGCTTCTACAGATGGTTGCCAGTGATCTTTGGTGTGCCAGTACATTTCTGCGCACTGAGGATGGGGAGCACTTTTCTTCCACGGTGAGGGGAGACCAGTTCTGGAGGGATGCACAGACATTGTCAGGACTGCTTCAACCACTTTACATTGTGCTCCGCATGGCTGACAGCGAGGGGTCGACACTTGGACTGGTATATGAGCTCATGGACCGGATTGGACAGTTCCTGCAGCTGCCCATCTTGCAGCCAGAGAGGTAAGCGTATAGTAATGTAATTGGCCTTTATCGTTTTAATAATTGCTAGTTTGTTTTTCTGTCAATGTTAAGTTTTTTCGTAATGCCCTACACCACATGCCTCTCACCTGCAGGATGACAAAGCTGAAGTTCATCTGGGAGACGCGGTGGAACTACTTCCACAGGAGTATCCACAGCGTTGCACACATGCTGCATCCCCTCTTCCTCTCTCCGACACAGATCGCAGACAGGGAGCTCGAGGCCGATTGGCTTCAGTACATTCACAGGGTCGGTCCACACATAGGTTTGGATCCTATCAGGCTCATGGAGGAGCTCGCTGCATTTCGTTTCGGCATGGGCACATTCGGCCACCCGGCTGCTCAGGATCCAGAGAGGAGGCAGCTACCCATTACCTGGTGGACCATGTTCGGTAGCACATACCCATCTATACAGCGTCTTGCACTGCGTGTCCTTTCTCAAGTATGCATCTCATTTTATCCTCCATTGTTGTGTTTCGTTGAAGACAATGTGCTGAAGTATTTCAATGCACGTACCACAGGACTGTGCTACCTCCGTGTGTGAGTGTAAGTGGAGCACATGGGCACTCATTCACACGAGGAGAAGAAACCGGTTGTCAGTGAGTCAGTTGGAGCGGTTGGTGTTCTGTAGCACCAACGCACATCTCGCTAGGAGACTTCCGACCATTACGAGCGCATTGCAGGTGATAAGCTAACCTTTCATAGCATGTTGGTTGACTCCTGGTATGTTGGTTTCATTTCTTGATAGAGTTGTTTCCCTGACATGCCAATTTTAAACCTTACAGACGAAGATATCTGATTTGGAGCGCCAGGTTGACTTGCCTACGGACAGCACCCATCCCATGCCTGCAGATGACCTGGGCACACAGTTGATGGCAGAGAGAGGGGGAGCTTGCCAAGATGAGAGAGAGAGAGAGAGAGAGAGAGAGAGAGAGAGAGAGAGAGAGAGAGAGAGAGAGAGCTTGGGCTTGAGCACAGAGAGCCTCCATTGTACGAGGCAGATGATCCAGTGTCAGAGGATGATCAGGATGAGGATGAGCCCATTCGGGTTGTGTTCGCCAGATCAGAGCGGGATGAGACATATGATACAGGTGTTGGGCACACGCCTAGAGCAAGGGTCACAGGTGCATCACGTGGTAGAGGTGGGACACATGCCACATATTATACCGGGAGACGGACAGGGCACACAGGGGGGGCCAGTGGCATACCTTCTTATGTTGACATGATGGAGGAGGCTCTTGATAAGGGGCAGAGTGATTTGGGTTTACCTTCCGCAGCAGCTTGGATGTGTGCATCATAGAGCCATAGGCATTTCTATGACAGCACACCAGAGAAGTCACCAGATGACTTTAATTTTACCGATTGGGAGACCATGCAGGGTCCACATGGTGCACAAGATGAGGCACGGGATGTTCCAGAGGATGGTGCTCATGATGAGTCCCAGAGCCCAGAGCATTTGTATTCGGATGCCCAGCTGGACGACTTGATTGCAGACTTGGATTCAGAGGCCCAACAAATGCCCGAGCGTCAGGGCACGCCCATCCTCTCTAGCCAGCATGCCCTACACAAAGTCTCATCCAGAGCAGCTACACGAGGTGTCTGCAGTTCCTCCAGTTCCTCAGAGGGTGTATGTGCGCCGCACAGCACCTCCAGTGCCACCGATACCGTTGAGGCCTGCAGCCCCTTCATCGCCATCCACTTTTGCAGCAGCAGGTCTCCATGGCAGGCCACCATCTGTGCCCAGATCTTCTCTTGCAGCACCCACATGTACAGACGCTCCTCCAGTGGCAGCATCCACAGCACATCCTCCTCCATTGGCAGCACCCACGGCACCGGCTCCTCCTTTGGCAGCACCCACAGCACATCCTCCTCCTTTGGCAGCACCCAGGATGTACCAGTACCGTCCACCACAGCGCCCCTTTCAGTACTTATCGTCGTTGTACTTGCCTCCTACAGGGACGGCCCCTTCACATCTAGTTCCTCCACCAGCAGCAGGCCCACGGGCACACACTCCTCGGACCTATCCTCCACTATCAGCTGCACATGGACACCCATCTTTAGCTACTCTATCCCAGCCGGCCGCAGCTTGGGCCCAGCCTAGTCAGCCAGGTGATCTGCATGGGGGTGATGAGGCATTGACGGCTCCCCTCGTCCGCAAGAGGCCAGGAAGGCCCAAGGGTGCACCGAACAAGAAAGGCAAGGCAAAGAAACTGCCAGGGAAGAGAGGACGACCTCGCAGGGCTCCAGTTGCTGGTAGAGGTGCAGTATTACAGCCAGCTGCAGCAGGTGTTGTTGGTTTAGCCTGCTTGGGGGCTAATGCGGAGGCAGATTGGGAGGATGAGGATGACGAGTCTTCTCCCTCGGATACACAGCCCATGCCAATACCAGACAGACATAGATATCAGTTGCGAGAGTCAGCTTGGGGCCCTGAGTTGTCTCCGAAGCATTCATTTGAGTTTGAGGCAGAGCATTGATTGTAGCTCCGTCATTTTATTTTTAGCAGTTTGATATCATGTTCCATGTTTGGCGGCCAGATGGTCGAATATTGTATTCAGACCATTTTTCATATTATATTTAGTGTTGGACGTATTCTATTCACTGCACAATGTGTATTTGTCAATTTGTAATTGTGATGTTCTACTTGCAGTTTTACTTCAAATGGTGTGTGCGTGTTTTCAATTAGTTTTCACTACAGAGTTTGAGAGCATATGCAGAACACAGAAATACAACCCCCCTGATAGCATTTCATAATCACATACATCAGATTGCAATACACAAGGCACGCATTGCACAAAAAACACACCGTACATTAATTCATCAGATGTATCAAAATTACAATACGTATTCCCGTCGCATACGGCTGGGGCTGTTCTTTACACCATGCTAGACACTAAATACTGCCTCATCTACTGATGAACATTACATAACAACAGTCAGCCACATACGGCTAGACCCCATCTATGCTAAACATTCTTATGGATCCTCCACTGACTCCTCGCCCTCATCAGGTGCATTGTTTAGACGCTCTCGCTCTGCCTCCCGGTTAGCCCGTGTTGCCTCCTGGTCAGCCCGACGGCGGGCAGCCCTTTCCCTGACCATGATGAGCTGCCGTCGTGTGAAGTTCATTCCGATCTGCTCATCCAAATCCAGCTCGACAGCGGGGGCGGGGGCCACAGCGGGGGCGGGGATCTGCAGCTCTAGGTGTCTTTGCCGAGTCTCTCGCAGCATCTCTACAATGTCTGCCTCTTGCTTCCGATGCCTTTCGTTGTGCCTTCGGACATCTTCCTCGAGCTTCCTCCTGGCTTCGCCCTCCGCCATCTCACGACACCCTGTTGCTCGAAATGACCCTCACAGCCTCTCTTAGCCTCTCAATGGCTCTCACTAACTCTCTCACAGCCCCGCTCTCACAGCCTCTCACTCGGTCTGTCACATAGCCTCTCACAATGCCTCTCTCTCACAACCTCCCACTGGCTCTCCCTCACAGCTTCTCACAATGCCTCTCACCCCCTCTCACTGGCTCTCTCACTGTCTCGTGAGTGCCTATTTAACCCCACAGCCTGTTTCCCAATTTGCTTTTGTTGATGATCCCATGTGCTACTGTACCTGCCCCTTGTGCTGATCCCCCACATGTTGCACTGCGATTGGGTCCATGGTCTGCTCCTCCACTGTGCCCATGTGACGATGTACCTGTCCGGATGTATTGCTCCCCCACATGCTGCACTCCGATTGGGTCCATGGTCTGCTCCTCCACAGTGCCCATGTGCTACTGTACTTGCCCCTTGTGCTGATTCCCCACATGCTGCACTGCGATTGGGTCCATGGTCTGCTCCTCCACAGTGCCCATGTGACGGTGTACCTGTCCGGATGTATTGCTCCCCCACATGCTGCACTGCGATTGGGTCCATGGTCTGCTCCTCCACAGTGCCCATGTGACGGTGTACCTGTCCGGACGTATTGCTCCCCCACATGCTGCACTCCGATTGGGTCCATGGTCTGCTCCTCCACAGTGCCCATGTGCTACTGTACCTGCCCCATGTATTGCTCCCCCACATGACGCACTCCGATTGGGTCCGCTCTCCCACAGTGCCCCCAGTACAGTCCCCCTGTACAGTAACATCTTAGTTTTTACCTAGTTTTAGCCTGTTAAAAGGGTTTTTTTTTTTTTTAAATAATAAAAAATATTATTTTTGTGGTGCCGCCCTGGTACCGCTGGTCTGAGGGCGGCACCATAACCGCGGTACCACCATTATGGTACCGCGGTACCATAATGGCGGTACCACGTGCCACTATGATATATATATATATATAGATCATAGAACCCACGGTTCCCAGAACCGTGGGTCCTGGGAACCGTGGAAGGAACCGTACCACGGTTCATTGAACTGTGGAACGGTTCCAGTATTTAATTAATTAATTAATTAATTAATTATTTAATTACCAAATTTGTCTGTATACAGATTTGGACCTGATTTATATAGATATATATATAGACATATGTATGTATGTCACAAGAAAATTTTCAGCCATAGTTCACTTCAATGTGAACTGTGGAGAAGCCAAGACATGCATATGGAACATGATGAGACATCCAAGATTTTCTGGGTTTTGTATGGAAATTGGCAGCATGGCCATCTCAGAAAGTTCCTTACACTGCACAAAAGATGATAGAATACTTATTTATTGGTCAACAATGAATGGTGTATCTCATGCCTTTTTCTACAGCCAAGAAATGTCTTTGCCACAAATTTTGGATGTGCATGCCAGAAATTAGAAAACAGACATATGTTGGCAGGTTCATCTCTCAGAAAAATTATCAACGTTTTTGGTCCCAAAGATCCTTTTGTATTTCTTCTCAGATAGTATAACTACAACTTGAGAAGGAATTTCTTGTCATCATAATGTCAAAATACAGCTTCACAGTTGCTTAGTCATGGCATAGGTAAGAGAGAGTTGGCAAACTTCAAACGCCTAGATATCCTTTGCACAAAGTTCTTGTTAGGGTCTCCTATAACGTGTACCAGTTTTATCATCCAAAGACATAATCGGTTACCTCAGTAGTTTCGCTGCGGCCAGATAACAAAACCAATTCTTATAACAAACGGCAACCCCAGAGCTATTTCTACCTTGACAGACCTTCCCAGTTGCAGTTAATTAGTAATAAAAGCATCTGACTTGCACTTCAAACTGGTCTCTTTTATTTTGGTACCCCTACATCCATGAGAGTGATCGCCAGTTGTTTCTAGCAAATACTTGATCCTTTTGTGAGCAGAAAATTTGGCTTCATATCATCCAACTTCAAGCATTTCACAACTATTCTTACTTGAACTAAAGTTACCAAAATTGTGGCTATAAGTGGAGGGACACAACTCTCAAATGTCGACTGTCCTTGGATTCATCCCTCCACCACAAGTTCTTTTCACCATCTCCTTGTGGTAAGGAACTTTCTCACATCTATATGTTACTTTGCTACTCGAATCTTTTTGTCACATGTTAGTCGCTACCACATTCTTTTCAAGTAAACAATAAACCAATATGCACAACGCTATTCCTTCAGGTTGTCATCATTTAGCACAAAGCTTTTGAAACTGTCCACAAATGCTTGGGCTATGAGCCGAGTAAGCACAGATACAGAGGAGACAAAAATAACTTCAGACATGGAAAAAGCTCACAAACGTATGAAAAAATGATTCTCTCAGGGCAGAGCCAATTCTTACTTTATGCTAACCTGACTAATATGCCCTATCAGAGCTACACAATGTGTTAAATATGTGTTTTTTCAACTGACCTTGAATAAGGCTCATAACTCTTATTTATATGGTGTCCAAATAACCTTACAAGGCTCCAATCTGCATCCCACCTTTAAGGGCCCAGAAATGGCCTTTTTCTAATCGAAATTGCCATAATAATGGATGGAATCAAAATAATTGAATAACCTTTTTCAAGGTCAGATGAAATCTAAAAACCTGTGGACCAAAGGTCAATAATGTCCCATCTAAGGGTCTTTTACTTCAACAATAGACATGTCTGCCTTGTTGCTAAACAAAAATGCAGATAGCAGAAGATGATGCCGAAACTTCTGCTGCATAAAGAAATAAAGTCAAAAAAATCAAAATGTTGTAAGAGGTTACGATGGAAAGGCATAAATGGGAGGCATCAAATGTCATCGTCCTCCAGAGATGAAACCCTGAAACGATTTGCAGGTTGTTTCCCGAGGTTGTCAATTATTTTTTCAAACCCATATTCCTATGAAATACAAACAAGCCATTTCACGCTCACGAGTTACCTCTCATGAACTATGATCAGAAACAAGGAGATGGAGCAGCCCATGATTGCCATGGGAAGATCAACTTTCCTTGGTTTGCAATATGCATGTGGCAGAGAAAAAGGAATCCAACGCAAATATCTCTATGCGAATCAACAACTTGCAAAAGCATCTCGACAAAATGGCAGTACAAATGGGCAGTATAGAGACCGAATTATCCTTAAGATACCTAAACGCTGAAAATACTTGGTTAGATTTAAAAATTCAGACCCTGAAAGATTATGAGCCTCGTATTTTCACAATTGAAGAGGATTCCTGTTTGGAGAAGGTCAACAGTGCTGATTTTGATCTACGTATCAAGAGAATTGAAGATGAAGTCCAAAAGGACAGCAATTCGGGACTTCATTCTAAGGTTCTTACCTTGGAGGCAGTTTCCCAACCAACCCCAACACAAGGTGGCGACCTCTTCTAAGGAGGATATTGTTAAGGGATCGGTGGACAACGAAGAACCTAATAAAGAAGCAATATCAAGGGAGGTAAGCTCTATGGTGAAGGAAGGACAAGAAATTACAAAGAGAGCGTCCAATTTGATTGTCAATGATATGCAGAAAAAGAAGGCCTCATTAAAGATTTCTTCGTTGAAAACATCGAGATAGAGGAAAATAGTCTGCAAGAATCCTTTTGGTTGCGAAGAAAAAATCCAGATCGAGAAAGGGTGCTAATGGTGAAATTCTGCAAAGCCAAAATGAGAATAGTTGTTCTACAAAATAGAACAAAACTTAATGGCATGAATTTATATGGGGACAAAGATCTCACTCCTACTCACCAAGTGGAGGTTGACAATAAATGGGCAAAAGCTAAAAAATGGAGAGCAGAAGGTACGTACGCTGCCCTATAGCATGGAAGAGACCCTTCCTACCAAATAGCAAGAGGAGAACAAGAAGACCATTTTAAAGTCAAATCTAGTTTTTGGATTTGCAATGGGTTTTCATGGTCAAGAGGTGGCCTTACTCTAGTGGGTTGACTTGTTCCACGGTGAGGAGGAAATGTGTGGTGGATTATGTTTTGGCCTCGTTAAACCTATTAGAGACAATTGAATCCATGGAAGGGAGGGATTTATTGTTGGAATGGGTTTTCATGGTCAAGAGGTGGCCTTACTCTAGTGGGTTGACTTGTTCCACGGTGAGGAGGAAATGTGTGGTGGATTATGTTTTGGCCTCGTTAAACCTATTAGAGACAATTGAATCCATGGAAGAAAGGGATTTATTGTTGGAATCCGATCACCATCTTCATATTTGTGCATAAATGTCGGACTGAATCTCTAACAGAAAATTCCGATTTATCGTGGAAGCAAAGGATGTATTTTTGGAGAATTTAACATTCTAGGGAACAATTATTAAAGTATTGATGTTTCAAGCGAATATGAGAGTTTCTTCAACTCTACTATGAAATGTGCAAAATTATAGTTCAAATCCAGCAAAAGCAAAAAGAGGAAGAAAGGCTATTTCTGATGTTATTTATGGTCTGAAGCATAGTTGCAGCGAATCACGCTTCACTGGGTCCGCAATTCGCGAACTGCAATTCTGTGAATCGCGATTTGAACCCAAAATCGTTCAAAAAAAAAAAAATTGGAAAAATAGCTTATGGCTTAAGGGGAGCAATGGTCGTACAAGCGTTTTGCCTACCAGAAGTGCAATAGATAGGGCACAAACAGATCTTATTTTCAGTAGCTATTTGGTTGTTATTTGCTCTGGTTCTCAATAAATGTTAATGCTACAGTTGGGGGCATAAATATTGGGCCCTTCTCGGTGTGCATTTGGACCCCATTTTTATCTATGGGGGGGTGCAGAGGGGGCAGCGCCCCCTTTGCTACTGTCGCCGGGTGGGTGGCCCCCCCTGGCAGGGGGATCGGGGGGCAGCGCCCCCCCAAGCAAAAAGCGAGGTACAATTGCCCTACAATTCTTTGTCTCCGTCCCACTGGAACCATCCAATGTTGTGTCGAATCGCAATTCGTTGAAAGAACCGCGATTCGAAAGTCCTTTTCAAGGTCCGGTTCGAACCGTTTTTTGACTGTTCGAACCGTTAAAAAAAAAAAAAAACTCGTTGCCTCCTCGCGACTCGACCTCTTGCTCCTCGCGACCTCCTGCTCCTCGCGACTCGTTACAACTTACCTCCTGCTCGTGAGTCGTTACTCGTTACCTCCTGCAGCCTGCTCGTTACCTCCCCCTGAAGCTTCCCAGATTTCCGCGCCAGAGAGAGAGAGAGATCCGAGACAGAATATAGATCCGCAACAAAAACCCGAGAGAGAGAGAGAGAGAGAGAGGGGTGGAGTTGTGTGAGGGGTGGAATTGTGTGTGTGGCTGTTGACGTGTGTGTTCAATGTGTGTTCAGTGTGTGTGACTGTTGACAAATGTGTGTGTGTGTGTGTTAAATGTTTGACAATGTGTGTGTGTGTGTGTTTGTGTTTTTGTGTGTGTGTTGGTGTGTGTGTTTGATAAATGTGTGTGTGTGTGTGTGTGTGTGTGTGTTTGAGTCTTGACAATGTGTGTGACATGTGTGAATAGATTTTTAAGTTAAAAGAGTGTGTTTGAGTCTTTGAGAGAGAGGGAGGTAGACTTAGGGGTGGGTGGGTGTGTGTGTGTGTGTGGAGGGAGGTCCGAGTGAGAGTTAGCCTTTAGGGGGGTGTGAGTGAAAAATCAGAATTTAGGAGGGGGACCCGGGAGAGAGACTAGTGGGGGGAGAGAGACTAGAATCTAGATAGTAGATACCATACCAAGAGAGAAGGATCCCTTGTGGGATCATGTGACAGTTGCTGCTAATTATGGCACCTCAGGCACTAAGAGGTGGACTTGCAAGTATTGTGGCAAGGACTACACAGGTGGCCCCACTAGAATAAAGGCACACCTATTGCGTCTACATGGTTATGATATCAGGTTGTGCGCGAGCACCTGACTCATTGATGATACCTGCAGCTCCATCTACGGCTACCTCGGAGGGTCATCATTCGCCCACAGGTGGTGAATCGTGATCGTAGCTTGTAATCAATGATTCGGAATTCTGAAGCTGTTAATAGTTATAACTTATAAGTCCATTATCCTGTCAACTGAGTTATTGACAATTGTAAGTTGTTGCTAGATGCTAAATAGGAAATATTTGCATTGATGATTGTGTTGTAAATTATAATTTATTGCATATCGTATGTACTTTGACAATACTACAATCTACAGACTACTACAGTCTACCACGATTCATCTATCTCCACTATAATTTGTCGTAGATTCTAGAATCTAGATAGTAACTAATAATTTGTGGCCATTGGCAATGTGCGACAGTTCCAGCAGGCCCTTCCACATCACAGGGTCAGACTCAGAGTCAGAGTGATGCGGTGGCACCATTGTCACGAGGCTCTTCTCATGCCCAGAGCCGTACTGGTACACATCTTAGGGGTAGAGATGTGTATGTGGCATCCTTTCAGCAAAGTAACAAGGACATAGCCACTGTATCTGTTAGGAGGTGTTTCTACATGTGCAACCTCCCCTTTCACTTGGCTGCATGGAGGGAGATGATGAGACATGTATCTAGGATTGGTTCGGAATGCAAGAGACCATCCATGCAGCAGTTGAGGACGACTCAGTTGGTTGCCAAGCGAGACTCCGAGGATAGGGAGCTAGAGCCTATCAGGAGATCATGGGCCATGTAAATCCTGATTCCTAAACCCTACTTTAATGTAATTAGTAATTAGTAATTACTAAATTAATACTAATATGTATTGTCATTTATGTTCTAACTTCTAACTTGAAATTCCAAGTTTGAAGTGGCAAGTGCCAAGTTCTAACTTCTAAGTTCTATCTCATAACTTTTATGTTTTAAAAATTAAGAATGATTGAAATAGTTATATTTATTGACCAATTACATAAATTGTTAAATTTTAATGCAATTGACAATTGCCATCTGAAATCTGGATTTTGTGGGCAATGAGATCTTTTGAACTAGGTATGGGTGCTCCATCATATCAGATGGTTGGATTCACCAGGAACCGCCATATTGTAAATATATTGGTTTCTTCTTGCTTGGGCACGACGTTCTTGAGATCCATCGACATCTCGGGCTTAATCTTGGATGCCCAGACATTGTTTGGATTTATTGACGCGGCCATTGTGGAGGTCGGCAAAGAGAATGTTGTGCAGGTATTGATTCTTGACTTTCAGTTGTGTAGTGAGAAACAAAAATGAGTGAAAACTTTTTACTTACACTACTTGTTCAATGTTGCTTCTTGGATCATGGACTTGTCACTTCAGAGAAGATCGATGTCGGATGTTCCGATGTTGCATTGATGATTGTTGTGCTTTGCAGGTCATCACCGACAATGTGGCAAATTGTGTTGCCATGGGGAAGCTCGTAAATGAAAAGTACCCTTGGATCTTTGGTCACCCTGTGCTGCACATTGCTTAGACCTCTTGTTTGAGGATATAGCAAAGTTGCCATGGATTGCAGAGGTACTAGACATAGGCCGGTTCTTGGTGAGGTTTGTCACCAAGAGACCGAGGGTCCTGAGTATGTTCAGGGAGTATTCTAGCCTCGACATATTGAGGTCTGCCCCCACCAGGTCTACTTTTCTATTCATCATTCAAATTTCATCACTTAGATTCTTACTACTTACTACTTAGAAGCTACTACATAGCTTACTAGCAACTACTAACTACTTTCGAGACTCCAGTTTCAACCTAAGACCTTGTTATCCGATAATTGCTTTGTTGAAGCTAATACAATTTGCAATCATGATCCGTTCCAGGTTTGGCTTTATTTTCATTGTTATGGAGCGCCTCGTGAAGGTGCATGATGGCTTGAGACAGATGGTGGTCTTACAGCCTTGGCGTCAGTGGAGGCACTCACGAGAGCCTAAGGCTCAGCGATTTGAGAAGATTGTGCTAGCATCTCCTTTTTGGGATGATGCACGGGCCATTATCATAGCGTTGCAGCCTCTTTACATTGTCCTGCGCCTTACGGATAGAGAGGGCTGCACTTTGGGCCTTCTCTATGAGTTCATGGACAGGCTGGGAGAGCAGATTCGCACCTTCCCTGCCTTCAGTGCAGAGAGGTTTGTATTATGCATTATCTCTTATCACGATTGATGAGTGTTTATGTAATATGTAGTATGTAATAATAAGTATGCACCATGTGACATGTATGATGTATGATTTTCAGATTTTATAGGGTTCAAAAAATAAGAGAAAAGTGGCAAACCAGGTGGGAGTGGTTCCATCAACCTCTACACGCTATGGCTTGCATTCTTCATCCTCTATGGAGGAATGAAGATCAGTTCCATGATGCAGAGCTCCGACAAGGATGGCGCACATACATTGAGAGGGTCTATCTTGATCCTGTCATGCAAGATTCACTCAGGGATGATCTCAATGTCTTCAGGTATAAGTCCTTAGTCATGACAATTCTCTAACATTTGTTATTTTTTCAAGTCCTTTGTCTTTCTTGAATCCCAATGAAGTGAGTGGCCACATTGTCACACTCGACACTCACTCATGAATGATCTTCAATGTGCATTTTCACAATTCACGTGTGCATTGTACAGGCGTGAGGCTCTTGAGTTTGGGTGTGTAGGAGCGCGGCTCAGAGAAGGACAACTGCGCCCTGTTTCATGGTGGGACAAGTATGGGGGTGATTGTCCTCGATTGCAGAAGCTCGCCATACGCATTCTCTCACAGGATTGCACATCGAGTGCATGTGAGAGGAATTGGAGTTTGTTCTCTCTGATTCATACGAAGAGGAGGAACAGGCTTAGTGTTGTACAATTAGACAGGTTGGTGTATTGTTGGAAAGCTGACTCGGGTGCACCCAGCGTGCCCTGTAAGACTCAAAGGGGTGACACTCTCTAAGGTCCCAGAGCAAGTTAGAACGTCAAGGACTGAGCCTCTGACCTGTGGTGAGCCAGTCAAGTAGTCACAAGTCATGAGCTAGCTCTGGAGCTCGAGTCATGGCCTAGTCAGGAAAGCAAGTTGATTCGGCCGCCGGGACGGCTCCCGGGACCCATGTCTGGGAGCCAGACTGATTCTGCCAGGCTTGCCAGGCTTAATCAGCAAAATAAAAACTAAGTCCCAAAAAGCGTGCTTTACCAAAAAGCACTATGTTTCAGAACAGAGGGGGTGCGCCAAATCACAGCAGAACTATAGGGGAAGTCCGGCAGACAGAAACTTGGGCAGCTCAACCAGCGCCAGGAATCCAATCGCCAGGTCTCAGCTCCCTCTACCAGCACGAGCCAAGCACAATGCCCAGCACATGTTGGTGGCCCCGAGACCGGTCAGTCTATGTATGAATGTAACCTCTTCCAAATCTAATAAAGTTGATCCTTGGGGATGATAACCATTTCGGTTTCGCCTCCGGGACTGGTCCAAGTGGAAGGACCCTTACTACAACCTTTTTGCATCGCTGGCGCCTAAGGGTCCCTGTCATCGACATGGGACTTGCCGCCATGCCCATTGGTCAGTTTGGCGACCACTATGCCTTGGGTTTCATGTGTGGCTTGTCTTTGCCTTTGGTTACCTTTTGGGGACGAATTCTGAGTTGGCTTTCGGGTTGGTTGGGATTCCAGTTTTCTTAAGTCTGAATGGTTAAGCTTGTTACGTTTCTGAGTTGGCTTTTACGTAAGTGCATGATGGATGAATGTTAGACTTAAGCGCGTGTTGGGGAAACCGCTCAAGTCCCAGCGCCCTTTGAGGCGCCGGCGCAACATGTATGTGCACGCCAATCTGCGGCTTCTGCAGAAGATGAAGAGGGGGGGGGCAAGGGAGCCTATGCAGGTAAATTGTAATTTGATAGTTGCAATTGTGTTTGAACATTGAAATTTGAATCCTTAGTGACATTCTAAATGTGTTGTTCTACTGTCTACATACTGTAGGTAAATCCAGATGACATTGATGTGACGAAGGTTCCAAACCTACCACCAAGGTCACAGGAGGTTTGAACTTTGAGCTCCATCCCATGTTCTAAGTAGCAAGTTCTAGCTTTAGAAATTAGAATTGAAACTTGTGATTGTGAATTGTAACCCTTTGCCAATCTCTGCGTGCAGGACCTACCACTCGGGTTGCTGCACGTCGCAGGACAGGGGGAGAGGCTTCCAGTTCTCGAGCCCACGAGGACGAGGAGCCACTAGAAGAAGACGACGTAGAGACCTCGGAAGATGAAGCCGACAGCGAGAATTCCTCAGAGGATGAGAGTGATCCATCTGAAGCTGATAGCATTGATGAGGATCCTGCTCCTGAGCCTGCACGTACGAGGTCACAGCTTCCACGGGTGACTAAGAGGAGGCTACGTTAGGCTTTAGTGACTAGTCTACCTTAGGCTTTAGCTTTCCTATATTTGATCCCCCAACCTTATCCTAGTGTAGAGGACATGTTTACAGTGTCAAAGGGCCGTTTCTTAAGCTGTAAGTTACAATATTGAGCATTAAGCCACTAATCTAATTCTTGAGCTTGACTACTAATATTTTTGTCACTATTAGGTGCTTACTACTGTGTTTCAAAACGATTTTGAAGAGCTCTTTAAACTTCAATTTTCCTTCAGTTATAACTTATAACATTGAGCATTGAAGCCCTTGAGCGCATAATTAGAAGGATCCAAATAATTATAGTCTACATTGTATAAAGGTGTCTTGCTATCACTAATCAAGTACCTACTGTTGGGTTTTGTAACAATTTTAAAGAGCTCTTTTCATTTCAATTTTTTGGATTGTGACTTATAACACTAAAGCATTGAATCCATTGAACACTCACCATTTGGAATCAATAATCACAAGACAGGACTTGATTAATTATAGTCTAAACCTCAACCAACACTTATTTTCTATATAACAAAAGGTCAAGAATATCATTATTGATGGTTGATTGTTTTCAGGGCAATGTCATTGCATCATAGCAGCTGATAATCACTTTAGCTTAGCTATAGCATACATTCAGCTGATGATCAATATATTGCTAACACTTTACATCAGTCTATCATTAATAATCAGTGTTCTCCGATCTATATTCATACATTTGGCAATGTTCTCTCTTCGTATTACGTGGGGATACTCTGCCTTATGTGTAGTTTTAGTTGTAACTAAAACCCTTTTATCTAATCTCTTTGTTCAGAACCATGAGTTATGGCGCATTTGTCCACATTGGCTCTACATCACTAAGGTTAAAAACTGCTAAAGAGAAACTACCCAGGACTTCCTTCTACAAAACATTCCAATGGTGGTAGATCGTATAGCATGCTATGTATTCAACCAAAACAACAATATATGCCAAATGCTAGTCAAAATGTGAAGCTATAATCCACACAGCTCTGGGCACAGGCACCCGTATTGACTTTGCAAGGCCTCTAGCATATATTTCTTTTGTTCTCATTATACTTCATCATTGTCAATAAAGACATCGCTTTGTCATTTTTCATTTGGAAAACTAATCAGCATAAAACAGAAAGGGACACAGAGATTACATTATTACAGCCCTTAAAGTCACAGACAATGTGTAAAACAATCATACTGGATGCCAATATTCATAAATGGTACAACGGCATAGAATTTTATGAATATTCATTGGCAATCATCCACATAGCAACTACAAAAGCATAACAAATCACCACAAATAACCAGCTATGCATGTTTAAGGGTTTTGCAAATGTCAACCCCTACATTTTTATGGTTTTTTCTTCAATTATTTGGAAGCTTACCTTTCATACCATTGAACGGCCATCCGAGAACAATTATAGAGTGCAATCCAGAGCAACAACAGAAGTACCATATCTTCATCAGGATTTAAGGAATTAATAACTGAATTCAACGAGGAAATTATTCTACATAGACTTGATTGTAGCGATCAAAATCCTCAAGAAAATCAACACAGGATATGAAGCCATCAATCTATATGCTATTATGCTCTTAGTCAAGTGGAAGATCCAAGCCACCAGTGACGCTAATAATGCTGCACAAAGTTTATCCCCTACATGATCATGTTGGAAAAAATAAAACCACCACTTAAAATTGAGTAACCACTGTACAGCTTGACACTGGGTCTGTGAAATAAAGTACCAGTGCATTCCAAATGTTGATATTCAATACTGGCTGTGATATTCTATGTGCGCTCTTTAAAAACATTCTTCCATTTAGTCAACCTGTATGCACGTAATCATCACATCAAAGGCAAGAAAGGAAGAATGGCATAGAAAAACAAACTACATTTGTTATGACAAAAATAAAACAAACAAAGCAGCAAATTTCAGTTCGTGCTGGGGTTTTCTTCCTTTTCCATTCCATAAGAACTACAAATACGTAGATTCTCTCAAAGAAAAGGTTGAATAATTGAGAAACTTTACAAGCTAAAGAGATGAAAAGTGTTCCATATCACGCGCACTACAAGCCACAACTACAATTCTGATATTCATTTCACTTTAACAGAGCTAAAAAAAACTGGGCCGTTCACGTTCCAATTTAACCAATTCTGAAAATTTCTACAAATTCTCTGTAGCTATAGAAGCCGGTATGTGTGAGGATACTGAAGAGAATCTGCTCCCACCATTCCAGCATATAAAGTCCGAAAGTCACATTGTACAAAAACAATTTACCGTCAACCCATGCTCTCAAACGTTTAAAAGACCCTTTGCCCTGCGTTCTTGAATAGTGTACTGCAAGCCCCTGCTCAGTTGACAAATGATTAACGAAAAAGATAAATTGAAATTTCTCCATCTTCCAGAGATGTAATTTCACAAAGTGCTGACATCCAAAACATACCGACTAAACATAAACAATACCTGTCTGAAAGGAGATGGACAGGCTGTTTTATATTTTACTCTCAGAGTATTAGAAGCAAGAGAAACCCCACTATGCTGTTTAGTGCTACCCATGTCATTTGTTGGACGGCACATTCACAGCTCTCTTGCAAAGTGTGGTTTTTGCTATCACAAAAGCTCCATAGAAAGTCAATTCTCCCAATGAATACAGATTATTGTTCACCCTATTCACTCGATTGCAGTGCACGGTTTGTTGCTGCAGATAAACTGCTTCAACACCTAGCCCAAAAAATTGATTAGGATGGCAGGCCAAGCTTTCAGATAAACGATTAAATCTTTCTTCTGAGATAAAACATAACCAAAGATTCACCTCAAAGAAAATATTTTACTAGATACATCTTTTCTGCCATGGTTAAATGACCAAGGTCCGGTGATGATCATATACATAGCACTTGGAACTTTAAATCTCTTTACAAAAGACTCAAAAGTAAGACACGGAGAGGCAAGATCCGCAAAAGCTTCAAAGTTTCGTTCTAAAAAATTGTTGAAAACCTAAGAGAAATCCTTATGAAGTCCAGGAATGGAAAATAAATATATATGCAGTCTTAGGAGTTAAAGCGCTTACAAACAGAGATGAGAGAAGAATGATGATCAACTAAATGCGTGCAGCTAAAAGCCCTGATAACTGGAAAGATAGCCTAACAAGGAGTAAGTAAATGAACCGAGATGTCCATCCAAACTGCAATTTTACAACTAAAGAACTGTCTCCAAAGATTGACCCGGCTTTGCAATCAAACTTACACATCGCTATATAGCATAATACAGAAGAAAAGGTAAAAACTGAAGTTGCTAAATACCTCCAAGAAAAACAAGTTTGAAAGTGAGGTGGAGACAGCTTTCCTTCAGATTTGGGAACTTGAAGGAAATTGCAATGGCTGCTAGGCAAGAGGAGGATCTCAGCACTGCTTCTCTCTCGCTCGCTCGGTCTCTCGCTCTCTCTCTCTCTCTCGGAGGATCTCAGCACTGCTTCTCTCTCGCTCGCTCGCTCTCTCTCCTTCTCTCTCTCTCTCTCCTTCTCTCTCTCTCTCTCTCTCTCTTTATGGCTATTTTTGGTCCCTAAACCCTAAAAATTCTTAACCCTAAAAAAACCCTAAAATTAAAAAATCACTCACCTCTTCGCTCTCCCACCTCTCTCTCCTAAAAAGTCCTATTCCTAAAAAAAACCCTAAAACTAAAAAATCACTCACCTCCTGCGCTCTCCTAAAACTAAAACATCACTCAAGTGAGCTATCATGTACCAAATGCCAAACTAATAGTAATTACAATAGAAATAAAGCTATAAGCAAGAAAAGTACAAGACCATCAAAATAAAGCTATAAGCAAGAAAAGTACAAGACCATCAAGATAGCATATCCATAAAAAACTAGAAACAATGGGATTACAATGGAATTGCATTAGCAATGAAAAAAAGAGCACAATCAATGGAGATGGAGCATTGATTCATGTGGATAAGGCACATGAGACCTAGCAATGGAGATCCCTATGGCTTGCATTCACAAGGAAGCTAGAAGCTCACTTGCAAATGAGCCAAAAGATTCACAAAATGATGTCTCTTGCCTAGTTATAGACAATGCTCTTACTTAACTTAACTATCTTGAGGGATAGTTAGCCCTTGTTAAGTATTATTTAAACTACATTTGGCCCTTATTGGCCTATTATCCTTATTAGTTACTTTGAAGGGCCTAAAGAGGAAACCGCCTTGTTCTTAAGACTAATAGCTCATTTTGGACCTACAAAGCTTACAATGGATACTATATTGCCTTGAAAAGCACTGATGTACTAAAAGTACATGACATCAACCCAACCGGATGCAATGCCAAAATACGATCCTAAAGGAATTGGATAGATCATCCCATTTGTTATGATGTCGAGAAAGCAGACAAAAGAGGATATTGCGGTGATACACTCTGTCCATTCCATACAGATTGGTTGCCAACAAGCAATATGGTACTTCATCAAACTCTTCTTCGACCATCAATTTTTTCTCCATGGAAACAAAGATTATAGTTTGAAGCAAACAAAATGACTTCAACTTGACAGCTTTGGATCTGTAAAAAGACAATAATCTTTTGGACGACACATCCTATGTTATGACTACTTAACCAAGATGATCAAGTTGATCAGACAAGCGTTTTCATTTTTTAGGACAAAAATGTTTAAGTAGGGGGAGTGTCATGTACTTTTAGTACATCAGTGCTTTTCAAGGCAATATAGTATCCATTGTAAGCTTCGTAGGTCCAAAAGGAGCTATTAGCCTTAAGAACAAGGCGGTTCCCTCTTTAGGCCCTTCAAAGTAACTAATAAGGATATTAGGCCAATAAGGGCCAAATGTAGTTTAAATAATACTTAACAAGGGCTAACTATCCCTCAAGATAGTTAAGTTAAGTTAAGTAAGAGCATTGTCTATAACTAGACAAGACATCATTTTGTGAATCTTTTGGCTCATTTGCAAGTGAGAGCTTCTAGTTTTCTTGTGAATGCAAGCCATAGAGATCTCCATTGCTAGGTCTCATGTGCCCTATCCACATGAATCAATGCTCCATCTCCATTGATTGTGCTCTTTCTTTCATTGCTAATGCAATTCCATTGTGATCCCATTGTTTCTAGCTTTTTATGGATATGCTATCTTGATGATCTTGTACTTTTCTTGCTTATAGCTTTACTTCTATTGTAATTGCTATTAGTTTGGCATTTGGTACATGACAGCTGACTTGAAGATTTTATCATCTTGTTTAATAGTCACTTTGTTGTTCAATCCAAATGCTTCGACGATAACCATGAGCCTAGCATTTTGAAGTGTTAAGATCCCACATGAAGGAATTATTGTCATGATCAATTCCCAATAAGAGCAAATATGTTTTGATTGATCATCTCTGAAAATGAGTGACAGACCGATTGAACGTTCATTTCCAGTAGTATTGAGTGATTGAGATGCTTGCAAAGAGTGACGATATCTCTTTCACTCAAAGTCTCTACGAAGAATCTTTTGTAGATTACATCGTCATGTTGAAAAATATGGATGTCTCCAATATTTTGAACCACAAACTAAAAACTTTGATATAATGGATCTTGGATCGTGTAGGAAAAATAGTAATTATTCTTTCATAGAGAACATGATGCAAGTTTGAATAAATCAAACTAATATCAGTGTCTTCAATCATGATTTTATCTGATCTATGTACTAATAGAACGATATTTGTTCTGATTGAATATGCGTGCGAAAATTATATGCGGAAGTAAGAGACAACTTAAGACAATTTAGACAATAAGAAAGTATTGATCAAAAACGAATTTTTATAACTCTGAATCTGATTCATCAATATACATCTCTTGCTATCTTATCTCGTTGTTGTGTCTCTGATTGAGTAAGTGAGTCACAACGAGTAGTGCACATGTATTTATATTGCTACAGGACAGATCTTTTGGCCTTTTATTTACAGTTCTTTTGGCCTTTTAATGTTGTAACAATAGATATCTAACCGTTTACGACGGTTGATATTCATATAAACGCTTTGTTTCTAGGCTCGAATAAAATCTGTTCGCAAATAATTCGCGACAGTTCATCTCTTCTTCTCAGCTTTGTATTTCGTAACACTTGTCTCTTCGCGACATTTTCGTCTTTCGCGAATTGTTCGCGACAGATGATACTAAGCTGAAGTTTATGTGCAATGGACTTTGATAAATAGCTAAAATTCTCTTTTCTCCACCCACTTGAAACTCAGAGTCTACGATGAGTGAAATTGAAAAGGACAAAGTATTGTAGCTCATATAAAACTGGGCACTTTTGCTTTTTGAACTAAAATGGAGAAATTATAGAGCTTCGAAAATAGACTTAGGAAAAAAGGGTCTTGAGAAAAATAAATTGAAAAGTAATAATTACAACATTTCAAAAACTTATCAATGTCAAGCTCGTCGTTCTTATCACTTTTCGTTCTTACTTCACTGAAATCTGAGCTCAAATAGAAAAGTTATGAAAGTTTTAAGAATTTTTTTTAAAAATGATTGATTACAACTTAAAGGGGGGGTGATATGAAACTTCAAAATTGAATTATATAAATTTTGGATTCCATGAAACATTGGAGTGCTTGCAAGAACTAGCAAGAACCGTAAAAAATTATGAAGATTTGAGGCAAATGTTTTTTTTAAAGTAATCTCGACTAAGTGGGAGAAGGGTCGTGGCAATCTCGACCGAGCCGGGGAATGGACGCAATCTCGACCGAGTGGGAGAAGGGTCGTCGCAATCTCGCCCGAGCCGGGGAATGGACGCAATCTCGACCGAGTGGGAGAAGGGTCGTGGCAATCTCGACCGAGCCGGGGAATGGACGCAATCTCGACCGAGTGGGAGAAGGGGACGTGGCAATCTCGACCGAGTCGGGGAATGGATGCAATCTCGACCGAGTGGGAGAAGGGCCGTGGCAATCTCAACCGAGTCGGGGAAAGAGGGAGGATGCTTCACGAGATAGGCTCTCTGAATCAGCAAAGGTGCAGGATGGTTGGCGCACGGGTAGAGAATTAAAACAAGGGAAAAGTGGCCGAGGCCACATGGCCCTGCCTTGGTTAAAACATATTTTAAATAGGTTTGTTTTATGGAATATAGTGAGCACATATAATGTACATGTATATTTTTTATAGAATTTATTGATCATTACTAATAATAGGCTGGTATTAAATATATTGTATAAAATTTCTACAGTTTCAGTATTATGCATTTTGTATTTTTGAAGTGTTTGATTTTCCTTATATGCTATAGTTGTTTCTATGAATTTGTAATTGTTCAATGTACAAAAAAAAAGGAGAAAAATATGGGTGCTTGTACATGTTTTTTGTTTCTTGCAGACATAATATATGTGATGACATTAAGTTTGGATCGGCACAAATATCAAGATTGTGATTTTGTAAAGATCGAGTATTCAATGCGTAGACAATAAGATATGCGTTACAATGAATCCGGATGTCAGGTATAGACAGATACCATTTTGCCGAGGTACAAAGTCGGTCGTTCTCAATTTGAACTTTTTATCTAGTTGCAACATGGATTGGGAACTGTTGTTACTGTATCTAAAGCTGATTGTCCAGTTTGAAATTCTTTTACTATTTTGTGAACTGGAGTCCAAGTTTTGTTTATATTGTAAAATTCATATATATGAGCATGTTCATACTTTGCTTTTATGCCTATTGTTATATCAAAAATTCAATCCATATAATGTCGATTGCCTGAATTGTTGTTTTTGTTTGGAAAATACCATCTGCACCATTAAAAAATCCATCTTCAATATCAATATTTGTGCCACAAATTTTGACAAGCATTCTAGTTTTAACTTGTATTGCTTTCAAGAGTGCAGCAGTTTGGCGAGATTATCAGGGATTGAAATTTTGTTGCTGCATGTATTAAAATGCACGTCGATAGATTGAAAAATAAATGTTTTACCAGCTGCATTTTCAAAAGCTTCTCTATTGTATTTGTTTGTTTGACATATGTAAGGTGTATTTGGTACAAATAAATATGGTATGTAGCAATAACTATTTAACCAATCCAGATTGAGTTTGTTGTGTTGTGTTTTACATAGTCTATTTAACACATCAATAAAATCTATATTTTCTTGATGCATTGTTTGTAGTAGTTTGTAGCATTTGGGTAATGTGTGCCAATAGGATTTTTCAAATAAATTTGTTGTTTTATATTTCATTTCAAATATCCAAGAATCATGTACGGGCCCAACTTGGAATATGTCACCACATGTAATGACATCAAGGCCTCCAAAAACTCATCTGGTTTATGTTTGATTGCACGTAGTCGTTGATCTGCAAATTGGAATGTTCTATGACCAATCAAGGATATTTCATCGAATACTACAAGTTGTAAATCTTGGTATTTAGTTGAAAGTTCTTGTAACGTATTAGAAGACAATGATGTAAGATGTAATATGAAGGGCTGAATGAATTGTAGTACCATGTTTGAACGCTTCTTTTCCCGTATATGCTAATAATAAGGCTTTTGGTGATTCAACACTAGTTGATTTAAACTTGTAGTAATGACGTAGTAAACCTTGTATCAAAGCTAACAAGGTAAATGTTTTACCAATCCTCGCACCATCGGTTAAAAACAAATGGATCTTTTGTTTTGGTTGAGTTTGTTTGCAATACATAATATCTGTGAAAATGAGGTGTTGTTCCGTATTTAATGATCGTATATATTCAAAATATTTATTTTCGTAGAGAATATTATATGTTAGATGTTTGTATGTCTGTTTTTTTTTTTGTTTTTTTGTAGGAATATCAAGGTTGATATTATGACAACATGTGTGTTCATTGTAAATTAATGTGTTCATGTTCAAAGATGATGTGCTCGTTGACGAAAATGTGTTTGGTTGTGAATCACTTATAGATGTATCCAAATCAAGATTGTAATTATAATGAAATGTTTTACGATTTTGTTCTATTATCAAAAAATAATAATTGTAAGCATCTTTGTATGTAGAAAATAGTTCTTGTATTGTGTTCTCTGTATTTGAAAATGGCTTGTATAATAGTAATTGTTCACGATAAATATTCATGGGATCTCTATGTATGTTCTAGTGTACATATCGAATTATTTGTTCGATTTTACATTGACGAATACCGGAAGCAGTTTCACGATATTGAGAAATGCATGTTGCTAAACACATGTCGTTATATTCAGAAGGGCGTTCTATGTATTTTTCGATTTGTGTTTTGTAACGTATGTCTGTAGAATCTAATCGTGATAATTGTAAATCCCGTTATGTTTTTAAAACAAACGCACGTTTGTGTTCAGGATTTGTATTGATAAAAGTAAATGTTCTTGTTGAAGCATGTAATAGTAGTGATAAATCAATGAAAGTTGCTTGTTGTGCACTCATTTGTTGGGTATTTAAAAAAGTATTAGCATATTAGTTACTTTCGGGTCACGTCCAGTATGACGTGGCATAACTAATAGCTTATTTCATTGGAGTATCGTGTATCCAAGACTAGGAGCATACTGTATCCTATGTACTGGTCATGGACATAACATTCTTCCCTCCTTAAACTATTTCTATCCTTAGAAACTGAAATTCGGGAAATTCTTCTTTATGCTATCAACTCTCTCCCACGAATCATCATCCTCAGTACGACCCTTCCACTGAATTAAGCACTCAGAAATAGAACAATTTCTCAATTGTTTATCTCTGGTTCTGAGCACTTTCTCAGGTTCCAAAGGTACACTAAGCGACAAATCTTCCAAATGGGATAAATCCTCATCCAATCCAACTGTATCACCATCATGTAAAATTAGTTTCAAACGACTTACATGAAACACTGGGTGTGCAGTCGATTTTCCTTGAAGATCGAGTTCGTACGCCAAAGAACCAATTCTACGTACAATCTTGAAAGGTCCATAATAACGGGTAGACAGCTTACAATGCTTCCCTGTACGTAACGTCTTAGAATCTTTTTGAAATCCTAAGATATACCCAGTCATCAACTTTAAAATCTCTTGGAGATCTCTTAAGATCGATATAGTGTTTAGCTCTAGCCTGAGCACTACGGATACTATCCTTAGCCACTTGCAACATTCCTTGCATATCATGCAAAAAATCAACAACCTTCTAGATCTTAATAGACTTCGTCTCAACATTTACTGGAGATCTAGGTTGAAAACCGTACATAAGCATAAAAGGATTGTAACCTAAAACAAAATGTTTTCTACTATTATATGCAAACTCAACCAGTGGGAGATAATCTTCCCAATGGGGTTGCCTGTGAGAAACATACGTCCTCAGTATATTATGACTCGACATATGGCTTGAGCTTTGGCCAATAAAATTCTCTCTTAACCAAGTCCAGAGTCATGTGTATACTGAGATGTCCTGCACAGGGTATGTCATGACATTCAAACAAAATCTTTTGTTTGAGCTCATCATCACCAGGATTCCATTCCGAAATAGTAATCCATCTCAAATGGTGAATTGTTCCACAATCTTCTTATCTTTCTTAGTTAGTTGAGTCCCTTGTGTTTCTGACTCAACACTATCCACATTTCTTCCAGTCTGAACAATGTTCCAAATGTGACCAAAATGGGAATCTGATTCATATTATCCTCTCAGCGAAAGATATAGATTCGTAGAGTGACAACTCGTTCAATTCACCGATCTGACTAAGAGCATCTGCAACTTGATTAGAGCTGTCTCTTATGTAATGGATTTCATGATCGGATTCTTGCATCAATTCAGCCCATCGAGCTTTTCTCCCCCAAAGATCATGTTGATTACAAAAATACTTAAGAGATTGGTGATCCGTATACACTACAAACTTACTACTATACAAGTATTGTCTCTAGGTTCTAAGTGCATGGATTACAGCAAACAATTTCTTTTCTTGCGTAGTATAACGGAACTGAGGACCAGTGAATTTTTTGCTTTCGAACGCTAGCGGCCTATCCATTTGTAATAGAACTGCTCCAACTGCAGCATCACTTGCGTCCGTTCTCACGACGTAAGGTAAATCTGGATTTGCAATTTGTAACATGAGAGCTGAAACAATCATTGTTTTAAGTTTCTCAAAACACTGATTCAATTCCTCGTTCCAAACAATAGGCGGACTAGGTTGATTCCTCTTTTTCTTTACTTGCCTCACAGTTTTCGGAATTGGCCACTCAATCACAATCTTGATTTTATCCTCGTCAATCTTGATCCCATTTACTATGATCTTATGACCGAGATAAAGCAACTCTTGCTTAAAGAATTCACACTTGGACTCTTTAGCGTAGAGTAACTCCTGACGAAGCTTCATCAAGACGAAAGTGTTCTACGTGTTCCACCAAGGATTTACTGTAAACGATAATGTCATCTAAGAATACTACCACAAACTTCTCCAACTATGGATGAAATAAATCATTCATCATTTGCTGGAACGTTGTTGGAGCATTCGTTAATCCAAATGGCAACACTAGAAATTCATAATGACCAAATCTAGAACAAAATCATGTCTTTTGGACATCTTCTGACTTAATTCTTATTTGATGGTACCCTGTCCTGAGATCTATCTTGGTGAAATACCGTGCTCCACCCAAGCGATCTACAAGGTCATCCATCTTGGGTAATGGATATTTATTCTTTATAGTCACTTTATTAAGGCCCTTGTAATCCACACACATTCAAAAACCTCCATCTTTTTTCGCTTTAAGAAGAACAAGAGCACCCCATGGTGATTTACTAGGTTGTATATGTCTCATCCTCAGATAGTTTTCTATTTGATTTGAAATCTCTGTCTCCTCTTTTTGAGAAAACCTATATGGTTGTTTAGAGACAGGTTGACTTCCTGGAATTAATTCAATCATGTGGTCTACTGACCTAGATGGTGGTAAACCATAAGGTAATTCAGATGGAAAAACATCCCTAAATTCATTTATGAATATGTTCTTTCACTGTCTGTTCATGATCTAAATTTACTGAGTTAAGAATCGCTAAGAATTCACAACCATTTAGATTCATTTCAGGAACATCCACAACTGGAATAGCATAAATTGAAAAAAATTCATACTCGGAATAATCCAATGCTTCCATTTTATTAACTGTAGAAATTTGATCCAACAACGGACGTACAAAATTACTGCCAAATAATGTAACTACCTTATCACCCTCCTTGAAAATGAGAACATGCTTCTCAAAATCATTTAACAGAGAAGGCGATTTACTGAATAACCATTCATAACCTAAAATTAAATCAGTACGAGCTAGGTCTAAAACATAAAAATTACCTAATTCTGTGTGTCCTTGCAGCAAAATTGGGAGCTTCAAGACTTTTATGTTCCAAGTCTCCAAATCTGCTCTTGAAGCTAGATAAAGTTTGTATCTATGATTGTTGGCTTCAATTTCCAAGCTGAGTTTCTGCACAAGACAAGAATTTATAAAATTATGGGTTGAACCACTGTCCAATAAAATACTCACTTCTTGGTCTTTAATTGTGCCAATTAAATGGAGAAGTTTATTAGGCAAGAAAGAAGTAGTACTAAAAGAACATTCACACTCACAATCAATCAGGTTAATTTCCAAAGTCTTACCATTGCCTCCTGGGATTTCAATCATGTGAACAGACCCTTTCTCCCTTTCTGGACAAAATTTCATCACATGTCCAGGCTTCTTACAGACAAAACATAAGTTCTCTCTTTTAGCCTTTTTCCGAGACATAGATTTTTTGAATCTCTTTCTCTTCGGCTTCTTGGGTTCCGATGTTGCTTGATCTAATTCATCAAAAAAAATTTGCTTGGTCTGGACCGTGCTTCTTACCCTTCTTGGCTTTCAAAGTGGTTGGAATTTGCGCAAATTGCTTCCTGGATGCCACCACTGTGGAATCATATGCTTTCGCTATCCGAAACACATCCTCGAGGCTTTGAAGCACATTTCGTCTGCATTCGTTTTGATAGTCGACTGGCAAACCTAGGACAAAGTACCATAATGCCAACTTCGCATCGAATGATGGAACCTTATTCCATAGGTCCATGAATTCCTGGATATAAGAATCTAAATTCTTTGTACCCATCTTGCAGTTCACGAACTTTAGGTAGTAGTCCACGTAATCAGCTACTACAAAAGCTTTTTTGAAAACTTCCGCAAACGCATCCCATGTAGTTGGCTTCACCGATAAATCTCGCCACCACGATGATGCTTTGTCGCGTAAGAACATCACGACACTTTCAATTTTCTTCTCATCAGAAACACCGTGCAGATTGAAGTAACTATTCCACTTGGCCAGCCAGTCCTTGGTGACCTCAGGTTTCTTCTCCTTCTTCTCTCCCGAATAAATCTCCGGTTGAAAACCGAGATTGGGTGAAGACATCAATTTGACCATTTTCAATGTTTGTTTGATTTTTTATGACAATATGTGAACGTTTTTAACCAAATCACATTTTAAATAACTGGCTTTTTTTTTTTATAAGAACATAAGCAATCTTTTATTTAAACAACTAATATTTTACATATTTAATGTTTTAAAATCACAAGTATCAATTATTAAAAAAAAAACTGTTACGCAATATTCTTGCAAAGCAACAAGTATTTTCAAACGTGTTTAAAATTTATATGTCATTGAATTTTACATACTCGTTTGTAACGCACGGTAACACAAAGCCATGCGTTCAAAGTAATGATCCCCCGAATTTTCTAAACATTCATGCTCAATTTCTAAGAATTTTTGTTGCACCATTAGTTCAAATAATACACGTCCTTCAATTGGTAAATCTCAGATTTTTGTGTATAACAATATATCTACTCCATCTGTTAAAAGTATATTTGGATTAAACCAATCTTGTATTTTTGGACGACATCCCTTGGGTAACTTGCATGGAATAAGAAAATCAGTACAGAATTCGGCAAGTCGAATAGCTGGATCTAAACAGTGCATGGCTTTGTCAACAAAGACTTGTAAATTTGGCATTGTCTCTTTAAACATCATAAAATTTCTTGGAATAACAGGCCAACAAAATAACAAACTGCTATAACTAGAACTGGGTCACCATATTTGGAATGTTTCCTCTAGTACTGGCTGTTGTAAAGGTGGAACATCAATGTTCTCACATAACATGTACAGTTTATGTTCAATGGTTGACAATTCTCTTTTCAAAATAGAAATATCAGCTTGTAGTACAATCTTTTGTCTTTCGAGTTCATCGACAGCACACAAACAAGATTCAACAAGTGCGACTAGAGAATATTGTACATGGGAATCCATACAAGTCGATATCACATGTCCATCAATACCTTGATAATAAGTTGGGCCAGGATTGCATCATTCAAATAAAATAATTAATATAAAATAGACATAAAATGACCTTGTTTTCTAATTTAATAATTTTAGCTAAATAATTTAAACTTGTACAAGGTCTTTTATTGAAATAGACATACATGTTTTGCTTTTGGCATGTTTGGTATTCAAGTTAACTAAGAATGTATTCGGTAGTTTCCACGAATATGTCAATCTTCTGGTAATGCCTTCTCAAAGGAAGAAGATTTGTGGTTTATTGATTCGGGAGTTTCAAAGCACATGACACCTAGGCGAGACTGGCTATCTAATTTTAAAAAATTAGATGATGGGTCAAATGTGAAGTTGGGGGACAACTACACATATGATATAAAGGGAGTTGGGAAGGTACAAGTACAACTATCTTCAAGGATGATTGGAAATATAAATAATGTGCTTTATGTACCAAGAATCAAGAAGAACTTGCTCTCAGTATCAGCTTTTGCAAAGCAACACATGGTGGTGCAGTTTGATGAACAGAGATGTCTCATCAAGAAGCAAAGTGATGAAGTAATAGCTGAGAGCATACTTGTAGGGCGGTTGTATAAACTTGAAGCTCAGGTGATGGATCATCATGCAAGTGTTGCAGATACTGAATCATTTAGTAAGTTATGGCACGAGAGGTATAGACATCTCAATTCCAAAGGTCTACAAGTCTTAAGGTAATTTAACATGGTTATAGGTCTATCTCAAGTAATTTCTGATCACAAGGTTTGTGAGGTTGTGTCTTAGACAAGCATCATATAAAGGAATTTTTGTCTAGTACATTCAGCGGAGGAGCAAGTCACTATATGGTGTCTGTAGATGACTATTCTAGAAAGACGTGGATATATCTTCTGAATAATAAAGGTGAGCTTTTAAATATTTCACATGGTTTAAGATACAGGTGGAGAATGAAACAAATAGACAATAAGAGGAAGTTTACCGTGGGTCGAAAGCCAGATGTAAGTCATTTGAAAGTGTTTGAAACTATTGCTTATTCTCGCATACCTAAGGATTCTAGGAGCAAATTGGATTCTAAGGCGACCAAGTGTTTATTTCTTAGTTATGATATGACTTGAAGGGTAAAAAAATAATCATAAGTATAGATGTAATATTTGATGAGGAGGCAACTCATAAAGATGTAGAGATATATTTTGATAAAGATCAAGATGGTGGAATTCCTATATTATGTGACGAGTTATTATAGAAACCTGAATCGATATATGTATCGCCTACACCAATTCAAGATCCTAAAGTGTCTTTGGTTGAGATAGGAAAGAGGAAGGAAATGTCAAGTATATGAGATACTTATTCACCTCCTACTTCACCAAGCAAGAAGCATCCTACATCAGAAACTAGAAGATTGCCCAGATGGTACTATGAAACTATCAAGGATGGTGTTATTATGGAACAAGGATAATCCAGTACACAAGGGACTAGAAGATCAACTAGACTTGAAAAGCAACATGAAGATCAGGGTCGACAGGAGGATCGACAAGAGGATCATCATAAAGATGGGGATGTACACTTAGCTTACATGGCTACAATATTGAAAACCAAGGATCCATATACTTTCAGGGGAAGTGGAGCCTACGGAAAAACAAGTTACAGATATCTTTACCAAAGGTCTTAGCAAATTCAGAAGTTTAGAGAACTTCTAGGAGTAACAGATAACAAAGTAAATATTAAGGAGAAGTGTTAGAAATTAATGTCTATTTGACACCCTTTAATGATAGTTTGGCCATGCCCGTGTGCTATTTTTAGGGGCCATTCTATTTATAATAAATTTGTTTCTAATACTTATGCATGTAGGTGGGCGCACTATAAATAGAGTAGGATCTATTTAGTACGAACTTCATTTTTAGTTCTCACCAGATATAGGTAGTATTATTAGTAAATAACTTTTTGCTATTTTGCCATTTACTTTAGGCTCATTAGTTTTTATCAATCGTCAGAGAAACTATATAAGAAGTTTGGTGCCCCACCTCAATTATTCAATTCAATTCAATGAGCTAGAGCATTTGCTCAATTCTCCTATGATCTATTTTCTCTCTGTGTTTGATTTTGTGTGAATGCTAGTAGGACTAGAATCTCCATCTAGAATTTGTATTTCAAATTTTGACATGGTATATGGTATTTAGCAGCACACATGAAATACGTAAAAGGTAATAGAGTAATTTAAGTGAAACTTTTGCATTGATCAGGTATTTATAACAAGAAAGAAGACCATATGCCAGTAGGTTGTTTGTTCTAGGAATTATAATATAATTTCTGTGATATTTGGTCATTTTATTAAATTGGTTATATTGCTTGTTATTTAGATAGTTATGAAATCACCTAATTCAATTCAAGCATGTAGTATCTAGATTTTAGCTATGGTTCTATACAATGCTCAACGATTATACATTATAAAGAAAACATGCAATAGACAACTAAAATTCTTGGAACAAATAAATAACGAAAAAGAACTGAGATTTATTAACGTGTGATATGTACTTAAATTACATAATTTGCACAGTCATTATTTATTTAAAAACAAAACTCAAATGTGCTAGTCGTAGTTGTATTTGAACTTTTGAACATAACATATATTTCTATAGAATTAGCTCCATGTCAGTTCATTGATAATTACTGACATATTGTCCACTGTCCAAAGTAGACCTTCCATGAACCTCTCTAGTTGCGAGTAATTCTTGTAGTCCACGGTAATTTTCTCGTTCCATATCTAGGAACGATTTTGGTAGCTGGAATATGCGATCAATTCATTCAGCTTTGATTTTTATGTTATGTATACCGTCTAGACCAATGATAGTACAGTTCATCACTGGAATTTGCTCCAATTGTGTCATTTTCATACAGCGGAAACAAAATGGAAAATCAGTCCGGAATGAATATTGATCTTGTTTGCATACCATACAAACATATTCAAAAAAACGGTGCATTTAATCCGGTTTTGTGAAGTCGTCCTACTATCTGCATAGTCGTATATAATATTACAATCAAATACCCACATGGATATGTATCAGTGTACATGTATATGTACACACATATACATTTCAATGTACATATAGATGGTACGTTGTACCTAGTAAAGCTTTGTGCCGCTCTCGTTCAATGTGTTCTTCAAGTTCAAACTCTTATGTTGAAAACAAGTACATGTATATATTTTAATTAAAAAAAATTTGTAATTTAGTCAAAAACATATAGATGATATGATTATAAAATTATATCTACCGTCATTATAGTGATGTTTCTCTGTTTGGGCTCCTTGTTCATTGAACTCGTCTGAATCGTCGGTTCGTTCCATTTGTGTTAGGCCTGCAATAGCGAGTCTTGTTTATAGTACCTCGTTTATAATACCCCTTTGATATGGAAAGAACAAGCTACAAATGTTCTTTATTATTTTACGTATTTAAGATGATGGGTTTTTTTTACGACACATGAAAACCATTATTGATATTGTGATTGCCAAGATCTACAAGAACAAGATACTAAACAAATTCATGGAATTGTACAAGAAAACGAATGAATGAACAAAAACAATTCAACCAATCATGAACTATTAAAATATATTGTATTCATACGGAAACTAATTATATTTCGTAATAAGATATTGTTTTATTCAACGTTTTGAAATTATTAGTTGTATTTTTTTTAATTGATTATTATATTATCTGAATAGGTTTCAAAATCAACATATTTAAATAATAAGAATATATATATATATTGTGTCTACTTTTTTAAACTACTATATCATTTGAATGGTTTTCAAAATTAACATATTTAAGTAATAAAAACATACATATGATGATTGAATTTTCCCCCCCGTAATGTTACACATATGGTAGCCATATACACCATACACGACTTTAACGTTACGTGAACAAACTTCCAAGATGTCACTATACAACGGTTGGAATTGAAGACCATACTTTGTACACATGTAGCAATTTTACCCGAACACAGTACCGCGATTGATACTAAATTTTCTATGATCAAGTTTACACAATATTTGGATTATAAAAAAAATTATATTAAATTATTGATAACACGAATGAAATACATCCAACATAACATGATTTCAAAAAATAACTAATAACACGTAGAACTGGTAGATATATATCAACTGAATGTTTTCCACAATATTTGCAATATACAATAAATATTACATATTAGTAACTAATACGGAAATTTATTTCTACGTGTATCATATATTGTTCGAGTATCTAAACAAATCACATATTATTTTTATCAATGACTAAGTAATGCATATACTATTACATCTACGAAGTAGGTTCTTTATTTTTTGGTACTTAATTATTTAGATTAAAATATAATTTTTATGTATCTGTAACTATTTCAACAAAATAGATTGAAATATAGAATACCAGGCAACAAAATATAAATAACCATGTACTAGTTTATCATATATACTATTTTGTAAAAAAAAAATTAACGTTTAGTAATACAAATTATTATTATTTTTATTTACAATTGTAGTATGTCACTAAGTTCGAATATACGAAACTAAGATAGGAAATGAGTAAACTATGTACATTTGTTAGATTTTCCACCAACATATAACAAACAAAGCAAAATTAAATAAAATCCTATACTTAACTGCGTAATAATATTTATGAACAAATTAGTTGTACTGGTGCGAGTAGTCGTAACACAATTCACTAACCAATATACAAAATATTACAAATGCAAAAAGTTTTCAACTCATATAAAAATGCTCATGGTTAATAAACTACTAACAATTACATATATTTGTGCATGTACGAGGAGGTATGATCGTACATGAACTTAATAACATGACACGAAAAAATCAGTCGAAGGAAAACTATTAAACATGATAGGTTGCATTTCTTAATCAATTACAAAGACCAAGACAAAATTTAAGATAATCAAACGAAACATCAAATAGAAAAAATACTTATTATTAACTAATTGTCCATTTCTATGTATACATAAAAACGTCTATTTACTTACTATGATATTGAGACAACAAAGTCACACATTTAAACAAACCATATATTACTAATTTTACATCAGTAACTAACTATTGCATGTATTATTACATGTGTTCCTTTATACAAAATTTTATTTTCTTGTTTGGTACCTGATTATTTGAATTGAAATAAAATTGGTTTCTATCTATCACCAGATTTCACAGTATTGGACTCAATTTGTTTTACAAATGATCAATAAGAGTGATTGGAAGCTTGGAATCTTGATCTATATCAAAACTAGCCTCCAAATCTAGCTTCTACTTGACAATTTCTATATATCCAAGCAAGAACAACAAAAAATAATGATCCAAAGACTTCACACATGTGAAGTACAACCATTGTATGGCTTGCTAACAACAAACAAGTTTACTTATCAGATCCTAAGCATTCATCCACAAAGAACTTGCTTAAGAGAGTGAAAACACCAAGATTGCTCCCAAATCAATGTTTTTCTTTATTAGACTCCAAATGGATCTCACATGAATGATATACAAAATCTTCATAATCTCTCTCTAAATCATATCCAACACGTGTGAGACAGCTCATAGTGCTTATCCATATCCACTTTGGCTAAGATTCCACTAATTTGCCACATCATCATTGGTGGCTAGTGTTGACCTTCTAGATTCCTACAATCTAGGAGATAACTCGGAGACCACTCCTACCCATGTGATATAGCATTTTCTACCACTAGAATGGTGCCAAGTGGCATAATACTACTAAACTAATTTTTGGCCAATTTAACCACTAGTTTTCAAATTAAATGAGATGTACAACCTATATGATCTATCTAAATGACTTAGGCATAGATTTCACACATGGTGACAGGCTCCATGTGAAGGATTTCAGATCATTATGATTCAATCAACTTGAAAGATCTTTGATTAGAAAGAGAAATACACTACCAATCTCACCAATGTAGAAAAATCAGCATCTACACACAAAATGAGATGCAAACACTAATAGAACTTGATCAAACTTGAATGATATGATAAACTGTGAGAAATTGGCAAAAATCTAGCTTGGTATTTTTTATGATAGAAGTTTGTAAGTGAATCTCACATGTGTGGAGGATGTTCCCACGTGTGGAGAATTGTAAAGTAAATCAAAATGTTTGATATAGGGGTCTCATAGAATTTCATAGTCAAGCATCTAGGTGTAGGATGTTGATAGGGTCAAATTTGGCATAGATGGCAAATTATCCATTACCACTTGTAATGCCACTATTGAGCCAAAATAGAGCCAAACTTGTGCCAATTAGAGTGTAGACAAGTGTCATGCTTTTGTTTGATGAAGCTTAAGAGGTCCAATAGGATTTAGAGGTGGAACCTTGTGAGGTCCAATAGAAAATTGAGGTGTGCTTGAATATAGTCCAATAGAATTTAGAGGTGCATGGATCAATGGTCCAATAGGATTAAGAGGTGGCAAAGTGTGATCCAATCATAGTTAAGCATAGTGGTAGCTCATGAATCTATTAGTATCATTGTACTCCTCCTTTTGGATCTAATTGATTTTGAGATTGAGTGGATTTTGAGTGTCATTGAATTTCTACCTTTCTCTCTCTACCCGAGAGCTCATGATGGTTTTTCTCTCTCTACCCGAGGAGAGCAGCTTGTTTTTACTTAGAATACTTTTGGAACACTTCCCACATGTGTGAGTGAGAGTTGGAAGTGTTTGAATGCATGTAGTAGTGTGGTTTTGCCATAGAATCAAAGATAGATCTTGAATCTCAATCTAGTCTTGATCTTGGTGCACCTACACACCTTAGGAGATCACAAGTACATGTAGTGGACAATCCACACGTGTGAAATTCAACATAAACTACTGTTGTTGTCCATACAAAACTAGCAAGCTACTGTCATTCACACGTGTGAAACTGAAAATAGCATTTATGAATCATTCTACATATAAAATTGCATGCAATCACCAATATAGTGCACCAATGGATAGTAGAACCCAAGAGAACCATGTATAAGCATGAAATGAGATAGAGAAGAGAGAAGATCCCTCTCTCCATGAGTTACATCCATTTATAACAGGTCCAAACCCTATTTGGCCACTTGGCTTTCCCTCCGAAATGCTAACCCTACTATTTTTGGGTCTAGATTCAATGTACCCAACTATTCAAATTTGAATCTCCTAAAACTCGCCTCCAAACTTTCCCACACTTTCAAAAAGTGTTTATTCAGATGAAATTTAGACTAATGAAATTTTAAAATTTATTCTCTAAGTCTAAAACAAGTTTTGGCCTCAATATGCCAAATATGAAAATATTGCAAAATGATCAAACTAGTTGAATCTTTCACACTCCCTCTTCAACTAGTTTTAGCATAGACTTTGATAACACTCCAAGTGATGTCCTATGCTTCATGAACAAGTCTTTTCCCAAAGGTTTGGTGAAGATATCAGCTACACATTCCCTTGAAGACACATGTTGAAGCTCCACCTCCTTTGCAAAGACTTGCTCCCTCACAAAGTGATATTGCACCTCAATATGCTTGCTCCTAGCATAGTAATAGAACTTTGATCCATCATAAGAATGATCTTTTTCCTAAGAATAGATCTCCTTTAAATGATCATGTAATGATCAAAATAGAAACAACCATACTTGATATAGAGAATAGTGTCCACTTGAAATGCTTCACTATTTCTTACATCAATTTTACATGTCAAGAAGTAACTAGTACATGAAGAATCAAATAGAATGTAAATGAGATGATTCCACCATGATTCCAACTTTGAACTCTTTGAAAAAAATACAGAAAACAAACAATAAATGTGAGTGTTCAACATTTGCTTGCATGTTTCCTCCTTCTTTGTCCTTTGTTGCCATGTATCCACCATGATACTCCATGAATGAGCCTCCATCTCCATCTTGCCATAAGATACCATCATACCTTGATGACTTGACCATGAATGAGTGACATAATGAGTCTCCAATAGCTTCATTTCGATCAGCAAAACTAGCCAAGAATGCTAGTACAAATCCAACATCAAAATACTGCTCACCAATGTAGCTAGTTTTACCATATCTTGACAATTTGCACACATCCACATGAAAATGCTCAAACATGAGATAGAACAAGTAAAGTAGAATTGAAAAACACTTCCTTGCTGTTCCTTTGACCTTACTTGAGTCTTCAGTAAGCTGCAAAAATAGATCCAAAACATCTTTGCCAATTACCGCTCCTTTGATGCTCTTGACTAGCTCCAAATTGCCAACTTCCCTTGTGACTAGTTGAAGCCCTTTGAGATCAATCTCTTGATCTTCAACTTGACCATCAAAGTCATTGGAAAAACTTTGTTTTCTAGATCCATTACTTGATTTTACAGCAAGATAACATCCATCTACTTGCATAGCTCCATGTACACAAGAAGATCCTCCAAAAGATGTTCCACTCTTCATAAGAGTTTGATACTCAAGATCGATTGCTTGGATCCACTCTTTTTCTTTCCTTGCTTGATCTACACTTGTAGGATCATCCAAAGAGGTTAGGAAAGCAACATAATTTCCAGAAACTACTTGCTTACCCTTTTGATCATATGTGAATCTTGAAGGTACTTGTCTTTCTCTTGATGTTCTCCTTGGCTTTTGACTTGATGAAGGTCCATCATTTTAACAAGTGAAAAGGAGAAAGTCCTCCAAATCCAAGGTAGAGCCTCCAAATGTCCTCCAAGCAACCTGCAAACTCCAAGATGTTTTTCCAACTCCAAGCTAGGATGCCTCCACTTGCAAGTAAGGATCTGCAAGCCTCCAAGGATCTCTCCTCCACCTGTGTCCATACTCTTAAACACAAAGGAAGATAACAAGCTGGCCTCAAGTATTCACCACCCAACCATAGCTAGATCCAAGCTCCAAGCAAGACCTATCTAGCACTCCCTTGCTAACCATAAACAGATCACAAGCATATCACAACAAACCATAGTTTACTCAAGATCCAAACCCTACTCATGTCCCATACCATAAGTGTCATGCCCATGACTGGTCTCAGGTAGCATGTCCACGCTAGGGACCGGTAGACCAACAACCCGTAAGTTAATTGTGACTATAAGGGAATTGGGGCCCTTATGTGTACATGGTCATAATTAATGGTTGTAGGCCTAAACACATGGTGGTGGAGCTGGTATGGGTCTATCAGTGAGTCATTAGGGAACTGGATGATGTGGCCCAGATAGGCTGCAGAAGTGTCCAATGAGGTGTCACAATGCACTACTAGTGGTGCATGGGCCTTGGAGGGTATAAGTATACCTGCTGGGCTCTCACTAGTGTATGCTTGATTTGTGATGAGTAGTTACATGCTGTTGGTGTGACTCCTCTTCCCATGACTCTGATTGATCCATAGCTTGGGGGCTAGATCCGTACGACCTAATTTTGGTTGGGTTGGTTTAACCTTCACCGGTTCCCATGTGTTGTTGCTTTGTATGGTATGCTTAGACTAGAATCCTGTTGTGAGGACTTTATATTGGTATCAGAGCTAGTCTAAGCAGAATTTACTATCGAAAGTGCTGAGTGGAAATCTCGACGTTTTCTCAAGAATCCGATGGAGTAAGCAACAAACGGTGGAATTGTGGGATTTTCTTCCCGTTGGAAATATTTTCGAATTGCAATCGATTGTGTGGTAAGTGCACTACCAGGCTCACAATTGGTTCATTTTTGTGCTTTTCGAATTGATTTCTTAAAAGGAATTCCGTATCAATTCTGTTGTTGCCGATTACTCTGTGGTTAGCATTTTTGTTAAAGCAACAAGTTACTTTATTGGTTGGCTGGATTTTTTCCTACAGTTTCTTGTTCTTCTCAAAAAGTGGTTATTGTATTTTGAATGCTATCTATTGCTTTTTTGGAAGCCGGTTTGGTTTTAAATTGGTGGAAATAGGCTGGTATAGAAGCAAAAATACTCTAATCTGTTGGCTGTTGAGTGTTGGTGATGATTGATAGGTCTGCATGGCTGCTTACTATGGAATCACAGGCTTATGCTTCATTTTCCAACAAACTAACGGTTTGTTTGTAGGGTTAGGAGCCTCTAAAGCCATTATTTGGGAATGGTTTGGTTCAAGTACAAGTGCTATATGATAAAATAGTCATTGTAACATGCAAAAGTCACTTTCTGTGGAAATTTTGGCAACATAACCTCTCTTTTTTAGGCACAGTTAAGGCAAAACCCTGCAAATCTTGTTTTGAAACCTTGATTATGCTTAAAACTAGCAAATGAAAGCTATAGCAATCTGTAAAACGCTGTGAAGGCAAAGTATATGCAAAGAAACAACAGATGATTGTGCCTTTGTGCTTCCTGCATCAAAGAAATGGATAACTAAAAAAAAAACCACAAGAACGTGTTGGAAAACTCGTTGACAGCCGTCCTCCAAAGTGCTTGGATACCTGCATGTTTAACCTACTGTATGAGGCGTGATGGAGGGCACTTTCACGCCTCATCCTCCACCTAAAAGCTCTCTCTCTCTCTCTCTCTCTCTCTCTCTCTCTCTCTCTCTCTCTCTCTCTCTCTCTCTCTCTCTCTCTCTCTCTCTCTCTCTCTCTCTCTCTCTCTCTCTCTCTCTCTCTCTCTCGGGTTGGCGCTCTCTGGAATCGGGCGTGGGTGGGCCGTGAGGAAAAGGCCCGATTGGCCCGACGATGAGAGTACGAGTAGTGTAGAAGTGGAGAAGGGGTAGGTGGCCCCCCAAACTCAAGTTCTTTTTTGGCTAAAAAAAACATGGTGTTTGCATGTTAAGGGGTAGGTGAGACAATAGAGAAAAAAGTGGGATTGTAAGTTTTCCTTGAGTTTTTTGAGGGTTTTTGAACTTGTGAATTTCTTGCTCGAAATGGGGTTGTCAGTTTTTGAGAACTGATGTTTAAATTTTGCAGTATCATTTGAGTTAACAAGTTGATAGTAGATTTACGGTGCATTGACATGATAATTCCAGTTTTTATTGGGTAAACGATCCATTTGGAGATTCATTGGTATAATGGATAAATAAAAGCACGTATGGTCTGTAAATTGGTTTTTTTGTAGACATTGCTTGGTTCATTAACTATTATACCCATAATGAATGCGTTAATTGAACGCAATTATTTTTTAATTTTCAGTTGGCAAGCAAATGGATACCGATGAAATTTTGGAGGGCACCGTGCTACCGAGATTCACCCGACATCACCAGGAAGTGATGGGAGAAATACAGAGATTCAACCGGCCTCACCCGGCAATGATGACACCCTAGACTCAGAAAAACTGTTGCAAACCTTAGGCAAGGCAGTTTTAGAACTTCATCAGAGCAATAAACAACGGGATAAACAAATGCAAAATCTATTTAATCAACTACAAGCTATTAACTCTAACAACTTGGGCTACCAACCGAAAATATTTTCTGGCGATAAAAAGTTTAAACGTTTGGAAGTTGTTGAAGACTAGATAAACCGTTGGACAAGCTATTTTAGCTTGCACAACGTCCCAGAAGATAAACAAATATCATCGGTTCTATTGTTTCTGGAAGGTAAAGCCTCTTCTTGGTGGAGGGAACTTTCCACGAAACTGGTGACTTGGGCTGGATTCTTCGGAAAGCTCTTGTCACGATAGACGATTCCGAGCTGTATATTCGATTTATCAACTGCAAAATGGGCAGCCGAGAACTAGATTGTTATGTCCAAGAGTTCTGGGACTCTTTGGCCAAGGTGCCGCTATTTGATCGTAAGTTAGCACAGTGGCAATTTATTGCCGGACTGCCAGCTGACTATCAAAATGAATGCAAACGAAATATCCTTAACTCACTAGAGGATGCTATCCGTGGGGCGAAAGCCTATGAAAGTACAATTGTTGCATCACGAAAAAGCGTGCACGGCCAAACGGCCCCGAAACCCAAGCAAGAAAAATTTAACAAGCGTAAGAAGCAGTTTTTTGACGAACTGGAAGCAAAAGCGTACCAACAGTCAAAGAAGAAGAATAATAAGAAGAAATTGGTGGTGAAAGACAAAGCACGGTTGGCGGCACTTAAACAGAATCTGTCTTTCCTCTGCAATAAACCCGAGCACCATGCCAAACACTGTCCCGAATGGAAAGCAAAGTTGTCAAATTTCATGACTGTGGATTTACCGGCAGGTAAATTGGAAGTCAATTTGCTGAATAATTGTGACTGTACTTTTAACTTTAGTGCACTCTCTTTCAAGCCTAATGAATTGTTTCGTGTGAGAGGCAATATTTTAGGAAAAGACGTGAATGTGCTATTTGATTCAGGTAGTACTCACAATTTTTTGAATGCTCAACTTGTGCAGAAGCTCCGAGTGCCCACCATGGCCAGTGATCATCGTTACGTGGTCCATCTTGCCTCAGGGTCGGACATTGAGATTTGGGATGTCAAAGTCTCGAACTTAGAGCTTCAGATGCCGGACTATGTTGAGCCGTTGGATTTCCATGTCATGAATCTAGACCGGACTGATGTAATTTTGGGCTATGAATGGTTTTTTGGCAAGTCAGACTCTTTAGAGATAGATTTTAAAAATCATTCTATGGTATTTAAAGATAAGTTTGATCAGATTGTCTCTATTTTTGGAGAGACCGATGTACTTCCCATGCTTTCAATTATGCATGATGAAGCACTGCTAACGGGTTAGACTAAAGGATGAAGGGATGTAAAGTGATGCATGAAGGGTTGCTAACTGCAAGAAATACGGTAATGACAATATGACTGTCCTAGCTTGTATGGGCCTTTGATGTTTAGAAAAACGTAATTGTTATTTCATATCCACTTGAATTAACAAGCGGTAGCTTTGCCGAAGTATGTAGAACGTGATGATATGCATGTTCAAAGTTTGAATCGTATCATTATAAGCATGCTAGCTATATCACTGGTATCATTGTACGTTAGATGATTTGAAAAAACCGTTTCCCTGTTGAACGGAAGATGAATAGTCAATTGATACTACTCAATTCTCATGTGTTATGAAAAGCAAAGTTGAGCAAGCATGTCATTACTGTATTATATGAAGTTGCTAACTTAAATACTGGGCCCGACCTCTTTGAAACACAAGAGCAGGTAGTCCACCAAATGTGGCCGAAATACGCCGCTTTGGTTAAGTCTCACTAGTCACACCCACTGTTGGAAATGTCTAGCAAAACACCTAGACCTGACGGATGTTAAAATACTGCCGCTCATCAAAAGAGCGATACGTATAACTTGCACCCCACAGACATGGAGCATAGAATCAACAAGCAAATCTTATGTAGGCCCTAAAGAAAAATATATTCATCAAATGAGGACCTATACCTAGTAGTGCAAAACCACTCTAGAGAGCATGGCGCCAAACACATGGGGTTAGAGGCAGTCACTAAGGGTAATACTCTGTAAAGAAAAACCACAGAAAACAAAAATGGACAGTTACATATGAGAAGAGTTGAGTATCAACTCCTGCCATCACTCGACGATGTGTGCCAATTACGATACCACTTCTACACCCCAGAATTTCATCATAACCTACTTCTCGGTGATAGTTTGATTAGGGTTCAGCACTGTGGAGAACATAGTTATCTAGAGGTATACGAGCTTGTGATTGACGGGTATTGGCATCTGACAGATGCTACCTCCACTCGATATGCAGAAATAACACAATCTCTTACACAAACCCCAATCTTTGAACCACCAGTACACTCATCTGTAGCATCTAACAGTGACAACAGAAATTTAGTGAATGATCCTAGACGAGCATGGTTTCAACACCCTGATGTGGTTCTAGGAACTCCCAATGAAAGTCTTGTTAATGATTCTGTTACTAGCCCCCATATGCAAGTAAGGACGATCTAGAAATCAGAGTCTGTACCTAGAAACCAAGTGAAGATAGCAGCCTCTCCCTGCAATTATACTTGAAACTCTCATTGATTGAGGAGTACGGGGTGACTAGGACGACCCCTAGGATTGGAAGCGGTAATTGACTCTAGTCATTCGCGTAAGGGCAATGTGGGCCCTTTCCCTCGCTGGGGCTTCTGGCGGGACCAATCCCCTGTCGGAAAAATCCCTAACATTGATTAATCTTTTTCATTCTATTTTGTTTTTATTTGACAAGCACAAAACAAATGTCTACAATGCATCAGAAAAAGCGTTTGTTGAGTGCTTTTGAAATGATGTCAGTTGGTATTTCTCTTTACTTGACAAATGTTGTCGACAAATGTCGAGTTGCACGACATTGTCGTAAGAGAAATGCCTCTAATGTTGTGTCCTTCTCGGCCGTGACCAGAAAGCTTCGATTTACAAACGTCTTATCATTGTCCATTGTAAACGGGCGTCGCACATATTCTTTTACTTTGTCTTCAAATTACAATGATAATACCATCCAAATGAAAGATAGTTTATAAGTTAACAAGTTTAAAATTAGATAACATAAAAAAGACAAATATATCATACAATTTAATATTTGATGTAAAGAATGTTAATTAAACATCCCATTATTTTAAATTGTGGGCATTGTTTTTGTAAAAATTTCAGATTTTAGTTAATTTTTAATTGTTTTTATATTTTAATGTTGTTTCAAAATATAATAAAATTTTTATACCTTCCCACATTGAATATCTTCTTAGATATTGGAGTATTTAAAGCCTTGGGTATTTGCCCAGTATCCAAGTCAATCTAGAGTTTAGAAATATTTATAATGCAATCACATCCACTTCTAGAAAAGCGATCATTCACTAGAAATCGTATGCTTTAATCTAGCACCTATGCTCTCACAAGAACATACATAAGCATAATGGAGTTGTACTTAAAGGTGTGATATCTTATAGTTAGACAAGCAACCTCTGTAACCTATATCTATGAAATTTGGTTAATATTTTATTGAAAAACTACATACAAAATTCAAAATCATGTAAGAGCAAAGGGTGTTTTCACATTCGCTTGTTTGGCAAGTGCAACAACAATGGCACTTGAGCTTTGGATCTTGGAGTTGTAAGGTGAGATTCCCATTTCCCACTTAGGCATAAGAACCCCATTTTAAACTCAAGCATCGATCTCCTTTTACTTTGTCGACAAGTGAATGTCTCAATGTTTGGTCTCCTGTTTGAATGATTGACTCACTGTATTCAAAATCATAGCTTGTAATTGGTCCATTTAAGTGAAGTGATTATTACCCACTCGACCCCGAACGAAAGGAACAATGTCATAGACTTTAAAACAAGGGTGAGTTGCTTTATGCGGCAAATGAGTTTTGTCACCTCATGTGTGCGAGAGACCCTTAGTTAGAAGGGCAGAGTGAGGTGTGAAATGGCCCTAAAATACCCCATTGCCAATTTCAAGAATTGGCCTTAACAAATGAAAGAGGTTTTTGGTTTTTTCTTGACTTTTATGGGAGGCTTTTGCATTCTGCATCATGCAAGACACGGCAAAATACAAAACATAGCGCGGATGGATGGATGATGCACGAAAGTGCTGGGGCCATCTGTTGAGCCTTTCGTTTTTTGCTAGTAATAAACACTTGCCTTCACTCTTTACTAATTAGGCAAGGTGAGATGGATTTTCTTTGTCAGAGGAGGCAATTTTCTTTGCGATGAGATGGAAGTTATGGTTTATCAGATGATCTTAACCTATTTTTGACGTTTTTGCAAGATGCGGTTTGTGTTTAGAACTTCACAAGTTGCTGTACTGCCATATAAAGTAGATAGATTAGATGGAGGCTCTTGCGCACTATTTTGTGATTGCATACCTACTCTAAATCCGCATCACATCAGCTATGGTGGTTGTTTGGGATCTGTTATCGGTTCGGCACAACGATATGTAAAAAGCCTAAAGTGAGAAGGATCAAGAGTTTTGGTATGTCACTCCAGGCATGGCACAGGCGTGGGAACGTTCTTCTTGTATGTGGAGCGATTGTTGTAGGAGGTTATGTTTCTTACAGTGTCTACAGATCTCAATATGTTTCCAGGAAAACGAAACAAATTTCTGATTTCTTGAAAAGTTTGTCATATCTCTTTGAGGTTTTGGCAGAAGGTGCTGATTCTGCAGCACTTGTTTATGGAGATTTGAAAGCTTTCCTGCATTCTGAGGAAGATGAACTTCCTCGCAGTTTGAAACAAGCCTTGAAAATTATGGGGTGTCGAGAATTTCAAGAAGGCATCATATCGTTATCACAGAGTGTGATACCTGTTATGGTGGGGAGCCTACAGGCTTGTAAGAGAGAGGCAAGTATTTATAAGATTCCTACAAGAAAAGAACGAGTAACGGATAGAGTTCTTTATATTGAAAAAGCAACAAACAATGGAAATTCCAGTTTAGAGAACACGGGTCAGCACAATAAGCCTGACGGTGTTGATCTTCATGACCTTATCCCTAGCGAGGAATTGCAATCTGAAAACTCATATTTTAGTCAGAAGAGATTTAGTTTTAAAGCACGCTCATTTAAAAGAAAATTATCAGATTATGGAACGGAGAGGTACGGCCGGTCGTTTGCAGGCAATAGGGCCGTTCAGAGAGGTCTACTTGAAAGATTGATCGATAAGTTTTCTAGCGAGCCTGGAATGGGCTTTGCATCTGCAGTGGTAGGTTGTGTTGCTCGGAATATTGTTTTATCAGGTTATGAAGTAATGCAAAGGTCGAAGAAAGCCGACCACGAGAGGGACTTTACCACTGAAGGATCAGAATGGGAGCTTAGGGCTCTTGCTCCAGATGTTTGTGAAGTCCAGCAGCAGTGTGAAGGAAAGCAATATGTTTCCCAGGGGAGGAATGGCTTCAAAGGTAAAACAGCTTCCGACAAGCATTTGCCGAAGGAAAATTCCGGCAGTGGTTTAACGAGATTGGAAAGTTTGCTGGATTTTGCCTCCGACAGCAGAGGCAAATCCTTGATTGCAAAATGTATAAAGGTATTTGTTGCAACAGCGGTGTCCGTTTATCTAGATAAGACAAAGGATGTAAATGTATATGAAGATTTTGTTGCCGGCCTCACCAAGCCATCCCATAAAGTTCCCGCAAAAGAGTTGCTTAGGTCTGTATGCAGTGGTGCCGTGGAGACGCTGGTGAGGACCTCACATGAGGTCCTTTCTAGGCAAACAGGACCTGATAGCAACCAATTAGATCTCCATCAGCATGAGCATGCAAAGCAAGACGAAAAGATTTTCTCAGAGGATCCAAGAAAAGATGCCCTTGAAGTGGTGGAAACCAGTGTGGGCACCAAGGAAGGTGATTCAATGAGACGTTATAAGAGCACCACGTTGGTTCACGAGAAAGATGACTCCAGTACTAAAAGTATCACTTTGCCAAGTGAAGTTTGTGATAGTATGCTGATTTCTGAAAACACCTTGAGGAGAACTCTTTCAGCTCGCGATAGTTCACACTTCAGGATAAATGAAGATGGTAAAGAAAAATTGCTTGGCCCCCAACCCCATCAACACCCAAGAACGACAGTGACTAAGCAGCGTCAAGGTTCAAATGGTGGGCCCATTAACCTGATAGATGGGTTGTCAAAGGCCCTGGCTGTTCCAAGTAATCGAAAGCTTGTAATAGATGTGGCAGGAGCCATCGCTTCAGAAGCAGTGAGGTCTTTCTTTGACGTGATATTGAGTATTTTCAAGCCTGTTTTTGGAGGCGAGGCTGGAAGGCAAGAACACGCAAGAATATTAAGTTTCCAAGAAGTATCTTATCTAGGTTTAGACAAGGTTAGGCACATCACCAAGATTCTAATAGCAAACTCTCTTGTACTTTCGACATTGTGGCTAGCAGTTATCATGCATATCTTCACTACCGGTTTCCTGGAGCCCGTTTGATTTTGAGCCTGGAGGAGTCAATTGCTTTGAAAAAGTATGTTTGACATGGCTGCCATTCCTTTGACAGTGGACGTAGGGTGTACAACTCTTATGCCCTTTGCAAGTGCTGATTTTCAAATTCTATCTTTCTTCTGTGATCAGAAAACGTCTTTCCTGCAGATTTTTCTGCAGGGTTGGGAACTATTTGTGCTTGAGTTCCAATTCTAGCATCCATCTTTTATTATCCGTCTTAGTTGCTCTGTTTATGAAAGTGGGCTTGTATACTGATCGAATTACGTAACACAGTGCTTTTGCGCCTTGTGCAAGTAATTATTTCTCTATTTGGATCTTACTCCTGTGATTAGAACCTCTCGTCTGTGAATCCTTTGTACAACAATGGAGGAACCATGTGTAATTAAATTCGAAGGCTAACAACCTCCATCTTCTATCATCCCTGTGTATGCATATATGTCTTGGTTGCAATTTTGATGCTTTGTTGATTAAGATAAGCTTGTGATGCTCATTAAATCAGGTGGATATTCAAGAATAAGGACATGAAGGTGTGACAAGGCAACCAAACCCAGATGAAGCATGTCACAATTATTGGCTTTGCCACTTCCGTTTGATGTACGCGCAGTTGTGCATTAGTCTCTTTAGATTATTAGCAACAGTAGAATCTGCTCTGTCAGAGGATTACTTAACACAATTAAGTTCCAAAACCAACCAAACTCACAAAAACAATGTGATTTAGATCGTAAATCAAATCACATCCTTCAGTGACCGATGATCAATTTTTCAAGACAGTATTACAGCATTAAATTGTAGCTTTTGGAGTTTCTACATTCGAAAAGCATGTTCACGCATTTCCTAGTGATGGCTGATCTGCTCAAAATAGAACAAGCTCATGACAGAAGTTCCTAACTAATAATGTGCCCTACCTCTTGATGACATATGGACCAACTTGACAACGAGTAGTATTAAGTCTGTGGGTGTTGGAATAGATCTCTTAATGTAAATAATAAGATCCTAGTTACACATCCATTTTACTAGCCAATTATTTGACACCAAAAATTGAGCTAATTTAAAGACATCTGAAAAACAATTCAATCAATATCTTGACACGAAATTTTGATTATGGTAGTTAAATTATGATAAAATAGTACTAGTTGAATGGTGATTGTCTTTCAAGTGGACTATCAATCAATAGGCCCTAGAATTTGCCATTAAAGAAAATTATAATTTTTGGCCTTGCCTTGAAAAGGCAACACTATGGAAAGAAGTCTATGTTAAAGGATACGTTGCGATTTAAACTTCTAAGGCATGAACCTTGGTTGAGAGCTAAACTAACATGCATCTATTCCCATTAAAAAATTCTTACGAAGGCATGCAAACAATGCATGGCTTGTTGATGATTGCACTTCAGTGATCAGTACTTGAGAGTATGAGTTTGAATCTACTTAATTTACTAGAGTCGTCCTATAGTAGATAGCCATCGTTGTAAATAGTAAATCTATGTACAAGTAGGTGGACTGTCAACATTGTCCTTATGATTGCGACGTGGGTTGGAATCGATTGACAGTACATGAATTCGTGTATCAAACTGATTTGATTTAGCCCCCGAGCCATCCCATGTGAATGCTTGAGGAGAAGAGAGCAACTGGTAACCTGAACCTAAGTTGTTGACGGGAGAATCCCTACCCCAATATATAGAGCCCGTTGCTTATCTCGAATGGTGCATTTCCATTAGATCTGTTCACTTGGTTGTTATGTGCGAACTCAAGGATATCCAAGTAGCTGACCCAATCAGATTGGTCCCAAGCGACATAATTTCGTAGATATTTCAATTTGCCGATTAACTCGCTCTGTTTGTCCATCTGTCTGAGGGTGATAAGAAGTGCTGAAATTCAATCCGGTTCCTTACACCACGTGAAATAAACATGTCCAAGAGTTTCCCACGAACTTGGTGTCTCGATATGAAATAATCGTTCTAGGCAGGCCATGGTATTTGAAGACATATTTGAAAAATAACTTGCCACTTCTTCGGTTGTCACTGAACTTTTAGTTGGTACAAGATGAGCTTGTTTTGAAAATCAATCAACCACCACGTAAATTGAATCAAAACCTTGACGACGTGGTAGTTGTACATTAAAATCCATGCTCTTCCCAAGGGTATGCTTGTACTGGTAATGGCTGGAGTAGTCCCTTTGGGGCTAGCGGTTCCACCTTTACTTGTTGACATGTAGAACATGTTTGTACGTATGATTCAGTATATGCCCACATATCTTGCCAATAGAAGCGACAAGACATGTTTAGTTATTTTGAGACTTGTGCAGTATTTTGAGACTTGATTGAGTGATACGAGAGTATGAACTTCGTCCATCAATGTTATGTATCTTAGTTTATTTTCATGCTTTGTTAGAATTAAATTTCTTCTTATTTGTGAATCTTGGTTTATGTTGCCTTGATAGTGTTCTTGATGTTATTATTCATTCATTGGATTGATTATAATTTTTAACCATAGTTGCTTTAGGCTATTCTTCTTTTCTGTACTCTTTGCCTACAGTTTTTTTTATGATCGTTTATCTTCTCTTTTTGATCTTTATTCTAAGACTCGTGCAATCTTTTGAGGGATTGACTTGATTGAGTGGTAAGAGAGTATGAACGTTGTTAATGGACAATAGAATTTTTGATTTGTGAATCTTACTTCATGATATGTAACTTATTATTCATTCATTGGATGATTATATGTTTAAACAGAATATTCCTCTTCTCTACTTTTGATCTTTATTTTTGCACATTAAAATTAATAATAGCCTAACAAATAATAATATATTACACATTATCTATTATAATTAAAATAATAATGTTCAGGACCCTGTTTTTTGAAATTTTCCTTCATACCCCACGGGCAGCCCTGACTCTACCCAACAAAATCCCCATTTTTCAAACTTTTAATCCTCTCCTTTGCCCACCGCCCAAAACCCTACCCTGCCCCGCCCAAAATGCATGCCCGCTCGCAAATTTGCGGGCTCACATCGTTAGTTATAATATATAATAACATATTAAATATTAATATGATATATAATAATGTAATATCTAATAATATAATAATTAACTATTTTTTCCAAAGGAATAACTAACCGGAATTTCAAATTTAAATTATCTATTGCAATTTTGTGAATCGAATTGTTGAAGCTACATGAAATTTCAAATTGCAATGCTATTATTTATCAATCAAATAGTACATTCTATATAAATCTTGAAATTTTTTTCTTCATTGTCTATGTCACCCACTAATGCCAAGTTTGCTTGTGCACTTTCGATTACTTTGGAAGGAATTTTCAGTCTTTAACAAATCTGGATGTCGACGTGGCCTCCAACTCCATACTATTACTGATATTGGCTCCCAATGTTGTGGATCATAAAAATTGCTTCTCCATTGCTTTGTCCAACAATCCTTGTATCTTTCTACAATAGAAATATTACCTCTAACTATTGGAGCCCAATATTGGACTAATACTTTCATATAGTTTGGTGAATCTTTGTCTTGATCAACATCAGAAAGTGTATCAGCTAACCAAATTGGATGGACATTCTTCATTCGGTCGCACTAGCACAAATTGGTCTTTTTGTACATCCATGTGAGGCTTGAAAGAAACTTTTGGCTTCCCTTTGGCTGGTTCGCAGTACTGTTCATCATCATCATCTTCTGCTTCCACACCATGTCGATCTTGCCTATCATCATGCATCCAATTAGTTTTTGGCCAAAAACCATCCATCAATTGTGTGTTGTTTGTGACACTGACATTCTCAAGCACATTTGTAATGTCATCCCAATATTTAATAATAGGGGAAATGAAATTTTTGAATGATGGGTTGACATTTTTACTCTCTATAGACCTTCTCCAAAAACCAAGGTACTTATTTAAACCATCCATGATGATATTTTGAGCCTTGAGAGTCTGCAGAAGTGGTATTGCAAGTGGATCTCCTTTTGGCAGCATAGGATGACCGTCAGTTACTTGCTTCCATAGTCGTATACCTTCTTGTGGTTTCCATGTCTTCACTGTTGGATTCATCATATATTGCATGATAGGAATGCCATCTTTAACAAAAAAACGAAACTGTAGAGGTTTCTTGTGGCCAACCAATGCATCTGTCCCATCACATATGTACCCTTCAATAAAACTTTTGAAGTTTGGTATCTCTTGCATCAAGTATGGCACCGGAGAAAAGCACAAGCTCTCAATGAAGGCATCCATCAGGTGGCAAAACGAGAACACGCAATTTGAACGAAGCCTTTCTGAAAGCCTACTGAACATTGCATCAACATCCTCATGTGTGTGGCCAACCATTAAGAATCCAAGATGCACAATCTCAAATATGCCCCTTGCTGTGAGAAGGGAGAGAAATGCAAAACATATCGATTTTTATTTTTAGAACCACAGTTGTCAAGTTGCAAGAACAAGACTCTTGGTAGGGCATTAAAACTACCATTTTGTGCTTGATTAAGGCATTGCACATTCATTGTTGCATTATCAATTTGTAGTGGAGAAGTTCCTGGAACTTCAAGTAGAGAAGAACCCTCTACATGTGTTATTACATTACTATTTTCGACTGAAGAAAATTCTTTACACTCATGTGTACACTAACATTTCCAGTATCTTTGTTTTTGTTCTTTTGCAACTTTTGATAAATATCATATGCATCCCTTGAAAGTAGGCTACCAAAAATGGCTTGTTCTACCACTTTGGTTGATGCCAACTTCATTTGTATTGAAGTACAAATGTCACATTTTGAAAATGAGCTAGATTTGCAAAGTGACACTTGCTTAAAGACAGTTCTCCAGAGTCTACTAAGTGTAGAGTGTGAAATGCTTTTGTATCCTAAGCTTGACAATGTGATGTTGACTTCACACAAAATATCTTGTTGCTTATAAACTCCTGCCAAAACGAGTTGATTGTCCCTATCGCCCTCAAATGTTGTTCTGCTCCTATGAGGCATAATCTCTGCATTGTTGTCCACATAGTTTTGGATAATTGCTTTGGCCATATCCACGTGTTCCCATGCTCGTCGTATTATTCCTATGTTTCGATGTATTGCTTTCCTAGTCCCTTGCTCATAGGAAGCTTTGTACCTGTGAAATGAAGCCTTTGATATTCCATGTATTGTGTACCATGCTTTTTCACATATAGTTCCCCCACAAAATAACATAGTTATACCTCTTTGTTTTCCTTCCTTGTTCTGTGAGACTTGAAGCATATCATATACATATGTAACCCTGTCAGACGAGTTTTGTCCTCAATATTGTTGTCGAGCTTCTTCAATCTTTTTCCTCTCCACATGTTGGCAACAATTCTTATCACAACAATCAACAACTGAAACTGCACGAATGCTTTCAGACATCAAGAGATGTGGAATCTTTGACGAGTTTGAGTTACTCTCATTTTTTGATGTCTTTCTATGGACCATTCTATACTTTCTTTCCTTGCAACTTGTGTAGATTTTGTAGTATCAATTTTCATAGTTGATAACATATCTTGTTCGTGTTAAGTAAAAAATGATGTCATCCTCCTGTTGATGGTCAATAAGCTTACTGCCATCCTCCAGTGTCACTTGTGTGATTGGCCATTTTAGAAGTTGAATATGAATATTTTCCACTGCATTAACTTCATGAGCCACATTATCATTTTGATATATCAGGTTTCCATAAATTTTAGAGATGGTGATACCAACATGATCATTTCCCAGCTCCTTATAATCAATTGCCTCATGGGGGTATGCCAATAAGATGTATCCCTCAACAACAACCTGTGTGTGATCAAAAGACCAAAGAAAAACCTTTCGATTCACCCAATCTTCACGTGTTTTGCTTGTATTTATGACAAGTTGCCCTTGATCCATATGCTTCTTACAAACACTATTTATGTCCCACAAGACAAAAGATCCAATTGTCTGCTCTAACAATGAAGGTTACAAACTGCAGTAGGCTCATTAGAGTGGATAGATCCCTCTCCAACAACTTTACCACCAATACTCAAGGTCACAATGTCTCTTTTTTGTAGCCCCATCATTTCTGAAATGAAGACAATACACAATTTTTAGAACAAGACAAAAAAAAAACATCTTTAAGAAATAATTAGACAAAAAATACATAAGAAATATTGAAATTGGTTATTAGAAGGTCTAGAAGAGAAAACAAGAAATATGAACTTGATCCTTTGAACTGCAATATTATGAAATTCATAACCTAGTTCATGGGCTTTGCCTATGAAAAAGTGGAATGAATTTCAAAAGACTACCCATTTTCATGAATTGTCGATTGACAAAATGAAGTGGAGATGAATAGAATATTAAAATATAATATTAATATTTCATCTCTTATAGACAAGTTCATGAAGGTAGACGAAAGCAAGGAACATGACTCGACACTTGGTATGTAAGTGTTTTGTGAAGTCTTAGCAAACTATTTATGTCTATTTCACTCACTCTTGATGAAGCAAAAATAATAGCATGGACAAGGTTATAAATAGATTAAATCCTCGACTTGGCCTACCATACACGACATAAATCCCAACAAAGGGAGTCGTAAGATAATAGAATATAAAAAATAATTTTGGAATTAAGAAGAGTGAACAAGATTGAGGTAAAAAAAAAAATTAAAACTATGCTCCCGAGAAGTCACCCATTAGTAGGCTAGTTATCTCCACTTCATTCATTCATTCTTGACGGACGTAGTCCGTCGACATGGAGAGAAGAAAGGACAAGGAATCATCAACATAGGTTTAGCTGCTAGTTGTCAACCTGTGCAAATGTGCCATATTGAACGTATTTGCAAAACATTCATACTTAACTTTCAACTTAAAAACCTTATTTTAATTTTAGCTTTCAAATGACCTGTGTATATGAATGATACATGTATATGTATATGACCTGTGTATTAATCCCAAAAAGATTAACCTTATTTTAAATACATTTTTTATGTATTATTATAAGACGGTGAGTGAAAGGCAACTAAAAATTGTACCTTGTATTCAAAAGGTAAATTAATTTTTTAATGTATTATAGAAGTCACATAAAAGTGAAAATCAGAACAAGCCTTTCAATTCCAAATGTGGGTGTGCATGTCAAATTCCAAGCCTTGCGCACAAGGTGTCAAATAACTAAAAAAGAATGCCATGCAAAAAGAAGCTAACAAGAAAATGAATAGAAAAAGAAGACATCAAGTGGGACAAGAGCTTAGTAGAGTAGTTACATGTACATCATTCATTCTTGAAATACGTTGTCCGTTAACATAGAGAGAAGAAAGGAGAAGGAATAGCACGAGATAACCTCAAGTGGGGAAGGGGCCTCAGTAGGATAGTTATCTCTGCTTCATTCAATTTTGACAGATGTTGTCTGTCGACATATTGAGAAGAAATGAGATAGAAAGAGAAGGAATCCTCACATGCAAAGAAGTGGATGTATGCATTAATGTATCCACTAGTGTTATCATATTTTTTTCATACCATTAGGCTTGAGGGTTATAATTATCTTTGAGGTAAGGTTATGTGGCCACTGTAACAAGGATAATATGAAATATACTATGAATTTTTTAAAGACATAAAAGGTAAAAGGCACATGAAGTTCTATTTGAGCACTATCTTAATATATAAAAAACCAAAACTATGTTACACACAAGCCACCCATCCTAGTTTTGTGCTAGGAAACACATGCTTAATCTTTTAGTTTCCAAAAAACTAATAAGCACCGAAAGCCTTTCTAGGATATAAGACTTTAAATCTAGGAGAAAGTGGGCTTTTTTTTTTTTTTTTGTTTTGGGTCCACCCCTACCGCTCCCTTGTTTTGCAAATAATAAAACCAAAAACCTACGTGCCCCCCACAACCTTGGGCCCCAAAAATCCATGCACAACACCCAGAAGAAACCTACGAGCCACAAGCCACACACCATTCAAAAAGAAGCTTCAAAGCCCATTCAAATAGACCATCAAACAAGAAAAAAAAAACCACTAAAACGTTCAAAAATCCCCGAAAAAAAAAAACCTAAGCAAAAAAGCCCAAAAACTCCATAACCCATTCAAGAAGCCCATGCAAAAAGCCCCGTTCAAACGCCGAAAAACCCGTTAAAAAAAAAAACCCGTTCTAAAATCTCAAAAAAAAAACCCTTAACAAAAAAAAAAACATTCAAAAACCATTCAAAAGCTGAAAAAAAACAAAACAAAAACTCAAACAAAACAACCCCGTCATACCCTAACCTAAAGTCTCTTTCTTCATCTTCTACGTAGACTTCCGCCGCCCACCTCCTCCTTCCACAACGCGTTCAAGGAACTTCTGGATTGTCGCCCACCTCCTCCTTCTCGAACGCGTTCAGGGAGCTTCTGGATCACGCTCCTGCCTGCTCGAACTCGGTCCCGGATCGCGCCTTCAGGCTTGCTTTGTGCCCAGCCTCTTCCTCCTCCTCCAACGCATTCAGGGAGCTTCTGGATCACGCTCCTGCCTGCTCAAACTCGGTCCCGGATCGTGCCTTTAGGATTGCTTTGTGCCCAGCCTCTTCCTCCTTCGACATCGCGCTCGACTTGCTGTCGGCCTGCGCTTCTGTCTACTAGAACTAATTGCTGGATCGCACATGCTGGCCTGCATTGCCCAAGGGTTCATCCTGCGTTGTGGCCACAGATTTGCTAGTCGTCCTACTGTTCTCCTGAATCGCGCCCTGTTGGATTGCGTTGCCTACAGATTCGCTATCCATTGTTTCGCTCATCACTCATCCTGCGCTCGCACCATCATTCCCATTGCAAGTATGTTGCTCATCCTTCAACGTCTCTCTACAGGTTCTTTTTTATACAAATCTTTTTCCAAATGCACACTTTGCATAACCCCTTTTCTAATGTACAGTTCTAATATGCACAAAAACAGCAAATGCAGATCGGAGTGGCCTAACACGGATGCTAAAGACTCGTTCTCTACAAACCAATGCACTTTGTTCAGCATGCACCAGGGGCTACAAAATAGATTCTACAAACATTCTGTTTAAATACCATGCAACACACAACCTAAATAAATCTCATTCTATTTGAATAGCATGCAACGCACAACTTAAATAGATCTCATTCTATCAGATTGAATCCATCTCAACAAAATAAACAAAGAAAGACTTACATACCTTGGTCTTCCAAAGAGCTCAACTTGTTGTCTAGCACGTCGCTTCCATCCTTCCCATTACATGTATGTTGCTCCATCCTTCTTCTTACTCTCTTACTTTGTGGGGTACCTTCTAATAGGATTCTCACAAAACCCTACAATAAATAAAGCATAAAAAGCTAGCTACAAAGCTGAAAGTTGTGGATTTTGGTGGAAGGATTAGACACTAAAACCTAAATTTAAAGTGAGGAGAGGGCATATCAATAAAGTGCTTATGAGGAGTTTCAAACTGAACTAGAAAATTTGAACTGAGAAATTTTGGCGAGAATTCAATTTGTGGGGAAATTTGAATTAAACAATTTAAATTTCATATTAAGTTCTTATTTAATGGAGTGGACAATTAAAAGTCCTCACCACCACACACACGAAGTAAACAATTAAAGGCCCTCACCAAGCACATGGAGCACATGGAGCACATGTAGGTAGCCCATCACCATGCTTCCCTCCTTGACGGACGCCGTCCGTCAAGCACACATGAAGTAGACAAGGCTGTTGCACTAGCCTTCATTATTCACATGGAGCACATGTAGACTGCCCTTCACCATGCTTCTCTCCATCCTCATGACAATCGTTCGTCAAGCACGAATGCAATACACAAGGTATAGAAAATATTTTATGCACTAGACCTCATTAAACACATACATCGCATGTGGGTAGCCCTTCATCATATTTCAATCTACCTTGAAAAATGCAATCCGTGAAGCATGAATGAATTAGACAAGGTTGTACACACTAGCTAGCACATACATTCCATGTGAGCACTCCTACAAGATTCTCTCCTTGATGGACGTTGTCCGTCAAGCAATGAATGAAGTGGACAAGCTGTTGCGCTAGCCCTCACCATGCTTCACCTCTCATTAAGCACCTACATCTCATGTGAGCACTCCTTCTCCATACTTCCCTCCTACTTGACGGTGAAAACCATCTATCAGGCACGCATGAAGTAGACAAGGCAGCTTGACGGACATCGTCCGTCAAGCATGCATGTAGACAAGGTTGTCGTACCATGCTTCACATCTCATTAAGCACATACATTCCATGTGAGCAGTCCTTCTTCTCCATGCTTCCCTCCTATTTGACGGACGTCGTCCGTTAATCATGCATGAAGTAGACAAGGGAATTGCCCTAGCCCTCGCCATGCTTCACCTCTCATTAAGTACATATATCACATGTTAGCACTCCTTCTCCATGCTTCCCTCCTACTTGACAAACAATGTCCGTCAAGCATCCACCAAGTAGACAAGGTTGGTGCACTAGCCCTTGCTAAGCTTCACCAATGCATGCTTCTCTCTACCTTGGCGGACACGTCGTTCATCAAGCATGCATGAAGTAGACAGGGTTGTTGCACTAGCCCCCACCATGCTTCACCTCTCATTAAGCATGTCAGCACTCCTTCTCCATGCTTCCTTCCTACTTGAAGGACATCGTCTGTCAAGCATGCATGAAGTAGACAAGGCTGTTGCACCATGCTTCACCTCTCATTAAGTACATACATCCCGTATAAGCACTTCTTCTTCTCCATGCTTCCCTCCTATTTGACGGATGTCATCCATCAAGCATGCATGAAGTAGACAAGGCGCAGTTGCACTAGCCCTCGCCATGCTTCACCTCTCATTAAGTACATATATCCCTTGTCAACACTCCTTCTTCATGCCTCCCTCCTACTTGACGGACACCGTCCGTCAAGCATGCATGAACTAGACAAGGTTGTTGCACTACCCTTTGCCATGATTCACCAACTCATGCAAGTAGTCCATCACTATGCTTCTCTCTACTTTGACGGACTGGCGATTAGCAAGGTCTTCATCTTAAATTTTCACAAATGATAATTGGACCCATTCAGCTTGTTTGCGATAAGACCGACTCTACTTTGAGAATCCATCTGGAACTTAGTCTGTCGATTGTATCGATGACGCTAAGATGTGGTAATGCCAACAATAGGAAATTAAATCTCTGATCCTGAAAGGTTGAAAAGAACTGAAGAGTATGATATCAATTTGATATCGCAAAAGAAATCAAGTATTAGAGCTTTCGCTCTGATATCATGTTGGAATCAGATAAAGAAGTAGTGAAATCGCTCTAATACCATGTCGGAAAGTGGTGTGCAGAAGATAGGTCTAGCTCGACTATGCCTATCAATTTCAAACAAAGCAATAGTGATAGAAATCATGTTTGAACTTATAGTAACTAACTTTGAAATCGCCAGTACTATGGTGATTACGTAGCCAAACAATTAAGCATAAAAAATTATCAGACAAATAATTAGTCGCGAATTGTTCGTGAATTAGTCACGAAAAAATACAGAAACGCATACATTATGAGACGAAAGCTTAACACAATGAAGGATAGTATTGATTCAGTATGAAAACGTAACAGAAGTAAATGAGTACAATAAGTTGCAAATCGAAGCCGCATACTCTATGCTATCTTTGAGCGGCTAAAATGAAAGTCTGAATTAAGCGCAATGCTGATAAGCAGTGGCGCAATAGCAATCTCTAAAACAACTCTAAGAAGTGAGCTAGAATGCTCAGGAGTATTCAAGCTCGCAGGCTTGCGCGAGAGAGAGCTAAATACTTAAAATGCTTCTTCTGATAATTCTGATGATTATTATTAATTGTATGAATATGAACAACTATTTATACTAAAAAATTAGGTCGTCAAATGTGATCGCAAGTTGGCTGATGATCCGCTAGCATCCATCCGGTCCTTGTCATTGATTGCTAATAAGCGGTGAAATTGGCCGTAAACGTTCTGTCTGCATAAATGAATCAAAACTGTAGCTCTGCAGAAATGAACTAAAACAACCACAGGCGATACTGTCGGGTTTTTTGCGAAAAAGGAGAAAAAGAAAAAAGGTGCCATCTCATTTAGCGTTGTCCCACACTTTGCCAGAGTCATTTTCTTAACGTTTGAGGCTCTTCTGAAAAAGTGAAAAAAATGCGACCTGTGATTTTACACGAGATTTTTGTCAGGCAAAAAATGCGAAAAAGGAGACCCTACATTTTTCAATGGCATTCTTGACAGGCGAAAAAGGAGACATTGTCGTAAACTCCGTGTAATTCTGCAGATTGTGTAAAAACACTTGTAATTTTGCAGACTGTATAAAAACACGGGAAAATCCGCAAAACTAGATAAACAATGGATGAGGATTAAAACCGATTAGTCGATTGATAAGAAGGAGAATAATCCAACAATTTTTGATCCAGGTATCGAAGAAATTTTTGATCCATATATCGAAAAAGATTCCATGATCGAAAATTAGAAAATTGATACAAACTGAAAAAATGAGTCTGCACAGCAGGGAGTAAAAATTCAGCCAAGAAGATCAAATCGACCAAAACAGTCTCCATCCAGATTTATGGACGATGCAGCATGCTACTTCGTGTAGGAACCAAATACAGTTTCAAAGGCAATATTTACACCTAATACTAATCAATGGAAAGCATCGATAGACACAAAATATAATTCTCTAATAGAGAGTCAAACGTGGACAGTCACTGAGCTGCCAAAGGGAAGAAATCCAATTCCAAACAAATGGATATTTAAGGTGAAGTATGATGCTGAAGGAAGGCTGAATTGATACAAAGCCAGGCTCATTGCCAAAGGCTATTTCCACATTTCAGATCTGGATTATTCTGAGACCTTTAACCTAGTCGTCAAACATGTTTCAATCTGACTATTACTTTCCTTTGTAGCCGCAGCAGATCTCGAAATCAAATGGATGTCCAGACCGCTTCCCTCAATGGGACCATTGAAGAGAAAATCTTTATGTCATAGCCAGAAGGATACGAGCTGAGGGGTAAGCAACACCTTGTATGCAAAATCCACAAGGCACTATATGGATTGAAACAGGCCTAGTGTCAAAAAATCAATGCATTTCTTATTGAGAATGGCTTCATTTCAAACTCACCAGACTCGAATGTTTACTTCAAGTCTGTATCAAATTTCATCATCATCATCACTCTCTATGTGGATGATACACTATTATTCAGTAATAGTCTGAGTCTGATGAAAGACACAATATGCATGAGGGCCCAGGAGTACAAAATGACTGATATGGGTCCAGTCCACTTTTGTCTCGGAATCAAAATTTTTCAAATTCGACCCAGCCGTATGATTTTCATCAGCCAACAGAGATATCTCACAAACGTGCTGAAGAAATATGGAATGGCCAACTGCAAGCCGAGCTACTTTCCACTCGACCTTGGACTAAAGCTGTCAAAGGAAAAATCTCCTCAAACTGAGGCAGAAAAGGAGGAGATGAAGCAATATTCATTTCACTCCATCATCAACTCACTGATGTATGCAATGATCTGCTGCACTCAACCCAACATTGCATATTCGATCAGTTCACTCAGCTAGTTCCTATTGAATCCAGGTCTAACCCATTGGAAAGCACTCACAAAAGTACATCCAGGCAACCAAACATCTTAGCATATGTTATGGAGACAACCAACCTACCAACATACATGAAGGATACACAAATGCAAATTGGGCAAAAGATATCGATACCAGAAGGTCTACTTCTAGATTTGTATTTTTATACAATCAAGCCCCAATATCTTGGAACAGTCGAAAGCAGACCTCAGTAGCATTATCATCAACCGAATCAGAGTATATTGCTGCCATGGCTGAGGCACTTGCTAGCAAAAATCGACCTTGCACAGTCACATCCAATGACCATCTTTTGTGACAACCAAATCACCATAGCTCTCTCTCTCTCTCTCTCTCTCTCTCTCTCTCTCTCTCTCTCTCTCTCTCTCTCTCTCTCTCTCTCTCTCTCTCTCTCTCTCTCTCTCTCTCTCTCTCTCTCTCAATTTGAGATTGCATTCTCGAAGCAAGCATATTGAAATCAGATATCACTATTTGAGAGCAAAAGTACAAAGCAAGGAGGTATCCTTAGTCTACTACAGGACAAAATCAATGGCAGCAGATTACTTCACAAAGGCTTTGTCAAAGGAGCACCATCTCAGATTCAACGACATGTTGAATCTAAAAATAAAAAATTTTCAAGATTCACATTAAGGGAGAGTGTTGGAATTCAATGCTTAGCCTCAAATCCATTCAATAAGGAGCATCTTGAAAAATTAAAAACAAAAGGCTCGAATTTTTGAACAGAGGATAAAAAAATTCAAGATCAAATTTTCTAGAATTATTCGATATTGGATCGACTTGAAAAATTCTTTATAATTCGAGTCAGTATTTTTTGAGTCATTGTACATTTTTTGATACTTGTAAATTTCGATACTGTCGGTCTAAAATCCGACCCAACGACTTCACGTTGATAGTCCGCCCACTTTGTACATGCATTAACTGTAAAGAGATGGTTGTAATAACTTCAACAAAAGGTAGTTGTAGATATTTTGTAGGATATCAATCCTAAAATCTTCATCAAAAAATTTCTTCCGATTATTCAAATTTCTGTAACCAAAGTTATCACTCTCAACGACTGTAAGATGAAGTTATCACTTCAAGCATTGTACTCAATATTTGATATTAATCATAGTGCAAATTTTCAGTCCTACTACTATATCGTTTCATTGTGCATTTGTCTGAATCATTCAATTTGAACATTCTGCTATTGTTTGTGGCATTTCCAATCCTACACGCACTCGCTTGAGCTTCCACTGACTAACCTCTTGATTTTCGACACCCTAGTTGTCATGACTGATTCAATTAGCATGGGTCTTACATTCCTATGGCGTGCTTGGTCAATCCACAAAGATTTTGTCCTGTACTGAAAATTGAAAGTTGGGGGAGTAGACATAATTGCATTAGACACAACTCTAGGACTTATCACCACATGAGATCTGGCATTAGAGGTTAATGTTAAAATTGGAAAAAGCTAACTTGATCAAATCTTGTAAATGCCATAATGACTTGTACCTATCATCACTATACATGTGTGGAGCCTATTCCCACATGTGAAATCTATGCCTAATTCATTTAGATAAATCATATAGGTTGTACATCTCATTTAATTTGGAAACTAGTGGTTAAATTGGCCAAAAACTAGTTTAGTAGTATTATGCCACTTGGCACCATTCTAATGGTAGAAAATGCTATATCACATGGGTAGGAGTGGTCTTCCACGTTGAAATGTCAAGCATAAAGTTCAGATCCACTGCATATAGATTTCATTTGAGTCAAATGTCAAATCTCCTAAATTGTAGGAGTTATCTCCTAGATTGTAGGAATCTAGAAGGCCAACACTAGCCACCAATGATGATGTGGCAAATTAGTGGAATCTTAGCCAAAGTGGACATGGATAAGCACTATGAGCTATCTCACACGTGCTGCATATGATTTAGAAAGAGATTATGAAGATTTTGTATATCATCCATGTGAGATCCATTTGGAGGCTAATGATGAGAAACATTGATTTGGGAGCAATCTTGGTGTTTTCACTCCCTTAAGTAGGTTCTTTGTGGATGAATGCTTAGGATATGATAAGCAAACTGTTAGCAGGCTATACTGTGGCTGTACTTCACACGTGTGAAGCCTTTGGATCATTATTTGGTTGTTCTTGCTTGGATATATAGAAACTGTCAAGTAGAAGATAGATTTGGATGTTAGTTTTGATATAGTTCAAGATTTCAAGCTTCCGATCATGCTAAATCTTCTACTAGATCTTCTAAGTCATTAGATCTCATTCATAGTGATGTGCACTCTTTTTCACAAGTATCTAATGGAGGTGCATTAATGTATGTATCTTTTATTGATGATTACTCTAGATACAATTGGATTGAGCTTTTGGATTCCAAAAGTAAGATGTTTGAGTTTTTCAATAAGATCAAGAATGACATGTTCATAATATTGAAAATTGTAAAATTTCAATCTTAGAGACAAGTTGTAAACTTCTTATGAGAATAAGTGAAGCATCCAAAGTGGACACTTATATCCATAAGCAAGTAGTTAGCCAGCCAAATTGAGATGGAAATACTTTTTGATTTCAATATTAGAAAAATCATGCAAAGTTGTGGTGATTTTTGGACTTATGTTTCTAGCATAAGTAATATTGATGATCATAGAAAGTGCACATTGTATGATCATGTTTGTAGTGACATCATGAGACATGGAGGTCTTGGATTTCCATCAAGGAGGAGCATGCACATCAAGAAAGAGAATGCCTCAAGGTCAAGCATCTACATGAAATTTGGAAGGAATCAAATTTGGAGGTGCTAAAATGGTGCAAAGCTCCCAAGTTCATCAAAGAATCAACATCAAGGAGGCACTATCATGGATATGGTGATCTCGGATCTTCATCAAACTCATTGGCTGATCTTCACACCTTTGAACCAGCAAGGATCCATCTTTGAAGACCAATTCAACCCATGGAGTCAAGCTTAAGATCAATCATGCTTTTATCAAGTTAGTTTTGACGAGGAGTGTTAGAATTGGCAAAAGCTAACTTGATCAAATCTTGTAAATACCATAATGACTTGTACCTATCATCATTATACATGTGTGGATCGTGAAAGATTCAACTACTTTGATCATTTTGTCAATATTTTCATATTTGGTATACTAAGGCCAAAACTTGTTTTAGACTTAGAGAATAACTTTTCAAAGTCCATTAGTCTAAATTTCATTTGAATAAACACCTTTTGAAAGTGTGGGAAAGTTTGGAGGCGTCTTAGGAGATTCAAATTTGAATAGTTGGGTACATTGAGTCTAGACCCAAAAATAGTAGGGTTAGCATTTTGGAGGGAAATTCAAGTGGCCAAATAGAGTTTGGACATGTTATAAATGGATGTAACTCGCGGAGAGAGGGATATTCTCTCTTCTATATCTCATTTCATGCTTATACATGGTTATCTTGGATTCTACTATCCATTGGTGCACTATATTGGTGATTGCATGCAATTTTATGTGTAGAATGATTCATAAATGCTATTTTTGATTTCACACGTGTAAATGATAGTAGCTTGCTGGTTTTGTATGGACAGCAATAGTACTTTATCATATCATTCAAGTTCTATTAGTGTTTGCATCTCATTTTGTGTGTAGATGCTGATTTTTCTACATTGGTGAGATTGGTAGTGTATTTCTCTTTCTAACCAAAGATCTTTCAAGCTGATTGGATCATAATGATCTGAAATCCTTCACATGGTATCAGAGCTTGTGTTTCAAGTTATGAAAAAGGAAATCAGGTCTATCAATGATTTGGTGAAGATATCAAGGATTCTACACCAAAATCGAGTTTTTTCCTTTTGTAGATTGGAACTTTTGTAGATGAAAGCCCTATATAGGTCTATAAACTTGATCAATTTTGATTTTTGTATTCACATACTGAATTTGCCCAATTTGGATCAGCCTAAGTGGTGGCTAATAGATTGCATATCAAATGTTCAGCATTTGCATGTAGATTTGGAATAGTCAATTTTTGGTGATTTTGTCAAAATCCTAATTTTGATTGGATCTCTAGATAGTGAGGTTGCTGGACTTAATTTGAGTGTGTTTCAATCTTAGGAAGTGGCAAAAGTCATTAGATTGAGGATAGATCATAGGTTGATCAAGATTTCATGATTCTATGTGTTGTAAGTGCTAGAAGATAATTTGTGAGATAGTTTCAAATCTTGGTGATTTCTTTTGAAAGCATTTGTTGTTGCTCAAAGGAGTGCTTTGTGCATTGAAATAGGTTGAAAAAAAAGATCAGGTCATTGCTGACAACTTCAATTGTCTTATGTCCATGACCAGTACATAGGATACAATATACTCCTAGTCTTGGATACACGATACTCCAATGAAACAAGTTGTTAGTTATGCCACGTCATACTGGATGTGACCCGAAAGTAACCAATATCCTTGTGAGGCCCATAACACACTAAATGGAGTTTAGACAAGGTATGAGACAGTGTATGCATGTGTAGAGTTATCAATAGCAATTCTATGAATAGTTGGTCCATGCATAGGACTCTATTCTAGGTGAATCTATGTATAGAAAATATAGGGCTATGCATGGCTATGTGCCCATGATGCATTAGGCTCTATATAAGAGGTTTAGACTTGCCCTACTACACATCATGGTTTTTGATTCATTGCCAGGCTCTCACTCTATATTCATGCTTCTTGTTCCTTGGCTTGGGGGTGAGGCTTCTAGAGACTGATTGGATGCTTCTACTTGGTTGGGTGGTTTCTCCACAGTGTGTTATCCTCTGTGTTTAAAATTTGTAAGCAAGATCTAAGGAGCTTCCCTTATAGTGGTATCAGAGCAAGGCTTACAAGCTTGGAGAGGTGGTGCTTTTCATTGGAGCTTGGTGGTATTCAACTAGTATTCTCATCCAAGGAGAGGAGCAAGGTTGCAAGTTGGTGGATCTTTCCAAATTCTATTTGCATGTTCCATATCTCTCTCAAATTCACGCATGGAGAATTTGTTGATATGTACAGGCGGAATCATCACAAGATGATCCCCTTAGCCTATACCCATATGGAATGTCAGAAATCACAAGAGTTTTTTTTTTTTTGGCACAATCTAAATTATATCCTTTACATCACAAGTAAAAACAGCCCAATGCCACACACGAAGTGGATTTTTAGAAGATGTAAATGTTCAGAGTAGTGGATCCACAACAAAACCCGCATCCATTAAAGTTCGTCTCTCCTTCTCTAATTGGGACAAATTCATATGAGCCAAAAAATTTCCAAGAACAAGGAACAGGGGTTTGCTCTTGATTTCTGACATAACCAATTAACAACTGTGTCAATCTTAGCATGCAAATATGAAATCGCATTTTTTAAGAATTCATGAGCATTATATCTTATTTGAAAGTTGAAACATTTAAGCTCACAATATTCTTGAAAGCAGTATAAAATTGCTTCAAGGCCTCCTTGGAACTGGACTAAGGATAGTCCTTCAGCACTTGTTCCCAAGAGGAGCAGTTTAGCCTAATCATCATTTGCTCCTGCATCTTCATATATGTCTTATGCCTGCAATCCAAAGATGAACTCAAATAAACAAGATTGTTAAAATAAACAAATCAAACAAAATAAAAAAAATTAAAATCATGCTATAAAATAAATCAGACGATTATACCAAAAATCGATACCGTGTATTGATCTGAGGTATCAAGTGTAATGCAAATATGAGCAAATGATACTAGGTATCAATTTGCTGTATCATTGAGATAGATAATAAGTGAGATTGATATATATCTACTACTCAAACTCGTTTGCCATTTACTCCAATGATAAATCCAGGGACTTCACACGAGTAAATTTTTCATCTTTGATTTCTTGCATAGACCGCCAATAGGTAATTTTCATATCACTAGGAAGAGCTTTAATGGACACATATGTTGTCTAATCCTTCTTTGCATAGCGCAATTGAGGGTCCATCTTTCATTTTTGCTTGACTTTGCCTCTTGATCTCGCAATTCTCCCACAACGTAACAATTTCATCCTACAGATCCCAGATAGCACATGTTCTAAGGCAAGCTGGAATAATTGCTCATACTTTCTGAAAGCCTCAGAGGCTTTCATCTCATCAAAGACCAATCCAGTTTTCTTACAGCACTGGATTCTCAGCTTTGGGCTTACACGATCATGAGTTTTCAAAAAATGAAGATATTCATTATGAAAAAACCCGATCCTCTGTACAAAGGACATTCCAAACAATAAATCTTTGGGAAATCTCTCTCTATGCTACTTTCCCAAAATGCAACCCTCACAAATTTTTCCTTCAAAAGAGATATCAAGCAATCCAACAACTAGATTACCTCTTTTAAGGATTTGCAAGCTTTGAGCACTGATATGACCAAACCTTTGATGCCAAAGATCACTTCGACTATCAACAGTGCTTACCATAGCTTGAGTAAAAGATCTTGCATTCAATTTGTAGAGTCGATTCCCGTTGACTCTAGCTCTTGTGGCAATCACTTTGTAGTAGTTCTTGATGTCTTTGACAAGACATTTGTCACTGTCAAACTCAACCTTGAGTTGTTGATCAGCCATCATCCCAACAGATAGTAGATTGTTAGCTAAGCCATGTACATATTGCACATTGCTTATATGTTTTATCTTCCCGTTGGCTAACTTCACTGGTACCACTCCAACTCCTTTAACAGATAGCAATTTGCCATCAACTTGTCCAACTTCATCACCATTGTCAGTTTTCTTGAGTTTAGAAAACCACTCTTTCCTTGAAGTCATGTGCTTGGATGCACCACTATCAATGTGCCAAGTATCCTTGCTTCATCACTTGTCATTAATGCTGTAATGAACAATTTTGAACTCTCACTTGTGTCATCTTCATATTGATCATCATCGTATTGATGTTGATCAATATAATTGTCTTCATAATAATAGTCATCAAATTGAGGTTGATCAGCATAATTTCCCGCTTGCCATTTGTCTTTTCTTTGTTCCATCTCCTTCTGTTTCTTGAAGCATTCATGCTCCCAGTGACCAAGTTTGTTGCAGTACCTACGATTTCCAGGTTTATTTTGTCTTGAATAGCCACGTCCTTGACCTCAGTCTTGATTCCAATTATCTCGATTTGGACTATCATTGACTTGCTCATGAAATTGTTGAAATGATCCTCGGCTTGAGTTTCCTCCTCTCGATTGATACTTTCCACGGCCAAATCTTCCACCTCGTCCTCTAACTGCAAGAGCTTGATCATAGCTCCTGTTACGATGATTCAAGTTCTCTTGGCGTTGCTCTTCTTGCAAAAGCAATCCACCTAGTTCTTCATAGGTTGAAAGATTTTCTCTTGTGGCTATACTCATCACAAACATCTGATGTGACTCTCTCAGACTATTCAATGTCAATTGCACGATCTCACGATCTTGTACTCGCTCTCCAACTGCTGCTAATTGATAACAGATCTCTTTGATCTTTAGTATGTGATCGGCAATAGTTGCACATTCATCCATCCGCAATGTATGCAACTTTGTCTTTAAAAATAGTATTCGAGATGTATTTGTCATTTCAAACAATGTCTTCAATGTATCCCACGTTTCTTTTGGTCCTTCTGAATCTGAAATATAGGGAATAATTGCATCTCTAACTGATAAGTTGATGACATTTTGGGCTTTCCATCTTCTCCTATCGAATGCCCGCTGATCTTCTTCAATCACTGGCCTTGTCTCTTCACCTGTCACGATCTCCCATAGCTCTTTTTCCATCAAAATCTTCTTCAGTTTGAATTTTCATACTGCATAGTTGCCAGCACCTTCCAATTTGCTTGACTCATTAAGAACACTCTTGCTTAGAGTTGCCATTACTGAATAGATGAGTCTGGATCACAAAATTTATTCACACCACAAAACTGTAAATTTTTGGTTGTACACCTGATATCGGTATGACGCGCGGATGCATGACTGTTCGAGATTCTCTCTACCTCTGGCGCGTCGCTCCGATATTGGTACTGATATGTGATATCGGTATGATGCGCGGATGTACGACTGCTCTTGGTTTTCTTTACCTCTAGCGCATCGATCCGATATTGGTACGGATATGCTAAATCTGTATGACGCGCGGATGTACGACTGCTCAAGATTTTTCCTACCTCTGGCGCGTCGATCCAATATTGGTACGGAAAAGATTAAAAGTAGAGGGAATATAAGAACTTTCAGAGAGAATATTCTAGATTTCCCACTTCGGCGCGGCGACTACGCCGCCTCCTTTTTGCAAACATTTCAAAATTTGTGATCGTTCAAAAGACAGAAATCAGTAATGTGAAAAGTATGAAGCCTTCTAACTCTGAATGGTAGTACTAGACACTATCTAGTGTGATTTGCGTTACTCCAACAAGACAAATGAGATATTTCTTGGCAAACCTCTCACACAAATAGCACTTTCCACAATAACTAGGAAGTATTGTAAAAATCTCCCCCACTCAACATAATTTCAATCTATCTGATGCTGCCCTGGCCTTTCTGATGCCTCTGGGACTGTGCTTTTGTTTCCAATTGATGATTCTGAGCTCCAATCCTACAAAATACACCAAAGAAGAATTTCTTCCAGCCGTTTTTGTCTCTCCAATCTTTCACCTCCCATGAAGGACTTTCTCACTTCGTTGCGGAGCTTGTGACAAGCTGTATCCACTGATCATGCATGCAGGACTATCGTTGCTCTGATACCATGTCAAGAATTAGATATGCAACATCAAGCATTCACCATAAGCAATCATCACAAGAAGGCAGAAGAAGAACACGTACTGTCACTCTATCACACTAACTCATACAGAATGTGAAATGTACAAATAAACCCTGAACCCTTGATAGAGAGAGAAAACCTACGAGTAGACTAATAGACTAGCCTACGACTATTGACAGCTGGTCATAGCTGTCAACATTAATGTGCATCGTAAATAGTAACAATGAAGTTTATCATTGATTTCTAACAGCTATGACACCTGCCTTCCTCATGCGACTAACTTGTGCGGTTTTGTTGTGTGGGATGGTGGCAGATAACAGCTGGGTGTCTTAGAACTTGCTTCGCTTTATTTTACTCTATACTGTTATACTTTATACAGTTGTATTTTTACCTGTTATGCTATAAATTGAAGGGTTTAAAGGGTTTGGTCTTGACTTGTCAAGAGGGACTATGTGAAATCTTGTTACTCTCTCTCTAGCATCTCTGATGCCACCCTGGCTACCCTTTGGTCGGGGTAGCACCAAACCTTTACCTTTACTTAAATTTTATGGCTAACAAGGTCTATTGTATGATGCAGTCCACATGATGGTTTCAGATGCGGTGACTTTGGCTATTGGGAGCCCCTTCCTCCTCCTAGTCCTTTTGTTCAAACCATTATATGTTGCATGAAGAAAGCTGCTGAAGTTCACAATTTGATTACTGCTTATGATATGACTACTTGTAATGCTGCTGGCCCGGATGATAAAATTCTTTGTCTTATTGATTTGATCTTTATTAGGAAAGTTTCATATGAAATAATTTGACAAGAGACAAGAACTTTCGTTTTCATTTTTTCAGTATATACACTTAACTGCCAATAGGCCAATTATGAACTCGTATAAAGTGATTGTCGCTCAAATTATTGCTGCCATGTACTGTTGTAACGAACAGGATACCTTTATGGACATTGTTCTTGGTTTTCAAAATATTGGCTTCATGAGAGGAAGATTGTATGAAATTTTAAACAACCTGTTTCTACACGAATTGTTCCCTGGACTCAAGTATACTTTACCAAAAAATGCTACATTTCTTTTGGTGGGCAGTTAGCACTCCATCTCAGGGGTGCTAACTGCCCCCTGAGAAACTTTGCTAGTTGTGGGTACGGTTGGTGGGTTCTCTCTCTCTCTCTCTCTCTCTCTCTCTCTCTCTCTCTCTCTCTCTCTCTCTCTCTCTCTCTCTCTCTCTCTCTCTCTCTCTCTCTCTCTCTCTCTCTCTCTCTCTCATGGGCTCTGTTACATACATATATCACTTTATTCGCTTCGCAAACCTCTGTGGAATATAAAATGTCGCGTACTAACCTTATTTACTAGTGGGGGCCTCACTATGATAAAGGACCCCACATAATAGAAAAAGTTTTTTTTAAAAAATGGTGGGAAAATTGTGAATAGTTCAATGGCTAGGATCTGTGCACATTATGGACAGCTAATCTAACGGTGGGCAACAATTTCCACTTGGTACACCTAAGTGTCCTCTGGCTCTATAAAGAGGAAAATCACACAACCCTATTCACTTTCCCTCATGCTTTCCTGCTCTCTCTCTCTCCCTCCTTCTTGCTCTCATGGTGCTCAGTAATGCTGGGATTGTGATCGAAGAGAATGCTCGTGATTGCTAGTGGAAACACATTTGTGGTATAATACTACAAACAAAGGTGAGTTGGGTTCAAGTTCTAATAACTCACTGGTAAGGGAAGGTGTAAGTGAAACTTTATGATGAATGCTTGTGGTTTACCATGCACATCTTTGTGTAATAACAGACAATCAGCCTGTATACTGTCATTGGATACTTTCACGATCAAACGCTATTCCGAAGAACAAAAGTGGGCAAATTTTCAGGTATGCTATCAGCTCTTTTGGCTTGTAATAAGCGCTGGACAACAAGCTTACTATTCTTGATCATTTTCATACGTTATACGGAATGGATGGCCGCTGGTCAACGCCCTCAGTGAGGCAGATTTGAGCGTTGGCCAGCACTAAAATATCACTCATAAAAGTGTTCAATTACTGCGATTTGTTGTAGCTCGTGGTATGAGCCATATTGCATGCGTTTTTCATCATGCTATGCTACTGATAATGCGATTTCAGCGCTGTTCTTTCAACGGTTTCAGAGAGATATCATTAGCCATAGCATAAACATGGTTGTTTAGAATGCTTACATAAAACTCAGTTGGCTGTAACCCTTCACGTGGCATTGCTTTTGCTACTGCTCTCTTGATGAGATAATAAGAAGTGTAAATGAAAAAAGAAGCTTGGTGTGAGTGTTTCTTCTTAAGAAGACGTATGTACAGAACATGAATATCAGTATGATGTGGGTATTGTGGGGAAGCAATTGCTCTTGAATATAGTTGAATGATAAGCTAGTAATTTGATGGGTTAACTATTGCTAAAGACTATGAGGGTGATAGAACTACTATACGCTTAATACAGTACTTTCAATTGGATTCTTTTAGCATGTAGGTGAGTTGTTAAAACAGCTGAAGATGGATAATTCGCAAGAGATGACTTCGTCTATCATTCAGGTAACTACACCAATACGGTGGGTAGCCTTATTCGTGATTACAGGAAGTCTTATCCTTGCATTATAATTCTAAAATTCCTTCCCTTAAAATTCATAACTAATGAAGTTACAGAAGTCTGATCTTATGTACGTTTAAGTAGACATGAGTTTGTATATTTTTTAACTAATTCGCTTGCATCCTATGTCCCAGTGTTGTTTGTAAGGTCACGTACTAATATAGAGCTTGACAATGGTACACTTGAATGGCATGGATTTGCCCAAGTTGTTCGGTGTTTGGACTCCCGAAATACAGTTACGGGATATCTATGAGGGCTAGCATAGCATGGAAGTGCTCTAGTACCTAATGCTGAGACCATGGTCAATTATCTGACCATCAGGATAGTGAAGGATAGTTGCTTATATGTAAAATGTAAATGTGAACCTAATACATTTCTTTTGCTCTTGTACTGATCAGTATGGCTTGTGCCCTGTTAAAGGGCGGAATGTGTTGCTTAGTAATGAAGTTAATGATTGGGAAGATTGGACGTATTTTTTTAAATGCAATTTAGGTGATAAAGTAGTGAATCTTATTTAGGACATGGATAACAACTGATGCTCAGCTATGACACCTGTCTTCCTCACATGACTAACTTGTGCGGTTTTGTTGTGTGGGATGGTGGCAGGTAACAGTTGGCTGTCTTAGAACTTGCTTCGCTTTATGGTACTCTGTATTGTTATACTTTATACAGCTGTGTTTTTACTTGTTATGCTATAAACTGAAGGGTTTAAAGGGTTTGGTCTTGACTTGTCAAGAGGGACTATGTGAAATCTTGTTACTCTCTCTCTCTCTCTCTCTCTCTCTCTCTCTCTCTCTCTCTCTCTCTCTCTCTCTCTCTCTCTCTCTCTCTCTCTCTCTCTCTCTCTCTCTCTCTCTCTCTCTCTCTCTCTCTCTCTCTCTCTCTCTCTCTCTCTCTCTCTCTCTCTCTCTCTCTCCCCCACACACAAAATTTGTTGGTGGAGATGTTGTTGCTGGTAACTGTTCATGCTCAAGATTGGATCGGCATGTGGAACACTTTTGCGAAACACGTTGAACATGCGACTGGACTAAAAATTGAATAAATTTTAACTAAATTTGTTTCGATCTTGCTGTAGTCGACTCGAAGATGAATATGACGATGAGATATAGGAATCAACTCTGAAGTGACAAGGTTTTTTCAAATTTTAAGTATGCACAATGATCCTAAACTTTGTACAAGGTGATCTGAAGATGGATAGATGAATGAAAATGTGTTCTTGATATGGACTACGAAAGACTCTCATCCATTAGCTATTTCACATGCAAAAATCAATCACACAAAAGGGATGAAGAGGAACAAGGAAATAAACAAACTGTACAGAGAGTGAGAATTGTATGGCACTTGTCAAACAAAACTTTCATTCATCAACATTGATAATTCACCTTGACTATTGCAATATCCCATTGGTCTTGTAGAATAATGAGAAAAACTCTGAAATGCCCTTGTCAAAACAAGACAGGATTGGTGACACTAAATTCTACCATCATTGATAGCAGATATTGTAGGATATGGCTTGAAATACATAGAAGGAGAAGGTACTATTCCCATTAGTATCCTTCAAATTATGAGATTAATAAATGAACCTCTGTTTAGATTTCCGATTTCTCAAAGTTGGCTCGTGATATGCAATTAGCGAAAATCTCATTGGAAAATAGAAAGACATATAGATTTGAGGTTGCAAGAGTGAGGAGAAAATGTCAATTCCCTAGGGAGGTTGCTTTGGTCTGGGAAAGTAGCAGATGACGGAATATCGATTTCCTCTACATCTTGCAATAACTCTTTCATATGGCGTCTATGTGCGATTATTGATATGGTAAAGGGTGTGGTGATGTAGAAGCTCACAAGGAACTTCTCGATTGAGCAACATGTTTAACTGTTGGTTGCTATGGTGCTCTGTGGTGTTGTCATGAGGATCCTATCATGATTCATAACTAACGTGATGGGCAGATAGGATCTTACTTGGTTGTTTCAGATAGTCTTTGAAATTGTGTTTTCTGACACAGTCGGGACACTCGGCATGCTACTTGGTCTTGATTGGACAATCAACCATAAACTGGCCAGTTTCACCACAGATAAAATATCTGTTGTTCAATGGCCCTTGCGTAATGGCATAGCCATCTTGTATGACTAGTGGTTCTGGACTTTCTAGTGGATATTCGTGATAATGTGAGGAATGTCCAGATTGAGATGGTTGTTCTTCATATTGTTGGATGGCATGTGCTTGGATAGGCTAAGATGAAGGACAAGCATCAACAAGATGCATAGCCCGACAATGTGGGCACCATATTGGTTTTCATCTACAGGGTACCTGTGCAGGGTTTGGCTGACTAGGCATACTACGTGACAAAATTTCCAGAATTCACACGTGTGGGAAATATCCACAAGGGTGACTGATCTTAATTAAGCTTTGTGATTGGCACTATAACTTGATTCTAGACTGATCAACAAAATCTAGTTCAGAAGAAATGGCTAATCCACAATCTAGCATGCTAATCAACAGAAAATAATAGCAATGATCAAAGAATGAAAATATACAAGATTTCAATGTATGAGCATTAGCCTCAACACGAGCTACAGAGAGAGAGAGCTAGAGAGATAACAAACAATATTTGTTTAGATCCAAAATGACATGAGATAGCTACAAAACTTTGGTTCTTCATTATCAATTGGGTGGAGAGCTACACATATTTATGGAGATTGAGGTAGCTCGAGGTAGAACCATATCTATCCATTCCAAAATGACATCTAAAGTGACATCTAGAGTCTATGTGACATTTGTCATTTGTCATGCATGAAATTCTACCAACTTTTTACAAGTGTACTAGTTCTAACTAGAAATGTCCAAATCATCATGCATGTGTCCAATAAACTTTGTGCATGCCTTGCATGCCACTATGGATGGACATTTCTAGTTAGAACTAGTACACTTAAGTTGGTAGAATTTCATGCATGTGTCCAATAAACTTTGTGCATGCCTTGCATGTCACTATGGATCACTTACAATTAATGCATGTGAGTTGCCACGAGTTTCTACTAGCATAATCATGCTAATTCTATGTCTACAAACTATATGCAAGTTGCATTTATCAAACTAGACAATTCAGAACCATGTAGCTCGAGTTCTATGTAGGCCAAACTTGGCATTTTGCATTAATGAGCTACATACTTGCATGGTACAACATTTGTAGCAAGCCAAGAAATCAATATGGATTGTTTTTCAATTTTAACACTCCTCCTAAAAATGATCTATATTGATTTGAACATGGATCTTGGTACAACTCCAAGGTTGGCTCTATGCTTGTTGAAGGAACTTTTGCTCAAAGGTTTGGTGAGCATATTTGCAATGCAAGATGATGTGTCGATGTGCTCCAATTTGATTTCACCTCCAATGAGCTTCTCTCTCATGAAGTGATGTGCAACTTCGATATGTTTGCTCCTTGCATGGAATATTGGGTCGTTGGCAAGGGCTTGAGGTGAAATGTTGTCACACATGATCATAGGTATATTTTCTTCCATAATTATCTTTAGCTCCACTAGTAACCTCTTGATCCAAAGCACTTCCTTTGTTGTTGTATTGAGCACCTACTCAGCTTCACATGATGAGAGTGATACAGTATCTTGCTTTTTGGAAAGCCAAGATATCAAGTTTCCTCCAAGATATATGACATAAGCACTTGTAGATTTCCAATCTGCTCTATCACTTGCAAAATCCGAGTCAAAATAACCAATAATACAAAGATCTTCACTTGTATATAATAAACCAAAATAAAAAATTGAAGATATATATCTAAGCACTCTCTTGGCCTTTTTCCAATGATAAATTGAAGGATTTTGCATAGCCTGGCTCAACTTATGAACACCAAAGATTATGTCAGGTCTAGTTATTGTGAGCCAAATTAAGGAGCCTATAAGACATCTAAAAAGTGTGATGTCCTCGAAGGATCTTTCATCACCTTTGTTAGAGTCCTTTACATTTTGCTCCATAGGTGTTTCTATACTCTTACAATTCAACATATTGAACTTTTTTAACATTGAAAGAGCATACTTAGATTGACATATGAAAGCTTTATCTTTAAGAAAGTCAATCTCTAATCCTAGAATATAGTGTATTTTTCCAAGATCTTGCATCTTGAATTCTTTTCCAAGTGCAATCTTGGTTTCCTCAACTAACTTGATACAACTTCCTGTCAGAATGATATCATCAACATAAATAAGAAGGATGACAATATCTTTATCAAAAAAGTTGACATATAAGGAATGATCATAGTTACTAAGATTAAATCCTAGTGACTCAAGAAAGGTGTTAAGTCGAGAATACCATGACCTTGGGGCTTGCTTTAATCCATATAAACTTTTGAAGAGCAAGCAAACTTTTCCCTCATCATGGATGAACCCAATAGGTTGATCCATATAGATCTCTTCTTCTAGATAGCCATTTAGAAATGCATTAGAAACATCTAGTTGAAGAATTTGCCAATTGAAAAAACAAGCAAGAGAAATTATGATTCTAATTGACACCATCTTTGCAACTGGGGCAAAGGTCTCCTCATAATCAAGTCCATATACTTGAGCAAATCCTTTAGCACAAAGCCTAGCCTTGTACTTGTTGATTTTGTCATCTTGACTATACTTGACTCGAAAAACCCATTTGCAACGAATGGTATGCTTGTTGGATGGAAGATCCACAAGTTCCCATGTATTATTGGCCATCAAAGCATCATATTCTTCCTTCATGGCAAGGTACCATTCCTTTGAGTTGATAGCATCATATATTGTTTCCAAGGGCATATTAACAAAGCAAGTACAACCAAAAACTCTAAGGTGATCTAACTTAGGTTTTTTCTGAAACAAGACTTCAAAAGGTGATTTTCCAACAAGAGCATTGTGAGGTAATATATTGCACAAATAGTTTGCACAATTTATAGCCTCACTCCAATATTCAATAGGCAAAGAAGCTGCTACTTGAATTGCTTTAGCACACTCACATAAAGATCTGTTTTTCCTCTCAGCTACTCCATTTTGAGATGGAGAATAGGCACAAGAAAATTCTCTCTTTATTCCTTCACCTTCACAATAATTATGAAACTTGTTGGAGATATATTCACCTCCTCCATCACATCTTAAAGCTTTAACTTTGCAAGAAAACTGTTTTACTACATAAGCTTTGAAGATAAAGAAGTGATAAAAAACCATAGCCTTTGAAGAAAGTAGATACAACTAAGTGTATTTAGTAAAGTCATCAATAAAGGTGACAAAACATGTTGCACCACCAATACTTTTAGAAGAGGAAAAATGTACATCTGAATGTATGAGTTCTAATAGACAAGTAGTCTTTATAAAAGACTTTTGATATGGCTTTCTGTGTGACTTTGCAATGGCACAAGCCTCACAAGGCTTGAAATCTTTAGAAAGAGATTTTGGAAGACCAATGGCCTTCACCTTTTTAACCATAGAAGACATAGATGTACAAGAATTCCTTGGAGAGTTTCTAGATTAGGTAACTCCTCCTTAATAGCAAACCACTGAACAAGATTATCATAGTCATCTCTCAAGCCATTCAGTATGACTTGAACTAGCTCAACTTGGTTAATGGTAACACCAACACATGAAAGCTCTCTATGTAAATCTTTAACTCTCAGAACATAGTTAGATGCACTCTCTTCACTTCTTTGGAAACTTTGGAAAATCTGATTCCTAAGAGTGAGTATTCTAGAAGTATTCTTTGCTTCATAGATGGTCTTTAGTGCATCCCAAGCTTCTTTGGCTATAGTGCAAAATCCTATCTCTCTCAAAATTTCATTAGATACATTCATCTTAATGAAATGTAGAGCCATTCTAGCTCTCTTCTTATATTTAGGAATTTCAACCTGTGCTTGAGGTTCCTCCTCAACACCAAGCACAATATCCATAACATCCTGGAGAATCAAAACAGACTCCATTCTTAACTTCCAAATTGAGTAATTAGAAGTGTTTAGTCTTTCACTGGCTTCTAGAAGATATCCTCCCTGAGATGCCATTATAATGAAGACTTCTTAATTATTGGATTGAAATATGTTTGAGCTTGTTCCTATCAAACTTAGAGTTGCTGCTCTCTTTCACTATAGGTATTTTCAAGGTTGAACTACGTTCCTATGTGAAACACTTGCAACTATATATGAGATGAATCTCAAATATTCAACAAGACAAGTTATATAGATCAGACACAAAAAGTGGTTTGTGACACTTTGGCTGGTTTGAATCCTACTTTTGGCACGTGTGAAATGCTTCAAAAGAAAACACTATTGGCACTCAGAAGGCTCAAAGGTGTTTAAATACTTTAAACTCAGTCTTGATCTACAGTTTCTTGTGTTGGATGCTCAAAACAATGAATTCAGAACAAAGTATAATTGAAATCAAAATGCTGTCACTCGGATTTTGGACCTATCCCTATCCTCTTTAAGAGATTATAGCTCTTGCTAGACATATCAGATTGATTTGGTTTTAATTTTTATGAAAAGTATAGATCAAATGCTTTCCATCAAGCTATAACACTGCTATCTTTGGATCTATAAGTAAGGAGAACAAAGGGACTGAAAAACTCTGATTTTCACACGTGCAAAATTCTAGAATTCCGTACTTCCTCAATTCAGGTCTAAAAATTCAGTTCGAGTCCGATTTGATCCAAATAAACTTCATAGAATGGTTAGAAAAATGTAAAACTACTTTTTTGCTCGATTCCATTGTACAATCAGAGTCGTTAGCATGCAAAGCTTAATGTGGCTCTGATACCATGACAAAATTTCCAGAATTCACACGTGTGGGGAATATCCACAAGAGTGACTGATCTTAATTAAGCTTTGTGATTGGCACTATAACCTGATTCTAGATTGATCAACAAAATCTAGTTCAGAAGAAATGGCTAATCCACAATCTAGCATGCTAATCAACAGAAAATAATAGCAATGATTAAAGAATGAAAAAAATACAAGATTTCAATGTATGAGCATTAGCCTCAACATGAGAGAGAGAGAGAGAGAGAGAGAGAGAGAGAGAGAGAGAGAGAGAGAGAGAGAGAGAGAGAGAGAGAGAGAGAGAGAGAGAGAGAGAGAGAGAGAGAGAGAGAGAGAGAGAGAGAGAGAGAGAGAGAGAGAGAGAGAGAGAGAGAGAGAGAGAGAGAGAGAGAGAGAGAGAGAGAGAGAGAGAGAGAGATAACAAGCAATATTTGTTTAGATCCAAAATGACATGAGATAGCTACAAAACTTTGGTTCTTCATTATCAATTGTGTGGAGAGCTACACATATTTATGGAGATTGAGGTAGCTCGAGGTAGAACCATATCTATCCATTCCAAAATGACATCTAAAGTGACATCTAGAGTCTATGTGACATTTCTCATTTGTCATGCATGAAATTTTACCAATGGATGCACCAAACTCATGGAGGCTCTTCTCATTTAAGCATGGAGTAGATACAATACACAAAAAGTGTTTGTCACCCTCGGCAACCTTCACTGGAGATGTGCAAAGAGTGTTTACAGCCTCGCCTGATCGTGCTGACTCCACCGCACCTGACGACATGAATTCTCCAGAGAAACTGGTTGAAGATGACGACACTGGCGGGCAGACCATCTAGGCTACAACACAGACAGTCCCAACAAGTGCCCTGCTACTGGCTACTCCCGCCGACCTCATGACAGCCTACCAAGTCTTGGGAACCTTTATCCAAGATGCGGTAGCGGCCAGGACATCATTAGACAGCCGTATATTGCAATTAGCAACCAACAACACCCAAATATGAGTAGATATGACAAAGCTGCAGCAAGAATTGATGATAGCTCAACAACATGAGCTGGATGGACAGAAGCTGTAGCAGAAAGAAGACAACCTCAAACGGTAGATCCAGAGCCTCTTCAAGGCAGTCACAGATGCTTTGGAAAAAGTCCAAGAGCAAGCCTATACCCATCATGCACAACTCCAGATTTATGAACAGAAAATACACGTCTGGGAGCGGAGGTGCAAGCATTGTAGAATGAGAAGACCACCTGGCTAGCTCAACTGACACCTGATACTAGGCTACTGTCACAAGCTGAAATGAACTTATTCTGGCATCAAGTGCAGGTCTACAGCCAAACTTAAATAGCTATCAAGTAGAGTTCGATAAGTACAGGACGAGTGCCAACCAAGAATTGGCCCAAGCAAGCCCTCAAGCTTGCCAAAAGTTTATGGAGCAGAAATCCCAATCAGCCCCAGTGGCAATTCCAGCACCACCTACCTTCAATGCAACACAGACCGGCTCCAACCAAGATAAGGAAAAACAAGGAACAGGGGCAAGTAGCCCAGATCAAGGCTTAGATGCACCAGATTAGGGGCCCCAGGATACCATAGGAGCCAACAATCAAGGGCAAGACACAGGCCCAGACACGAGTCACGCACCAGTCTCATCCTCACCGGGCTCAAGGTCGATCTCCGCCAACCATGCATTCAGGAAGCCAATCTCAGTAGAGGACAAAATAGATACATATTTGGTGCAGTTTCTCCATGAACGTTCCCGCGGCGGCTGGCAATTATCCGTAACAATAGAGGAGATCAAGGGCAACGAGCTGGCCTATACTCCTACCTTAGAAGCTCAACCAAAATGGAGAAAGCGACTGCTTGAACGTGACCCTATAGCCATCAGGGCATATGTTACTAGTCCCAGACAATTGCGGATCAACACCCACTACCTCCCCTACCCATGTCGATCTAAATGGGCGGAGTGTGGCACCCCCTTGGATAAAATTACCATCCATACCAAAAATTGGCCGAGAATCGAATCACAGTATGGGTGGAAGACGGATATAGATGCTCGAAGGGCTCTTGTTCAGTTTTCGCAGCAATATCTCACTTGTCCGGATCCAACAGTTTGCACGGCCGCAGCGTATGCCCGAGACTTACAATTTTTGATGGGAGTCCCCACCAAATGGGATGACTTTTTGACGGCAATTTGTTTTGATCCCAATACCACCTTGGTTTTCAAAAAAATTGAAGACCAACTACCAATGGCGTGAGTGTATTATAGAGCGGCACAACTTGATGATCCATGGCCGATTTCAATAGTGGATTGACCAGAATTGGCTTATCGGTATACATAAGTCCTTTCATACTCAGAAAAACAAGAAAAGCCTAGCCAAACTGGAATTCATGGAAGACGTCACTGGCTATCTCATCCACTAGAGGCGCACCAGACGAACCTTGTATTAAATCGGTAGAGTGTCGAAGGACTGACACAACTTCAGGCCATGGGTCCTGTTGGGGTATTCCCAACATGTTGTAAATAAATAAAATCAGAAAGGAGAAATAGTGCGAGGGTCGTGGCATCTTGTTTGTATAAGCCCATGGCCCAATGAGCACGCAAGTTGAGTTGTAGATAGAATAAAGGACTTGGGCCTTTTTGTAAATAAAATAAAACTTGAGGCCACAATGTCCAGTTAATAAACTTAGTGTAAAACTTTCTAAGTTGGGTCCAATTTGAGACTCACATGAATCATGTGAATTCCAATGTACTTTCTTAGGACCCTTGGATTAGATTGGGTCCAAGATGAATGGCTAAGATTAGTACACATGTTTCTAGAAGTAGCCAATAGGATTCTGGGGCAAATGCCTTCCCCATTGATAAAAAGACACCTCTTGTACCATATGCTATTATTGTGTTTTCCATTTGCTTGTTCTAGCATGCATCTTGAGCATTTGAGCTAGCCTCTCTCTCTCTCTCTCTCTCTCTCTCTCTCTCTCTCTCTCTCTCTCTCTCTCTCTCTCTCTCTCTCTCTCTCTCTCTCTCTCTCTCTCTCTCTCTCTCTCTCTCTCTCTCTCTCTCTCTCTCTTCCCATTTCACCCAAAATCATGTTGAATGCTAGTTTAATGGAGTAGAGTTAGTGGGGGTAGTGTTAAAGGTGAGTAGAGTTAAAGGAAGTAGCATCTTAGCATAGTTAGGCACCTATCCAGTGAACTAACCCTCTTTGACAGGCGGAAGGGTTGCTCACCGACTAAAATCTACACCCTACACAGGGAGAAAATTGAACAAAATTGAACTTAATTATAGTAAGACTGAAAAAATTTGTTTGGGAATAGCTTACGCTTGCCCTGCATCGCGCTCAGGCCCTATCAATCCTGCAACGGGCGAGGGTGGCTGGGTCTGCTACATCTCATCTCCCTTCATTAGCCGACTCACCACCTCTTCACTTCACCTCTTCACTTTTCCCACTGACATCATCATAGTTTATGCACTTTTATCTTTAATGCAAGGATCGGGATTAATCTTAGCTTTACTACAAGCTTCACTCTTGTTTGAGCTTACTTTTTTCTTGAACTTTCCCTTCAGGGTGTATAATCTCTTTCATCAATGTACCTACTAGTTTTTTCTATGAATAAATGCACCAAGGTATTTCTTCCTCTCAAGACATGACCTGTTACATCGGAAAGTGACTTTCTTTACCAAGAGTACTGCAGTCACCTTGATGATGAATAACCTAGAACCTCCTGAGTGCTTAATAAAGTGGATAATCTCCCTTTAGGAATTTGACTACACCCTCCAAAGCAAGCCGCCTAAACTGCAAGGGCTAAATGATTGTATTTGCAAGCTGAGAGGGGATATTGAAACAGACGATGAGTAGAAGATTGACCACCTAAGAGAACTTTTGAAGGTAGACATTGACACAATCCTTGAGTGGTATACAACTTTAGCACATCTACCTATCCATGCTAGAGACACCTTGCGGTATGACAGCTCCAGAAAGGCACAAATTACGTCTACAAGCCCTAAAATTTGCCTTGATAGAAGATACTTTATATAGATGAGGTGTGGAAGGGTTATACCGATGATGCGTGACTCCTAAAGAAGCCAAATTTATACTAGAGGAATGTCACGATTCTGCATGTTGAAGCCACTTTGTTGGCCAATTCACATGATAGAAAATTATGAGGGTCGGTTACCGATGGCCTACATTATTCCAAGATGCCCATTTACATGCCCGGAACCATGACACCTATCAACGAGTTGACAAGACGAATAACAGGGTGCGATCGTTAGTTCCAATATAGGCCTGTCTCCCCTTTAAAAAATGGGGCATCGACTTCGTTGGACCAATTCACCCAGCTTCATCTAGTAGAATACATTATATCATTGTGGCCACTAATTACTTCACAAAGTGGACCGAGGCACGAGCTGTGGCCAAGGACAATGCAAAGGAAACTGTCTGGTTCTTGCTAGAACATAGGTTAGTTCGGTACACCCAGAGAACTCATCTCTGACAGGGGTACCCATTTCATAATCAAAACTATCAAAGCCTTGATCAATCAGTTGAGGATCAAGCACCAGAAGAGCACATCCTACCACCTACAAGCCAACGGTCAGGCTAAGAGCACCAACAAACAACTAGTAGGTATCTTAAGAGAAACCGTATCAGACCGACAAAGGAATTGGGACAAAAAACTGTACTCTGCATTGTGGTGCTTACAGATCCCCTGCTCCAGAGGATCTGTTGGTTTTTTTTATTCTTTTGCTTACTTCTTCTTATGCCTGTCAGCAAAGGCAGTGGGCTCTTGCTTTAGTTATTCGTTCTTGTTCAAAGCTCAAAATTAGGCAGAAGGGAATAGATTATCGTTGTAGTAATTTTTGTCTAGCTTATCAGAGGACAACTCAGGGTCGTTCTCTCTTGAAAACACTCACATTCAAACAGAGATGCAAGCCATGAACATTCATTTACAGATCAGCATGCAGTCCAAATGAACACTCAATAGATTCTATAGCTACCTACTCTAAAAATGAACTGAATCAGATCCTACACCTTACTAAAAACTGAGCTACACTTGCATTAATCCACAAAGCTAAAACAAGAACTAATCTACAACATTTTAGAGGTCCAAGAATCAAGAAACCAACCAGTCTTTTGATTCTTGGACATCCCAAGAACATCAAGAGCTGGAATGTAAGAGAATATGCAAGATCTACACCACAAATCCAGCCTATTTAGTTTACTTGAATGGTGATTTCTACATTAATCCACAAACAAAAAAAGAAGATTACTCCACTCTAGGAAAGCAGCAAATCTAATCCACTCTCAGTCCACAACCACACACAATGAATGTAAGGGCATGATCATAGGGGCATCACTCAAGAAAACCATCATGATCAAGGAGGTCAATGGATGCATCTAACTCGTGGAGGCTCTTCTCATTTCAGCATGGAGTTGATACAATACACAAAAAACTCCACTTCACAAAGAGGGAGTCTCTTAAATAAGCAAGAGAGCTCCTTAGGTGGCATCCTTGTGGATCTTGTCTCTAGCATAGCATTTTCTTCTGGGAGTATCTTACACGATAATTTGTACAAAACCAAATGAACGAACTTAGTACATGTACAGTCAAAACTTGCTTGCGAGACAAAATGCATTACAAGATAGAAAATATTTTAATTATCTTTACCCAAATAAAGATGTAACACTTCTGTTACTCCATTTGTATTTTGCTTGGAGGTTTGATAAAAGCAATGTTGTAGCCAAACGAGAAGTCTTCGCTCTAGGGTATAGAGGTGTGTTCATTTCTTCTTTTAACATTTTTTCATCGGCACTCACAAAAGCTTCTTCAACGTGTGATCCTTGTGAAAGATTCAACTAGTTTCATCACATTTTGCAATATTTCCATATTTGGCATATTGAGGCCAAAACTTGTTTTAGACTTAGAGGTTGACTTTTCAAAGTTCATTAGTCTAAATTTCATTTGAATAAACACTTTTTGAAAGTGTGGGAAAGATAGAATGCGAGTTTGAGTAGATTCAATTTGAATAAGTTGGGTACATTGAATCTAGACCCAAAATTGGTAGGGTTAGCATTTTGGTGGGAAAGCCAAGTGGCCAAATAGGGTTTGGACCTGCTATAAAAGGATGTAACTCGTGGAGAGAGTCATCTTCTCTCTTCTCTATCTCATTTCATGCTTATACATGGTTCTCTTGGGTTCTACTATCCATTGGTGCACTATCTTGGTGATTGCTTGCAATTCTATGTGTAGAATGATCTATATTTGCTATTTTTGGATCCACACGTGTGAAATACAGTATCTTGCTGGTTTTGTACAGACAGCAACAGTACATAGTCATTTCATTCAAGTTTGATCAAGTTCTATTAGTGTTTGCATCTCAAATTGTGTGTAGATGCTGATTTTTCTACATTGGTGAAATTGGTAGTGTATTTCTCTTTCTAACCAAAGATCATTCAAGTAGATTGGATCTTAAGGATCTGAAATCTTTCACATGGTATCAAAGCTTCTGTTTCAGGTTATGAAGGAGGAAATCAGATCTATCAATTATTTGGAGAAGATATCAAGTCTAGAGCATGCTAGAGAGGATTCTACACCAAAATGAGATTTTTTGCTTTTGTAGATTGGATCTTTTTTCGTTTTTTGAATTCACATGCTAGATTTGGCCGATTTCTGGATCATTGGTTCAGCCTAAGTGGTGGCTTATAGATTGCATATCAAATTTTCAGCATTTGCATGTAGATTTGGAGTAGTCAATTTTTTGTGATTTTGTCAAAACCCTAATTTTGATTAGATCTCTAGATAGTGAGGCTGCTGGACTTCATTTGAGTGTGTTTCAATCTTAGAAAGTGGCAAAAGTCATTAGATTGAGGATAGATCATAGGTTGATCAAGATTCCATGATTCTATGTGTTGATTTGCTTGGATAAGTGCTAGAAGAGAATTTGTGAGATAGTTTCAAATCTTGGTGATTTCTTTTGAAAGCATTTGTTGTTGTTCAAAGGAGTGCTTTGTGCATTGAAACAGGTTGAAAGAGAAGATCAGGTCATTGCTACATGGCAACCTCAATTGGAGTCATGTTGGAAGCCAATGATAGGCTTACCTCAAGTAACTATTCATTATGGAAAGTGAGGATGGAGTCACTTCTTGAGATGAATGATGTTTTGGATATTGTTGTAGGTTTGGAGGAGAGACCAGCAACACAACAAGACCAATTGAGGTATGACAAGAGGGCCAAGAAGGCTCTACACGTGATAAAGATGAATGTTACCAATGAACTTCTCAAGGAAGTTGGTAAGTGCACATCATCTTTGGAAGCTTGGAATTCATTGAAGAAGCTTTATGAATCCAAGTCTACTTCTAGAGTGTTGACTCTAAGAAGGCAAATCTTTTCTTGTTTGCAAAAGAATGAGAAAGTCCAAGTACTTTTGTATTGAGAATGAAAGCATTGAATGATGAGTTAGCTTGCATAGATGAAAGCATTAAGGAAGGAGAACTTATTCAAGTGATTCTTAATGGCTTGTTGGATGCTCATGCTAACATTGTTCAAAGTATTGCTATTCAAAAGACTTTGCCAAGTTTTATGGATCTTCAAGAGATCTTGATCAATGAGGAATATAGGCTTCAAGCAAGAGGTGGATCTACATCGACACTTCAAGAGGATGCTATGTTCACAAAGGGCAAATTCAAGGGCAAAACCAAAAGCAAGTGGTCTAAAGGGCAAGATCAAGTGGATGCTTCTTCAAGTGGCAAAAAGAAGGATAAATCAAAGCTCAAGTGGAGTGCTACAAGAAGAAGAGAGATCAAGGAGACAAGCAAGGTAATCTTACTCTTGATGAGGATGGTTTGGATGTGCAAGATGCAAATGATGATGCTTTTGTGATGTCTTCATGTATGCCTGCTAATGATGGAGATCTAGATCCTTGGTGGATTGATAGTGGAGCAAGTTCACACATGACCTTTCACAAAGAGTACTTCGCTTCTTTGTTGGCATATGGAGATGACAAGAGGGTGATCTACACGGCCAATGATGGTGAGTGTGCAATCAAAGGGATTGGCACAATTCCTATTTCTCTCTCTACAAATAGGAATGTTCATTTGGAGGATGTCTTGTATATTCCATCTATTACCAAGAATTTGCTTAGTGTGAGTCAAATGCTAAGTAAGGGCCTCAAGGTGGAGTTTGATGGAGATGCTTGTTTGATCAAAAGGAAGGATGTCTTGATTGGAAAAGGTAAAAGGCAAGGGATGTTGCTCAATCTTGATGCTTGTGTTATTGCTAACCAAGTTGGATGTGTTGCAAGGGAGCAAATTTCTATTCAAGAGGTTTGGCACAAAAGGATGGGACACCTCAACTTCAAGTCATTGGAGGTAATGGCAAGGAAGAAGGTTGTGATTGGTCTTCCAAGTTCCTTAAGTAATGACAAGCATGTTTGTGAGTCTTGTGCTTTGTCTAAGTCACATAGACCACCTTATACTAGATCTATTTCTAGATCTACAAAGCCTTTTCAACTTGTACATTCGGATATTCATGGATTTACTACAATTAGCAATAGTGGAGCTAAGATGTATGTAACATTCATTGATGATTTTAGTAGATTTTGTTGGATCTATCTACTAAAGAGCAAGGATGAAGTGTATGATGTCTTTGTCAAGTTCAAGAATGCAAGGGAGAACCAATTCTCCACAAAGATCAAGTGCTTGAGAGGTGACAATGGTGGTGAGTACATATCTAACAAGTTCAAGGCCTTTTGTGATGAGCATGGGATCAAGAGGGAGTATACAACATCAAGGACCCCACAACAAAATGGAGTGGCTGAAAGGAAGAATAGAACTTTATGTGAAAGTGCTAAAGCTATGAGGTTAAGTGCTAATGTTGACAAACCGTTTTGGGATCAAGCTTTGTTGTGTGCCAATTTCTTGTGCAATAGGTGGCCGAGTGCTATTTTGGATGGAAGGACACCTCTTGAGATGCTATTCAAGAGGAGGCCGAGTGTCAACTTTCTAAGAACCTTTGGATGCACATGCTATGTCAACATTACTCTTGATGATAGGACCAAGGAAGATCCATCTTCAAGAAGAGGTATTTTTGTTGGATATAGTGAGGTGAGTAAAGCCTACAAGGTTTACATTCCTTCTACTAACAAAGTGATTGTTGGTAGAGATGTCATTTTTGATGAGGGAAACATTCCAAAGGTGTCTTCAAGCATGATTGATGGTAAAGTAGATGGTTCTAACATTCTTGATGTTGATGAGAAGGATCCTACTTTGGATGGTGGTGATGATGGACCTTCACCAAGTCAAAAGCCAAGGAGAACATCAAGAGAAAGACAAGTACCTTCAAGGCTCACATATGATCAAAAGAGTAAGCAAGTAGTTTCTGGAAATTATGTTGCTTTCCTAAACTCTTTGGATGAGCCTACAAGTGTAGATCAAGCAAGGAAAGAAGAGGAGTGGATCCAAGCAATGGATCTTGAGTATCGATCTCTTATGAAGTGTGGAACATCTTTTGGAAGATCTTCTTGTGTACATGGAGCTATGCAAGTGGATGGATGTTATCTTGCTGTAAAATCAAGTAATGGATCTGGAAAACAAAGTTTGTTCAATGACTTTGATGATGAAGTTGAAGATCAAGAGGTTGATCTCAAAGCGCTTCAACTAGTCAAAAGAGAAGTTGGCAATTTGGAGCTAGTCAAAAGCATCAAAGGAGAGGTAATTGGCAAGGGTGTTATGGATCTGTTTTTGCAGCATATTGAAGACTCAAGTAAGGTCAAAGGAGCAGCAAGGAAGTGTTGTTCAAGTTTACTTTACTTGTGCTGATTTTGCTGATGGAAATGAAGCTATTGGAGGTTCATTATGTCACTCATCCATGGCGAAGTTCTCAAGTGTTGAGCTACTTGGTGCCAATACTTGGAGATTGTCAATTTTTGGTGAATTCATGGTCATTTTCTTGTGTCAAGTAGATCTTGAAGATGGACTAGTGCAAACTACTTGGTTTATGGAGTCATGTGGTGCTGGATTTGCATCATTAATGTACTCACCTACTCATGGATTTCCAAGGTTTGATGGTTTCTTGTGGCAAGATGAAGATGGAGGCTCATTCATGGAGTATCATGGTGGATACAAGGCAACAAAGGACAAAGGAGGAGGAGACATGCAAGCAAAAGTTGATCACTCACATTTATTGTTTGTTTGCTATTTTTTTTCAGAGAGTTCAAAGTTGGAAGCATGGTGGAATAATTTCATTTACATTCTATTTGATTTTTCATGTTCTAGTCAAATTTTTACATGTAAAATTGATGTAAGAAATAGTGAAGCATCCCAAGTGGACACTATTCTCTATATCCATTATGGTTGTTTCTATTTTGAGCATTACATGATCATGGAAAGGAGGTCTATTCTTAGGAAGAAGATCATTCTTATGATGGATCAAAGTTCTATTGGCAAAAACTATGCTAGGAGCATTGGAAGCTAGGAAAGCGAGTTTTGAGGTACATCATTGGAACTCAAGATTTTGGCATATTGTATGAGGGATCATCACCTAATCTTTTTGGATTTTCAGATTCGGACTATGCTGGAGATGTAATGGATAGGAAATCCATTAGTTCTTATTGTATTTTCATAGGTGATGGAGCTATATCATGTATGTCAAAGAAACAAGCCACTATCTCATTGTCATCTAGTGAGGCCGAGTACAAAGCTCTTACACATTGCACAAAGGAGATGGTATGGATCAAAAGGATGATCAAGAATCTTCACTTGCTGGATTTTTCAGAGAGCCCAATCATCTTTTGTGACAATCAATCAGCCTAAAGAATGGCATCCAATCCTATCTTTCATACTAGGAGCAAGCATATTGAGATACAATATCATTTTGTGAGGGAGCGAGTCATTGCAAAGGAGGTGGAGCTTCAACATGTGTCTTCAAGGGAATGTGTAGCTGATATCTTCACCAAAGCATTGGGAAAAGACTTGTTCATGAAGCATAGGACTTCACTTGGAGTATTATCAAAGTCTATGCTAAAACTAGTTGAAGAGGGAGTGTGAAAGATTCAACTAGTTTCATCACATTTTGCAATATTTCCATATTGGGCATACTGAGGCCAAAACTTGTTTTAGACTTAGAGGTTGACTTTTCAAAGTTCATTAGTCTAAATTTCATTTGAATAAACACTTTTTGGAAGTGTGGGAAAGATAGAATGCGAGTTTGAGTAGATTCAATTTGAATAAGTTGGGTACATTGAATCTAGACCCAAAATTGGTAGGGTTAGCATTTTGGTGGGAAAGCCAATTGGCCAAATAGGGTTTGGACCTGCTATAAAAGGATGTAACTCGTGGAGAGAGTCATCTTCTCTCTTCTCTATCTCATTTCATGCTTATACATGGTTCTCTTGGGTTGTACTATCCATCGGTGCACTATCTTGGTGATTGCTTGCAATTCTATGTGTAGAATGATCTATATTTGCTATTTTTGGATCCACACGTGTGAAATACAGTAGCTTGCTGGTTTTGTACGGATAGCAACAGTACATAATCATTTCATTCAAGATTGATCAAGTTCTATTAGTGTTTGCATCTCAAATTGTGTGTAGATGCTGATTTTTCTACATTGGTGAAATTGGTAGTGTATTTCTCTTTCTAACCAAAGATCATTCAAGTAGATTGGATCTTAAGGATTTGAAATCTTTCACAATCCTTCCACATCATGATGCTCATATATATCATTTATTGAATTATCCATGATTTCATTTTTATCATTCATAGATGCATCGTTGTTTGCACTTGAACTTGATTCAGAAGAGCTACGATGACGTTGAGGCCAATCTGCATAATCACGATCTTGCCTTTCATCAATTTTCATCACGTCTTAATCCTTTACGTTGCCAACGAGACAATTGATTTATATATGGACCTTGAGTGCTTGAACTTGACAATGAAGATTCTCTGAACAATTTATTAAATTGTGCCATTTTTCGTCGGTTCTTGCTTTTGTGATAACTTACGATCCTCTGTTCCTTTTTCCTATCTCGTGGAGGTGTCAATTCTTTGACTAAAAATTAGAAATAAAGAAAATAAGAATGTACTCAATACTTCTCAACTTAAAGATTTTGCAAAAGAAAAAAATTATATATAAATGAAGAACTAAAGTAGCAAGCTTTGATTAACTTATGAAACTATAATTGAGAGTCCTAACTGTGAAGAATAGGATAGCTCTAAAACATGAGCTTTAGGGGCCCAAAAAGACAAAGCCCCATGTCTTGGAATTCAAAAGAATGGCATGATGCTATGATCCTAGAATACAATGCATTGATTAAAAATCATACATGGATCTTGGTAAATCTTCCATTTAACAAGAAGGCAAGCATAAGGCATCACACGTATGATAAAAGCATGATGTTTAGGTTCATAAAGATCACCTATGTCAATAATACTAGTTGGAAAAAGTCATTGGGAGAGAGATCACATTGGAGCATATTGGAACATCTTCATGTATTGCCAATCTTCTCACCAAACCATTGATCAAAAATGCTTTCTTTGAATCACATTAAGAGGTATCATTGTGATCCATTGATTTCTCTTGGAACTCAACCTATTGTATTATCAAGCCATTGACCTCAATGTGAATCTAAGTCTTTTGATGAAATTTTGTGTGTTTTTAGTTTTGAGTTCATTTGGTGAATGTATTGTGTGCTCTTGCCTTGAGATTTGCAATCTAGCATTCTTGATCTAATCAAGCATTTGTTTGGTGCAATCACACATCCTTTAGAGAGATTAATGACATGCTTTGTGGATCCTCCGCACGTAGTACATTCCAAATTTTTTGAGTTCAACATCTTATGGAATTGACTCTTATCACATGAGATAAATGCATCACTTGAGGTATCAATTTTGGACCTTATCACTCAAAATTGAAGGTCAGGAACATCTTGTATGAAAATTACACAAGGCTCTATATGGACTAAAACAGCCCCCTAAAACAGTCTCATGAATGGAAGATAAAATGAGACGGGTCTAAACCATTTCTATTCATTCATCCATTCACGTTCCTAAACTCTAAACTCTAAACACTAAACTCTAAATCCTACAATCTACATCCTAAACCCTAAACCCTACATCGTATACCCTGTATCCGAAACTCTAAACCCCAAATTCCAAATTTTGTCGATAGGGACATTTGGTTAGAGGTTGACTTTATAGAAGGGGATGTGGCTACGTCCCCTGGTTCAGGTGCCTCTACCATTGTCGTTTGGAGGTTACAAGTCACTTGCTAGGGTCAAGGCCCACTTTTTGTTGCTCACCAGGTCAGATGGACCCTAAAAGCCAAATCCTGTAACTTAAATTCTAAAACAAGTATCCAAAACCCTACATCCCAAGCGCACAACATTGAATCCATTCTACATTTCTCATTCTATTCAATTCTATGCATCATATTCCTATTCTTATTCATCATTATTTTCGTATTCCTTCAACATTAAATCATTCATTCTTATTTTACCTATATTCATATGCCTATCTCATTCATATTTTCAGAACAATTCATCCCTATCCTATTATTGTTCCTATTCCTATTCCTACTCATTCATCCATTGATGTTCTTAAGCCCTAATCCCCAACTCTAAACCCTAGACCCTGAACATCACACACCAAATTCTATATCCCAAATTCCCAATTGCTTACTTTGTGAAAACTCCTTGTATTTTTGCAGAGTCAGTTTATTCGCTTGTCATTGAGTTGGTTCATTTTTGCAAGTCGCGAAATGAAGACACGTGAAGAATGCTAAATATATGAATCTGACATAGTCGAGTTTTTCGCCTATGTGATTCCTGTGTATTCCTATGAGTGAGCAGGGGTAAGATTAACCCCAACAAAAACCACCCTTATTGAATGATTGTTGTGAGAGATGTGATTATTGAATGATTGTTGGATTGAATCAATCTCTCACTTGATTCCAATAGGAAAGATACTATAGATACCATGATGGACATGTAAACCAAAAGATGAATTGACTCCAAACAAGATTTGTGTCATTTCCACTCTAAGTTTGCACTAACAAAATCTCGAAAGATCTACCAAGATCTAGCTAGAACACAAAACTTAAAATCAACTATCACACCAAATCTAGCCAATTGAATTTTTGACCTTGCTTTGGTCTCCAAGATAAAAACACTATAAATTAGAATCTCTCATTGTAAACACTAAATAATAGAATCGCTCATTGTAACAAAGGACTATTCTATATAGGCCTACATTACTTTTAATTATTTAAAACACATATCATTTTTTTATTTTTTATCCACCTACACTTGATTATTCTCTTAGTTTGTTTCATGCCACCTCACACAAAATATTCTTGATTTTGGTGACATAGAAATGCATAAAATAATTGTGTACAAAAGACATATCTTGTCATTATTTGTACCTTGTTACTTCTTGACATTTTACACAAAATGTTTTTTATTTGCACATTTTTGTTTCATGACAATTGACATTTTGGTAGTACAAATGACATATTCACATGGAGTCACATGGAGGCACCTGGAATCACATGATTGTGCTGTGCATGGCAGATGCATGGCAGAGCCACCCATGGCAATGCCATGCTTGGCAAACAAAATTTCTGTGGCTCTGCCATGTGCAACTTGAAATTCATTTCATCTATAAAATGAGCTTTTTCACTTTGGATTTTCATTCTTGGTTTTTGCTCTCTCTTGGTGTTCTCTTCATTTGTGCTCTCTCTTTGTTCTCACTCTTTGTGCTCTCTTCATTTGTGATCTCTCTTTGTGCTCTCTCTTTAAGCTTTCATGCTCTCTAGCTTTAAGTTTTAAGCACTCTCTCTTTTACACATTAATCTTAGTTTTCTTGTCATCAATATTTCTCTCTCTCTCTCTCTCTCTCTCTCTCTCTCTCTCTCTCTCTCTCTCTCTCTCTCTCTCTCTCTCTCTCTCTCTCTCTCTCTCTCTCTCTCTCTCTCTCACACACACACACACACACACACACACACACACACACACACACACACACACACACACACACACACACACACACACACTCACACACACACACACAAAAAAAAATGTTGTTGATTTTTTAAAAGTTAATTTCCTATAATTTTTTCACACAGTCGATTTTTGAAAAAAGATGTCGATTTCATTCTTATACTTGCTGACTTTACCGAACAATGAGCCAAACTTTTATCAAAGCCTTCTTGAAAGTTTTTTTTGGTTTAAGCCTTCTCCATATAAAATCGAAGGCTTTTGGCCCATGAGTTGTCAGAAAGCCTACAAAAAAAAAACAAGGGCGTGTGGCAAGCCACTTGGCCTACCTTAGGTTGGTATTTTATTTTATTTTACATGTGTTAGAGTAAATGTAAATGTGACACAAAAAATGGGGAAAGGCATCTCAGTACAAAAATTGCATGTGAGAAATGTGAATGTTAGAAGCTGGTTCAAAGTTATTGTCTGAAGCAAGTCAGAAGGCAGGGCAGTTACAAGGTTGTTCTGATCTTGTCCAAAAATGTGATGACAGTAATACTACTCTTTATATTGAGCTCCATGAGAACCAACACCACTTCCAGCAATAGGAACTCGATGAAGGAGACTTACACGATATTTGGGTCACTATATAGGTAATAAATTGGTGAGTGGTCACTCTAGTAACAGTGTGTGACTCCGTAAAAGTTTTTCGAGTTGTGTGCATTTGTCCATATATGATCTAATTGGCTTCCATACAATGTTGTTGGTGTAGTGATAGTTTGTTGGAAACCATGGTTTTGCATGAATGTCGTAAGATGGTTGGCATGGTTGTTGCAAGCAAGCATATTGATATTGAAGTCTCCAAGAATGGTCATTGGTGTTGGTATGTCTGTGGATGCATTTTGTAATATTTCTTCTATTGTATTCAAGAAACTCATCAGATTTGAATTCGGTTCTTGATACACTGCAAGCACAATCATACTATATGGTTTGTTCACATTGAAATAAGCTTTGATAATTTCTGCGACATCTGTATTGTGTATGTCATAACAATGCAATTGTTGGGTACTGTCATAGTATATGGTTGTGCCAAAGAAGCGGTAATTTTGTATGGCATGGAAATTTTTGGTCAAGTATGATGTTTGGTTGTCGTTTCTTGTTTTTTGGAAACACAAGATATTTGAGCTCATCAAATTGTAATCCGCTAAAACATCAATTTCATGTTTTTGCAATGAGACAATGTTTAAAGATTGAATAACAAGGTGTGTAGTTTTGAACTGCTCCATGATAGGAATTTGAATGCGCCAATTTGCATGATTGCGAAGGCGGTGCATTTCTTTTCTAATACATGGGTCGACTTTCAAATATCTTGTTTATGCATGGATTCTGTAAATTTGCAAATTATACCATGTTGCAATTCATAAGGTTGGCATTTAAAATTGTCCCAAAAAGAAATACCGTAAAAATATTTGTATTGTGTGGAAAGCAATGAATAAATGCCAAAGGCACGTTCATGTAGATTAAAGCCAAAGTATGGACTACTGTTTTGGTGGGGATGGCAGCCATGGACATGTTGGTGTCTGTGGCCATATAGCTACACAATAAAATAAAGTAGCATTAAAAGTTGTTTAGCATATATAAAATGTTCCTATGGATAAGATAGTATTGATTTACGATTAGGAATATCACATGCCATATATGGCTTCTGCAAACAAATAGATGTGTATAATTCAAAATTCAAACCTAGGTAAAAAAAAAAAATGCGTGTGCTGCAATTTGCGCTGGACTAATAAATTTTATAAAGGCTTCATTGAAAGGCAACTATTTTTTGAAGGGAAAAACATGAAGATATGAAAACCAACTCTGTCTATTAGATTGTGGAATTCGGATACTAACATCCTTTAAAAAAAAATCACTAGCATTATCAAAATAAAATGTATACATTTCATAATAGACAACATTTTATCGATTACTCATGAAAATAGAAACTCAAACACATGATTTATGAGCTCCCTATGTATTTACATTTGTTTGTATGTTGTGGCATAGCAACATCTTTTCAAAATAGTTGCCATCAACATCATCAAAACATGCATGTACATTTTCTAAGAACTGGTATTTTATCATTTCCATAAAAATTGTCTGGTCTCTGATGCAGGAGTCACGAACTTTTATGTAAAGTAGCACGTCAACGTTTTCTAGCAATGGTATATTTGAATTGAACCAATCCTGTATTTTTGGGCGACATCCTTTTGTTAATTTATAGGTCATCCATTTGGCTAGGTAATTTACATAATGACTAGCTAGTCGCGTACATGGATCTGTCAAATATTGTGATTGCTGAGAAAAATCCAACAAATTTTTTTCTGTGCCTTTGAATGTGTCGAAATTGCCTAGAATAATAGGCCAATTATAAAGTCTGTTTGAAATACTGACATGCTTGCTTTCAAGTGACATTTCTATGGCTGGATCTTTTTTTGAGGGAATGTAAATAGCTGGCAACTGAAGTGTGACTCTTTCTGGCAAAATAGCTCGCTTTTGAAATATAAAAAGTACTCTCTAGGTAGTTGCATGTTGACTTTGTAGCAGCGTAATTTCCTGTTCACATGTAGTGCATCGTGTTTGTACTATTTCGAGCGCAACATCTTTTTTGCCAAGCATACAAACGAACTTCGCTTTTATGGTTGTCAAAGTGCGCTGTGCTTCTACAGCATTACATTGTAGCAGCTCCAATTTTGTTTGTAACTCTTGGTTTTGGTGCTGAAGTTTAACAATCCGCGTTTTGAAGTGCAAGTTTTTTTTTTTAGTTGACGCAGTTTTTTCGGAATGGCACTAGAAAATGGCATGGTTTCGGAGTGGGGGATGGCACTGATACTAGAATCAATCAATTGAAGGGGTGGATTTGTAGGAAGAGGTGTGACCATGAAATTGTTTGTCTGGAATGCGATCAGATCTAGAAGGTACTCAGTTGTCTACAAGTAAATTGTTTTTGAATTGGATAGAAAATTCTATCCACTATAAAGAATCATAAAAGCTTGGGATGCAGAGTTTTTGACCTCGGATATATTGAGACAACAATTTAAATCAAAAGGAAGAACTTCATTAATTATGCATGAGCATGCATGCATTGTCAGGGTGGGAAAAGCATGTATATCTACAGTGTCGTACGGTACACGAAACATGTCACAAAAATGTTTTGTATCAAGATGGCAATGTATGCTTGATTGGGGCAAAACCAAATTGCTTGCTTTTTCAAGAAGTAATTTTTTTCCCTCAAGAATCGAACCAGATGAAACAACATGGGGCACTATTTTTTCAAGATATCTTTGACCTTCTAGTATGAGATTAACAATATGGTGTATCTCATTATATTGACAGTGGTGGAAATAGATGCAACCAAGAAAAGATGATTGAATTATAGGCCCAAATTTCGGGTTCACAAAAAAAGGTCTGTAATCGTGGTAAGGCAGTAGCAACAAACGTGGGAAATCTTTGGAAACGGGTTGGGAAACAATTGCTATGGTCACAAGTTGGTCGTCATCATTTACAACGTTTTTGAAAGGTAGGCGTACGTGGGACGCAGTCATAGTCTTGATTGCTAAGATTACACGAATGCTAATTCAGCAATGCATTGGAAAGCTGCAGTACGAATCAAAATCAGTCTGAAGTTATGAAATTGCTTCTAATTAATAACACATAACATGTGTACGACTAAAAGGAACATATTGTTTCTAGCATAAAGTACTTCTAGTAAACAAAACATACCATGTATAAGATTGAAATGAACATAAGTTACGGAATTACTTCTAATTAGTAAAACATAACATATATAAGATTGAAATGAATATATTGTGTCTAGCATAAATGACGGCTAATAAATAAAACATACCATGTATAAGACTGAAATGAATAGATTGTTTTCTAGCATAAACAAAATGTGTGCTAAATAATTGTGTATTCAAAAACGAATATTACAAACCACCTCATATGGAAAATGGGTTTCGCATGACAAAGTTTTATTAGTACGATATATATAGTTTACATTTTTCTAGAAGGCCCAACATGTATCTATCAATATTTCTGGTTTAAAAAACTAGAAGAAAATACCTTTTCCATAACGGGGATGTGTTTCCAAATTGCTAAACGTAAATATTTGAAACATGGTATGTAATTAGAATGGATTCATATTAACAACTAATACAAGCACCTTATTCATATGACCCATTTATATCAAAACGTTATTTACATGACACAGATATTTAAAGTTCAATAGTAAAAGCCTCAATTGTGATAGTATTGGTATTTTAACTACTACTGATACTTCTTCTACACAATCTATTCCAGTGTACCAGTTTGTAAACATACAAAATTGAAATCTAGTCCTATATGTGTTCGTATGAAACAACATAACCGTGCTCATCAACTTGAAATTATCCACTAATATTCAACTTTGCCAAGGTTGTTTGAATAGAGTGGGAATTTCCAGATCCTGAAATTGGGAATGCCTCTCCAAGTGTCAATATTTTGTCAATCCATGCATCTTTGATTTTCAAGTTCGTAATGCCCTTGGGTCCAATTACAGTACCAGATAAACAAGGCACTCGTTCCAATGTTGTTGAGCGCATACATATGTAACAAAACGGAACGTTATTTTGAAAAGCAAATTTGCCATTCTTACAAGAAATGCAAACATGCTCGAACCACGGCGCATTGATTGCTTTCAAACGAAGGCGACCTATAACCTGCAGAATAACAAAGAATGCAACAATTTTTCATGTCAAACACCCCAACTTTATGGTATTAAGTGAAGGCAATGCATTTTCTAGCAACACAACTACATGAAATCGGTTCAGATATCATTGCCTAGCTAATCAACTCCTATGATTTACCACTTCAAGTGCAAGTTAGATTACTTTGCAACAAAACAATGGCATTGTAATTACAAATTGTGTACTGGTACTAAGTTCTCAGCTCAATTGAATTTCGAATATGTTGCTTGTTGCAAAACAAACCACATTTGCATTGGATTTGTCTCTACCAAGAATACACAATTTTTCGTGCACCAAGCTTTTCTACATGTTGCATGACCCCAAATCTAGGCATTGAAAACTTTGACAAGATCTTGGGCATGTCAATCAATGTTACCAGTTTTTTATATATGCATTGTTACAATTTCCACCCATCCGTCATTTTAGTAATTGTAACTCCGTGCTTTCTGAATGCTCGGAATGGACTATAATATTCGGCTGTTAATTTAGTATATCTTTTTTTTGTTTGAATTAATGACGGTGATGAATTGCAATCCTCTGCCCTTGAAATGGCTTTTGGAAATGTCAATACAATGACATGCAAAAGATATCCCAATATTAAACCTATCTAAGTAGTGCAATGAGACAAAATCTATGTACTATAGCTTTAACTGAACCTGGCAACAAATACAATTTACTTATTTGCACCTGGTTTTCAAAAAACCCATCTACTATGAATCCAAGACAAAAACCTAGGCACACAATCATATAGCAATATTATGAAATAGGTACATAGAACATGGGTTTTTTTTTTTTGACAAACGTAAGTGGTTTCACTTTGTTGCACCTAACTACCAGTACATGTAAAAGCAAATGACTTTAAAAAGCTCAGATACATTGACACATATGGATAAATCATATAACGTGTTCGTTTTTTTTTCATATTAGTAAAGAATGGGAACACCATATTCTTATTAACAGTACGTTAATTGTAAACTAATTACGAAGTGTTTATTAGTATTAATCATATAAGTCCTGAGCTCAGTTACAGTTTGACATTCACCTACAATTGCAATTCTATTACATAATAGTGTTGGATCTTCCACCAACATCAGTACGTAATATTTCATGCACTAGGATTTTCCACCTGATGGATGCCAAAACATAAATTAAGTTCCTATAAATCAACGTACCATGCATAAATTAAGATTCTACAAATTAGCGTACCATGAACTAGTAACCATGAAACATAAATTAGTATACTATGGATTACGGTAGCATGAACTAGCAAGCATGGAACATAAAAAAATGGCATCATACTTAGACGCACACACACACGTAAACCCTAAACCCTCATGAAGAGGGAAAAAAAGAAAGAACATAACAGAGTGTTAACCAAAACTCTCGAACCGTACGATTATATCCTATTCCAAAATGTCACCACATGCTCCCTCCCTTCGGCGTTTGGGCCTGTGGAATTGATCGTCCAGCAAGAAACATTTGCACCACATCTTTAACGGAAGAAAACAAGGGCTACACATCTTCCTAGAATTGAGAGTTGTGGTTACCTTGAACTCTTTCATGCTCTCTCTCTCTCTCTCTCTCTCTCTCTCTCTCTCTCTCTCTCTCTCTCTCTCTCTCTCTCTCTCTCTCTCTCTCTCTCTCTCTCTCTGTGTGTGTGTGTGTGTGTGTGTGTGTGTGTGTAACCATAAAACATAACCAATACATACCACAAAAACTAAGATCCTACAAATAAAAGTAGCATGAATAAATTAACATGCTACACAAATGAGAGTACCATGTACTAGCAAGCATGAAACATTAATCAAAGGACTTCGAATTAGGGTAGCATGAATCAGTAAGTGTGGAACACAAACGATTGGCACCATACCTACAGGCACACACACACACACGCACACCCACACCCTAAACCTTATCAACATAACCACAATTATAGCACGTGATAGTGTGAGGTTTTCTACCAAAAGTACAATATTACATGCACGATGATTTTCTACCTGGTGCATGGCCAAAAACTTTTACTTTAAAAACATTGACAAGGTCTTGGCAATAGCAGTAAAGGAACGAGCAAAACACCATAACCTCATCAATAGTATGTTCAAAGTACCTAATTACAGAATATTTGCTGTGGAATATGTAAGTTGTAAGCTGAATTAAAGTTTACTATCGATCTACAACAATCGCATAATAGTGTTGGATTTTCCACCAACAATACTATGTAATATTTCAAGCACAAGGGTTTCCCACCCAATGCATGGGCAAAACCCTATAGGTTAAAAAGAGTGGCAAAATTATGGTCATGGCAATCAAATAATGGTCGCTATTGTTGATTTCGTACGCACGCATTGTTACAGTACCCATGTATTCATTACACGGCCACAATATATCTAACTATTACAATACATGCACAAGCAAAAAACCTACAAGGAAAATGACTAAGAAACTTAAATACAGTGATGTGCATGAGTAAAACATATTTCGGGCTCAATTTTTTTTTCATATTTGCAAAGAATATGAACGCCACAATCTCATCAACAAAGCGTCAAAAGGGAATTGATTACAAAGTATTTGTTGCTATTAGTTCTTGTGTAAGTTCGACGCTCAATTAAAGTTTACCATTTACCTACAACTACAACTAAATCATGTACTAGTGTTGGGTTTTCCACCAACAATAATACGCAATAATTCATGCACCAGGATTTTCCACCTGATGGATGGCCAAAAGTTTACGCATTTAGAAAATGGTTAAAATTTTGGCAATGACAATCAAGAAATGTTCAATGTTTTTTATTTCGTACATATGCATTATCACAATACTCTTATGCAATTGTTACAATACGTACCTACTATGCACTTAATATAGAAATTTAGTCACGTAATAATACAATCAAATTATGAAATAGAATTTTGTAACTGTACGTAGTGCAAGTATATTTCATCTGAACATCAGAATACGTATAAAACTAAGTAAATTATCCAAAGAAGAATGGCTTTACAAACCTCAAATACATCGACAATCATGCATAAAGCATATAATTTGCGTCATTTTTTTCGTATTCATAAAGAATGTGAAGGCTAAATCTCATTAGACACATCCAAAATACTTGAACGAATCTCACCATAACCCATACAAAATTCTTGCTAGTTTTCATCTCCTAATTACAAAAAGCAAAAAATTTTCAATCAGACACATGCATTTATCTGAAACACAATCACGAATATTACAATCTAATATTACTACCCAAAGAAATCCCAAAAGGCACCCTTGCAAAGAAATACATATCAAACGACTAACCAATATTAATGACTATTAACATTTCTATACACTTAACATGGGAAATGTTGGCTTGAAAAAAATTTCAGTTTCATTACAAATTATTTAATGCTCCTAGTTTTGCAATTTAATTCCATAGCTGCCGCTCCATGCGCAAAAAAAAAAACCGCTATATGTACAGATAGATACAACACCTTTTCTTCTGTTATTCTTAGATGGTACTAAATTGATACACAAGGTTCGGGCAAAGCTGAAATGCTGCTAGTGTGATTGGGAAAACTCCAAATGTTGATGTGAGCTATCTTGAAAATCTTACAATCTAATACCTAATAGGAACGTCTTGGAATGAATGGTTATGTTGTTCTCTCTGATAACGAAATGGATGCGGGTAATGGGAATGCCAAAATTGAGACAAGGCATACACATATGAGGAAGGCGTCTCGTAATCTGACCCCAACAAAGTATCTCGTTATTGACCTGGGGGCTCATGACGATCATGACCTGAAACTGTCTAGAAATATCGTTCACATAGAACAGTCCAAATTTGTTGGAACTGGCAGACCATCGAGCGGTAGTACAAATATGGTTTAAACTAGTTTTAAAGTTGAACAAGAACGAAGAATCCATAGAAGCAGATGATGTTTGAACTTCGCAGACTGAGATCTACATGAACCACATTCCTTTGAATAGCGCTCAATTTTGCCCCGTTGTTATTTATTGTTGTACTCAATACATGACCGTGTGTTATATTCTAGAATCTAAAAACCGTATTACAAGATTCTATTTCTAATGGAGAGCATTAAAATCCTACCACGATAAGAAATTTACTCCTTTACAATACATACAGCAAGTCTATGGTGTAAGTATTTGTAGAAACTGAAAAAGTGACCTGAGCAGGCATTTTTTACAGGTGCAGGGAAGCTATTCTTCTAGGTAGAGGAGTTCAAGGGAATTTGGACCCTTGACATGTTGGGTAGTAGGTACCTTTATGCACACTACACCATTCTTTCACAGCTCTATTGTTGAAGGTATATTACCTATCATGTACGTTCTGAAACTGATTTATAAAAGAAATGACACTCGATGCTATATGTTGCATGTTTTTAACCATCACCTGGTGTGTTGCATATAGTGTATATTGAATGTTATGTTTGTTGACTAGCAAACTTGGACTGTGGACATGTTTCAAATACTCGTACACATGTACAAGAGTATGGCATGGGTGAGGGTATTGTGACAGCATTGCAATGGTGAACATTTGTATGTATACAGGCACCTGTACTGACACCTCATATAAGTTTTTCACGAAATGTATTGTAATCTCCAGTCTGCACAAGAATTTGCTTGGAACTACAAGAAATACATTGAATTAATTTTAAGTGCGATTAAAAAAAGGTAGTGAGATGCATGGTACTGGTGCCAAAGTTCAATGAAGCTATGATGTTTACAAGTAAATAAGTAATGTGTTTTTGAAACAGTATTATGGACCTCTATTTGCCTCAGATCATATTGTGATGAGAATGCCTTCTGATTTTCTGTGGAGGATTTGGATAGATTCATAGAGATTGCTACAGTTATACGTGAACAATCCACATTCATTCAAAGTATCTTAAGAATTAGTTTTTAGTAAGCAATTGAAACCTCATACCTTATCTATACAGTCTCCTGAAAAACACAGGATAATTCACATGTATGGCGGTGGTGGCTTCGTCTGAATGAAGAAACTTAATATAGGAGCAGGCTTGCTAGGTACCCCACTTGATGTTCCACTACTTCACCGGACACATTTAGCAATTTTTGTAAATAACAATCAATGATTGGGAAATAGTCTTAAACAGTACTATGGCTGAATTTTAGACCATCAACAATGCCTTTGACATGTTAGAACTTAGATGACAACATTAAAACCGTCGCAAAGCTTGCCATTTGCAAGTGTATTACGTCTATCACCATAGAGTATAGAGGCCTTACTCTGATTTACTAAGATAGACATGATCTCACAACCATGTTACATGATGGAACTCGCGATCTCATAAAGAGCTCTTAGGGCTATAAGAAGGGCAAGGCGATTAGCATAGCTGCGTGAAAAAGATCTTACGCAGACATCAGTTGGTGTGAGAAGGTCAAATCGTGAAGCTTTTATATCAATGAGTTATTGGTGCACGCTGCTCATGAAAAGTTCTAGTTTTATGACCTGAAAGACTCGTGAGTTTACGCTTTAGATTGTAAGTGTGGTGTGAAATATTCAACTAGTTTCATCACATTTTGCAATATTTCCATATTTGGCATATTGAGGCCAAAACTTGTTTTAGACTTAGAGGTTGACTTTTCAAAGTTCATTAGTCTAAATTTCATTTGAATAAACACTTTTTGAAAGTGTGGGAAAGATAGAATGTGAGTTTGAGTAGATTCAATTTGAATAAGTTGGGTACATTGAATCTAGACCCAAAATTGGTAGGGTTAGCATTTTGGTGGGAAAGCCAAGTGGCCAGATAGGGTTTGGACCCGCTATAAAAGGATGTAACTTGTGGAGAGAGTCATCTTCTCTCTTCTCTATCTCATTTCATGCTTATACATGGTTCTCTTGGGTTCTACTATCCATTGGTGCACTATCTTGGTGATTGCTTGCAATTCTATGTGTAGAATGATCTATATTTGCTATTTTTGGATCCACACGTGTGAAATACAGTAGCTTGCTGGTTTTGTACGGACAGCAACAGTACATAATCATTTCATTCAAGTTTGATCAAGCTCTATTAGTGTTTGCATCTCAAATTGTGTGTAGATGCTGATTTCTCTACATTGGTGAAATTGGTAGTGTATTGATCTTTCTAACCAAACATCATTCAAGTAGATTGGATCTTAAGGATCTGAAATCTTTCACATGGTATCAGAGCTTGTGTTTCAGGTTATGACGGAGGAAATCAGATCTATCAATGATTTGGTGAAGATATCAAGTCTAGAGCATGCTGCATGCCAATGCACCGTGAGTGTTGGGCACTTGCCTTGTCGCACTATGCACACCCTAGTGCGGCGGTCCAGCCTCCAGCTTGGGTTTCTAGAGCATGCTAGAGAGGATTCTACACCAAAATCAGATTTTTTGCTTTTGTATATTGGATCTTTTGTAGATCAAAACACTAAATAGGTCAATATACTTGTTCAATTCCGTTTTCTGAATTCACATGCTGGATTTGGCCGATTTTTGGATCATTGGTTCAGCCTAAGTGGTGGCTTATAGATTGCGTATCAAATTTTCAGCATTCGCATGTAGATTTGGAATAGTCAATTTTTTGTGATTTTGTCAAAGCCCTAATTTTGATTGGATCTCTAGATAGTGAGGTTACTGCACTTCATTTGAGTGTGTTTCAATCTTAGGAAGTGGCAAAAGTCATTAGATTGAGGATAGATCATAGGTTGATCAAGATTCCATGATTCTATGTGTTGATTTGCTTGGATAAGTGCTAGAAGAGAATTTGTGAGATAGTTTCAAATCTTGGTGATTTCTTTTGAAAGCATTTGTTGTTGTTCAAAGGAGTGCTTCGTGCATTGAAACAGGTTGAAAGAGAAGATCAGGTCATTGCTACATGGCAACCTCAATTGGAGTCATGTTGGAAGCCAATGATAGACTTACCTCAAGTAACTATTCATTATGGAAAGTGAGGATGGAGTCACTTCTTGAGATGAATGATGTTTTGGATATTGTTGTAGGTTTGGAGGAGAGACCAGCAACACAACAAGATCAATTGAGGTATGACAAGAGGGCCAAGAAGGCTCTACACATGATAAAGATGAATGTTACCAATGAACTTCTCAAGGAAGTTGGTAAGTGCACATCATCTTTGGAAGCTTGGAATTCATTGAAGAAGCTGTATGAATCCAAGTCTACTTCTAGAGTGTTGACTCTAAGAAGGCAAATCTTTTCTTGTTTGCAAAAGAATGAAGAAAGTCCAAGTACTTTTGTTTTGAGAATGAAAGCATTGAATGATGAGTTAGATTGCATAGATGAAAGCATTAAGGAAGGAGAGCTTATTCAAGTGATTCTTAATGGCTTGTTGGATGCTCATGCTAACATTGTTCAAAGTATTGCTATTCAAAAGACATTGCCAAGTTTGATGGATCTTTAAGAGATCTTGATCAATGAGGAATATAGGCTTCAAGCAAGAGGTGGATCTACATCGACACTTCAAGAGGATGCTATGTTCACAAAGGGCAAATTCAAGGGCAAAACCAAAAGCAAGTGGTCTAAAGGGCAAGACCAAGTGGATGCTTCTTCAAGTGGCAAAAAGAAGGATATATCAAAGCTCAAGTGCTTCTATTGTGGCATCAAAGGACACTTTGCAAGTGATTGTTACAAGAAGAAGAGAGATCAAGGAGACAAGCAAGGTAATCTTACTCTTGATGAGGATGGTTTGGATGTGCAAGATGCAAATGATGATGCTTTTGTGATGTCTTCATGTATGCTTGCTAATGATGGAGATCTAGATCCTTGGTGGATTGATAGTGGAGCAAGTTCACACATGACCTTTCACAAAGAGTACTTCGCTTCTTTGTTGGCATATGGAGATGACAAGAGGGTGATCTACACGGCCAATGATGGTGAGTGTGCAATCAAAGGGATTGGCACAATTCCTATTTCTCTCTCTACAAATAGGAATGTTCATTTGGAGGATGTCTTGTATATTCCATCTATTACCAAGAATTTGCTTAGTGTGAGTCAAATGCTAAGTAAGGGCCTCAAGGTAGAGTTTGATGGAGATGCTTGTTTGATCAAAAGGAAGGATGTCTTGATTGGAAAAGGTAAAAGGCAAGGGAAGTTGCTCAATCTTGATGCTTGTGTTATTGATAACCAAGTTGGATGTGTTGCAAGGGAGCAAATTTCTATTCAAGAGGTTTGGCACAAAAGGATGGGACACCTCAACTTCAAGTCATTGGAGGTAATGGCAAGGAAGAAGGTTGTGATTGGTCTTCCAAGTTCCTTAAGTAATGACAAGCATGTTTGTGAGTCTTGTGCTTTGTCTAAGTCACATAGACCACCTTATACTAGATCTATTTCTAGATCTACAAAGCCTTTTCAACTTGTACATTCGGATATTCATGGATTTACTACAATTAGCAATAGTGGAGCTAAGATGTATGTAACATTCATTGATGATTTTAGTAGATTTTGTTGGATCTATCTACTAAAGAGCAAGGATGAAGTGTATGATGTCTTTGTCAAGTTCAAGAATGCAAGGGAGAACCAATTCTCCACAAAGATCAAGTGCTTGAGAGGTGACAATGGTGGTGAGTACATATCTAACAAGTTCAAGGCCTTTTGTGATGAGCATGGGATCAAGAGGGAGTATACAACATCAAGGACCCCACAACAAAATGGAGTGGCTGAAAGGAAGAATAGAACTTTATGTGAAAGTGCTAAAGCTATGAGGTTAAGTGCTAATGTTGACAAACCGTTTTGGGATCAAGCTTTGTTGTGTGCCAATTTCTTGTGCAATAGGTGGCCGAGTGCTATTTTGGATGGAAGGACACCTCTTGAGATGCTATTCAAGAGGAGGCCGAGTGTCAACTTTCTAAGAACCTTTGGATGCACATGCTATGTCAACATTACTCTTGATGATAGGACCAAGGAAGATCCATCTTCAAGAAGAGGTATTTTTGTTGGATATAGTGAGGTGAGTAAAGCCTACAAAGTTTACATTCCTTCTACTAACAAAGTGATTGTTGGTAGAGATGTCATTTTTGATGAGGGAAACATTCCAAAGGTGTCTTCAAGCATGATTGATGGTAAAGTAGATGGTTCTAACATTCTTGATGTTGATGAGAAGGATCCTACTTTGGATGGTGGTGATGATGGACCTTCACCAAGTCAAAAGCCAAGGAGAACATCAAGAGAAAGACAAGTACCTTCAAGGCTCACATATGATCAAAAGAGTAAGCAAGTAGTTTCTGGAAATTATGTTGCTTTCCTAAACTCTTTGGATGAGCCTACAAGTGTAGATCAAGCAAGGAAAGAAGAGGAGTGGATCCAAGCAATGGATCTTGAGTATCGATCTCTTATGAAGTGTGAAACATCTTTTGGAAGATCTTCTTGTGTACATGGAGCTATGCAAGTGGATGGATGTTATCTTGCTGTAAAATCAAGTAATGGATCTGGAAAACAAAGTTTGTTCAATGACTTTGATGATGAAGTTGAAGATCAAGAGGTTGATCTCAAAGCGCTTCAACTAGTCAAAAGAGAAGTTGGCAATTTGGAGCTAGTCAAAAGCATCAAAGGAGAGGTAATTGGCAAGGGTGTTATGGATCTGTTTTTGCAGCATATTGAAGACTCAATTAAGGTCAAAGGAGCAGCAAGGAAGTGTTGTTCAAGTTTACTTTACTTGTTCTATCTCATGTTTGAGCACTTTCATGTGGATGTGTGCAAATTGTCAAGATATGGTAAAACTAGCTACATTGGTGAGCATTGTTTTGATGTTGGATTTGTACTAGCATTCTTGGCTCATTTTGCTGATGGAAATGAAGCTATTGGAGGTTCATTATGTCACTCATCCATGGCGAAGTTCTCAAGTGTTGAGCTACTTGGTGCCAATACTTGGAGATTGTCAATTTTTGGTGAATTCATGGTCATTTTCTTGTGTCAAGTAGATCTTGAAGATGGACTAGTGCAAACTACTTGGTTTATGGAGTCATGTGGTGCTGGATTTGCATCATTAATGTACTCACCTACTCATGGATTTCCAAGGTTTGATGGTTTCTTGTGGCAAGATGAAGATGGAGGCTCATTCATGGAGTATCATGGTGGATACAAGGCAACAAAGGACAAAGGAGGAGGAGACATGCAAGCAAAAGTTGATCACTCACATTTATTGTTTGTTTGCTGTATTTTTTCAGAGAGTTCAGAGCTGGAAGCATGGTGGAATTATTTCATTTACATTCTATTTGATTCTTCATGTTCTAGTCACATTTTTACATGTAAAATTGATGTAAGAAATAGTGAAGCATCCCAAGTGGACACTATTCTCTATATCAATTATGGTTGTTTCTATTTTGAGCATTACATGATCATGGAAAGGAGGTCTATTCTTAGGAAGAAGATCATTCTTATGATGGATCAAAGTTCTATTGGCAAGAACTATGCTAGGAGCATTGGAAGCTAGGAAAGCGAGTTTTGAGGTACATCATTGGAACTCAAGATTTTGGCATATTGTATGAGGGATCATCACCTAATCTTTTTGGATTTTCAGATTTGGACTATGCTGGAGATGTAATGGATAGGAAATCCATTAGTTCTTATTGTATTTTCATAGGTCATGGAGCTATATCATGTATGTCAAAGAAACAAGCCACTATCTCATTGTCATCTAGTGAGGCCGAGTACAAAGCTCTTACACATTGCACAAAGGAGATGGTATGGATCAAAAGGATGATCAAGGATCTTCACTTGCTGGATTTTTCAGAGAGCCCAATCATCTTTTGTGACAATCAATCAGCCCAAAGTATGGCATCCAATCCTATCTTTCATGCTAGGAGCAAGCATATTGAGATACAATATCATTTTGTGAGGGAGCGAGTCATTGCAAAGGAGGTGGAGCTTCAACATGTGTCTTCAAGGGAATGTGTGGCTGATATCTTCACCAAAGCATTGGGAAAAGACTTGTTCATGAAGCATAGGACTTCACTTGGAGTATTATCAAAGTCTATGCTAAAACTAGTTGAAGAGGGAGTGTGAAAGATTCATCTAGTTTCATCACATTTTGCAATATTTCCATATTTGGCATATTGAGGCCAAAACTTGTTTTAGACTTAGAGGTTGACTTTTCAAAGTTCATTAGTCTAAATTTCATTTGAATAAACACTTTTTGAAAGTGTGGGAAAGATAGAATGCGAGTTTGAATAGATTCAATTTGAATAAGTTGGGTACATTGAATCTAGACCCAAAATTGGTAGGGTTAGCATTTTGGTGGGAAAGCCAAGTGGCCAAATAGGTTTTGGACCTGCTATAAAAGGATGTAACTCGTGGAGAGAGTCATCTTCTCTCTTCTCTATCTCATTTCATGCTTATACATGGTTCTCTTGGGTTCTACTATCCATTGGTGCACTATCTTGGTGATTGCTTGCAATTCTATGTGTAGAATGATCTATATTAGCTATTTTTGGGTCCACACGTGTGAAATACAGTAACTTGCTGGTTTTGTACGGACAGCAACAGTACATAATCATTTCATTCAAGTTTGATCAAGTTCTATTAGTGTTTGCATCTCAAATTGTGTGTAGATGCTGATTTTTCTACATTGGTGAAATTGGTAGTGTATTTCTCTTTCTAACCAAAGATCATTCAAGTAGATTGGATCTTAAGGATCTGAAATCTTTCACATGTGGTATCAGAAAAGGGATGAGAACTCTTGACGAGGCGAAAGCAACTGTGAGATCATTCTAGAACAAAAGATGTAAAACTAATGGGCTACCTGATTTGTCATCGACAAAGCTACAGATATAACTTATCTGCAGGTAGTGATTCTCTCTGAGCTACGAGAAAAGGAGTAGCATATGGATTCTTAGATCGATAGTCAAATTTTTCAAGATGTCCAGCTGTACTAGGGTAATGCGATTATGATGTAATGGGCCAACACCAGGCTGCGGTATGATAGCAGGTAATTATCCAGATATATATCTTCCTAATCACTCAACCATATACGTGACTCTAACTTGGACGTGGAGTACTAGACTCAGTTCGCTTGCTTTGCATAACGACGGTTATAATAGCTCCTACAAACAGCTAGCATTCCTAGTCATATTATAGCTGCTCACTTTAGATCTGATTATAAAAATTGTAGTGTCAACAATAGAAATTGTAGTTGGGGCACAATATTGACGTAGTATGTACTGCCTCAATCATTAGTTCGAGTTAATTGCGCAGAAGTACTCCGGTTTGTTCTTTATGCTAACCTCAGGAAAGTGAACGATAGATTTTGAATATATTAGCTACAAAAATATTGTTATTCTTAGCACCAAAGAATTCGCATTCAGCCTGCAAAAAGACAAATTTAAAGTAGACTAGTTATACCAGAATGTTGATTCCACCGAACTGATCTCCAACCCACTTGGACAATTTGATGATTGAGTAAGGCAGAAGGCATTGATACACGTTAGCGAATTAATTTTCAAGCATGCATGATGTAATCCTAATGAGTGCAGTGAAAATCTTTTGCCTGCATGTCTGAACATTATGTCCTCGAGTTAAGAATGTCACTTTACTCATCTATTAACACTTAGTTATTCACTCATATGCAAGGTGTAGGCCATTGGCACCTCTGTAATTGTAGCTTATGATGTTGCGACGATTACTCGCGGATATTATGCGGCATTTGCATTGCTATTATGACATGATGTAGTCTATACCTTGTCATTGTAGTTAAAGATATGTAGATTCTACTTTCATTGATCTATGTCTGAATTTTGACACCTGGGCTTTGAGCTTGCAACTAGTACTTGAAGGACTCGTGGAGACAATGTCCTTCAAGGTGCACTGCTGCATGATTCATGAGGCATGCCTGCAATACTTGCCTCCTTTCAATATCATAACTAGCTTCTGTTTCAACATTCTAGTTTCCCAATGGAAGGTGTATCAAGCTGGTCTAAATAGAGACGTGGAGACTAAAGATCTTTGGCACTGTGCAATGCTTCCATTGTCCGCAATCTAGAGTCTAGAGTATGACGTTGTTCCATCTGGATTCTACTTTCATTGATCTATGTTTGAATTTTGAGGCTTGGGCTCTGAGCTTGCAGCTATTACTTGAAGGACTCGTGTGGACAATGTCCTTCGAGGTGCACTGCTGCATGAGGCATGAGGCATGCTTGCAATACTTGCCTCCTTCCAATATCGTAACTAGCTTCCTTCATGGAATAGATTAAATCAAGATATATTATGCTTGTGAACGGTAATGCTTGATATAGATAAACGAAGAATTGAATCCTAAAATGTGTTCAGACCTAATGTGTGCATTGAGCTCCAACATGGATTTCATGAACAATTCCCTGAGAAATTAAGAATCATGAGAGTATAGTCCTTGAGAATGACAATCTCTGGTGTTGAAAGCAACGAGGTCCTAGTCTAGTAAGGGTTCATAAATATAACTCGACTTAAAAAACAACAAAAGCAACAGCCATCAATTTTTTTGCCCTTTTTGTGGAAGAATATTTCGGATTGCATGGGATTCGAGAATCGCATACGAGGGGCCTCGTGAGACATAGTGGAGAGCCGACTCTGAACTCTGGACTTTTGTGCTACGTGCAACACAAGCGTTCCTGCTTGATTGAGAATAATAAGATCAGACATACATGTATATTTATTGCTGGATCGATCTTCAAACCTTTGGTGTAGATCGTCGCAGGACATTGTGAATGCTTTCATACACATACACAGCTTAGATATTTTGCATGACTTCTTGTTTCAACAAATCAATTCATCGCTTGATAATTGACTAAATATCAGACATTTTATCACTGGCAGATAAAAAAACAACTAGCTCATCAAAGGTTGATCTCCAAAATACATCCAACTGATTGTATAATAAATCAAGAACACAAAAGGCTTGTTCGCAGAGTTGTAAAGCAGATTAACTTTTTATGCAAGAAAAGTTTGAAGCACTCAATCTGGCCTGCTGTCATATAAGCTGCACATCGAACGAGTTTGGTTGCTTTTAAGAAGTAGGAAATGTTTCTGTAACTAGTCTTTTAGCTATTTCGTAACTCTGACTATATAATATACTATGTAGAAGATTAGAAAACATTAAAAGCGACAAAGTACGTACACTTGAAAGAGACGATCTGATGAAATTCTTCAAGGACATGAAGGCAAGTCTCTCTGAAACAGCCACCACACATCTATGAACCGCAGCAACACAAAGGTAACAATTCCACAGGTACAAGCACGCGCAAGTACAGGGACACCCAAACTTTTTTACGAAAACAAAATCTGAAACGAGACAGGGACAATCTTTGACATACTATCAAAATACCAGGGACAATCTTTGGCATACTATGAAACGCTTCCTCTCAGCTCGCTTTCTATCATTTATCGCCTCTCAGGTAGAAAACGTTGCATGCAGGACACGGACGACCCCCGAAAATGGCAAGAAACGTGAAAATACGAATCTACGTGTAAACCTGGCTACTCGGCTCTCCAACAAAGTAACAGCAAAACCTGGCCAAGTAAGCACCCATCGCCCGCTCCTGTCCACGTATTTTTTAGTATGAAAATTAAAAATAGGTATTTATCAAAAGCACGGAAATTAGTTTTTGGAATGGGATAAAAAATACGTGGCAACACCCAAAAAAAAAGTTCAATTTAAATAACAAAATAAAATAAAAATTTATAAAATAAAAATCACATAAGCATGTCAAATTTGTAGCATGATTACTATGTGAGGCAAATCCAATTAATAGGAGTGTGTTAGGTTGAAAAAAAAGCTTTCCCCAAGCATTGATTGCATTGCATGTATTCATTATGATTGCATGTATTCATTATAATATATATAATAGTACACAGGTTTTGACCAAATGAAAGTTTTGAGTTTCGAATGCATGCTATTATAGCCACGAATCTCTCTTTAAAATGTAATTGATTACTTGGGAGGTGAAACAAGACACAAATGATTGGGCAATATTAACTATCACGGGACTTTTCTTGACTAGATAAGTTCTGTTTCTGTGCAGAGAGCCGTTTGGAAATTTGAAATGTCTTCATGTTCCTTGAAGTGGGCCCTTTACTTCGTAGTACAGATGGGCAACATTAACTTAGAGTATTGATGCCTGAGATGAATGTGTTATTTATAACAAGCGAGCAATTAAACAGAAATTCTCATGAATGCCCAATTCGATATTCGCAACTAAGGAGCTTTATTTTTCTTGGTGGACAAGTTTGCATACAATATCAGAGCAGTGCCAGCTCTCGTTAACTCATTTCACAGTTCCAAGTTACTGTTTGGACTATTTATATATTAACTGAGTGATAGACCAAAATGAGTGGATTGGTGCTTTAGCCGTTTGGACTATATATTAACTGAGTGAGACCAAAATGAGTGGATCGGTGCTTTAGCTGGCTGTATAGTCAGTACTCAGTACCACTCGGCTCTATACTTCTATAGTAAGTACGTCATTTGTCAATTTGACTGCCAGTTAGGTGACTGGGACATCTAAGTACACATGTAACAAAATGTTGTCCGCATTCTGATAGACTAGAGTTCGTAAGAAACATTTTGAAAAAGGCACTTCCTCACCAGAGCATGAGCTGCATGACAGTTGGGCTCTAGAGGTTGCATGATGTTTGTGATATAAATTTGCAGGTTCGTAGAAAAATATAATATGAAACAGTTATTTGGGAAGTTGGGAACTGCCTTGTCAATCGCCTTTCATTTATAGCACATAACGGTGTCATTATTAATGCAGAATTTCAGATTTCAATGTCACGGGAGGTTGGAACTTTGCTAGTTCATAACAGCCAGAATTTATCGATCGCAGATGCAACTGTAAATCAACAATATATTTCACAAACCTTAAACTAAGCACTACAGGTAGCAAAAACACCAAAACACTTTATTTAACGGTCGGTCGCAATGCAACAGTAGATCAACAATATGTTTCACACCAACCTTAGACTAAGCACTATTAGTAGCAAAAGCACCAAAACACTTTATTTAGCGTTCGGTCGCACAGACGTGCAACCGTAGACTAAATCTACATTTCATACCAAACTTAGACTATGCACTATTATCTAAGACATACATACTTAAAACAACCGCTATTATCTGCATGCCAAGTGTTGCCAATCGCAACAGGTTCACCATATACGCATAACTAACTACTAAGTAAGCTCATAGACGCTATTGCACTGCAAACCGTTCCTCCATACTTCCGCCATTTGATCCTTAATTAGTCGATCACTCTCTGATCAAGACAGAGCATAACTTTATCTGGCCATCATACTTGCGGAATGGATTGACCTACATTGGAAAACGTGGCGTTAGTGAAAGCATTTGCTAACTTACATTGGACGAAGATCCAGGTTCTGGAGCACATGCTCGTCGCTTGTCCATTAAGATACCAATTTAAAATCAGCGTGTGCCTATCAAGATTCAATTCCAAAGAGCCACGGAATACGAAATGATTTTCGAAAGACAAATGACCAAAAACTCTATTTGATGCGAGGGCACGCAAACACATCAATGCAGTAGAACAGAATTCACCACTCTGATGGCACAGTGAAGAATAAAAAACCAGCTGTAAAAACGAAAAAACGCGCACATAGATTTAAGCGATTTTTCCACGTATATTCGCAACGTAAGCATCTCACAATCACACCGAACTCGTGGAGCACAGAGGATTACCATTGCATTTGAAGCCTGCTGGGATGTAGCTTCCGAACCCGCACAACTTCGGTACAGACAAAGCCCTTTGGATGTTGATCGAAGGGACCTTATTCTTCGCTACAGTCAGGGTATCACATAGGCATTGAGCTTTTCCCTGAAACGGCCTGAGCGAATTACAGCAAGACGTTGATGGCGCCCCAGGCTGATTACCAACAGCCGAGAGGCACTGAGCCAACGACCCAAAATTATTAGGATTGCACTGAGCATTGGCAAATGAAGAGAGCATTAATGCAATGACCATAAAACAGAGAGAAAACTTTACGAATGCCATTGCCACCGTTCAAGTTTGATGCACAACACTAGCACAAACTGCAAGTAAGGAAGTAAACTAAAGATGTTTGATGATTCGAAACAGGCAGACATTGTGTGGTATATATAGGCAAACGGAATGGATCTAAAGCTAATCAGAAACCATAGGAGGTCCAGGTGGCATCGAGGCTTAATGGGCACACGATGAACAGTGCACAGCGGCTGTTGTGGAAGATTCTGGAAGATGATCACGCCAAGTTACTTCCTTGATGTCTAGACTGATTCACTTGCGTCTTCGTTGATATCGAGAGGACTCAGGTCTGAGGACATACTGAGTCAGTGAGTCCTGACATAGTCTCTGATGCCGCCATGCTGGTGTAAATGCTTACGGAAAGAAGTAGTTGAACGTCCCATCGATTGCACCCAGACAGCCTATCATGTTGCAACAAATGTTCTGGGTTTTTCGGTGCAGTTCTTCAACACAAACTGTCCTTGAAACCCAACAACAAGATCACGGCCATTGTTCGCACTCAACTTCGCAGGTGCAAGGAAGTAGAAGCTGACTTGATGTGCATTGTGGAGTATCCAATCTCTTTATCAGGACGATATGCATCTAGTTCATTGGCTGGAGATTATAGAGTGTCATCTGAATCTTTATAACATGATTCATTGCAAATTTACACGGTCATTCAACAAAAACTTCAGATTTGAGGATCAACTTTGATTTATTCATTCACCTTTCTAACTTATAGATGGGCAGCTTTTTAGATTGCCTTCAGCTTGACATTTGGTAAACAAAAATGTAGACAAGGAATTGCACCTGGCCAAATCCACATCATGCAAGTGCAAGGAGAGAGACACACATTGTTCACATTCTTCTTTGTGGAAGAGTTGCTTGTTTTCATGCCATCTACTTTCAACATCCATCAATTTCCTACAAGACAATTTGACATAGAATTTGAATTTTTCTCATGTTTAAACCACTAGGTTCTAGCTTACAAATTCGGCCAACTAAATTTGAAACTAGTCATGATTTCCCTAGGAGGGGAGGGACTAAAAAAAATCAGCTATTCACTTAGAAAACTTCTCATGATCTCTCCAAAAGTGAGACATTTTTTGCTTAGAATCTCAAAGGAAGGACTATGAATCCACGTTGGTCAAGGAAAATTAAGAAAAGATTGGGGTTATAGGAAATGCCTAAAGCTTTAGGACTCCTTGCTCAGACTATCATTTTTATATGGCCTAAAGACGCGGGAGCTACATGACAATCATTGGGTACATTGTCATTCCTCAACCATAGTTGCATGTCGTGATGTCATGAGTGTTGCTATATAATACAATTGGAAAATCACCAATTGTTCTTGATGATCAAGATTTTCAAAGTTAAGAGTTGGCAACTAGACACAAGGGAGCCCAATGAACAGAGCTAGTGGAATTCATGAGTGTTGAGAAAAATCACCCCTTTTGTGGTTGATTGATGCTTGTCATCTCACAATGTTATCCATGCTATTCTAGTGTTTTTCATGGAATTTCTCAAGGACATACTTAAAATTTGGTTGAGTGGTCCATCTCTTGGGACTTGAAATTTTCCAATCAGGTCATACCATCTCTTCCCCTTTCTTTGGCCCTATTGTCTTGGAGCAATATTTGGTGCCCAATAGGTTGGAATGCCATCTTAGTGATTATTTCTTCCTTGTGACCCTTAATGTTAACCACTTTATAACCGCCCCCCCCCCCCCCCCCCCCCCCCCCCCCCCGCCAATTGTGCATCTAAATATTTCTTTTCAAACTCTAGGAGGGACTCTTCTAGAGTGATGGCCTTAGTACGAAAGTCTATCTGACTTGCGCTTTTTCATTTTTGATGGGCTTCCTTCTCTTTGGTTTTTTTTGTTTGTACCGATGTGATTAGTGTAGCTTTCATGGATGCGAGTTCATCACCCCCCACCCCCATACTACTTGTATTTCCATTTCACCTAGGTCATGTTGCTCAAGAGTGAAAGTGGTATCAAAGATCAGGGCTCCTTCTTGTTGACTTATTGTAGTTGATGGCCATTGCTCTTGATGTTCATATTACTACTAGGTCAATCTTTTGGTTATTGTTGGAGTAGTTGGTTGATGAGAAGTAGTGCAACTTTCAGTTGATCGTCATTCTCTTTTTTAAAGTTGATTGTTTTTGCACCTCTACAGAATCAACCAAATGTTTTTTTTTTTTTTACCATTTGGAGCTTGGCAATTATGGCATTATACTTAGTGATGGGTACAATATCTGCATTATGGAGACATCTAGATAATGCTCAATCATGCACTCTACAATGCCTATCTCCCAAATCTAGATTACTTTTTTTGGTGTTCTACTAATTTCTTTTGTCTACCCCCCTCTCTCTATTTGTGTATCAATCAATTTTGAAGTTGTGTCATGATGGTTTTGAATAATAGGACAAAATCCATGTGTCTATACTAATTATGCCATTCTAGAATTTCAATGGATATACAATGATATCACTAATTAACAAGATGAGAATATGGACAATAGCTCTTGCAATCCTAGCTTAGGACTTGAAATCACATAGAAAACATACAAAGCTGGGTATTCATATAGAAAGTACATGATCTAAAATACATAAGTGCGTTCTGATATACATAGTGCACAAAACTGGAACAAATCCAAACTCAAATGAAAAACACATTTGAGTGTTGTGTTAGTAAACTCTAGTCATCACCAATGGTTATGGGTTCTATAGACACATTAGAGAAACTTAGAGCCCGATGATGTAGGTTTTGTCAACGAGATAGAGCAAGGGTTGATGGTCCATATAAAAAGCAAGGTGTGTGGCCATCAGGTAGTGCCAAAACTTCTTAACCCCATATATCATTGCCTATGCTTTCCGCTCTGTGGCTGAATAATTCATTTATGTATCACTGAGCTGTCGGCTTGCAAATCGGATTGGAAAATCCTTTTTGTGTTCTCTGGCTGGGTTAAGACTGCTCCAACTACATACTTCGACGCGTCCGTATGCACATGAAACTCAATGGACCAATTGGACGGACATAGGATTGGTGCTCAAACCAAAGCATCTTTAAGCTTTTGGAAAGCCTAGGGTTTCCTCGTTCCAATGTGGATCCGTTGTGAGTTTGTAAATTGGTAAGGCTAACTCCGCAAAATCTAGAATGAAGAACATGTTATCATGACCCATAAAAATGTAGACCTCGCGGATCGTTCTTGGTGGTGGTAGATGTGAAAGATTCAACTAGTTTCATCACATTTTGCAATATTTTCATATTTGGCATATTGAGGCCAAAACTTGTTTTAGACTTAGAGGTTGACTTTTCAAAGTTCATTAGTCTAAATTTCATTTGAATAAACACTTTTTGAAAGTGTGGGAAAGATAGAATGCGAGTTTGAGTAGATTCAATTTGAATAAGTTGGGTACATTGAATCTAGACCCAAAATTGGTAGGGTTAGCATTTTGGTGGGAAAGCCAAGTGGCCAAATAGGGTTTGGACCTGCTATAAAAGGACGTAACTCGTGGAGAGAGTCATCTTCTCTCTTCTCTATCTCATTTCATGCTTATACATGGTTCTCTTGGGTTCTACTATCCATTGGTGCACTATCTTGGTGATTGCTTGCAATTCTATGTGTAGAATGATCTATATTTGCTATTTTTGGATCCACACGTGTGAAATACAGTAGCTTGCTGGTTTTGTACGGATAGCAACAGTACATAGTCATTTCACTCAAGTTTGATCAAGTTCTATTAGTGTTTGCATCTCAAATTGTGTGTAGATGCTGATTTTTCTACATTGGTGAAATTGGTAGTGTATTTCTCTTTCTAACCAAAGATCATTTAAGTAGATTGGATCTTAAGGATCTGAAATCTTTCACATGGTATCAGAGCTTCTGTTTCAAGTTATGAAGGAGGAAATCAGATCTATCAATGATTTGGTGAAGATATCAAGTCTAGAGCATGCTAGAGAGGATTCTACACCAAAATCAATTTTTTTGCTTTTGTAGATTGGATCTTTTGTAGATCAAAATACTAAATAGGTCAATATACTTGTTCAATTCCATTTTTTTGAATTCACATGCTGGATCTGGCCGGTTTTTAGTTCATTGGTTCAGCCTAAGTGGTGGCTTATAGATTGCATATCAAATTTTCAGCATTTGCATGTAGATTTGGAATAGTCAATTTTTTGTGATTTTGTCAAAACCCTAATTTTGATTGGATCTCTAGATAGTGAGGTTACTGCACTTCATTTGAGTGTGTTTCAATCTTAGGAAGTGGCAAAAGTCATTAGATTGAAGATAGATCATAGGTTGATCAAGATTCCATGATTCTATGTGTTGATTTGCTTGGATAAGTGCTAGAAGAGAATTTGTAAGATAGTTTCAAATCTTGGTGATTTCTTTTGAAAGCATTTGTTGTTGTTCAAAGGAGTGCTTTGTGCATTGAAACGGGTTGAAAGAGAAGATCAGGTCATTGCTACATGGCAACCTCAATTGGAGTCATGTTGGAAGCCAATGATAGGCTTACCTCAAGTAACTATTCATTATGGAAAGTGAGGATGGAGTCACTTCTTGAGATGAATGATGTTTTGGATATTGTTGTAGGTTTGGAGGAGAGACCAGCAACACAACAAGATCAATTGAGGTATGACAAGAGGGCCAAGAAGGCTCTACACATGATAAAGATGAATGTTACCAATGAACTTCTCAAGGAAGTTGGTAAGTGCACATCATCTTTGGAAGCTTGGAATTCATTGAAGAAGCTTTATGAATCCAAGTCTACTTCTAGAGTGTTGACTCTAAGAAGGCAAATCTTTTCTTGTTTGCAAAAGAATGAAGAAAGTCCAAGTACTTTTGTATTAAGAATGAAAGCATTGAATGATGAGTTAGCTTGCATAGATGAAAGCATTAAGGAAGGAGAGCTTATTCAAGTGATTCTTAATGGCTTGTTGGATGCTCATGCTAACATTGTTCAAAGTATCGCTATTCAAAAGACTTTGCCAAGTTTGATGGATCTTTAAGAGATCTTGATCAATGAGGAATATAGGCTTCAAGCAAGAGGTGGATCTACATCGACACTTCAAGAGATGCTATGTTCACAAAGGGCAAATTCAAGGGCAAAACCAAAAGCAAGTGGTCTAAAGGGCAAGATCAAGTGGATGCTTCTTCAAGTGGCAAAAAGAAGGATAGATCAAAGCTCAAGTGCTTCTATTGTGGCATCAAAGGACACTTTGCAAGTGATTGCTACAAGAAGAAGAGAGATCAAGGAGACAAGCAAGGTAATCTTACTCTTGATGAGGATGGTTTGGATTTGCAAGATGCAAATGATGATTCTTTTGTGATGTCTTCATGTATGCTTGCTAATGATGGAGATCTAGATCCTTGGTGGATTGATAGTGGAGCAAGTTCACACATGACCTTTCACAAAGAGTACTTCACTTCTTTGTTGGCATATGGAGATGACAAGAGGGTGATCTACACGGCCAATGATGGTGAGTGTGCAATCAAAGGGATTGGCACAATTCCTATTTCTCTCTCTACAAATAGGAATGTTCATTTGGAGGATGTCTTGTTTATTCCATCTATTACCAAGAATTTGCTTAGTGTGAGTCAAATGCTAAGTAAGGGCCTCAAGGTGGAGTTTGATGGAGATGCTTGTTTGATCAAAAGGAAGGATGTCTTGATTGGAAAAGGTAAAAGGCAAGGGAAGTTGTTCAAACTTGATGCTTGTGTTATTGCTAACCAAGTTGGATGTGTTGCAAGGGAGCAAATTTCTATTCAAGAGGTTTGGCACAAAAGGATGGGACACCTCAACTTCAAGTCATTGGAGGTAATGGCAAGGAAGAAGGTTGTGATTGGTCTTCCAAGTTCCTTAAGTAATGACAAGCAAGTTTGTGAGTCTTGTGCTTTGTCTAAGTCACATAGACTACCTTATACTAGATCTATTTCTAGATCTACAAAGCCTTTTCAACTTGTACATTCGGATATTCATGGATTTACTACAATTAGCAATAGTGGAGCTAAGATGTATGTAACATTCATTGATGATTTTAGTAGATTTTGTTGGATCTATCTACTAAAGAGCAAGGATGAAGTGTATGATGTCTTTGTCAAGTTCAAGAATGCAAGGGAGAACTAATTCTCCACAAAGATCAAGTGCTTGAGAGGTGACAATGGTGGTGAGTACATATCTAACAAGTTCAAGGCCTTTTGTGATGAGCATGGGATCAAGAGGGAGTATACAACATCAAGGACCCCACAACAAAATGGAGTGGCTGAAAGGAAGAATAGAACTTTATGTGAAAGTGCTATAGCTATGAGGTTAAGTGCTAATGTTGACAAACCATTTTGGGATCAAGCTTTGTTGTGTGCCAATTTCTTGTGCAATAGGTGGCCGAGTGCTATTTTGGATGGAAGGACACCTTTTGAGATGCTATTCAAGAGGAGGCCGAGTGTCAACTTTCTAAGAACCTTTGGATGCACATGCTATGTCAACATTACTCTTGATGATAGGACCAAGGAGGATCCATCTTCAAGAAGAGGTATTTTTGTTGGATATAGTGAGGTGAGTAAAGCCTACAAGGTTTACATTCCTTCTACTAACAAAGTGATTGTTGGTAGAGATGTCATTTTTGATGAGGGAAACATTCCAAAGGTGTCTTCAAGCATGAGTGATGGTAAAGTAGATGGATGTAACATTCTTGATGTTGATGAGAAGGATCCTACTTTGGATGGTGGTGATGATGGACCTTCATCAAGTCAAAAGCCAAGGAGAACATCAAGAGAGAGACAAGTACCTTCAAGGCTCACATATGATCAAAAGGGTAAGCAAGTAGTTTTTGGAAATTATGTTGCTTTCCTAACCTCTTTGAATGAGCCTACAAGTGTAGATCAAGCAAGGAAAGAAGAGGAGTGGATCCAAGCAATGGATCTTGAGTATCAAGCTCTTATGAAGAATGGAACATGGAGATTGGTGGAGTTGCCCAAGGACAAGAAAGCTATTGGATGCAAATGGATCTTCAAGGTGAAGACAAACCAAGATGGATCTATCAACAAGTACAAGGCAAGGTTAGTGGCAAAAGGATATGCTCAACAACAAGGAATTGACTATGATGAGACCTTTGCATCCGTGGCAAAGATGGTAAGCATTCGAGTCATCATTTCACTTGCTACACTTTATGGATGGGATCTATGGCAAATGGAAATTTCAAATGCATTCTTGAATGGTGATCTTGAGGAGGAAGTATACATGGAGCAACCCGAGAGCTACATCTCATCAACAAAGCCAAATCATGTGTGTCTTCTACAAAAGAGTTTGTATGGCCTTAAGCAAGCACCAAGGAGTTGGTATGCTAAGCTTAACACTTTTTTACTCTCTCAAGGCTTTGTTATGAGTGAGTATGATCATTCACTTTATTATAGGTTTGCTGGAAATGATGTTACCATCTTGCTAATCTATGTGGATGATATCATCTTGAGTGGTGGAGACAATCAAGATGTGGAGGATATCAAGAATGCTCTTAAGAAGGAGTTTGAGGTGCATGATATTGGTAATTTGCATTACATTTTAGGAATAGAAGTCATTAGATCTTCTCAATCTACTTTCATTTGTCAAGAGAAGTATGCTAATTCTATTCTAGAAAGATTTCATATGGTAGATGCAAAAGCTATTGATACACCTATGGAGTCTCATGTAAAGCTTACTATAAGAGGTAATGAAAGATCCTTCAAGGACATTACTCTCTATAGAAAGCTAGTTGGTTCACTCATCTATCTAACCATTACTAGACCTGATCTAAGCTATTGTGTTGGAAGATTGAGTCAATTCATACAAGATCCTAGTGAGGAGCATTGGAAGCTAGGAAAGCGAGTTTTGAGGTACATCATTGGAACTCGAGATTTTGGCATATTGTATGAGGGATCATCACCTAATCTTTTTGGATTTTCAGATTCGGACTATGCTGGAGATGTAATGGATAGGAAATTTATTAGTTCTTATTGTATTTTCATAAGTGATGGAGCTTTGGATGTCAAAGAAACAAGCCACTATCTCATTATCATCTAGTGAGGCCGAGTACAAAGCTCTTACACATTGCACAAAGGAGATGGTATGGATCAAGAGGATGATCAAGAATCTTCACTTGCTGGATTTTTCAGAGAGCCCAATCATCTTTTGTGACAATCAATCAGCCCAAAGAATGGCATCCAATCCTATCTTTCATGCTAGGAGCAAGCATATTGAGATACAATATCATTTTGTGAGGGAGCGAGTCATTGCAAAGGAGGTGGAGCTTCAACATGTGTCTTCAAGGGAATGTGTAGCTGATATCTTCACCAAAGCATTGGGAAAAGACTTGTTCATGAAGCATAGGACTTCACTTGGAGTATTATCAAAGTCTATGCTAAAACTAGTTGAAGAGGGCGTGTGAAAGATTCAACTAGTTTCATTTCATTTTGCAATATTTCCATATTTGGCATATTGAGGCCAAAACTTGTTTTAGACTTAGAGGTTGACTTTTCAAAGTTCATTAGTCTAAATTTCATTTGAATAAACACTTTTTGAAAGTGTGGGAAAGATAGAATGCGAGTTTGAGTAGATTCAATTTGAATAAGTTGGGTACATTGAATCTAGACCCAAAATTGGTAGGGTTAGCATTTTGGTGGGAAAGCCAAGTGGCCAAATAGGGTTTGGACCTGCTATAAAAGGATGTAACTCGTGGAGAGAGTCATCTTCTCTCTTCTCTATCTCATTTCATGCTTATACATGGTTCTCTTGGGTTCTACTATCCATTGGTGCACTATCTTGGTGATTGCTTGCAATTCTATGTGTAGAATGATTTATATTTGCTATTTTTTATTCCACACGTGTGAAATACAGTAGCTTGCTGGTTTTGTACGGACAGCAACAGTACATAATCATTTCATTCAAGTTTGATCAAGTTCTATTAGTGTTTGCATCTCAAATTGTGTGTAGATGCTGATTTTTCTACATTGGTGAAATTGGTAGTGTATTTCTCTTTCTAACCAAAGATCATTCAAGTAGATTGGATCTTAAGGATCTGAAATCTTTCACAGTAGATAAACAATGATCTTGATTTTCGATAGGTTCGTGGCGATCCCATGTCTAGATACTATATGGCTGAGAATCAAGCCATGTGCAACCCAAAATTGACATTTTTTTGGATTCAGGGAGATATGGAATTCACGGCATTTTTGTAGCACCTTCTCCAAATTGGATAAGTGTTTTGACTCTGGTCCATGCATGCACGGATCGTCCAAGAAAATTTCCAGAAATTTTTTCAACTACTCTTTGAATGCCGCCTGCATGACTTGCTGGAAAGTGCTTGGGGCATTGCAAAGTCTGAATGGCATCACCTTATAGGCATAGGTTCCCCATTCCGGAGCAAATGCTATCTTATGTTGGTCTTGGGGTGCTATCTTCACCTGGTTGTAACCGCTAAAGCCATTTAAAAAACTGTAGGCCTCGGCCCCAGCTACTCTATCAAGGACACTTTTCGTAAAGGGTAAAGGAAAATGATTCTTTTTGGTGACTGCATTTAGCGCCTTCAGATTCACACAGATTCGCATTTTGCCATTCTTCTTGGGTACTATAACTATCGACGATACCCATTCAGTGTGCTTGATTTCATAAATGAAATCTGCATCTACCAGCTTCTGCAATTCCTACTTGACCAGTTCCGTGCAGTTTGGGTTGTAGTGGTAGTATCGACTAACCTTGGGGACTGCTCCATCCACCAAGGGTATGGTGTGTTGGACTACTGTTGGTAAAATGCCCTTCAGATCACTGTAATTCCAGGCGAAACAGTCCTTGTACTCAACCAACAATGATCGTAGCCTTTTGAATTGTGTGGGCATTAACTGCCCTCCCACATGCACTATCTTTTCTTCTTCACCTGGCTCGGCAAGGTTCATTGGTTGTGTTCGCACAGGACCTTCAAAGACTTGTTCCTCTAGTGCCTGACTTTGATCAAGTTCTCGCTGGGCTTGCGGCATCATAATTATTACGTCGTCCGAGGTATAATTCTTGAAGGTTTCAGGCATCTCATGAACTAGTTCTATTATGTCCATGACCAGTAAGTAGGATTCAGTATACTCCTAGTCTTGGATACACAGTACTCCAGTAAATCAAGCTGTTAGTTATGCCACGTCATACTGGATGTGACCCGAAAGTAACTAATATCCTTGTAAGGCCCAGAACACACTAAATGGAGATTAGACAAGGTATGAGACAGTGTATGCATGTGTAGAGTTATCAATAGCAATTCTATGAATAGGTGGTCCATGCATAGGACTCTATTCTAGGTGAATCTATGTACAGGGAACTTAGGGCTATGCATGGCTATGTGCCCAGGATGCTTTTGGCTCTATATATTGAGGCCAAACTTGCCCTACTCCTCATTGTGATCATGGGTGGGCCAGGGTTTCACTCTACATTCATGCTTCTTATTCCTTGGCTTGGGGGTGAAGCTTCTAGAGTTGATTGGTTGCTTCTACTTGGTTGGGTGGTTGCTCCATAGTGTGTTTTCCATTGTTTGTTATCTGTAAGCAGGATCTTAGGGAGCTTCCCTTATAGTGGTATCAGAGCAAGGCTTACGAAGATTGGAGAACATGGAGAAGGGCTACCTTGCGTCGAAATTTTGGATTGGATCCATGGGAATTCTCTTCCAAGGTGGATAGCAAGGGTGCAAGTGGGTGTACTTTCCCAGTTTCAATTTGCATGTTGCTAAGATCCATTACTCTTGGGATTTTTTGTGGTTTTATGGAGAATTGTCCTTGAAGGCCAATTTGTGATGCTTTTTTGGAGCTTTTTCTTGTGTAGATCAAATCTTTGGTAAATCTGAATTTTTCAGCAAGTGTAATTTCGTTTTAGGGTTCATTAATGATGAAATTAATGATGCATGTCGGTTCTCTCCAATGATTTATGATTCTAGGCTATGTTTTGGTCAAAATTGCTTGGTTTTTCATGCTTTTTGGCACAAAATAGATAGTAAGAACCAAAATCCAGCAAGATCAGATCAATTAGATGGTTGTAATTCTGTAAATTGATTTGCATGTGTTGGAGAAAAAGTTGTATGTCATGAATTTCCACTTTATGGTGATAAAAAAACCGGAAAATAGACAAAAATCATCATTTGTGCTTGTTTTTTTTTCATAAAGTTGGATAGTAGGTGGCTGTAAAACACCATGTAGAGCTTGTAAAGAGGTGAACCAAAGTCTTTTGAAGCTTTCCCTGAAGTTAGAACCAAGAATTCCAGAAATTGAACTTGTAGGAAGTCAAAAAAATTCAAAAAATGACCATTTTTGGTGATTTTTGGGGGATGGATTTCTCCTAATCCATAAGGAGATCATTCTGGAATTTATTACAACATGATTGCATTCCTTTTTACCTTCTCAGCAAGCTATCAGACCTGTGAACTGATGGTCGGTGGCTTATGCACCATCTCCATCAAGGTATTTTGACTTCTACAAATCAAAAAATCTTCGTTTTCAACCTATACTACATCTTAGGATCAGTATGAATGCTTCATGGAAGTCTAATTGATTTTTTAACACTGTTGGTAGCATCAATTTTGGGCTAGGATGGGTGTTTGAACGTTTTTGCATGATTCCTTCTTGTGGAAGTGCGCCCTACTACAGTTTTTTGGCAGCTCTGATCTCTCGCGTGTGAAGCCTAGGTGGCAGGCTGACATGGCAAGCATTTTATTCCTTGGTCTCCCTCTGTGTAGAGCTTTACAACACCCAATTTGGTGTCCTATAGCCAAAGTTATGATCATCTGAAGTTTTGGAGTTTTGTGAGTAAAGTTGACAAAATTTGAAATTGTTCTGATTGCATGCTAGTCATTTCCCTAATTTGTAATATTGTGTTTGCACAGATAAGTTGCATGCTGATTCTCAGAGTGATTCTGACATGCATGAGGGATTTACAATCGATTTGAGTGGTCATACGCATGTGCTCTGATAGTTGGGTCACAAATCAGTGTTAATGGCTGACAAATATCGTAAAACTGATGTTTACGTAAAAAATTCCATAATGATGTTTGTGACTGATGTAGTGTGCTTTGCATGCCAGTTTGACATTGGGTTAGTAACATTAGGAATCGGACAGTGTTTCGATTTTTTCGATTTCAATTGCCTTTTACACTAACAGTACTTTCGTCAGAATTTTCGAATTACGTAAAATAAGGCAAAAATTGAGTTTTCTGGAAAAAATCAAAATTTCAATCATTTTTTAGTTATCTATCAAATCAGTTTAGATTAGTGAATTGATTAAACTGAGTTTACCAGTCAGAATTGATCACAATGTTTTCACTAAGTCTAAATTATTTCCCGGTGATAGATAAGTTAAAATTGACAGAAAGAACCGCAATGAATTGCCAACAGTTTTTACTGTGCTATCATTTGTTAACTTTGGAGGTGAACTCCCAGATTGAAAGTTAAAATTTGAATTTTTTTTCTTTTTGTTGAATTTTAAATTGGTTAAAATTTGAAATCAGTTACTTGTCTGATACGTTTTCTAATCGAGTTGATCGATAAATTCAGTTAAGTGAATGTTTGTGCAAGATACTCGTTAAATTTGAATAAAAAACGTCAAACAATATGAAATGACCAGATTGGATGAGTGGCAATAGTAATCTTTATTTAATCAGCAAATCTGACAGGATACGGTTCAAAAATGATTGAAATCCTATTGATGGAATTTCTATTTATGTAATTTCATATTCTACGTTTGGATAGATTTTGTCAATATTAACGGAGTAATGCCAAACCATTCAATAAAAAGAAAAAACAGTCCAACTTTATTGGAAATTTTGTAATAATAGGAATTACATAACAGACTTCATTTCCAATAAAATCCTATGGTGAATTATATTCAGCCCAGGTATAAGACAGAAATGAAATTGTTTTGGACTTATTTCTATAGTAATTATTATTTTTTAAAACATTTACTAATGTCGTTACATCTTCTATAGCTGTTAGATTTTTTAGTGAACTGAAAATTTTGAGGGAAGAAGAGTGGACATCAAAGGTAGTAAGTGTGATTGGGAAATGTATTTCGCAATCAGGATTTTGATAATCTCAGTAAATAATTGCGTAATACCAGTTATTAATTTCTTGGATAGAATTCATTTGGTTGAATTCATAACTGATATCTTTATGACCATTGAGTTATCCACAGTTTTGGATGTCAATTGTGAGGCTAGAAGTGGAATCTGATACGTGGTTTACATTGAATTTGTTAGTTGACAGAAGCTTGTCCCTAGATTTGATGCATCAGTAGGGGTTTGGAGCTTATCATTAACTTGAAAGGATCAGGATGTAATATTGAACCATGTTGGAGGAGTTTGGCTGCTGCTGTTGTTGTTGCTTCTTTGTCTCGTTGTAGATCCTGATGCGACACTCCTTGATGTCGTGATTAGATCTTTTCCAATATCTGTAGAAAAGCTTCTTGCGCGATCCACCATGCTCACCTTAGTGTTAGGCTTCTGTTGTTGCTGCTGCACTTGATTATTGCCCTTGGAATAGTCTTTCTTCTTGGTGTATAGAGCCATGGATTTGTCTTTGATGGACAGGTTGCTAGTCTTTTCTCACATTTCTTCTTGAAGAAGATGACCGATCACCTTTTGAAGAGTGAGGTTGGGTTGTGTGGAGATCATCACCACAAAGTGCTCATAGGACTTTAGAAGAGAGGAAAGCAAGGTCATAACAACATCATCATCTTGAATAGAACATCCTACAGCTGATAACTGATCTAATAGGGACTTGAAGTTGTTGATGTGAGAAGTGATGACAGTAGAATTAGACATGCTAAGAGTAAATAACTTTCTTCTAAGATGTAATCTCGTGGTTACATCGTGAGTCTCATAAAAGTCTAGTGCTTCCTTAGAGATTTTGCACGTGGTAACGTGAGATATTTGGGAGTCGGCCAGATTGAGTGTGATACATGCTAGGGCCTTCTAATCTTTGATCCTCCAGGTCTTTGCTTGATCACCATCTTCTGGTTTCAGATCTGCACCTTCTACTACATCCCAAAGATCTCTATCTATCAAAATCATTCTAAGTTTTAACTTCCAGATGTAGAAGTTAGAACCATTGAACTTGTCAATGAATCTAGCTTCACTTAGTGATGAAAATGAAGAGCTACCTATATGAGACATGATAACAGTATACAAATAAAACAAACTTAATCTCTTGATTTATTTGAACTATGGCTCTGATACCAATCTGATGGGGCAAGGAAGATAGAGGAACGTGAATGGAGAAGAGAGCAGGAATATTGTGGAACAACTCTCCCGTTCTAATCAGCTGCTAAATGCAAAAATAGTCTAATAGACAACTTATACTAAATGTAATCACAGCTTTAAGTGTTCTAATTGCCCAACATGATCTTAAAAATTAACTCATATTATGAAACAAGAGTACAGTCCACCGAAGAGATTAGAGATGATTTGTATGTGTGGTACTACTGAAATCAGATTCAACGTGAAGTATAGTTCTGAAATAAATGGAAGAGCAATATGATAATGCAAGTTCCTCAAGCGTCAAAGACAACCATCATTTGATCAAAAACTGAGGAGTCATAGACGTCCGTGTTCTGATCAGAGTGAGTAAACAAGCGCTTGTTGATGGTTGTTTGTCTAAATGCTTGGCCTTCTGGATCTGATAGCTTCTTGGCTACGTCAAATTATAATAAGGTTAGGTAGGCTTTGATACCACTGATGAGAAATGGGGTCGCATAGAAATTGTAGTCGCGAAAGCGAAATAGTCGCGAAAGTGAAGCAACAATGACGCAATGCAATTTGGATGGAATTCAGATGCGATCGCTGGTCACTGCCAGCTGAATCACTCCTACAGTCCCCCAGAATGTAGTCAGGCACTGTTGATCTACGTTAATAGATTAATGTAGCATTCAACAAAGTTTTAACCAATGTGCAGAATTAAATGAATGGGAGAATCAAACACACGAATAACAACAGACACATTTGCATTCAAGATCATACATCATAAAAGTGACATGTGCACAATGGCTACAAGATCATCTATTGATTTTTCTCTGATTCTTTAGGCACTACATGCAGATCCACGCAGTGTGTTGGCGTGAGAGAAATACAGTTCACTCACGAGTAGATGTCTCGCTTACTAGCGGACCTGTGGATCTCTGTGGATCTTGCTTACAGAACTCGTCTCGCACGCAGGTGGACTTGTTGTTTGTATTTTCGTCTTGATTGCTTACTAGAATCAGACTAATTCATCATAGTATGTGCTTGTATATGTCAAGTATCATCCAGTAAGTATATAGTCACTCTGTGTAACCTTTAGATTAGAGTAATTAAGCATCTACAACTAATCAAAAAATTACAAGAGTGGCAGATTAGCCACGACCTAGAGTGTATCTGTTGACGTCATGCCATCAGATCATATATTTGTACTTCTGGGTACTTGCATGATCTTGCTAGTACTTTCTGAAGCGTGAGTGCAGAAAAGGCTTTGCAATGATTTTCATGTCGCGTCGTCTGACTTTCTCCTGCTGGATCGCAAAAGATTCTTGTTCACAAATATTTCGTGTTTGTGTCTTCTCGTCAGGATGTTCGTGAATCTTTCGTATTCGCGAACACTTTTGTCAGGCAGAGGGGCAAAAGCTAGCAGAGCTTTGTGAACAAAAACATTTTGTTTCTTCATTCTACGCTTCATCCTTCTAGCTCTTGCAAATCTAGACTCTGCCTCAGGGTCCTATATGAAGGGTGGCTACGCACTTTCTCAGGTGTACCAAACTCCACTGATCTCGGTTCAACTCTCTCAATTTACTCTCTATCTCTCATTGTCGCACGTAATCTATCCCAATATCTCCTCTTAGCAACATATCTATGTCTCATTCTTCTAATCCTGGCCGATCTTGACTCCTCTTCAGGGGTCCTATACGATAGATGGTTACGCACCTCTACGAACGTAACATACATAATAGATATCGAATCTACTCCCTCAGATGATTCTCTACCTCTAACCGGTGTAAAAACTATCTCTATATTGTCAATATTGGACATCGGATCTAATGGAATAGATGAAGTCGTAGCTGCATCTATAGAAACAAATCCTCGCACCTACTTCTAGGCCTCTTGTTGAAGAATCGACATGTGTGATTATTGGTTATCCTTTCTTGGAGATTAGCTAAAAACCAGTTGTAGACGTTCTTCAAATAAATTGGCTATCTAAGTTTGTGATTCTTGCAGGTATCAGATGAGCAGACGTAGAACCAAAATTGGTTTAACCTGACCGTAGATCAATGATCAGTAAACATGAAGGAAGAATCATGAAATAGAAATTTGTCATTCACCAAGGAGACAACTGTGGGCTTAATTTCCAACAGTCTCCCGCACACCTTTGCATTCGAGCATGTTGAAGTCTTCAATGATTTTCCGAATATACTTTTCTTGGTGAAGATACAATTTGCCACCTTCAAAGTCTCTTTCGATCTGTAAGCCTAGATAGATTTTTGTGTCTCCTAGATTAGTGATTTCAAATATTCCAAAAATGTCTCTTTTGACATCTGAAATCAATTTATCTTTTCTTGAGAAGATAAGAGTGTCGTAAACATAAATAGCTAGAATGATAATTTCATCTTTGACATGTTTGATATAGACATTCAACTCAGCAGATAAAGGTTCAAAGCCTAAAGAACGTAGTGCTTCATCCTTCTTTCTATACCATTGTCTGGCTGTTTGTTTTGGACCATAGATGTCTTTATTCATGTGACATCCGAATTCTGGATATTCTTGGCTTATAAAACCAAGTGGTTGATCCATGAATAAATCTTCTTCTAATTTTGCATGCAAGAAAGCAGTTTTCTCATCCACAATATGGATTTTTAGATCATGAGCCACTGCATAAGCGAATAACAAGCGAATTGATGTGTTTTTGACTACTAATGAGAAAGTATCAGTGTAGTTGATCCCATATTTCCTGTGAAAATCCTTTCACAACCAACCTTGCTTTGTATCGAATGTTATCTCCATCAAGACCTATTTTGATCTTGTAGATCCACTTGCATTTAACTGGTTTTCTACCATTAGGTATAGATGCAAGTGTCCATACATTGTTCTTATACATCGATGACATTTCGTCCTCCATTGCTTGAATCCAATGATCTTTATTTGGTCCATCAATAGCTTTCTCGAATGTTTGAGGTTCGTCTGTGAAGCCACAAAATTCGATGGCTATATTTGTTGAAACATCCTAACCAAACCTTATTGGTGGTTTTCTTTGTCTATCAGATCTTCTCACAATTTGTTTAGGCGTCGAATTCAATTCTACTTTTTTGGGTTCGACCTGGTTTGCTTGAATTCGAATTGGTGATTCGAGTCTTTCAGGTACTTGATCTTGAACTCCCTCTGAATCTGGTGATTCTTATTCATCATCTGCTTGCCTTACTTCTGTCGTTGGTAACTCATAATAAGTCTTGAGAATTTCATAGCCAACTAAGTCACTGTCTGCTATGTACTTTGACTCATCGAATTTGAAATCTCAAACAACTTTTATTCTGTCAATTTTGGGGATGTAGACTTGATAATATGACGAATGTAACTCGAATCCTACCAAAAAACAATATTCTGTCTTTTCATCGAGTTTCTTTCTCAATTTGTTTGATATGTGCATATAAACTGCACATCCGAATGTCCGAATATGAGCAAGATTTGGCTTCGACTTCCACTATATTTTGTGAGGAGTTTTATCCAGTATTCGAGATTTCAGAATTCGATTCTGAAGATAGTTTCACATAGCCATTGTCCGCCGACAACTGTTTTGGTGCTTTCGCATGAGCCATCATACACATGGCAGTTTCCATTAGTGTACAATTCCTTCGTTCAGCAATTCCATTGTGCTGAGGTGTGTATGATGTAGTCTTTGTATGCATAATATCTCGATCAGTACAGAAAGTTTTGAATTCATTGGAAATGTACTCACCTCCATGATCTATGCGAATTTGTTTCAACTTGTTGCATGTTTCTTCTCAGCCCAATTCGTATACTCAATGAATTTCTCGATAGCTTCTGATTTTGTACGAATAAAGTATACTACAGCGAACTTGTTGAAGTCATCAATAAACGTTATGAAGTATTTTACATCACCTAAAGACAATACTCCGAATGATCCACAAATATCCGAATGTACAATTTTCAGTACCTTGGTTGCTTTATAAACATCTTTACTGAAGGTGTTCGAGTCATTTTGCCTTTAAGACAAGATTTGCAGGTAGTTCGAATATCTCAACTCTTGATTTTGACTCCTTCAATTCTCTGCTCATGTGACATAACCTCTTGTGCCACAGAATATCTGTCGATTCTTGAGTTTGATTTGCTTGTTCGATTCGAGTTCGAATGCTCAAGTGATAGAAATTACCTTCTCTGTTACCTTTAGCAACTAGTTATCAGAATCTTCATCGAACAATTTACAAGAGTCCTTTGTGAAGGTTACTAACATTCCTGTATTGATGACTATCTTTGCTACGGATAGAAGATCTTTATCAAGAGTAGGAACATAAAGAACTTCCTCCAGTTTCTTGTCACCCTGATTCGTGTCTAACCACAATACACCAGTTCCATCAACTACATGCTTAGAACCATCTCCAAGTATAATGAATCTCAAATAATTCGTCTTCTTATACTCAGACAAAATTTGTTTCGAGGAAACAAAATGTGAGGTGGCTCCCGAATCAAGTACTACTTCTCAAATTTTTGAATTTGATGAACAACATAGATCAGCACAAACATATGTTGCTGAGTTTCTTGTCATCATGTCTTCTATTGCTCTGGAGCATTTTGCTTTGTCTTCAACAAAATTTGAATCTGAAGGTTCGCTTCAATTCTGCTCCTCCTTGTTCCTGGGATTGTGATAACAGTCTACTGCTGCATGAATCCATTTATGACAATGAATACAATCAATCTTTGGATTCAACCAGCACTTGTCTTCTGTGTAACTTGATCTTTTGCATCTGCAAATCTTCCTATCACCAAAATCTTTCTATTGTTTTCCTGATTGTCGATCATTTGTCTTGGATTCGTCTGAATGATTTCCATTTTCTAAGACGACTCCCTCTTAGACTTAGACTTCTTCGAAGATTTATTTTTTTGGATAAATAGAGCATTTTTTGAATCACCATTATCGTCATAGCGTTTGCGAGCTTCTACTTCCTCTTTGACTCCGTCTATCGCCTTTTGAAGTGTCATAGATGAATCTTTCGCCAGTAAAGTTTGAGTTGTGTGGAATGCTTTGGGTAGGGCTCGAAGAAAATAGCTAAGTTGTTTCTCCTTTGAGATTGCATTTTCCATGCCAGAATTTTGCAAAGAAATAAACAGATGCTCTATTTTTCGTATGAAAGTGGTCAGATCTTTTTTGTCCCATTGTAGGTAAGTCAATTGGTCTTCCAAAAACATGATTTGATACGAGATTGAGTCTCATTCTTGGTTTGCAATTCTTCCCATAATTCTTGCGCATTCAAAGTCGATGAAAGATCTAGCATTATGTTGTCATTCACTGAAGACACAATACTTGCTATAGCTTTGTCATTTTTCAATCTCCATTCACAAAGTTCTTTGCTAGGAGTAATTGGCTTCTCTTCGATTGGTTCCACCCATTGCCAAAGATCTTCACCCTTGAGTATGAGTGAAGTCTTTAACTTCTAGATTAAATAATTCGAATAATCTGTATCCAAGATCGTACTAATCTTAGACTGAATGTTACTGATCGAAGACATCTTCTAATCTTCCAAAATAAGCTCCAGATACGGTTGTGTGAAGGACACTCTGATACCACTATAGGAAAAATACTAAGAATCATCCTTCAGAGAACATGATGAAAGCTTATATAAATCAAACTACTGTAAGTGTTTTGAATTATGACTGATTCTGGTCTATGTACTAATAGAGCAATTTCTACTTTAATCGAATAAAGCATGCAGATTTAAGAGATATATGCATGAGTGCGACAAACAATTTTAGACAATGAAAACAACTGAGAAAAATCATCTGTTGAGAAACTTTGATCAGTCGAATTTTTATAGTTCTGATTTTGATTCTTCAGTATGCATCTCTTGTTGCCTTGTTGGTTCTCTGTTGTGTTACAACGAGTAGTGCACATGTATTTATATTGTTACAGGATAGGTCTTTTGGCTTTTACTTCTGCAACAGTCGATCTAACCGTTAAGACGGTTGATGTTCAAAAAACGTTCTGTTTCCTGAATCGAAGGTTTTTTGTTCGCGACAATTTATCTGTCAAGTTCGTTTCTTGTTTGCGACAGTTTATCTATTCGCGACAGTTTGTTGTTTGTGACAGATTCTAGTTTGAGTTCGAGTTTTGAGTTTGAACAAGAATAAAAATGTTTCACGACAGTTTCGAGTTTCGTTTCTCAGCCTTTGTTAATTAAACTACGCACTTTATTGGTAGAATCGAGATTCATCTGTTGAGGTGTTCTACATGGATAAGATAGTAGATGATAAGATAGAGAGATTCCATTAGATCCTATTTTATAGAGAATATTTCTATAAATGTGGAAGACTAGCTTTTTGTTTTCTAGCCAAAGAGAATAGTCAACTTTGAGAAATGAGCATATATGGCTCCCATTGGTGGATCTGGATGACTAGGCACTCTTCACACGTGTGAAGTCTTGTTGGATAGTACGCAGCTCATGGATGTACTTGATCTATAAAGGGATCAACCAAATCAATGAGAAGTTGATGAGACATTGGTAAATTCTAGTTTTCTTGTATTTTTCACATTTGTCTTGAGTTTTGACAAGTGGAATGCTCTTGTATGCTTGAATACTTTAATATCTATTTACAGTCCATACAGGTACTGTCCTCCACACATGACCCAAACAACCTCCCAGGAGATCAACAAGAGAATAAAGAGCAGCTCGGGTTCGACATCCGAAGATTTATGTGGATTTAGTGACGAACCACAAACATTTGAGGAAGTCATTGACAATCCAAACAAGGACAAATGGATCCAAGCCATGAGAGATCAAATCCATGAAGAAGAACTAGGTATGGACATTGTAGCCAATACAAAAAAGCGAAAGGTTGTGCAATGCAAATGGGTATACAAGCTGAAGTATGGACCGAATGGAAATGTTTCAAAATATAAAGCCAGACTTGTAGCAAAGGGTTTTTCTCATAAGTATGGGATCAACTACATTGAGACCTTCTCTCCAGTCATGAAGCATGCATCCCTACGTTTACTATTTTCATATGCAGTCACTTATGACCTCAGGATTCACATAATCGATGACAAGACAACATTCTTACATGGCGAATTAGACGAAGAAGTCTATATGGACCAACCACCGGGTTACATCTGCGAATCACTTCTCACCTATGCCTACCGAATGCACAAAAGTATCTACGGTTTGAAGCAATCCGCGCGAAAATGGTACAAGAAGAAGGATCATGCCCTACGATCCTTAGGTTTCGAGCCACTGATGGCCGATTACAATGTTTATGTAAAGGTCACAGATGAGGAGATCATCATTGTTGCTGTGTACGTAGATGACACACTGATATGTGTAGAGGCGAAGAGTTGATTTTCGAAGTGAAGAGTGACATCTCAAAATATTTTGAGATAACAGACCTAAAAGAAGCCAGAAGTTATCTAGGCTCGCAAATCGACCACGACTATGATGAAGAAAAGTTGTATCTTCATCAATCTAGGTACAGCCAGAAGATACTAGATGATTTTGGGATGACATATTGCAAAGGAGCCAACACCCCAATGCTTGCAAGAACAATTCTGACAAACGAAGACTGTCCGAAAACTGACGAAGAGAAGAAGGTAATGCAGCGCACGTCTTACAGGAGGCTGATTGGATCACCGATGTATCTACCAGATAACACACACCCCGACATTGCTTATGCCAGGTCTAGGATGAGCAAGTTCAGCACGAACCCAGGCTAGACACATTGGAAGATCACGAAGCAAATTCTACAGTACCTTTAGAAGAATAAGGATTTTGGGCTGTGTTACTCTTGCGATGCCGGATTCCAGATGCACTCCTACAACGATGCAAGTTGGGCATCACTCAAGGATGACTGTAAAAGTATCTCAGGAGGGTGCACCATTGCAGCAAATGCAGCAATTCTTTGGGTCAGCAAGAAGTAGACTATCATTGCTCAGTCATCCTATGTAGGATCTTGGATCTGATGTAGCAATAGCCCTCCCACCTGTCAACAAGGGTTAGTTCACTGGATAGGCACCTAACTATGCATAAATGCTACTTTTAGTTAGTTCCCTACTTTTCATCTAACTCTACCACCACTAACACTACTCTTACTAACTATACTTCCCTAAACTAACTTCATCATGATTGTTCGTGAAAGGGAAGGGAAGAATAGAAGAGAAAGAAGGAGAAGAGAGAAAGAGAGAGATAGAGTTGAGGGGGAGGTTAGCTCAAAAGCTCAAGATGCATGCTAATTGTCCCATTTGGTTTCAATCCCCATTAAATGCTCTAAGTCCCGGGCGTAAGTGGCTGCCGCGCGGACTGTTGGATTAGGGCAGTTGAAATATTTATTGGCAATTATGGTGAGAGCCCTTCGGGCGTCTACATCCGTATTCCAACCATGCTCTGAATGGATCCTTGGCCAATTGAAATTTTAAATGGTGATCTTGTCCAGATAGGTGTCGCATTCCGCCCATTTGGATCGTCGTGTGCATGGCAAGAAGTGCGCGTTCACCCGTAGTTGTTGTGGACTTGTCACATAGGCCCTGATGGCCACAGGGTCTCTTTCAAAGAGCTACTGATGCCAAGGGTCCACAAAAGGTACATTGAAATTCACAAGATTCATGTGAGTCCCAAATTGGACCCAACTTTAAAAAAGTAATCTCTAAGATTAAAATTGAATTTGGGCCTCAAGTTTTATTTTAATTACAAAGGGCCCAAGCCTATTATTTTACAACTTAGCTTGCGTGCTCATTGGGCCATGGGCTTATATGCGCAGGATGCCATGCCCTCGCAACACATTTTATTGGACAATTTTATTTATTTACACTTCGTCGGGAATACCCCAATAGGACCCACGACCTGAAGTAGTGTCGGTCCCTCGGCACTCTGCCGGGTTAGTACAAGGATCTCTTGTCCCACCTTTGGTTGATCAGGTAGCTCGTGACGTCTTCCATGAAATTAATGCAGTCCAGTTTCTTCAAGTCCTTGGGTGTGTAAAGGGACTTGTGGACTCTTGTCAGCCAGTCTTGGTCGACCCACGCTTGGAATCTGCGCGTCCAGGGATCGCAAAGGAAGACACGAGCGACTGGCAGCTGATCTTAGACTTTGTTGGAAGCTAGTGCCTTATTGGGATCAAAGAACATGGGGGGGAGAAAATTGTCCCATTTGGTTTCAATCCCCATTAAATGCTCTAAGTCTCGGGCGTAAGTGGCTGCCACACGGACTGTTGGATCAGGTCAGTTGGAATATTTATTGGCAATTATGGTGAGAACCCTTTAGGCATCTACATCTTTATTCCAACCATGCTTTGAATGGATCCTTGGCCAATTGAAATTTTGAATGGTGATCTTGTCCAGAGGGGTGCCGCATTCTGCCCATTTGGATCATCGTGTGCATGGCATAAAGTGCGCGTTCACCCGTAGTTGTTGCGGACTTGTCACATAGGCCCTGATGGCCGCAGGGTCTCTTTCAAAGAGCTGCTGATGCCACTCTGGTTGTGGTTGGAGGGCAGCTCGTTGCCCTTTATTGTCTGAGCTAAAAATGATATCTGCCAGTCGTCTCTGGATGACTCATGGGGATATTTAGCTAGGAATTCGTTTATTTTTTCCTCCACGGACTTTGGTCTTCGGAAGGCCTAGCTGGAAGATATGGTGCGCGAACCTCTTGATGATGAGGCCTGTCCTTCCTCTTGGCTTTGGCTTGGACCTGCGTCTTGGCCTTGGTCTCGGTGTCAGCACCTGTATCCACTGGTCCTTGGTCTTGGCCTTCAGACCCACGCTGCCTCGATGTGGAGGACGTTACTTGTTTCTTCATAGCCCCCCCGTACAATATATGGGCTCAAGCGCTATTGGCTCTTCGTCCGTTTTGGCCCATTCAACCAAAAGGCTTTTAGCTTGTGGCGCAACCTGCAATAATTCTCCGAGAGGTAAACTAACACGACTTGCCAATAAGATTGTGAGCCTTTCAGTGTGGGGTTCCTCGGACTCCACCATGTGAAAAGGTGGTTCATGACGATGCAACTGATTGTTCTGAACAGTGCGTAATGTCGAGCCCGTTTGCGGTTCCCGTTCGCCATCAGCTGGAGGTTCCGTCATGATTGTCCCTTTCTTGCTCTTTTTCCTCCGCTTGTGCTCTCTGTACCCAGTGTCGTATTTTTTGGTACTGTCTTCTTTCTTCCCTCATATTTGGATATGGCGCTGAAGTTGAGGGCTCTTTTTCTCTCCAAAATGCAAATTGGTGTGTGTTTTGGATTTTTTGGCTGGTTGGTCTGGGTTTCAAGCCCTTAGAGGCTGTTCAGGTCTCTTCTACCCTCTCACACCTCCTTCGCTAGCTGTGAACAATCCAAACACAAAAAAAACACAAAAAACTAACTCTAAACTCCCAAAAATCTACCTAAAACTACTCTAAAAAGCAAGAAATAGATAAAATGCAACTACACTAGTTAGTGGAAACCTATCCCCGACAACGGCGCCACTGTAGGATCTTGGATCCGATGTAGTAATAGCCCTCTCGCCTATCAACAAGGGTTAGTTCACTGGATAGGCACCTAACTATGCATAGATGCTACTTATAGTTAGTTTCCTACTTTTCATCTAACTCTACCACCACTAACACTACTCCCACTAACTCTACTTCCCTAAACTAACTTCGTCATGATTGTTGGTGAAAGGGAAGGGAAGAATAGAAGAGAAAGAAGGAGAAGAGAGAAAGAGAGAGATAGAGTTGAGGGGGAGGTTAGCTCAAAAGCTCAAGATGCATGCTAATGGAGAAACCATAACTATTAAAACAACAACATAGAAATGGAAACAATTAGAAACACACAACAAAAAGCATTAGCATGAGTGCTTAGCAAATGAGGATGCTTGGCTCTCCAAATTGGTAGAGTTTCCTCCTTCTCATTAAGCATGGAAATAGAGTACAAATGGTGTCTTTTTATAAAATGGGGAAGGCCCTTGCCCCAAAATCCTATTGGCTAATATTTACATTAATCCTATCCATTCATCTTGGATCCAACTTGATCCAAGGGTCCACAAAAAGTACATTGAAATTCACAAGATTCATGTGAGTCCCAAATCGGACCCAACTTTAAAAAAGTAATCTCTAAGTTTAGAAATTGACTTTAGGCCTAAGTTTTATTTTAATTACAAAGGGCCCAAGCCTATCATATTATTTACAACTTACCTTGCATGCTCATTGGGCCATGTGCTTATATGTGCATGATGCCATGCCCTCTCAACACATTTTATTGGACGATTTAATTTATTTACACTTCGTTGGGAATACCCCCAACATCCTACGAAGTTGGCCAATGAACTCACATGGCTCAAATAGTTCCTCGACGAACTAGAGACTCAACACGAAAAAAGCATGTTGCTAAATTGAAGGACGTAGCTGTATACATTCAAGCCAAGCCTTTTACAACGAACTTCATTGCTATCAAACCACTTGGTTTGTCATCTTACTTTGTTTTAATTGGCTGATCTTGGATTTATCAAGCTAACACAATTGTATACTAGAAGTCTAGAGAACTAAGATTCCAGACTGGCGAGAAAGATAATCATGGTAAGCTAGAAGAACAGATTATTACCTGGAGTTGTGACAGATATGAAGGCGAAACTCCTGTGACCGACACTAGTTTCACTTCAGAAGATTCTTCTTATGATCTTAATATATTCTGTAATGCATCAAATATTGAAATAAATTATTTTGAATGCTATGAGAATAATGATTCATCGGATGACGAAGAAGAATTCTTCGATGTATGCAATGCAGACACTAATGTAAGTGAATAAGAAGCGATAGTCCAGAATTCTAAAAATTCTAATGTAGATGATGAAGATACGGATGACGAATTTGATGAATCTGAGCAAGAATTTGGAAATAAAGAATAGGCTGACAACAAGAATAAATCCGTGGAGTCATCCATACGTGAAATTCATGGCCATATCTAGGCAAGTATGACAAAAGGTATAATTCTACCAGATTCTACTGAGTTGATTGAACTTGCACCTAGAAAATTTGTGCATGTTTCTAAGTTCCTTGGAGAGACAGAATTAGCAGAATTTACCGAGCTATTGATTCTAGACCAGGTCGTTGGGCAAGAATGTTACAGTTTCTATGATGGCTTCTCTAGCTACAATCAAGTTGGAGTAAGGAAGGAGGATCGACCGAAGACCACTTTTACTACTGATTGGGGCACTTATGCCTACAATGAAATTCCTTTGGTCTTTGTAATGCACCAGCTACTTTCTAGAGAATTATGATGCTAATTTTTGTTGCTTTCCTAAAAACATTTCTCAAAATTTTCATTGATGATTTCTGTGTTTACAGTAATATCAAGTCTCATATACAGAAATTGAAGCTTACATTATAGAGGTGTCGAGACACTTGTTTGTCACTTCACCCTGAAAAATATTTTTTCGATATGAGAGAAGGTATACTTCTGGACCATAGAATATCTAGCAAAGGAATTGAAGTCGACAAAGATAAAGTCGAAGTCATAAAAGATCTGTGGATACCAACAAATCCATGTGAACTAAGAGGTTTCTTAGGACATGTTGGTTATTATCGAAGATTTATCCAGAATCATGCATATATTGCTACAGCCCTAACACAGTTACTTAAGAAGTATGTTGCTTATATTTGGACGGCAGCACAACAGAAAGTATTTGAAGAACTCAAGCACAGACTGATTAATGCTCCAATTTAGAGACCACCTAACTGGACAAAACTATTTCATTGTTATGTTGATGTGTCAACATTTGCTATTGGTGTTTGTCTGAGCTAGAAGGACGAACAGAAGAAGACCATCCAATATACTATGCTAGTCGTCACCTTAGTTCCTCGGAGAAAAATTATTCGGCAACAAAAAGAGAAGCACTTGGAATGTTTTTTACTGTAAAGAAATTACAGCATTATTTGCAGCTGGGATATGCTTTTATATTCCATGTTGATCATTATGCTTTAAAGTATCTTGTTAATAAACCTGATTTATCCGGCCGAATAGCTCGTTGGGTTTGTTGCTACAAGAGTTCACATATCAAGTTGAGCTTCGTCAAGAAAAGTATCATACTAATGCTTATTATCTTTCACGACTTAGTATGAGAAGGATTGAAGAACCATTGAATGATGACTTTCTAGATGAAAATTTATTTGAGATATCTTCTACAAATTCTTTATATTATGATATTATTATTTATCTCAAAGATCAGATATATCCTAAAGGATATGACTTGGAGAAGAAGACAATATTTCAATACAAAGTTGCACCTTATACCATTATTAACAACGTTTTGTATAAGCTTGGTGTAGATCATCAAATAAGAAGGTGTCTTGAAGTGGAAGATATTCCAAAAGTTATTCAATCCTTATATTCTGAAGATGTCGGTGGACATTTTGCAATGAAGAACACTGTTAATAAAATAATGATCGCCAAGTATTGGTGGCCTACCATGTTTAAGAATGTCTCCATTTATATTCGATCTTGTGATCCATGCCAGAGATTTGGTAAACTAACCAAATCCATGAATTGGCCATTGACGCCAATCATACCACTTGCTCCATTTGAGAACTACTTAGGCTTTTCTAATGGAACAATCCAGTAAGTGAAATGAGAAATCAAAATTGAACAAGATTATAACCCTATTTAGAATTTTGATCTACAAAAGATCCAATCTACATATGCAAGAAACTCGATTTTGGTGTAGAAACCTCCCTAGCATGCTCTAGCCTTGATATCTTTACCAAATCATTGATGGATATGATTTCCTCCTTCATAACCTAAAACACAAGCTCTGATACCATGTGAAAGAATTCAGATTATTGATGATCCAAATCCATAAAACATCTTTAAAAACAAAGCAACCTACTCCACCAATCTTGCCAATGTAGAAAAATCAACATCTACACACAAAATAGAATGCTAAATTTTAATAGAACAATCAAAACATAAATAGAAGCTACTATTGAAATGAGATAGAGAAGAGAGAAGATCTGCTTCTCCATGAGTTACATCCTTTTATAACAGGTCCAAGCCCTATTTGGCCACTTGGCTTTCCCTCCAAAATGTAAAACCTACTATTTTTGAATCTAGATTCAATGTAACCAACATTTAAATTTGAATATACTTAACTCAACTTCTAACTTTCCCACACTTTCAAAAAGTGTTTATTCAAATGAAATTTAGACTAATTAACTTTGAAAATTCAGACTCTAAGTCTAACATAAAGTTGGTCTCAATTTGTCAAATATAGAAATGTAACACATGATCAAAGTAGGTGAATCTTTCACACTCCCCATGCACTTTAAGCTGCATCCACAAATTCACTGGTTGTTTTCTGTGTCTTTTATATATCAGTATTTGAGCATTGATATTTTCTCAAGTATTTCACCATGTTGTCTAGTTTTCTCCGAACTTCTATTTTGAGTAGCCAAGTAGAACCTTGTTCTTCAAAATCTCGAGTTGTAGTTATTGTTTCTTCCCAAACCGAGTATTGAATGTTGGTTTCTTTTCTAGAATAATTTGATAAAAATCTACTAGCTTTGGATCCTCCAATGCTCGATTTACATGGAATATTTTCTAATTCACCTGAAAGCTTGTCATCTTGGGCTCAGATCTCTCTCTCTCTCTCTCTCTCTCTCTCTCTCTCTCTCTCTCTCTCTCTCTCTCTCTCTCTCTCTCTCTCTCTCTCTCTCTCTCTCTCTCTCTCTCTCTCTCTCTCTCTCTCTCTCTCTCTCTCTCTCTCTCTCATGGATCTTCTAGATGTGAATGCTTGAAGATGCTCCTCCTCATGTCCCGACCCCATCATATCTTGGTTGTCATCAATATTGATAATAGAAGATGCATCATGAGATGCTTTGATCTCGGGCCCATCCAAAATGTTCTTTTGGTCTTCACAAAAAGTAACATCTCTACTTTCAATAACTTTGTTGGTAGAGAGTATGAAAACTCTGTAAGCTTTCTTGGTGGATGAATAATTAACCATAACTCCTTTGCTTGAGCTAGGATCATCCTTCTTCCTAGTCTCCAAAGGAACATGCGCGAAGAAAATATATCCAAAGATTCTAGGTGATCAACCTTAGGCTTCTTTTTATGCAACATCTCATAAGGTTTCTTTTCTCCAAGAGCAAGATGAGGGAGTCTATTGCAAAAATAATTAGCACAATTGATGGCCTCTCCCAAAAATCCTTTGGTAAGGATGCTTCAATACTTAGAGCTTTGGCACATTCACGTAGGGCTCTATTCTTTCTCTCAGCCACCCCATTTTAAGAAGGGGAATAGGCACAAGTAAATTCTCTTTTGATTCCTTCTTGCTCACAAAAGTCATGAAACTTTTTGGAGATATACTCTCCACCACCATCACATCTCAAAGCTTTGAGCTTGAAAGAGAGTTGCTTTTCAACAAGAGCTTTGAACTTGAGGAAACAATCAAACACCATAGCTTTGGAAGATAGAAGATACAACCATGTAAATCTTGTATAATCATCAATAAATGTGACAAAGGAAGTGGCCCCTCCCTTTCTTGTTGAAGATGAGAAATGGACATCCGAGTGCACAAGCTCCAATGGATGATGAGTCTTGGTATTAGATCTTGGATATGGCCTCCTATGTGACTTTGCAGTTGCACATGCTTCACAAGGCTTGAGTTCCTTTCATAAGGTCTTTGGAAAACCAATAGCTTTGACTTGTTTGATCGTAGATGACATGGCTTGAAAGTTGGGATGGCCCAATCTTTTATGCCATAATTCTTCTTGAGAGATCTTGGTCATATAGGCAATATCACAAGAGTTAGCACTCTCTCTTGAATCTAGTTTATAGATGCCTCCAAATCTAGATCCACTAGCAATAATCTCATCCTCTCTCTTGATTACACAAGTGTCAATACCAAACTTGACATCTAGGCCAGTAAGATTCTTAGTTAGCTTTGGCACAAAAAGTACATTTTTGAGACAATAATTTAGAGGATGCAACATCTAAGGGAATACTCCCAACTCCTTCAATCCTACACTCACAATCATTTGTAGTATAGATGGATTTCTTGACTCCATACGACAAAAGAGTAAAAAAAGATTCACATGTGAGAACTAGCTCCACTATCAATATACCACAAACCTTCAAAGAGGAGGAGTCACTCATGGCATGCACGTGTACACCATCAATTTCTATGGAGGAAGATCCTTGGTGGATTGATAGTGGGGTGAGCTCACATATCACAAGGCAAAGGGAGTATTTCTCTTCATTTTCATCTTGCTCTAAGAAGTTTATTCATGTAGCAAATGGTGCTAAATGTGAGATTCTTGGAATAGGAACCAATCTTATTTGGCTTGAATCAAGGAGAAGAGCAAAACTTCAAAATGTCTTGTATGTTCCTTCAATATCTAGAAATTTGTTGAGTGTGAGTCAATTGGTTGACAATGGATGTGATGTCAAGTTTGGTTGCAATGCTTGCTTTATCATCAAGAATGGAAATGTCATTGCAAAAGGGATTTGAATATTTTCTCAAGAGGAGAGATTGGAGCATCCAAATCTCAAATCCATGGCAGCTTTGATGTTAATGTCAAGAATGATGTTTCAAGTGTGGATGAATGTGCTTCTAGTTTTGGTGACATCAAGGATCTTGCAGGGCTCAAGGAGGAGTCAAGTGAAGAAGATGATGTAGAGTACCAATCTCCACACCTAGGCACATCAAGTGGATCAAGATCCAAGGAGGAGACATTAAGGCTTGTTTGCATAAATGAAAATATGCAAAGGGAGGCACTATCTCATCCACCTCTAACACTTTCATGACTCTTTGATAGTTGAATCAAGTTGCTTTGATGGTGTGTCAAAATCTCAAAGTAGACTTGAGATAATTCCACATGACTATGATGATTTGGTGATATACAAAAATGTTATGATTTGTGATTCTCTATTTGATAGCATGCTGTTGGAATGACTATCTACTTTCTTTTGGATTTCATGCAAGTAGGATTGGCCAAATCATCAATTTGTTGGATAATGATGTTTTTTCATGTTGTAAGCAATTTGTAAACACATTATGAGAATAAGTGAATCATCTTCCACAGACACTTATATCCATAATGATGTATTTAGCCTCATTATATCTGAGATTATCATGGTAATCAAGCAGGGAGATACAATGCAAAATCTTTGTCATTATAGCATGCATAGTCTTTCCAATCTTGATATGCTTAGTTCTCAAGATCTTGGTAACATGATGATCGATATTTGTGATATTTTTGAATCAAGAAAGACTCTTGATTTCCTCATGAAGTTGCATACTTTTTCAAGGAGGACACAACACTTGCACGCACCATCCACATCATGCACACACCCTCAACAGACCTCCACACTCTCCAAAAATCTGTCAGAAAATCTGCCCACACACACCTTCTACAACCAAAGCACTTTATTCATTCCTCATGCTCTTGTCGTCCCCTCACGCTCCCCTTCTCGACTGACACTCTTTCTTCTCCACGTCTCGACCAAATCGCAAAAAAAAAAAAATTGAGATCTCGACCGAGTCATTTTCTGTTGCAGATCTTGACTGAGTCATTTTCTGTCTCAGATCTCGACCGAGTCGTTTTTCATTTTCTGACTCAGATCTCGATCGAGCCATTTTCTGTCTCAAATCTCGACCAAACTGTTCTCTGTCTCAGATCTCGACCAAGCTGTTTTCTGACTCAGATCTTGATCGAGCCGATTTTTGTCTTAGATCTCGACCGAGCCGTTTTCTGACTCAGATCTCGACCAAGGCCTTGTGTCAGATCTCGACTGAGGCATCGCGTTCGATCTCGACCAAAACATCGCGTCCGATCTCGACCGAGACATTGCGTCAGATCTGGACTGAGGCATCGCATCAGATCTCAACCGAAGCATCGCGTCAGATCTTGACCGAAGCATCGCGTCGAGTTGCGTCAGATCTCAACCGACGACTTTCGTTAACATCGCGACCGAAGGTTCTGGTTTAGATCTCGACCGAAGGACAAGATCAGATCTCGAACGAGGCATTTAGGTCAATTTTTTACTAGATTGATTCACGCTCATCTCGACCGGGACCACGAGACCGGATCAAAACCAAACCACATAACTTTCAAATGAGACCTATGACTGCCATTTTGACCAAACCACCATCTTCTCAAAGAGTCTGAAAAAAAATTCAAAAATTCAAAAAATTCAAAAAATTCATACCAATAGAAAGCCCTTCTCATACTGAGTCTCCCCCTTGACTTCCTTAAAAACCCTAAAAAATCTAAAAATATCAAAAACCCTAAAAAAATCCAAAAACACCAAAAACTCATACCCAACAGTACCCAATGGACCAACATACAGATCTTGAACTTCCATTATTTGTACGAGATCAAGTCCCCTACAACTGAACAAATCAGACATCATAGGTTCTACCGAATGCGGTCCCAACTCCACAAGCCATCCACAAACCCATTCAAGGGACAAGAACCTGATAGAGCCGAGTGTTCATGAGCACGATCCCATTTTTATGGTGTTGAACCCTCACAGGCCAGAATCCAACTTAATGGCGTTTTTGCTACTCACAGAGCTCATCTTGAGAGACGTACAGCCAAGCTAGATCTACCCAAGTTTGATGGTAGTTTGGACCCTCAAAAAATTTTGCAAATCTTTGAGAATGCATGTGATGTGTATGACGAAACATCTCCCGATGCTATGGTCCAACTATTTTCGATGACCATAATTGCTAAAGCACGTGATTGGTTTTTCTTGATCATGAGGATAAGACAGACTGGTCACTTTTGAAGGAGTCCTTTATCAAGCATTTTAAACCATTTCGTTTGATAGAGAGCCCTTTTGTCAGATTGAGTATTATCAAAATGACAAAAGATGAATGCGTATGAGATTATATTGAGCTTTTCAAATGCCTCAAAAGTCACGTACAAGAACAACCTACCGAACATATGCTCATCATCTGGTTCCTAGTTAGGACTTCCAAGATGGATTAGATGCGAGCTTAAATCCAATGATGAATATATGAGCCTCAAATTAGCTATATCTGATGCCATCAAGGAGGAAGATGAAGGATCAAATGTTGACGAATCCAGAGAAAGGTGAGCACCACGTGCTCCTGTCCATGAGTCGAAGCCGATTGAGGACACCCAAGATTAGCTTTGGAAATCATAGCTGGAGTTGCTTAATCAACAGTAGCAACTGCAAATGGAGAAACTCACCAATGAGTTTCAAACTACCCTGCAATCTATCCAAAGCAGCATGTCTCGTCAACCACACACTGCCCAGGTACCTAATAGAGAAAAACCCATCTGGTGTTCACACTGTCAAGCTATGCATCCTGTTGATGCTTGCTCTTCATATCAGCATATCCAAGCACATGCCATCCAATGATATGAAGAACAACCGTCACTATCTGGACATTCCTCACATCATAACGAATATATCCCAGAAAATCGAGAACCACTAGCCATACAAGATAGCTATGCCATTATGCAAGGGCCATTGAACAACAGATGTCTCACTGTGGTGAAACCGGCCACTTCATGGTTGATTGTCCAATCAAGACCAAGTACCACGCCGAATGTCTCGACTATGTCAGAAAAGACGGTTTCAAAGACTGCCCAAAACAACCCCACAAAATCCTACCTTTCAACACGTCAGTTATGAATCATGATAGGATCCTCACGAGAACACTACACGAGCACTTTAGCAACCAACTGCTCAATCTGATACTCACTCGAGAAGTTTCTTGCAAACTTCTACATTACCACACAATTCACCAGCCCCATCATGCAAAAAGACACTCATATGAAATGAGTCCTTGTCGAAAGAAAGTGAAACCAATTTTCCGTCATTTGCTACAATGTCCAACCAAGAGCAACCTCCACAGGGAATTGACAATTTTTCTCCTCTTCTACAACCTCAAATCTATTTGTCTTTCCACATGCTGATAAGATTTCCAATGTGCCAATACACAATAAATCTAGCAATCGGAAATCCAGATAGAGATTCAGTTCCGAATCTCTTGTATTGACAATTAACCAAAATATGACTAAACTTGACTAAACTAGTTGAAATTTCTCACACCAATCACACGAGAGAGATGCATCATACATGGTCCAATCAATTTAGGAGATGACAACTCAATGGACTCAATCAAATTTAGAGGTGATATGTAAGAGATCCAATCATTTTACTTGCTTACAACTCCTCTTGGATCTAAAACCACTATATAGAGGAGCTCTCTTATTAAACAAGAATAATTTTATGACCTAGGATTTTTCTCAATGATCAAAGCATCGGTTCTCACACTCAGGAGATCTGATGACTAGATCACACATGATTAGGTATGAAAAGAACCTTATTATTTTGATAGTATATTTTAATTTCAAAAGTATTCTCTTTGTTATTTGGCTTCATTATCTTAAGAAAAATTGTATTATGTAAACTAGCAATGTTTTTAGGTTGAAATCTATGTAGCAAATAATTTTTTTTTTTGCATTCTCAGCTCCTTAGAGTGTAAAAACAAAATATGGAAGTGTGGTCAAGAGTAAATTGGATTATCTTGAGGAGAAGGCAATTGGAGTGCCTCAATCTATGTTCCATGATGGTAAGGCTCATGAAGATGGTGCTTTGGCTAAAGCACATGGAGAGTTATTGCCAAGGTGTTCTACTTCTCATCAATTTTCTTATCTTGTACATTTGGATGATCTTGTTTTATCATGTACAAGCAAAGATGGTGCTTTTTTATGTGACTTCATCATTGAAGACTTCAAGTGGATGTATCTCTTATCAATGGTGATTGATATGAAGATTGCAATAGTTGATACTTTGGGGATCTTTATATCCATATGCTTTGTCAATATTCCTTTGTACATAAGGAGGATCTCATTGATGGGACAAGGGAGATAGAAGAACGCGAACGAAGAAGAGAGCAAGAATATTGCGGAACAACTCTCCCATTACAATCAGCTGCTAGATGCAAAAACAGTCTAATAGAAAGCTTATGCTAAATACAATCACAGCTTTAAGTGTTCTAATTGCCCAACAGGATGTTAACAATTAATTCATACTCACAAAACAAGAGTATAGTCCACCGAAGAGATTAGAAATGGTTTTGTGTGGTATTATTGAAAAATGGATTCAATGTGAAGTTTGGTTCTGAAATAGATGGAAAGAGCAGTTTGATCAAAGTGAGTAAACAAGCATGATCAAACAACGATAAAGTGCATTCAATCACAACAAGCATTCATCTACGTTATAAAAAATAGAAAAGCGTACTGCTGCTATATGACACTGAAGCACAATAAGATCGCAATTATAGCCAAAAATGGTAGCATAACTGGGAGGCTCAAATAATACGTCTCATGGACGGAGCTTCAAGTAATCTATGCTGGGATGATCTATTTATAGATTGCATCCATGTATTAACTACATTAAATGTTTGTCACCTAATTAGGTAAGTCCTTGGAAGTATATGGCTTTTGTGACAACTATACATGGTATATACGGTCAACGAATTAGGAATGTTGACACGGACGAGGACGTCGAGAATTCTCTCACTTTGCATTTTTCTCATTTCGTAGATTTTGGAAAGTGCTGGGAATGTCCTTTGCTCAAAATAGACGACCTTCGCTTTTTCTTTCTCTTCGGGTTTTTCGTGAAAAAGTCGAAGGTGTCCTAAAACAGTTCAAGTCTTGAAAGTAGATGACCTTCAAAATTTTCTCTCTCTTTGCATTTTTGCGAAAAAATCGAAGGGGTTGAAAACAGTTAGACTTTTGAATGGTGCTTAAGTTGACTTCTTCAAAATAATTGAACGGAAGACCAAAGGCAAGCATTGCAGTTTTCGGAAAAGTGCGAAAAATGCGAACTGTGCGACACTTAGTGTATTCGAGTCTGTAGACTATTGCGACAGTGTATATTTGCAGACTGTTACGACACTTATTGTATTTCTGCAGATTGTTGAAAAAATAATGTAAATCTGCAGACTTGTTCTAAATGCTAATTTTGTGGAAGTCCTTGAAGATGGCCAAGTCTTCAATGACTTCAAATTATTGAACTTAACTTTTACAAGTAGAGGTGAGGAAGTCCTCCAAATCCTAGGTAGAGCCTCCAAATGTCCTCCAAGCAATCTGCAAGCTTCAAGATGCTTCCCAACTCCAAGCTAGGATGCCTCCACCTGCAAGTAAGGATCTGCAAGCCTCCAAGGATCTCTCCTCCACCTGTGTCCCTACTCTTTAAACACAAAGATAGATAACAAGTTGGCCTCAAGTATTCACCACCCAACCATAGCTAGATCCAAGCTCCAAGCAAGACCTATCTAGCTCCCCCTTGCTAACCATAAACAAATCACAAGCATACCACAACACTCCATAGCATACTCAAGATCCATACCCTACTTATGTCCCATACCATAAGCAAGATCCAAACCTCAAGCATACTACCACAAGAAAGCACTCTACACACTAGTAGCAACACTAGAGCATAAGCCAAGCAAACAAGAGAGATCTCTCCTCCACAATGGGCGCCCTACTACCCTCATATAGATGGCCCATGGAACCCCCAATGCACTTTGGAGTTCCATGCTCATCCAATGAGAGAGAGAGAAGCCTAGGGGAGTTAAAGAATCTCCAAGAGCCTCCATAGGCTTATGGAATGTCAAGAGACTCCTTCCATAACCTATGACTCTTTGAATGCCTTTCTTGTGGGAGTTGGAAACTCAATGGACACTTTAGAAGGGCGCCCTCCTACTAGGTCTCATTGCCCAAGTTGTGCAAGTATACTTTGGTCCTAGACCAATAAAGTGATATGGTTCAAGGTTGAGGCCCAAGGGTTAGAAAAATAGTCATCCAATGACTTTCTAACACCTCACTAGGTTCCGTACCTCCATCCAAGGCATAGACACCTACCTGCCCTTAATCAAGGACACTAGTACCTTAATCTAAGGCTCCTACCCTTAATAGTAAGGGTACCCCTTATCCAAGGTCACGTGACCCCATACCTCCAACTAAGGTATAGTCACTTGCCTGTCCTTATCCAAGGGCACATACCCTTAATCCTAAGGGTACCTTGCCATATAGCCCCCAACACTAAATGGACTATTAGGGGTCTGAACTACTGCTAGTTACATAGGTACTGCTAATTTTGTGGAAGTCCTTGAAGATGGCCAAGTCTTCAATGACTTCAAATTATTGAACTTAACATCTGAACCTGAAATTATGATAGGATTGGTTACCCTTTGCTGGAGATCAACCGGAAGCCCGTTGTAGACGTTTTCAAATAAATTGACTGTCTAAGTTTGTGATTTTTGCAGGTATCAGATGAGCAAAAGTAGAACCAAAGTTGGTTTCACCCGACCCTAGATCAATGATCAATAAACGTGCAGGAAGAATCATGAAATAGAAATTAGTCATTCACCAAGGAGAAAACTGTGGGCTTAATTTCCAACACTCATCTCAATCAAAAGGATGATGGTAGAATCCTCATATCTACCAAAAATCCAATCGCATGATGGAGATTTTCCAAGCCTTGAGGAGGAGTCTTCTTAACACATGGTTCCAAGGAGATCTTCAAGAGGCAAGGCCGAATCTATGTGGCTCACAATTCATGGCAAATAGGGGCAATATTCAGGTGGTATCTACTCCAACATATTTATTTTTGCTTCTATTCCATTATTTGATGTACCATCTTGCTTTATTGATATTTCTACATCTCAAAGTTCAGGAGAGGCACTGCTAGTCTTGTGTGATGCCTCTTGTATGGACATATTTCTTGTCATTAATGGCTTGGATATGTTTCCAATTAATTTTGAAATCAATTGGTTGTTTCATCAAATTTATGCTCTTAGATCTATTAAGAGCAAGTATGAGATAGTGTCTCATAATGTGAGAAATCTTGTTTTTCCATTTTGTTAGGCAATTTGTAAACTTCTTCTCAGATTAACAGAATCGTCCACTAAGGACACTTACATCCTTGAGCAAGTGTGTAGCCTCAATAATATCAAGATAGTTGTTGATTTCAAGATTAGATCTATCATGAAAAAAGTTCATAGTATGTAGTGTCAAGCTAGAGTGCAAAATCTTGGCAATCAACCTTTTTGCCTATCTTGTGATCTTGACCTTCATGGTGATTATGAGGCATCGAGGCCTCACATTTCCATCATGGTGCAGCCATTTTCAAAGGGAAGGAGCTTTCAAATCAAAGGTCTTATTCAAGCATGGAAGGAATGGTGAGATGATCGTCAAGGAAGGTGGTATTGGATTTCCATAAGGAGATCCTCTCATGGCAATGGTGATTTGGCTTCAACCAAATGTCCTTTGGCTAAATCTTCACACCAAAGGATCTACTCTACAAGCTCTATGTTATTTTAAAATAGATATCTTTTTAGTAGGAGTGTGAAAAATAGAAAAAGTGATCTATGTTGAGTTAGGGGCTATGTTGACTTTTTTTGTGTCATTACACATGTTAGTAGGTGATTAGGCCAATTTTGGCATTAGAGGTAACTCGAGCAAGTACACATGCCAGAAGATGATTAGGCCAAATCCAAAAGTAAGTTAGGCACATGTCATGATGGTAGAGGGCTAGTGACACTTCCTATGTGTTGTATTGAGATCATGTGACCAATCACAAGTAAGAGACCCATGAAATTGGTCCAATCAAGTTTCAAGGTCAATATGTCACTAAGCCAATCATATTTAGAGGAGGAAAAGAAGGGGTCCGATCATGTTTCACTCCCCTTCACCTCTATTTGCTACTTATATGTGTTTTAGATCAATTCTACGTAAGTTTTTTTGTAGTTAGTGAGATCTCCTACATTTTTGAGCTAGTTTGGCTCTCTCTCTCTCTCTCTCTCTCTCTCTCTCTCTCTCTCTCTCTCTCTCTCTCTCTCTCTCTCTCTCTCTCTCTCTCTCTCTCTCTCTCTCTCTCTCTCTCTCTCTCTCTCTCTCTCTCTCTCTCTCTCTCTCTCTCTCTCTCTCTCTCTCTCTCTCTCTACATGAGTTTTTGTACTAGGATAGATGAAGCCTTTATGACACTTAGTTTTTCATCTCAATCCTCCACACATGCGAATGTACTTTGATGTTTGATTGACTTGAATTTGGCTCATTGTCACTGTCAATGGTATAAACACCATGATTGAGTTATGTGCACTCATCTGGTAAGCTTGTTGATCCTCATAATTATCAAAATGCTTTTCATGTTGTTCCATACAATCCCTATATGACACAAGTTGTTCACATTGATTGGATTCATGCACTCTTATCCAAAAGTATGTAATTAAAGCATTGGCTTACAAATGATGAACATCTAATATAGCCTATATCTTCTTAAGAAAATTATAACATTCTAGGGCCTATATGTACTTTTGTTACATGCTAAGTGTGCTTTTTCTAGTTGTAGATTCATGCCCTTGTAAATTAACCTCCTTAATATGCCCTTAGAAAGTTGAGAAGCATTAGATTATTGAAGTGTTAAATCGACCAACTTAGCTTGAATATTTACAACAACCAATAAGTTTTATTTGCAATAGTTACTTGGATTTCCACTCCAACTCCAAGGTATCTCCAAGTGTGATAAATGTATTTTGTATTTGTGGATTCAAATTGTGTTAGATATACCAACTTAGCTTGAATAATTGAAATAACCAATAAGTTCTATCAGCAATAGTTACCTAGATTTCTAATGCAACTCCAAGGTATCTTTAAGTGTGATAGATGTATTTTGTATTTGTCAATTCAAATTCTATTAGCTATATTAGAAAAAAATATAATCTGTAGCTCTCCAAGACCTATATATGAAGCTTTCAACTAAAAACCCCACATCATATGTGTGGCTATTACTTTGTTTGAAAGAATTGTCCCTTCACTTTGGTGTTGCTTCATTTGTGTGGTTATTTCCCTTCACTTTGTGTGGCTATTGTCAATTATCTGATGAGCACTATCAATCAATCACCATAAGTAATCACCAAGAGAAAGAGGAAGAACACACCATGAATGTACAGATTAGGATCAGCATTACTCTTTACCATTCCCCTTCGCTTGAAGTGTTCATATGAGTCCGGATCACAAAATGACTGCTGCGAAATTGACAAATACCATCTCCAACCACTTTCCAATCTGAGCTATGGATTGAAAGTTTTGCCAAATTAAATTATTTAGTCTTAAAAAGGCTCACAGCTACCCTTAAGCCTGAAAAATGGCAATTATTGCTAGACTACCAGTTTTGGAAATTTTTTTCGTCACGCACAGATCTCCAATTTCAGAGATTTTTATATCAGCACGTAGCCCTTTGTACCAACATACCTCCTGTCTAATTAGATCCAAAAAACAGTCTCTCCAATTAGGTCAAAATATCACTCTGTTTTTTGCTTATCTGCAAAAAATACACAGTGGATAGACCTTAAACAAAAGTGGCCCAGTACCAATGTTAAAGGCCCTTTCAAAATTTCAGTTGAAGTTGAAGAAAGATGAAGGAAAACTTCAATGAATTTCTAGCCGTCGGATCTGTGCAGGATCTGCGGTTCAGATCAGCTTGTTTCTTGCCTTTGCGTGGCATTCATCCACCCGGTGCACTCTCAGTTTTTGTGTTTGGAAGGGGACCCAACCCCTACAGACGCTATGTTTTTAGAGCAGTTTGCCGCGCGACTCATGGACCTCCCCTCACGTGTTTCGGGCAGCAAGATAGGCGTTTCGCCCTTAAAAACAAACGTTTTGGGTCACGTATGTAGCGTTTTGGGCCTTCGTCTGGCGTTTCGGGTCAGCAAATAGACGTTTTGGGGCAGCTTGATGGCATTTCAAGGCCTTTTGGCGGCGTTTCGAGCTTGTGTGTCGTGTTTCAGACCTATTCAACACCTTTCCAGTAACAGAATGCAGCCAACAAACCTGCAAAACACTATTTTCCAGCCAAAAAACTCTGTTTTTCACTCAAATCTCCTCCAAAATCTGTGATTTTTTATGTAATGAGTTACAAATCCAACTCTCCTTGCAGTTGGCTACCTCCCAACACTACTCTCACTGAAAATGATGGAGGATACTGAGTTTTCCATACCTATTCTACTTACTTGCACAAGTTTCACACAAAATCACAAAAGTAGACTCAATGAAATCACAGTTTCTCAGTTCCTAAATGCTTCATAACTGTGAATGGCAGTACTAGACACAGTCTAGTGTGATTTGCAGTTCTCTAAACAAACAAATGAGAGATTTCTTGGCAAAACTCTCTCACAAATGCACTTTTCATACAACACTTGGAAGTATTGTAAAAATTTTCCCAACTCAACAGATTTTCAATCTGTCTGATGCTACTCTGGCCTTTCTGATGCCTCCGGGACTGTGTCTTCGTTCCCCACTGATGATTCTGAGCTCCAAAACCTGCAAAATACTCCAAGGAAGAATTTCTTCCAGCTTTTGCCTCTCCAAGCTTTCACCTCCTATGAAGGACTTTCTCACTTCATTGCGGAGCCTGTGACAAGCTGTATCCACTGATCAGGCACGCAGGACAATCGGGCTCTGATACCATGTCAATAATCTGATGAGCACTATCAATCAATCACCATAAGTAATCACCAAGAGAAAGAGGAAGAACACACCATCACACTATTGCACTAACTAAAAGAAGAAGTTGTCAAATCTATGTCAATATATGGGTTTTCTAGCTACCCATCACCTTCTCATGTGAAGTCACCTAATTGCCTAATTGTACTATTTGTCTTACTATTTTGAAAGATGTCCACAACTAATGTAGGTAAAATTTAATAACAATTTTTTTATTCTTTTTATAGTGTTCCATCTACAATGATAATAGTCTCTCTATTTATCCTCTTTCTAATATACTAGAAAAAAAGATCAAGTTGAAAATGTAAATCCAATAAGCTTTCCTTGAATAGCAATATATTACCATTATTCTTATCATTGATGTAGGATTTTCTTTGGTCCTTACATTGGAATGATCATGCACAAAGCATGTGGACTCAAAAAATTTCAAAGCAAACATACTAAATGAAGCTTTATCCTTTATGACACCATTAATCAAACTATTACAAAATTAATTATCCAATGAAATTGCTTTATCAACAACAAATGTAGATTGGAAAGCATTCAACTTCATTGTCTTGTCATATCCACATAATGTACTAAACATCGTGAATGTTGAAGATGAGAAATAAGTCACTTCAAGTCTTCTACCACTATGAGTTGCAGAGTCCATTGCTTTTCACCCTTGCAAGGTGCACACTTGAATGAATAGATTGCATGAACTTTGATCGCTCGGCCTTTGTCCTTGAGGACCTTCAAGTCACTTCAAGTCTTCTACCACTATGAGCTGCAGAGTCCATTGCTTTTCACCCTTGCAAGGTGCACACTTGAATGAGGACCTTCTTGGAGCTCTCAAGTTCTGAGATTGATCCTCAAGATCTTCTTCTCTTTGATGCTCCTCCTCAATCCTAGCAATATCACACTTTGACAAGGTCTCCACTTGAGTGAATTCTCAAAAGCAAACATTAGCATCCAACTTAAACAATCTTCCATGCTTAAATCCCTTTGCAAATATCATTCTTCAAATAGAACAAACATCATGCTTGAAGTGGACATCCAAACCTTTATCCATAAGTTGACCAACACTTAGCGAATTTTTGGTGATTGATGGCACATAAAGGATATTGTCTAAATCCATTTTTCTAGAAGATCCTAGGCACAAAGGGATGGTTCCAACATCATTTATTCTAAATTCTTCATCACTTGATGTAAATATGGACTTTTTAGCACCATTAAAAGAAAGTAGAGTTGAGAAATATTCATTTTCAAATGTCATGTGGGAGCTAGCCCTACTATCAATCTGCCATGACTCCCTTGAGTTGCTCTTGCTAGTTGGTGATGATGTAGATGCCATCAGAGACTATTTTTCTTCATCTTGGCAAGGTTTTCTTGTTTGTTCTCCTCTTGTGCATTTTTCATCTTCAAGCATTCGGATGCAAAGTGCCCCTTCTTTCCACAAAAGAAGCACTTAAGCTTAGACTTATCTGTCTTGCCCTTTTCCTTTGAGCTTGTTGGTTGGTCCTCCTCCTTGGACTCCTTTGCTTGATCCGTCTTGGACCCTTTGGTCTTCTTTTTGCCTTTCAATGAGAAGTTGGCTTTCTCATCTTCATCATGCAAGGATATGGAACTCATCCTACTCTTGACATGTAGGATCCGACACTCCTTGGCCACAAGCACACTATGTAGCCTATCAATAGAAGATAAGACCTCTTGGATGGCAAAGCTTTGAACCAAATTGGAGAACTCATCTCCTAAGCCATTGAGGATCACTTGTACTCGCTCATTATCATGTATCTTGTCTCCAATAGAAGCCAGTTCTTTGTTGAGAGACTTGATCCTTAGCACATAATCTTGTGCACTTTCATCACTTACCCTCATGCTTTGCAAGAGTCGGTTTCTAAGCATAAGCACTCTTAGTGTTGTTCGATTCATATATAGCTTTTAAAGAATGCCATGCATCTTTGGTCGATATGCAAGAGGCTACCTCCTTCAAGAGGTCATTACTAACATTCATTTTGATGCAATGAAGTGCTAGTCCTGCCTTCTTCTTGTTCTAACCCATCCTTGTCCTCCAAGAGGCTCATCCTCTTCTTCAAGGTAGGTTCAAGAAGGAATGATCCTATAGATCCCATCTTCGTAATGACCTCTGCAAAACAATGCTCAAGAAAATTGAAAATAATTTGAATGTAGAAATTCACAAAATTTTCACTAGATTTTGATCTTCTCAAATTAGACTTCTAGCCCCGCTATGGACTTCTACTCATGGCCCTCACACTCCCTCACAAAGATATAATGAAGGTAAGATGAGTTTGAATTAAAATACAATCAAATCCAATCAATTTTTGCAAGACTTGGACAAAAGAATGACTAGATCTCTCTCCCCCTTCTTGATGGTTCTTCAAGACCTGTAAATCAACTTAATAGGGCTTGATCTCAGCCTCAATTAATTAGATTTCATGACACTAAGTCAAATCTCATTGATGTCTAATAAACTTTGATGCCTTTTCTTGGATTTGCACCAAAAAACTCATCAAGATGATGTAAAATCAAATTGTTTGGATCTTATGAATAATGAAGATTAAAAATAGGTGCAAAGGCTTCCACGCGTGTGGATAGTACGGCTACTAACCCTCACCAAGTTTGGATCACAAATCTTCACCCTAAGACTTGATTTGAACTTGCCCTCACAAGACTAATTTTCTAGCAACACACTAATCTTATGTTTGCAAATTTGGATTTCTATAAATCCATCATTGTGTTTTTATCTAATGCAAGATTCAAGGCCTGTCCAATCATTTATTCCTGATGGCGCTATTGAGTCCCTTGACATTCAATGAGACCCTGTAGTTCCCAAGGAGTTTGGTAATACATCTTCCAACTCCATACATGTACCATCCTCATATTTTAAACTTCCAAGTATAATTGTCTTCACTCGATGGCTGGAACAACTCCAATTTGATAGTTTATGTTTTTTCATCTTTGATTATCTTTTTTAATTGAAAATACATTGTTGAGAGCGATCTTTACACATATATTCAATAGTCTTTGATTTCAAGGCGATTTTGACTCTATTTTTTGTAAATGGTGTTTTGACAGTCCCTAGTTCTCCAAACAAGCATTTATTACCTTTGTAGATTGCCCTAGTCTTGATAGACTATTTTTTGAATATTTTCCTGACGCTTATGCAACACTACAAGCTTTACTTTTTAGCATCTAAAAAGGTAAAAATGTGGTTACCTTTTAGGACTCTTTCCCTAAATCTCGTTGTCTTTTTACAAAGACTATCAATAGTTGTAATCTCACCTACATTGCAACTGTTAAATTGAGTAAATATTGACAAAGACCCAAGATTGTTTTAGCTTTGCAATTGTGTTGAGCAAAATTTTTCTCTATTTCAGTGGACCGTTCAAAACGAATTTTAAAATAAAAATCAATAAAAAAAGAAAAAAGAAGAACCTCCTAATATGTGTGAAAATTTGGCATATAAAACTTTAGTTAAAACTTAGCAAGGAATTTTGACTACCTAGTGCATGTGCATTGATGTATCTTAATGTCTCATTGAGTCCTTGGCCATCTAAGTGTGTCGATTACCAAATTATTGTTATATTGTCATTGTATAGAGCATAGTTGCACAATTTCTAGATTTAGAATCTCTAAAAGGAAAGAAAAAAAACATACAATACAAAATCAATAGAGATTGACAAAATACAATAGGAATTGATGCACCTAAACTGGACCACATTGTACCCGAAACATTTGGCAACCTACATAAATGTAATGCCCTTAATTAATGCTTTAATTTGATACCCATATTGCCCATAAAAATAAAATGAAATAAAAAACCCTTTATGAGTAGCACTGCTCCAAACCAAAAACTCATTTCTGAACGTATTTCTAAAAATACAGTGCAACTATGGTATAGAGCTATAATCAATATCTAGACACTTAAACAACACTTGGTTTTCTAGGAATAAACCAAGGAAAAGGAAAAAAACCCTGAAAACATTTCGCCGTTTCTTTCCAACAAAGCCAATTCTTTCCCATTTCAAACAAAAGCTTTTCGAAAGTGAAGCTTTTTCAGTTTTGAAATTGTCATTTTGAAGTGCTAATTTTTGCAGCCTGTCTTTTGAAGTCAATTTAAAGTAGATACCTGCTCCCTGGGATGCGGGTCATAGACTTGAGAGAGTAGAACCCTTCAAGGAAAAAATGCCCTAGGACACAGACACTTTCATCCTTTTGCAAGCCTGGAGGCTTGTGTCTTGAAAGGCATGTGCGTACTTTTTCTATGACTAAAAAGAAACTTGGAATAACTTTTGTAAGGCTCATTTTTTCTAGTTTGAGGTCCAAATTTTGCAATCTAAGCTACTTTCTACTATGAAATGAACTTCATATCATAAATATATTTTTATTCAACCTGCAATATATTAAAATTACAGCTCTTTATGTACCAGTAGTAACATCATAGCGGACATGCCATAATTTCAAAGCTTCTTGTTTGATTCAAACTAGACATGCCTAGAAATATACATCTCCACTATTGATGTTCAAATCTCCTTATAAAATCTACATGCATCAACTAGGAGGAAAAAGAAACACAACCCAAAGCAGGGTTTAGGTGTTGCACATGTTAAATTTACATGAGAATGTCCCCTCTGGGTTACAAATACGGTAGCAAAAAGTAGGATGTGAAGAATGAAGTTGCCAATCACATTTCAAACTAAGTGCCACGACTACCCTCTCCTCCGCCCCCCTCCCTCTCCCAAAGAAAAGTCCCCTTGCCTTGCAAGATTACAAATTTGCTAGCACATGCATGCGTGCAACATCTGAAAGAATTAACCTGCCCTCTAAGAAACTCTTAACTCTCATCAAACTTTGGCTTGTCGTCAGCACTCTTCTCAAGAATACATAGGGTGACGTGGCCTTTTCAAAGTTTCAAAACAGTAAATATGGGCCATGTGAGTTTCGCAATATGTAAATCAAATGAAAAAAAAGATCCTAATAAGCCGTAGTCATTGAAGAGATTCTTGTCATATGCTCTTCTCCCTTACAAATTCCCCTGCAAAGAACTAAACACTCAAAACTACTATAATATTATCAGCTTCAAATAAATAACATCAAGCTCTCTGGTCATCCCCTGACGAAGTAAATTGTTCATTCTTGACATAAAAGCCAATAGTAAAAAGCTAAAACAATTCCACACAAATCCTTGAGAAATGACTTGCGTAGAACAACGTGCAATCTATAATTTCTCCTTGGATTAAGTCCAATTCTCTTCAGATTGGCTTTTTGCTATCAGATAAATCCCTAACACAGACCATGGCTTATAGATCCTACACTCCCGTGAGCTCAATTTTTTTGGGGAAAAAGAACACGATTAATCCAGCAACTCTCAGAAGCAGTGAGATTTGGGATTCAACTTAGGCGCTCGACATATTCAAGCCGAAGTTGAACAGACGTGCCATTTCACTTTGGCAGTGGCAATTCAACAAGATGCAATCCAGTTTATTACTCATCCTTTGGTCAACTGAATACCTTGCTCAAAATATATCACAAGGGCTTCGATTTACATAAAAGCCTTGCCCATAGGCTAGTACAAAAAATCAAAACCCATCCTTTGGTCAACTGAATACCTTGCTCAAAATATATCACAAGGGCTTCCATGTCAAACTGGTCAAATGAGTAGCTACATTGCATTTGAGGATCGCATTGTTCCATGTCCCCTTCCTTGAGTATTTCCCTGTCCTCCACTAGAACGTCCAACATAGTATCCACCTCTATAACCTCCACGACGACTTATAGTTCGCATACCACGGCCACCATGAGATCTTGTTGGGAAGCTTCCAAAAGTCTGCAAAATTTAGTGGAAACAATCATAATGTCATCAGAAAACCATCTAAACCATAACCAACTGTGTACTCCTACGGAAGACATTTCACCTCTGTGTCAATCTTGCGTTGCTCAGAAAACTTGGTGCGCTCTGAACGACCCTCCCCACGGTTGAGAGCATCACATGAAAGGGAATCAAAAAAATCATCTTTCACATAGACCGGCTGCACAAAATAAGAAAAAATTGTAAGTTTCATTTGAGTAAAATTTCTTAATGGAAGGCTAGTCATGCCTGAATCTAGGTTGACAATCTGAAGATGAGCTCAGACAACTCGAGACACTCAAGGCTCCAAAGCTTTCTACACGTCGTCATACTAAGACTCTACCCGAGGATAAAGAATTCAAATTTAACCAGACCCTTTAAATCCTTGAATAAAGTCATTTCACAAACATCTTGCTGCTCTTCTGATCTCTCAACCAATCATTTTAGAGTTAAATAAATAAACTTTCATTTGAAGCCAACCTTTTTTGTCTGATCACTTGAGGACTTACTAAAAGCACCCACACTATCTAGAACAGTGTCATCCACATGACCATCTGAATGATCCTCTTCTTCCTCTAAACTCGTCTCTCTTGTATCGCCTTTGCCAAGTTCACCCCATACTTCATCTTTATTGAATTTCTCATTCATTGCTATAAAATCAAAATCTTCCATAAACTGCTGCATGGGATGGCCAACCTGAATATACAAATTATGAAGACAGATGCTCAGACAGTCAATATTGCAAAAATGTAAAGTCAGCTCAAATTAAGCAGAAAGGCAGGCAATAAATAAAATTTTAGGTGGTCACAAATTCGTGAAATAGAAACAAACATCACCAAGTTTGAAATAGAAATGATCCTACAGTTCTTTAAGCCTGTACATTCTCTTTCTGCTTTTATGCTATGAAGTTTAGCTGAGCAGTTTTCCCTGCATCATATTCAAATTATTAGATACATAGAAAGAGGTAGCTTCAAACAGTAAAATTTATGAGATCTAAGGTTTACTGATCTGCAGTTTAAGAAATCTAAGACTAGCAGAAGGAGGAAAAGTGTAAGGGAGGACCCAGTCTAGCATACCGTGACAAGCAGCGAAAGTCTAGGAGGATGCATTTTTTACACCAAGAAATGTTAACATCTAGTAGTATCATGCAGAAACTATCCCTGTTTTCTGGAAGGGTGGTTCATAAAAAACCGTATGTTGGATCAAAGCAAAGTTATAAGAGGCTTGATTCTAAACCCATAAATCATACGTGCTCCCATAAGTAGTGGTGCTAGGGAAGGTTACGAAGGCTAAAGTTTCCGCTCAAGAGAACCTTACTTATTCCATAGATTGGATTTATTTGCTCTGTAGCTGAGTACTGTATCTACTCAAGTTTCTAGTTTTCCTTGAGAATCAGGAGTTTTCCATGAAGTTTGATATGATATCCACAGTTGACAATGTCTCGATATAAATAGTTTTTACCTATCAGCCCTTTGTATTCAACTTCGATGAGGCTATGAGCCTCTTGATAGAATCCGTAAGGATTCATACGGCAAAGTTTTGTAAGGAGAATTTAGAGTCTATATGGTGCACAGCAGCTACCTTAAAAAGGTTAAGCACAAAATTATGCAATGGCCTCATGTCTCTTAACAACCAGGTGAAACAAGTGCTAAGAGAGAAGCAGGCAAAGAAAGATCTTCAAGTATTTTGGTTCCATTATCGTTTACTTTTAAAAAAGTGCTCACAATACGTGGGGTGGACGAAGTACACTGTATTGGACTAGCTGTAAATGTGTACTACTTATATGTAACAGCTATCTAGAGCGAGACCACAAGTCTTCCATACCAGCAGAAGGGTAGAAAAGGGTGCAAAAGGCATTGTGTTTGGTGAAATTAGCCATCTAAACGAAATATTGATGAAGTGCCAGTGTGAAGCAGAAATGTTGAACGATGGTCAGATGCACTGCAAGCATAGGACTACAATGCTCAACAGAAATAGATGACAAAGAAGAAAGGCAGAGGATGCTTGGAAGGAAGCGTTGAAAGAATTGCATCCTTTCAGACAAATAACAAGTTTATCAGGCTTTGTCTTCCCTTGACAAGAGTGAAATAAGCGACTCTAATGAAGTAGCACTGATGAGTTCTCAAGACCTCCAAGATCTTTATTTCAGGAATCAGAATCAGGTTTAACGATTCACGAAATCGGATTGCTTACTAAGCACCCAATCATAGAATTGTTCTGGCTCACTCCAAGCCCAGGAAGCTATTAATACTGCACTTGAGCTATGATCAGAACTTAAGAGATTCTGGCATCTCATAACACCCAACCTCGAGGCCAATCCAGGGATGCACAAGTCTATCACTGGAAGATCATCCTTGCAAGGCATGTGTGTACACTCCCTCATGCAGATTTCACTCAAAGAGACATGACACAGGGCAATTGCGCAGACAAACGATCAAGACCAACCAAGGATGCATGACCCTTCCTCACCCTCGTTGCCACAGCCTGTCTCATACTAAATGTAGGACCTGTGAAAAGTGTACCCAAGTATGTGTAAGACGATACAATCTCCAAAGGTTGGCCATCCAAAGATAAAACTTTGTCGCTGCATATAGGCCCCCCATTAAAGATCAGGATCTGAGTCTTCATGGGTATGTACAATCAAGCCCCATCTATCTGTCAGAATTTGTGATACAAATTCTACATGAAGTTACTAGTCCTACCAGCACTCACACAAAACCAAGCATAGAGAGAATTCAGATCATAGGAGAATTGAGCAATGCTCTAGCATATTAGACTGATTGTGGTCGGGCACCAGCCTACTTAAATAGTTACTCTAATGAATGAGAAAAGCTAAGAGCCTAAAGCAAATAGCAAAATAGCAAAAGGTAATTGCGAATAATACTACCTATATTTGGTAAAGACCATAGTTGCACAGAAACGCATTTCTGGAGAAAAATGTTTCTAGAAACGCGTTTCTCAGAAACTCGTTTCTGGATTCAGAATCTATGAACCAAAAAAAACAAATATTAAAAAATCAATAGTGATTGACGGAATCCAATAGGAATTGATGCACCTAAACTGGACCACACTGTACCTGAAACATTCGGCAACCTACATAAATGTACTGCCCTTAATTAATGCTTTAATTTGATACCCATATTGTCCACAAAAATAAAATAATTCTTGTTTTTCAAAAAACGTTTCTGAGAAACGATGTCCCAAACTAAAAACTCGTTTCTGAACGCGTTTCTGGACGCGTTTCTAGAAATGCAGTGCAACTATGGTAAAGACCAAAAATGAACTTTCTAGTCTAGTCTTTCTAGATGTCTCTGTAAACCCTCCACTGTAGATGAAAGTAGTGTCCCATCATCCCGATATAATAAGCTACAAATAAGGATCTGTACAGGCTGTTTCTGGACAGGTCTATATTGGACAGGTCACTACTGGACAGGCTGTTTCTGGTGGACAGGTCTCTATTGGACAGGTCACTGCTGGACAGACTGTTTCTGGACAGGTCACAACTGGACAGATTGCGGTAGAAGTTCTGATCAGATCTGATCGTTAAGCTAAAATCAGGTTGTTGGGAGTTGTTGCAGATCAGTACAATGGCAGGGTTGAACAATGCTGTGTTGCCGGAGTCTAGCAAGCTAGATGCAAGATAGAGAATATTGGGAGATTGTCACAGGTGTCAAGATACTTCCTACCACTGATAGAGAGTTGCGGGTGTATCAGAGACGTAGAAGAAAAGCTCATCATATCATCAACTTATCAGTTAGAGATATGATCATACCTCATATCAGAGATGTTGCTGGTCCCGAGGAGGCTTGGGATATACTAAAGAACTTGTATGAGACAATAAATCAATCACAGATCTTGTTCTTGACTAATAAGCTTCATACATTGAAGATAGGTACAGGTGAATCAGTAACGAACTACTTTACTTGGGTGAAAGATCTGAGAGGACCACTTGTTGCAGTTGGAGGAAGTGTTCAAGATTCGGTGTTGGTATCCATTTTGTACTTAATAGTCTACCTTTGGCCTATCAAAACTTTGTAATGATGTTGTCATCAAGAGAAACGAGGCCTTCTTTCAAAGAGCTAAATGCCATCTTACTACAGGAACAAAAGAGACGACAAAATATTGTTAACAGGGACGATTTCAAGGAACAGGCATTTCTGGCAAAGAAGCAAGAGCAAATTTTCAAGAAGCGTGGCAAAGGAAAGAAGAAGAAGAAGCAGCAAGATATGGAGGAGAATCAATTAAATCGATCAGAAGATGGAAAGAAAGTGATTCGAAAAGGAAATTGCTTTATTTGCGGAAGATCAGGACATTATGCAAAGGAGTGCTGGCACAACAAGTTTAAGACAAAGCAGGACGGGAATTTTGCTGAAGAAGAAGAAACATCTAATGCAAAATTGAGTGCTTTGGATCTTGAAGACTATGAGTTGTTTTCGGCATCGACATCTTCTGGTGGTGGCTTCTTGAAGAAAGAAGACTACTGGTTTATTGCACATGACACCTAGGCGAGACTGGCTATCTAATTTTTAAAAACTAGATGATGGGTCAAATGTGAAGTTGGGAGACTACACATATGATATAAAGGGAGTTGGAAAAGTACAAACTACCTTTAGGGAAGATTGGAAACATAAAGGATGCGCTTTATGTACCAGGAATCAAGAAAAACTTACTCTCAGTATCATCTATTGCAAAGCAACACATGGTGGTGCAGTTTGATGAAGAGCGGTGTCTCATCAAGAAGAAAAATAATGTAGTAGCTGAAGGCATACTTGTAGGGCTGTTGTACAAACTTCATGCTCAGGTGGTGGATCATCATGCAAGTGTTGCATATATTGGATCATTGAGTAAGTTATGGCTCGAGAGGTTTGGATATTTGAATTACAAAAGTCTACAAGTCTTGAGGAAATTTAACATGGTTACAGGTTTACCTCAAGTTGTTTCTGATCACAAAGTTTGTGAAGGCTGTGTCTTAGGCAAGCATCATATGAAGAAATTTTTGCCTAGTTCATTCAGGGCGAAAAATGTTCTAGAACTTGTTCATACATATTTGTGTGGTCCTATGAGGACTCAATCTTATGGGGGAGCAACTTACTTCATGGTGTTTATGGATGAGTATTCCAGGATGATCTATCTTATGAAGAATAAGGGTGAAGCTTTCAAGTATTTCACATGGTTTAAGACACAGGTGGAGAAAGAAACAGATAGACAAATCAAGATACTCCGCTCGGACAAAGGGGGAGAGTACCTCTCTACGGAATTTCAGGTGTTTTGCAAGGATCATGGTATAAAAAGACAATTTACAAACACGGACATGCCTCAACAAAATGGAGTTGCGGAAAGAAAGAATCTGTCTATAGTGGAAACTGCGAGAAGTATGCTCAAGAGTAAAAATCTTCCAAACATGTTTTGGGGTGAAGCAGTTAAGACGGTGGTTTATCTTTTGAATCGAAGTCCTACAAAGGTTGTAGAGAATCGCACTCCAGAGGAAGCTTACACGGGTCGGAAGCCAGATGTCAGTCATTTGAGAATGTTTGAGAGTATTGCTTATTCTTACATACCTAAGGATTCAAGGAGCAAATCGGATTATAAGGCGACCAAGTGTTTATTTCTTGGTTATGATAATCAAGAGAAGGGATATAGGTTATATGACTTGGAGGGTAAGAAAATAATCATAAGTAGGGATGGTGTCTTTGATGAGGAGGCAACTCATAAAGATATAGAGATATATTTTGATAAGAATCAAGATGGAGGAATCCCTATATTATGTGACAAGTTATTACAGGAACCTCAATTGACACATGTATTGCCTATGCCAATCCAAGAACCTAGACTGACTTTGGTTGAGATAGGAAAGAGGAAGGAGAGATCAAGTATATGGGATACTTATTCACCTCCTACTTCACCAGGCAGGAAGCATCCTACATCAGAAGCTAGAAGATTGCCTAGATGGTACTATGAAACTATCAACGATAGTGTCATTATGGAACAGGGAGAATCCATGACAGAAGGGACTAGGAGATCTGCTAGACTTGAAAAGCAACATGAAGATCAGGGTTGATAGGAGGATCATCATAAGGATGGGGATGTACACTTTGCTTACATGGCTACACTATTGGAAACCAAGGATCCATTACTTTCAGGGAAAGTGGAGCCTACAGAAAAACAAGTTGCGGATATCTTTACCAATGTTTGAGGGTACCTTTCGAATCGCCTTTTCGAACCGTGTTTGAATCGAGTTTGAATCGGGAATGAATCGACTTCTCCAGGTTCGAACCGGCGAATCGGTTTTAGGGTTGTTTTTTTTTAGCATTAATGTCACAGCATACATATTACAAATTACATATGTCATATTCCAATGTACCATGTGCATGGTTAGTTAGTGGTAAATTAGCAAATGTTCAATGATTCGAATTTCACGAAAATGACAAAACACACACACACACATTGTCAAACACACACACACACATTTGTCAAACACACACACACAAAAACACACACACATTGTCAAACATTTAACACACACACACACACACACACATTTGTCAACATTCACACACACATGTCAACAGTCTCACACACACAGCTCCACCCCTATCTCTCTCTCTCTCTCTCTCTCTCTCTCTCTCTCTCTCTCTCTCTCGGATCTCTCTTGGAACTATCTCGGATCTCTCTCTCTCTCTCTCTCTCTCTCTCTCTCTCTCTGGCACGGAACTGTTTCGTATCTCTCTCTCTCTCGGGCGTGGATCCTGTCTCAGATCTCTCTCTCTCTCTTGGGCGCGGAAATCTCGGAACTTTCGGGACTGAAACTCTATTGCGAGGAGTAGGACGTCCGACGAGCAGGTAACGAGTTTTTTTTTTTTGTTGAAAACAATTCAAACAGCAGAAAAACGGTTCGAACCGGACCTTTTCGAAAAGGACTTTCGAATCGCGGTTCTTTCAACGAATCGCGATTCGACACAACATTGGTCTTTACCAAAGGACTTGGCAAAGAAAAATTTCAGAAGTTTAGAGAACTTCTAGGAGTAATAGATAACAAAGTTAAGATTAAGGGGGAGTGTTAGGGATTAATGTTTATTTGATACCCCTTAATGATAGTTTGGCCATGCCTGCGTGCTATTATAGGGGCCATTCTATTTATAGTAAAATCGTTTTTTATTGCTTATGCGTGTAGGTGTGCGCACTACTAATAGATTAGGATCTATTTAATAGCTTTAGGCTCTTAGCTTTTCTCATACGCTGGTGCCCCACCACAATCATTCTAATATGCTAGAGCATTGCTCAATTCTCCTATGATCTGAAATCTCTCTATGCTTGGTTTTGTGTGAGTGCTAGTAGGACTAGTAACTTCTCACAAATTCTGACATGGTATCAAAGCAGGCTCTCTGGTGAGAGAGCGAGTTCGTGTTTGCAAGTGTGCAATCAAATTGGAGGAGCTGAAGCTGCTTGTGGAGTCAACATTGTTAGGAAGACAACGGGAATCTTCTAGGAGAAGATTGAAGGGAAGTTATTGGCTGTTTACAGATCTGAATCATAATTTTTCAGGTTGATTGCTGGTTTTCTAGTGCAGGTCACATCTGGTGCAGGTGCATCTGAGGCGGCAGATCTGGTGCAGGTCACATCTGGAGCAGGCTTTACCTGAGGGCGGCAGATCTGTTGCAGGTCCTTTTGAGGGCGGCAGTACTTGAACAGGTGGCTTCTGAGGGCGGCAGTACCTGCATAGGTGATTTCTAGGGCGGTGCAGGCAGTAACTGAGCAGGTTATAGCAGATGCAGGCAGCTTCTAAGGGCGGCAACAGCAGGTGCAGGCAACATCTGAGGGCAACAGCATCTGATGCAGAAGTACCTGAGGCAGTAGTGATCAGACAGGCAGTACCTGAGGCAGCAGCGACCAGGACAGGTTCCTGAGGGAGGCAGCAGCTGGGGAAGGCAGTATCTGAGGCAGCAGGACAGGTCTGATCTGAGGCATCATAATGGTGCGGTAGTCTCCAGGATTCATAGGGTCACCACTCTTGTAAATAGGATGGATCATATTAGTGCACCAAGTCTGAGGGAAACCAAATATAACCGCTTGGTTAGGCAAACTAGCTAAAATGGGTGCAAGAATATCAAAGGAGTGAATCAGCCAGGTGCATAGCTTATCAATGGCCATAGTAACCATATTAGCAATGAAGAAAGAGAAGGTGGAAGGGCAAGGGGAGATGACAATAGGCATATCAAAAGTGATAGCGTAGAGAGTAGTGGCATACTCAGTCCAACAGCATTAATCCCTCAATGGCGGAGGTGATGCGTGAGGGAGGAATTCTCTCGAAAAGGAACTAGAGGATGCACTAAAAAGAACGTCAATCAGGCATTTCCCATCTTTATTCTCATAAGTTTGTTTTTCTGATGACAAGTACGATTATTTAGGCGCTTGAGGCTATGTAGAAGATGTGGTCGAGCTTGTTTGACTTGAAGGTGAAGATATTTACAAAGCGCGCTGTACCGGATATGTGGCTGATGAGAAAGAGTATGATGCTTATGAGGAGACCATAGAAGCCAATGCGTGGAGCTCAATTTTAAGAAGAGTGGCTTGGGACAGAAGTGGTCTATCGTGTGGGAAATATTGGAGTAAAGAGGAGAGAGACTCCAATATGAGTGTGTGTACGCATGGTCAAAGGTGTATCTGGATGCTCTCGATAGAGTAGGGGGAGTAGGGGGAGTGCATGGAGAGTGACATGTCATCGTGCCAAGGGACAATGTGAGAAAGGAACAATTTGAAGGGTGGAAGGAGAAACAATGAGATTTGGAATAAACGTATAAGAGATGGTGACCGTGACCCCATATAATAATCCACAACAATATGACCCCCGCTATGAGGGTGAAAAGTAAAACCACCAAAAAGTGGCCATCTCGATAAGCCATTCAAAATGGTGAGCTCATGTGCCTCTCCCAACTGAAGAAAGTACTCACCATAGATAAAAGTCGGGCCATCCACACCCATAGAAATCTTACTAATACCACTATCATCATTGTCCAATGTGTGCATATCAAATCATGAAACTCAATTTGCCTTCAAGATGTTTTGGAATTACAATCCTCGGCTGAAAGAACATGACCTCGCTCAGAAAATAGAAGAACATGTAAGGATGAATCAGTTCAGGGGGAACCCATACTATCTGAAAAGACTGATGTCTTAGGAGGAAAAGCCGCAACGTAAACATCTCAGCCCAATCCAATATGTCTGCCCAATAATCTGATCCAAAGACTCATCATGTCTAACCACCTCCACAACAAACTGTAGTGAAACTCTATACAAGCACGGAATCCCCCCGATCCTCTGCCACCCACAAACCTGGTCTCTGACCGAAAAACCAAGTCCCAAACGAATTTCTGGAAATTTGGTAATCCTCTATATTGATTCTCCTGGGTGGATGCATGGCGCTAGAGAGAGAGAGAGAGAGAGAGAGAGAGAGAGAGAGAGAGAGAGAGAGAGAGAGCTAATGATGCCAAAAGGCATATAAGACAAATTACATTTCAAGTGTATAGCAATATGGGAACATATGAAAACATCTTCGAACATTAGAAAAAGAACATAAAAGTGTATAAAGTCTAACTCTACTCCAAAAAGAGGATAACGTCAATGAAAAGTAGATAATGATGCGTAGAGCAAATGCCGCAGATGAAGTAAAAAATACTCTCAGTTGAGACAACTAAGAGAAGTAGTGATGTGAGATTGAAGCTTGGAAATATTACTCCAATCTGAGTCTAAAAGTCATGTGCACCCAACCTCTGCTGCATACAGTGTTGTACAAGTGACCATAGTATCAAAAAGGTGACACTTACTAGAATCATCGTGAATATATCTCCTGAAACAAAATTTCTCCAACTAGACCAAGGAAGCATGGCCCTTCCCAAGTCGAAAGCAGAAGCTGCATGCCCCATACTAAAAATATGACCATAGATCCCCAGCTGCAAATGAAGTGTGAATCCCATTACAATTCCAAACTCTAAATCTAAACTTATGTGGAAGGAGACCTGGGGCACAGGTTGGAAGGAGACCCGGGGAGCACCTGTGCCAGGGGCCCCGACTATCTATTTCTGCTTGTCGTCAATATACTTTACCTGTCCATCCTTGTAAAAAGCACTCCTAGCTATCTTACATGCTTCTTCATTCCTGGACTTGCGAAGTGAACCGGATGACGAGAATTGTATTATCTTCTTTGTTCTCCAAGCACGGTCAATGCCTTCACTATGGTGGCTAATTGTAGTATTCAAGAACCTACGTGCCTCGTCTAATGCATCTTGGGTGTCGGTAATACCCCGAACCCTAACATTGTGTGCTTTATGATCTCGAAGCTTTTCTTGATAAAGAGTGGCAGCACTGATACTAGTCATATGAGGCAATTTCTTGCCAAAATAATCATTGTCAAAGAGTGATGCCCAAGGCTTGGGTTGCCTCTTTATGTTAAACTAGTTCCTGCTTTATTCTCTCTTAGCATTTGGACCTCCATTTTGAGATTTCTGCATATCCTTCATCATCATGTTCAGATCGTAATTCTTATGCTTTGGCAGGGTGTACAGTTCAGTTATGGGGTAGGGCAGATGGAGATGGCTGAGCAGAGATAGGCAGAAAGGTGTATGGTGGCAGACTGGTGGGCAACGAGCGATAGTGACAGATTAGGGACAGGTCGTGAGGCAGGCAATGCAACAGCATGTCTGCACTGTGCAGCAGGCATCGCTCCTGCCTACTCAGCAGCAGGCAGAGCAGGTGCTGCCTAAGCAGGTAGCATGGAGGTCAGGTAGGGAGGGGAGGGGGACCAAGGGCTCCCCCCTAGTACTCTTACATGCCATGAGGGAGTGGTGGCATCAGATGAGGAGAAGAGAGAGGAATTTAGATGTCTTGTGTGACCTATTTATTATGCAATGCAATCATGATAGATTTATACTGCAAAGCAAATAGATATCTCACGATTACCATATGGTAATAGAAGTGAACCTAATAGCAATGCATTTTGACAAAATCACCACATGATATCAATAGAGAGCCTGTTGTGAGGAGCCACAACAGAGTTGTCAATGGATTTAGCAACATATCCCCATGTGGAGTATGTACAACAGTGTTACATGGAAGAAGCAAAATACCTGAAAAAACCTTACACTGAACAATAGCAACTATGTACAGTCTAGTAGATTGTAATACCTGGTGAACTGCATAATGGAGAAAGGCCATGTTAAGGCTATATGAAATGGCTCAAAATACACAAAGATAGGCCGCCTCAAGAAATGAAGCCAAGGCATCCATATAGAGCAAGCTCTCCGTGAAGCAGCAGTATGAAAGACCATGAGTGTCATGTGTGCCAAAACAAACTGTCCCCTTTCTAGAACTCTATGTAGTTTATGTAATTTGTTTTGTGGTTTGCTTTCCCTAAAACAACTACGTAATGTCCGAGTTATATTTTGGTTTGACTTTGTTTAATTCTGGTAAATGTAGTCAATCACTGTGTGCACTCAAGAGTCAGCGCCTGAGATTGGCCATGGCAGAAAACAAAACTGAGAGGCTTTTTTCATATATGATTATATCAAAGAACTGGAGCACTTCGTTTTGGAACACTTTCCAAAATTTTGTTCTAATGCAACTTAGTAGCCCATTTTACTAGTTATAAAGGGAATGTTAGAAGGAGAAGCCTATGCTTAGATGTTCATTATCTGAACAAAATTGGAAGCCAACAAGCTACCCCACAGAGCCGTGGAGATAACAAGGGACAAAGGATAGTGCAAAGTCTGAACTCTCTAGCTGATCATTGAATACTTGGGGTGAGATAGGAATTCCACAAAGCATGGTTGCCCGTTCCGGAACGGAACACGTACGCATTCTGGAATGCATTCCGTTCCGTTCCAGAACGTGGCCAGAAAAAAAAAATTCGTAATTTTCTAACAGAAAAAATTTATATTCATGCCAAAAAAAAATGTTCCGACCCAGTACCCGGAACGTACAGTACGTTCCAACCAAAAAGGGTCGGAATGGGTCTCTAGCCACAAAGTAAACATGCCATATGAGGTTTGATTCAAAAAAACGTTATTCTGCAACACAAACAAAAAAAGGACCTCTTCAAGAATAATCCCATTCATGCTCACTTCCAAGGAGCAGAGTTACCTACAGGAGAAAAGGTAACAAATATGTAGGATAAGAACTAGCTCTCATGAGTACCACCAGAAATGATGTGCACAACAATCTATAACATAAACAACATTGGAGAGTGGAATCCTAGATGGATAATGACCAAGTTTGCTAGGAGAGATCATGATAACAAACATAGGAAAAAAGAAACATAAGTAGAACTATTTTGCAAGCAGCTTTTCTGACACCCTAGTCCAAAAAGCTTAACTTCACAAACATATTTGAGGCCAAAAAGCTACATGGAAGTTGAGCTTACCGCTGCAGCTCTGCCCCTTCCTCTACCTCTTCGAATATAGTGTGCATGAGCCACAGAACCATTTCCCTGAATAGTGTTGAGGAGCCCACTTTTAGTTACATTATGAACACCAACCTCAACTTAACAATAGATGTGCTATTCTAATGGTGAAAGGATAGTATAATAGGGGAAGATGACCAGCAGTAGTTGAAAAATGCGTCCATAGCCTGAATTCCAATCTTAACAAGCAGATGAATTAGACTTCATTCAGCAGGTCCAATAAATCAAAGCAGCCGATTGTACATATGAATATATGGGAACCTTTATATAAGCAGCCGATTGTACATATGAATATAAGGGAACCTTTATAAAAATTCTGAATTTATGGTTGTATAGTACTATAGTTAATCTCTTCAGCCTTTTTGACATCATCAGACAGGAGCTCATGCATATGGTATGTGCTCAAAAAACAGCCCAGCTGAAGCATTTGAGCATACCAACTTTTGCCACCTAGAATTAGCATGCTAGAGCACCACCAACATAACAGGTAGATGCTGCAAGGGACAAATGGTTCAGTAATTCCTTAAATATCGCCTGAGGTCATGGGACATGGCCATTGTAGCTTCAACCTAGCATGCTAGAGTTAATCTCCATAATGTGAAAATGTATACGGGACTTGACTCACTCAGACTCTTACTGTTCATCAACGTTTGGATTTTCGATTCCAATCTATAATAATTTTAAATCTGTCACAGATACAAAGTTTGAAACCTGTGGCTTGGTTTGCTCTTGTTTACTGTTTCCCAGATGCTTTAACTTCACCTTTGCTTGCTAAGCATAACAGGCAGAAGATCTATTTTCCTGATTTAAGATGTGAAAATGCGGCAGCTGTGATACTGCCACAATTAAAAACAGTTGTTGCATCCTCCACTACATTCTGGTATCGAATACAGGAAAAAGGACAACCAAAGCCACAATTTTTATAGCCTTGGCCCTTGCTTCCACAATGGGCAGCATGAACTATATCAAAAAATTTCCCCCATTGGTGTGCACAAGAGAGTGTTTGAAGAAACACATTGAAACCCGATTTACAAACAAACAAACCACTGTGCTAAGTGTTTTATCGAATCCCCCTAAGCTAAAAATTAACTTAATACTCATGAAGGGAAACGATAAAAAGAAAATCCATGTGTAAAGTCCCTCAATACCAGCATCATAAGACACGTAACAACGATTACACAAAGGTCTGCCGGTCAACTCAACCTGTCCTCATATATCTGGCTTACAACTTAGTTCAAACCAGGTTATCACAGACCAAAAGTACGTTATTTCAATCTGGCCAGGAAGATTCAAATGAAGTAAAACCATCTACATCCTTTCAAAACAACAAACTCCCTACGCCATTCCACCATTAAATATGCATGCGGCATGTCCAGGTTGACTTCTATTTTGAATTTACCTGTTCCTCACATGAAATGGAATCTATATTCTGATTAAACAAGAAAATACACCAAACTTACAATTTGAGCCTAAAGCTGGTGGTAGAGATCTCCAAGTCAAAACCAGTACATTAAAAATAATGGTCTCCTGCAAACCGTAAAAACAATTGTGTCCATCCACTTAAAAACGGAGCAAGATCCAAAAACAAACACGGAGTATTTCAAATGGACATACCTGACGCACAGGTTTTGGTTGAGCTGCAGCGGAAGGGAGTGGTAGCAGCGGCTGAGTTGATACATGTTGGTGCTGTGCGGAAACAGATGCCGATAGCAAAGGCTGACTTGATGACTGTAAAGGTTCTGTAAGCTTATGCTCCTGCTTATGAACCTGCACACTTGCTACAGGAGCCTTATCAAAAGCAGAGACTATTCCAGATGCCTGTTGTTGCCCAGATGATGTCCTCTGTATTGGGGAAGTGACTCTCAAATCAGTATCTAATGTTGGTAAACTTGTATTTGTCCCAAGGGTGTTGGTATACTGAGACTGCAGTTGAGACGGATGGACCAACCCCAATTCTCTTCTAGGTGTCTTGGAAGCTGGTGTAATAACAGCACTAATACCTTGAGGCAAAGAAGTGAAGGATGATGATGAGCTGGTAGCTGAAGATAAAGCAGCAGAAGTTGCACTTGTTCCTGTTGTCCCAAAGGATATGGCAAGAGGTGAAGACAAAGATGTTGCTGCTGTAGCCAATGCTGCATAACTTTGTGAAGATAAAGCAGCAGAAGTTGCACTTGTTCCTGTTGTCCCAAAGGATATGGCAAGAGGTGAAGACAAAGATGTTGCTGCTGTAGCCAATGCTGCATAACTTTGTGATGTGTAATTCGGTGGCTGAAGCGGCATGGAACTGGCTGGAGAACTCACGGTATGAAGCGATGCTTGACTAAGTGACTGCACTAAAGGTTGAGGTTGTATTGGTGGAAGAGGAACAGAATGTGGTAGTGGATGATGTTGCAAATGAGGTTGGCCAGTTTGGTTTCTATAATATCCAGGCCCAGGCCAATAAAGGGGCATTGCAAGACCTGTCCCATTTGCACCAGGAGGTGGTAAAGGAGGCCCCCATGATCCCATGGGAGGAGCTGGTTGATACAAAGAAGGGACACCATTTCGAAAAGCTGCTGCTGGCACACCAGGAAAAGGCATGGAAGAATTCTGATCTGCAGACCGATAGACTGGTGGCAGCGAGGGTGACTGTGAATAATGTGCCTGAGGAACCAAACATTTGTTCTGTCATATTAAGTGGGCTCAGAACTTCTAACACTACAGACTATGAAATTTAAAACCACTAGACCGAATCTTGTTTCACATTGACAAACTAAGGAAAACCAAAGATTCATAAACAAGCATTATATGCCAAGGACTTCAGTTCTCCACATGCTCCAAAGCATCAGAAGGGCCATATCCTGGAGTTCGAGACCACTAAAACAGCATTGAAAAGAAAAAAGAGCAAAAGAACGAGAGGTTTCCTGACCTCTGTATATACAAATTACCTGAAGAGAGATGATTGCAGGGTCGCTATGTGGCTGCAAAGGTGCCTGGACTGGTGGAGAGGACTTTACTTGAAGATCCTGTTAAGTGGCAAGCACATGGAGTTCCAGAGCACACAAATTTCCCAAGAAGTACTTTTTTCAGTTTCCAACCCAAGACAGAATACACAAATACAATGAAGAACAAGAAACAAAGTAGACAATTTACCTTGATGTCCGTACCACGGAAAATGATGTACTCATAAACTTTATCACTGGCAGGAATTTGTGGACCTTCTTTCTTTCGCCCCTCAGTTCCAAACGATCGCACTGCAAATTGAATACCATGAAATTCGCCAACAGTAAGGACCTTCAACATATAGCAAAATTGATAAGCCAATAGCTAAAATGTGCCATGAAAGAACTAGTGGCCTAAGTCTTGCAAGATCAAAAAATAGCTCTAACACCTCACATAGGACCTGTGCTCCACTTAAACATGTTCCTCATATATGAAAAAAGTTCACAAAACTATCGAGACTGTATAATTGAAAAGTAATTCCAAACATAAAGCAACATGACTATGAGATAAAACAGTCTCTTCGCACAAAACAATGTCCCTAGTTGCAAGGGAAGTTAATTTCATGTCATGGAAAGAAGTTCAAAGATGCACATGGGAACTATCATTACAGGATCTTGACATGGAGTCATGCATAACGGTCCTAGATATTATACACTTTCTGATATGCTTTCAGCTAGGTGAAATAGAAGCATGGAATACAACATAAAGGTTGAACAAGAAAATATCACATCCCCACATCAAGTGACTACCCAAAATGCTTCCACTTTGATGATATGAAGAAGACAGTTACTGAAGCAGAAAAATCCTTCAAAATGGGTAAACTGACCAAAAGGCAGACCTACTAAACTTCAGGTAATAATACAATGAAGGTAAAGGATATTTCCATGATGGGCAGTGTTCCCCATTAATTACAAATACCTCTCAAGCATGAAAATGCCCATGGCAATGTGCACATGGGGTAATAATGTCCCCCATGCAACCAATATACCTGGTTACCAGGAACCAAATTTTCCCACGATTTTAAGACGT